>CM073764.1:95786579-96986579 GCA_037127475.1 Arma custos
TCATTTTAATTTAATTTTATTTATTTTTATTTTATTTTATTTTTTATTCTATTTTTTTATATTATTTTTTTTATTTAATTTTTTTTTTATTATTTTTTTTAATTTAATTTTTTTTTTATTTCTTTTATTAAATTTTTTTTATTTATTTAATTTTTTTATTTTTTTTTATTTCTTTTATTAATTTTTTTTTTGCTTATTTATTTTATTTATTTTTTTTATATTATTTTTTTATTATTTAATTTAATAATTTTGTTTTATTAATATTTTTTTATTTATTTTTTTTTATTAATTTTATTTATTTTTATTTTATTTCATTTTTTATTTTATTTTTTATATTATTTTTGTTATTTAATTTTTTTTTATTTATTTTTTATTTATTTTTTTCCTAGTTTTTTTTCTCTTATTTTTTTTTCTTATTTATTTTTTATTTTATTTTTTTTTATTATTTATTTTTTATTTTATTTTTTTTTTATTTTTTTTTTTTCTGATTTATTTTTATTATTTTTTTTACTTATTTCTTTTTTATTTTATTTTATTTTTATTTATTTTTTTATTTTATTTTTTTTTATTATTATTGTTTTTTAATTTAATTTTTTTTTTTTATTTCTTTTATTAATTTTTTTTTTTATTTAATTTTTTTATTTTTTTTATTTCTTTTATTAAATTTTTTTTGCTTATTTATTTTATTTTTTTTATTTTTTTTTTCTTCTTATTTTTTTTTATTTTTTTTTATTTTATTTAATAATTTTTTTTATTAATATTTTTTTATTTAATTTTTTTTTATTAATTTTTATTTTATTTTATTTTTTTTATTTTATTTTATTTTTTTTATATTATTATTTTTTTTTTATTTAATAATTTTGTTTTATTAATATTTTTTTATTTAATTTTTTTTATTAATTTTTATTTTATTTTATTTTTTTTTATTTATTTTTTATTTTCTTTTTTTTATATTATTTTTTTATTTTATTTTTTTATTTTACTTTATTTTTATTTTATTTTTTTATTTATTTTTTTTAGTAATATTTTTTTTCTTATTTATTTTTTTTATTTTATTTAATTATTTTTTTATTAATATTTTTTTATTTAATTTTTTTTATTAATTTTAATTTAATTTTATTTATTTTTATTTTATTTTATTTTTTATTTTATTTTTTTTACATTATGTTTTTTATTTAATTTTTTTTTTATTATTTATTTTTTTTTTTTTTTCTGATTTATTTTATTATTTTTTTTACTTATTTCTTTTTTATTTTATAAACATTGTAACATGACAATTTTATATATTAGATTAGATAGAGCTAAGATTCCGATGAATTATTATACGATTGCAACTCAGGATCTGTTAAACCTACGGAGCTGCATTTGGGCTCAAATTGTACCAATTTCAATTTCTAATTTATTTAAAAATTGTTATTTGTGCTTTTTCCCTAAAACGCACCGAACAGGAGATATAGGCCAAGAACTGAAAAAAATCCGAAAATTTCGAAGTTTTTCGGTCACCAAAAGTATTCCCGTCCTTTTTTCCGGTTGCAAACTTGGATATACACTGTTCAGACGTTCCCTTACAACATATCAAAAATCCAGCATCACCAAGCGTCCCTGCTACGATCGACGCTTAATCAATAATAATGGCCGACACGTATCACTAGGGTTATGAAAAATAGTTTACATCCTATTCTCAATCCTACTGAATATAGACACAAAATTTCATAAGAATCGGTCAAGTCGTTTCGGAGGAGTTCTGTAACAAACACTGTGACACGACAATTTTATATATTAGATAGTAATGCGCACAGTTACCCGCTGTGCAAGTCTTCCCATTTTTTCCCTCCCGACTCTAACACTTCAGACATGAACATTACAAAAATGTATTAGGTTAGAAACAGGACTGGAACTAATTCCTATTACTAATTACTTTTGGTATTTACATTAATAACGAGGCGATAGGGAGATCGTTAAGTGTCATGGCCAATGAATTATAGCCTTTCTTGGCCAATCTATATCGAGCAGTCCAAGGACCTTCAAGGCTTTATTATCATAGCTTATTATTAGTTACGGTAATTATTCCTATGAGGCAATGTCCAATTACTAAAGTTTTATCACTAAAATTTATATATACAATCATATTGTGCCGGTTAACGTCTTAATAAAAACACTTACTCAACTTTAGTAAGAAAAATCGCTAAGTCGAATCACGTTTACAGAACTGTAATAAACGTTTTTAGTATAATTATCACAATGACATTACAAAGGTAAATTTAATTAATGTTTTAGTACAATAACCATTAGTACATGTATGTCTTTAGAGCATATACTAAAGAGGCCTATACACGGTCAATATTACTGACAGTGGTGGAATGACGAAAATACTGAGGAATCACCATTCAGTATTTTTACACAATACACGACTCAAAATTAGTGTCAGTATTACTGAAGTTTCTGCAGCATTCACGGTCAATATTTATGTCAGTATTTAACTCAGTTCACAGTTACCTCGCGATACGAACAGTTATCTATTCTCAGTGTTAGCACATATTTCATTCTTCAGAATATAATTATATGCACCTTCTTATCGTATACGAGAATAAAAAGAATGGTATTTAAAAAGAAATATATTTGTTTATAACAACTGTGTATTTTTGTTTTTTTTTCTAATTATTCCGCTGGTTGCCGCTTCGAGTTGAGTAACAAGTTTTAACAGCTTATCCGAATCATTTTTAATATTTTCCAAAAATACAAGTGATCGGGAGCTTTAGTATGGAAAACAGAATTATGTTTAATTTATATTATTTATAAGTAATTATGGGAAATGTGTATTCTTTAGTAATCATTTCACCTAGAAATGAACGGTTGAACAAAAATATATCATATTTACTTCGAAATGTTGGTGGAATCTTTTATTTCTTGCTGAAATGATTACCGAAATCTACTCATTATACACAATTACATTCTATTTTCCATACTATAGCTCATGAAAACTTGTATTTTTTGAAACTATTAAAAATAAAATAAACTCTCCGAACACGCCCTATCCTTTAACCACATTTTTGACTTCGAAAATACGTCGATCCTAGCCTCCGTTCCTAATTATAATAAACGCATCCTTTTAGAAACCATTCACATCAATTTAGATTCCTCTACCGTTAATGCCAAGACCGACTCCCATCACCTATCCCTAACCTACTCCCAAATTTTTAATTTACTACAATAACCTTACATTCTTAATTTATTATACCATTCTTTTATTAATTACATGTTGACCATTGACTTTTAATTTTTCACGCAATTTACATTATTTACGGTCACTTATATCCAGGCATCTACATTTCTCCTTTTTAATTTTCTTTTTTAATTTAATTTTTCACGCAATTTACATTATTTACGGTCTCTTATATCCTCTGCATCTGCATTTCTCCTTCTCCCTTCTTTGTCATTATTTTTTTTGGCCGTCAGAGATCGCCGGTATCGCTTCCGCCAGCCGGGCGTAACGTATTTCTCTCACTTGATTCTGAGCTCCCCAAGCTGTGCGTGTTCTATTCGGTTAGTACATATCTTAGTATTTATCTTATCTCCATCCTTTTCACATTCACCTTTCTTCGCACCTGTTCTCACACCTTCTTTTGGTATCCATCATATGTTAATAGTATAGAGTTCATTATTATTTAGCCTCATATTTTTCATCCACTGTATTTCTTTACCTATTTTCTACATGTTTTTGTTATATTCACATCTTATTTTGCATTAATGCCACTTCTTTCTACTGTATACAGTTACATATTAACTTCCCTTACTTATATTTTCTTTTTCTTTTCATTCTTCATAGTTCATAGTTATAAATACCACTATTTTCAATGTTTTATTTTTGAAATTTATCAAGCTTTTATTTCTATATATGCTTATATTATTACACTTTACCTATGTAATCCCTCATGTCTGGTATCTTATCCATTTCTATCATTAATCTGTTTTTTCTAAATCCTTCATACTCAACCCCTTTTTCTATATTTTAATCTTCTCTTTTTGTATCTTTCCGTTTACCTCCTCATTTTTCTTTCCCTTTATATTATTGTTTACATTTTATCCTTTCTTGAAATGTATTTTTTCTATTTTATATTCGTATTCTTGTATTATTATATCTGTCACCATTAGAATTTCTTTTCATTATCTACAATTTTATTTTTATCTATCACTTTTTTAAGTTTATTATATTCTGTAACCAGTCTTATATTCTTTCTTATTTATCATATATATATTCACTATTTCATCATATCTAGTCATTATTTTTATCTATTCACTATTTTACCTATTCACTATTTCATCATATCTAGTCACTATTTTTATTTTCACTCCTGTACCACTTTATATATTCTTGTTACTGCTACGTTTTTATATATTTCTGTTTGTTTCTCTCTCTTACCCCTGAAGATGGCCTACATTGTAGGCCGAAATGTCGGCACATAATAAATAAATTATGCTTATTTTGGTGTTTTCTTTGACTGCACCCCCAACTATTTCTTCCTTAAATTATATTAAAAATAAAATGGATTAACAGTTAAAACTTGCAACTCAACTCTAAGCGATAATCTGTGGAACATATACCTTTTTTTTAACCAATTTACACCTATCAATTGTCCTCAATCCCATCCCAACTTCCACTGAGGATAGGCGTCAATCACCTGTCCGCAGCCCTCCTCTTCCTGAGGCCCCCACCAGTCCTAAAAACGATATAACATCGTCTCTTTCCATGCCGATTGACCAGGACATCGTGAAAACAGACAATGAAGGGTATAAAATCCACACAAATAAAAGAGGAAGACCCAAAAAAATAATAACAAATAGTATCAATAATGATAAACAATTACTTTAAGCACAAACAAAAATAATATATTATTTTAAACCACACTTAGTAATATGGCTTTTCTCTTTTCAACTTTTCTCATTTCAAGTTAATATGACTTCTTCAAATAATAACATACAATGGAATTGTAATGGTTTAATTAGAAAGCAAGAAGAACTAAAACTAATAATTGATAAATATCAACCAATAGCCATTTGTATTCAAGAAACTAATCTGCTTTCAAGTAAAAATTTTAATATTAAGGGCTATAATATTTACAGAAACGATTTTGAAAATAATAAAAGGGCTTGTGGTGGTGTTCTAATCGCTGTTCATAAAAAACTATTTTCGGAGTTGGTGATAGTAAATTCTTCTTTGCAAGCAATAGTTGTAAAAGTTTTTATTAAATTTCCTATTATTCTCGGCAATATTTACATCCCATCTGGAAACTTAAATGAGAAAGATTTTCTTAATTTTTTAATCGTTCTTCCCCCTCCCTATTTATGTATGAGTGATATCAACGCTCACCACACCTCCTGGGGATCCTCATACTGCTCTTCACGAGAAAATATAATTAGACGAAACATTGACTCAACTGACTCCATTATTCTAAATACAGGACAGCCCACATACTTAAGCCCAGCATACAATACCTTCTCCACCATCGATCTAACCTGGTGTTCATCCAGCATATTCACCCAGCTAAGTTGGAAGGTCTGCCAAGACCAATACTCTAGCTATCATTTTCCCATACTAATCAGTTTCCCTTATGACAATACCCAAACAACAAAACACCCAAGGTGGATCACAGAGAAAACTGACTGGACAAAATTTCAAAATAATATTACTATAAATGTTTCCGATTTATCATCAGCAAATAATAGTAATGAAATGAACTATCAAATTACATCAGCAATTTTGGCATCAGCAAATGTTTCTATTCCGAAGAGCTCAGCTAACATTAATTCCAAAAATAAAAACATCCCCTGGTACGACGATGACTGCAAAGCAACAATTAAGAAAAGAAGAAGAGCCCTTAAAGTATTTCAAAAAGAACCTACTCAAAGTAATCTAATAGAGTATAAAAAATCCCGATCAATATCTCGCAGAATAATAAAAAGCAAAAAGAAAGAGTCCTGGGAACAATTCCTAAACTCTATCCCAACCGATACTTCACCAAGATTGTTTTGGATAAAAATTCAGAGTATCACAGAGCATTATAAAGACTACCAGCCATCACTTTTAATAGGCAACAATATTGAACAAAATCAAGAATTGTTGGCTGAGCATTTTGCAACATACTATTCAAACCTCTACTCCCCTCAAACACCTCCGCCGCTAGAAAATACTGAATTAGATACCACCGAAAATGAACCTGAGCATACATACAACACCCCTTTCACCAAAGCTGAACTATTGAACTGCATAAAAGAGCTGAAATCTTCCACACCGGGAGCAGATGAGATCCATAATGATATGCCAAAGAATTTACCAAGCCAGGCTTTAACACGCTTTAACACGCTTCTTGCCCTTTACAACCATATATGGTGCACTTTCCAAGCATCTGGAAGAGAGTCATCATAATCCCAATCCTAAAGCCAGGTAAAAATAAACTACAACCTTCTAGTTACCGGCCTATCTCACTCACCAGCTGTTTGTGTAAGCTTTTGGAAAAAATGGTGCTTAAACGACTAACCTGGATATTAGAAGAAAACAATCTAATATCTGAAGCTCAGAGTGGATTTAGAACTGGTCGCTCTACGTTAGATCATCTGGTTAGTTTAGAACATGAAATACTTGACTGCTTCGCTGAGAAAAAAGAATGCGTAGGTATTTTTTTTGACATAGAAAAAGCCTACGACAACTAAAATCCATCACTAGTACTGCAACAGCTAAAAGAATGGAATTTCTGTGGTCGACTTCTCGTGTTAATAAAAAACTTTTTGAGGGAACGTACCTTTCAAATTAGGGTGGGTAACCATCTTTCCTCAATAAAATTAATGGCAAATGGAATACCACAGGGAAGTGTCTTGAGCTGCGCCCTTTTTGCTATTGCAATTAATAAAGTAACCAATATAATACCAAAATCTATTAAGACCTTTCTTTTCGTCGACGATATAGCCCTCTTACTACCTTTCAGAAATCAAGTAGAATGAAAACAACAATACAAAACTGTATTTCAAAACTGGAAACATGGTCCGCTCAATCTGGATTGAAATTTTCAACCGAAAAAACAAAATGTCTTCTTTTTTCAAAACGCAGGATACCAACTTCTCCTCCAAAATTAACATACAGAGGCATAAACCTTAATTTTGAAGAAAAAGTTACATTTTTATGCTTAATTATTAACAACAAACTTGACTGGAAAGGTCACTTTAGATGGCTGAAAGAAGAGTGTGTAAAAAGATTAAACATACTGAATGTTCTGGCTGGAAGCACTTGGGGAGCAGACAGATCCAGCATGTTAAAGGTTTACACCAGTTTAATAAGATCAAAATTGGATTATGGCAGTTTTGTCTACTCATCAGCAAATCTCAAACTGCTTTCCACTTTAGACTCAGTCCATCACGCGGGAATCCGTATTTCAACAGGTGCATTCAGATCTAGCCCTGTAAACAGTCTATGCGTAGAAGCCGGTCTTGCTCCGCTAGCTGTCAGAAGACACCAACTCGCTTCTGGATACATTGGAAGAATAAAATTCAATAATAATAATCCAGCATGGAAATATATTTTTAATATTAATACAAGAAGATATACAGAAAACCCAAGACTACCAGCCCCACTTGGAATACGAGCAAGAAGCTATATAAAAGAAATCAAGAATCTTCAAACAAACACAGATGAAAACAGCTACCCACCTTGGACCTTGAAACTACAATCGATAGATTTAAGTCTCAAAAAACACAATAAGAACAACACATCAGAACACACATATCTTTTAGAATTTAGAAAAATCTTTGACAATTACAGAAATAGCCAACGCATTTATACAGATGGATCCAAATCAAACCATAACATTGGAAGTTCTATAATTTTCGGTACTAACACAATTAAATATAGGCTGCCACACACAACTAGTAATTTCACCGCAGAATGTTACGCAATCAAAGCAGCCCTATATAATATTATGCAATGTCAAGAAAAAAAATTCGTTATTTTCACGGACTCATTATCTGCAATAATGGCTTTCAAGAATATATATACGAAAGACAAAGTAATTAAAAATGCCCAAGCTTACTTGACAATGATCAAAAACATGGACAAGGAGTTGGTATTCGTCTGGATACCATCTCACTTGGGAATAAAAGGCAATGAAGCGGCAGACCGAGCAGCCAAGAAAGCAGCATCATCCCCGGCCATAACAAATGTTTATACCATATCGGACATTTCACAATATCTAAAACACCAAGCACTCATGACGTGGATACAGCTGTGGGAGGCAACTGATAAAAATAATAAATTGAAAAATATTAAAGCGGAAATAAAACCGTGGGAAAGTTCTTGCCGCAGCAACAGAAGAGAGGAAGTAGTCATCACGAGACTAAGAATCGGCCACACGCGGATGACACACGGATATTTGATTGAAAAAGACGCACCACAAAGTGCGGAAGTTGCAGGGTGCAACTAACTATCACCCACATCTTGGAAGAATGCCCCCTGTATGAAACATATTTTCATGGCTTGGGGATTGATAGGAAAACCTCGACTATCCTGGGAAATAACGCCGCAAATATAGACAAGGTGACCTTTCTTAAAGAAAATAATATTTTCAGTAAAATATAATAATTATAAGTTAAATGGAAATAAAAGTTAAACCAAAAAATAATAAAGGACTAAATATTGAATCAAAAGAAGAAAGAGGCTGATAAATGAATAAGTAAATAATGAAATAAACATTTGAACAAAAAGAAGAAAGACGCTAATGACCATAGATGTGGTGCGTCTATAAGCAATAAAACCTACCTACCTATCAATTGTTGTACAACAACCAGAAACTGTTTTAGCTATGAAAGGGGTTAATAACATATGAAGAATGAAGACTTATCGTGTCTGAAGAAAATCCAAGGATAGCAATCCTCAACTTCTAGAAAAATTACGACGTGCTTTTCTGCGATCCTACAGATTTATACTTCGATTTTAAGTCACCATATGGTATTAATAGTGGTGCTGTGGTGTACATTAATCTTCTTATTTTATATTCGGGGAGCTGTTAGGTGTGTAACTCAGCACCTCCATTCTTAAGACAGCTAAATGATTTTCTGTAAAAGACTGAGTGAAGGAAACCAGTCACCGTTTCCATAGCTATCTTAACTAGAAAAAAATTTAGTGTAAAATCGTCTTGTAAAAATTATACGAATGTCAAATAAATTTGGACTTGAATATATTAACGATGTTTTTTTCATTAGAAAGCAACACTCACATTTTGGACTGAAAATATTATGTTGAGGGATAGAGGTTTCAGGTGTTCTTTTATATTTTTCTGAATACCGCTTTTAAGTTCTTTTTATTATTTGTTTTTTTTCTCCTATGCTAAAATAAATTGGAAAATAAATATTTCTTAATGATTTAATTTTCCCCAAATCGCTCCTTCAAAAGAAATACGGTATAATTCAAATTAGCCAATTTTTGAGATAAGCCATCATTAGCGATTGTAATGATTGAAGCTTTTTAATTCAGGAATGACATCACATGTTCCATTTACAACTTTTTTTGTAATAAAGTCAAATTTTGAGTTTTATCATGTTTAAACATGCCTTTTTATGAGAATAATGGCATGAGTTGAAATCTACTCATTATACACAAAATACCTCATTATATACATAATAATAATAATAATAATAACTCATTATATACAACAAATTATCAAGATTTTAAGAATATTCTAATAGTTAATAGAAGAATTTCAATATCATCGTTATATCTATAGGAATGCCAATACCCAAATTTTTAATTTTTTAACTCATGAATTTTTCAAATACCTATATAGAAAATTTAGGTGTTTTTTTTTTGTTTATTACGTTTTTTATTAAACAAGTGGTATATATGCTATGGTGTCAGTATGAGTAAAATATATTTGATATAAATTTATAGATCATTAATTTTAGAGAATATGTAAGAATGTTTAATAAAATGAACAAATTAGGTAATTAAACATTCAATAGAAATAAAAAATGTTTATCAAAATATAAATAATAAACTGAATGTGATAATTATTACGCTAGAAAACTAATGTTAATTTGAAACAGAGCAAACTTTTTTTTTTCTTCAAGTGCTTATCTATGCATTTTTATAATCAATGTAAGAACGTGTTTAATGGAGTGTGTTTATGTTTGCAATGAATCATTGATTTGAAAAATTTCAAATATTTTTGGTATTGGAAAACATTGATGTTGGTAGAACCTAACATTCGGGAGTTCAATTAGCAAATGGGCCTACACCGATAGGCTAAATTAGGTCCTCTGCCAATCAGGCTAAGAACCAGCAACTTTTAGCGAATACTTTCCGATGATGGGTAGAACCTACTTCCAAGTAAAGATACTTAATTATAATAATTACTTATTTTACCCTATCCCATTATTATAAATCATTACTCAGGCGTGAAGAAACCATTTGAATTTCAATTAAGAAATTATATCTTTTCAAAGAGGAAAACTCAAACAGTCTCTCAGTTTCTCTAACGTTTAATAATAATAATGATTAATTCTTAATTAAGTCTCTTAAGAATAATATTACAGGAAATTAAATATGAACTGTAGTGCTTTAAAGTGAAATACAAGCTATTATAGAACTAAAATCACTTTTCATGCGTAATTTAATTATGAATATTACATTAATTGTAAGATTAAATGACCTGTATGGCTAATTAATTAAATGAAAATAAATAAAGAATTAACCCTTAAAAACATAATTGAAAAAAAAAATTTAAAACTATACTACTATTCTTCATTGTTTTTCTACTTGAGGCGCTCCTTGTAAATCTACTTGTGCCAATTACAGACTTATTTTATAGTTTCATTTATATATATATATATATATATATATATATATATATATGTAGCGATGCTATCAAGATTGATCAAGAAATTAAATAACCGCGATTATCGATATATCGATCAACGGTATGTTGGAAGGATATAGTGAGGCACGGTTGTTGATAGTGTACTAGTGTGGAACGCTTCTGTGTATTGCCTTTGTAATTGTTACTATAATTAAAAAGAAATAGAGTTGTAAACTTAATAAACGTGTTTAATTGAAACAATTGAACTTATTTTGCCCGACGAGGTAACATATATATATAATCGTATACCACTAGAAATGACATATGGATATTTATTTCAATTAAAGAAAATTCTAAAGGAAATTTATAGAACCATTATTTAAAAATTTAGTATAAATCTTGTCAGACTATAGTATTGAAGTCTTGTTTAACAATAAATATTTATTTGAGGAATATTATACCAATATCACTTGGCACATTACATTATTGAGGATAACATATCATATATAACACATCATATATCAACGAAAATTTCATTGAACATGGATTTAAAGAATTTAATCAAAGTTGAGCATTTTTCAAGAAAATTTAAAAAATATTTATAGATAATATTTCTGGTAAGATTTTGGCGAAAGTTTGCCTTAAAAATATGCAAATTTAGCTCGTAATAACTTTGTTCGTGAGTAAGGCTTAAACACAGACCATTTTGCGAAACTTGGTTAAATGTACTCAGGAGATCTGTAGTCGTATATATCCGTTTAAAACTTGGTTTCGAAATTTCTCACGATTTAAATAACTTCCTCGACTTAATGTGATGAATCAATTGAAAAACTTTATATTTCTGCTAATCGAGAAACCATAAAAAAAAAAATTGAGATAAAATTTTCTGAATGCGAAACTGTACAGGTTGCAAATGTAACAAGACATGAAACAATAATAATAACATAAAAACTTCTACTCTCGTAATTGTGTTTTGAACTCAACAATCAGCAACATTTGGAGAATATAGGCATAATATATAATTTTATATATAGAAGAAGCATGATTATCTCTATTATTAGGTATGGTAAGGCGAATATTGAATGATTCAGAGGAGCCACAAAGCACAACTTTCTATGTTAAAATAATAGTGATAATAACTACTGTTTGTGTAATGAATGTTTGGCGAATCTCAACACGCCGTTAAGGACAAGGAGTCCCTTGTCGTTTCAGATCTAAATGAAGTATTCAACCCTTTCAGACCGAAGCTGTTAAACAATAGCCGATGGCCCAATTACGTAGCGAACAACACTCTACGCAATGACTTCAATATCCCATTTGATTTAGCCCTTGTTCCGTCCAAAGTTCCCAAATTACATCATAACCTTATTCATCCTCTCGCACAACCCTGATCTACTCGTCCCTTATTCCTATTTAGTTCTTGAAGGATGAAGCGGCGATGGTGAGACCTTTTTTACTGAAATACGTTTTGCCGGTGGCCTGACATTCTATAAGAAACTCTTTAGGATATCGTAGCAGTCACACGCATGAGAAGACGAAGCGTTGAAATTTACTGGAGTTCCTCCTTTCCCTCCGCAAGTAAATAATCTTAGTTCGTAGTTACAAAGTGGTTTCTCCTCTAAGGCTTTCCTATGTAAAATTGTCCACATATTAGCAGTAAATATTAAAGTGACAAATTTTACATTATTAATTAGTTAAAATGAGAAATAGAGTTATGGGAGAAATGGATATGATCGTAAAAAAAAAACGATTTTAATTGTAAACATTTCATTGACTGATATTGGTAATAGTAGGCTGATATTGCATTATAAAAAAAATCTTAAAATGCAACCATGATTTTTTTATTAAAATTAAAAATTTAATTAATTTTTATTTAGGTTGGTTGTAGTCGCGCATTCTTTAGTTATTTTGTTTTTTTAACTAATAATCATTTTATTGACTGCACCCCCAACTATTTCTTCCTTATATTAGAAGTTACAGTCAACCAATTCTTCTCTAATATTCATTTTCTACTTTTTAGTTCGGCTAGCTACAAAATCGTGTTTTTTTAAACTATTATTTTTTTTTTTAAATATACGAACTCCTCAGTTAAGTCTGCACGAGATACTACCATGTCTTCGGATATGAAAAAAACATTAATTCTGAAGATTTTGGTCAGGCAAACATATGAGATGTATTGTCATCGGTCCTTGAGAAATGTTTAAAAGTTTCAATTTAATTCGATGTCTTGAAGTGGCTGAAAATCGAGCTAAATGATTCAATTGCATAAATACGTTTATATATGTGAGGCTATTGTAAATGACAAATTATAAGTAATAAGAATCGATGTATAAAATCAATATGCGAGGCATTCCGGATCATAAGCAGTTAATTTATGATTTCAAATATTAAATTTTTCTCGAATTTAATCAAGCCATGCAATATTTTCCAGAAGCATTAGGTTCAGGACCGGATTAAAACCATAAGAAATAACACATCTCATTTCTTATTGGTTGTCTCAGACAAAATTGAAATACTAAACTATAAAAAATGTGAAAAATCGCATTTTTGAAATTTCTGAGGTATCCGCTTTTGGTTGAAGAAAATTAAATGTCAAATGGTATTTCTTAAATACCTATAATTACTTTATATGTTTCATGATAAATGATTTGTACGCCATGCAACCGTAAGGCGTCTGGTGTCACCTATATAGCAATAGAATTACGGTTTTACAACCCAAGGTATAAGATTGCGAAGAAAGAATTAATTCGCTTTTCGTGAGATAGACTTTCACAAGGGCAAGTGTTAAGTGATACAACAATATGTAGATCTCACGATTTCGTACAATTTAAATCGAGGAAAAATATGTTCGAAATTAAAAGGTTTCCTAAAATATCCCAACCTGTGTGATTGTAATCGTTGCGGCATTAATTCGAATTGTGTAATATCACGACTAATGATTAACTCATATTATTAACAATAATATGTTTAATTTATGACCACATTTAGGGTACATTTAATAGTTGTTGTTTTTTATGGCGCAATCCTTTAAATAATTTTCATTGCCTGATGTATTGTTATTAATTTTACCAAATTGAGGCATTAAAATATCTATTAAATTCATAAATCAGTTTTTAATAAAGTATGTATTTTCGTTTCTCCTCTGAAAATCGTCTACTTGGTAAGACTATTATATTGGAATAGAAATTAAATACTAAAATAAAACCTTCTAAATTTAATATTACAGATAGAGGCAGAAGTATAGCCTTCACGATTTTCCTTCTCTACTTTAATTGAAAAAAATATAAATAAAAATAAAAATGTTAAACCACTTAAGTTACAAGTACCTCGTTTATTCCATTTTAACTAGGCTAATCATTTATTCGGGAAATAACGCAAACTCCAATTTATTATAATGAGGGGTATAAAAAAAATGACCGTTTTTTAACCAAATATTTGTATTATTATTTACTTGATCAATGATTCCACACTCCCTGGCAAGTTCGCGAGTACATCGAATTTCGAATTTAACGAGTACGAAACCGCGGGATACTGCCACTACCCTTCAGTTCTTAACAATTGACAATCCAACAGGATATTACATGATGTTACATGCTCTAAGTAAACACCATTAAATAAATAAGGCTTGGTAACGTTAGATTTGGCTTCATTAGTAATGTTATACAACGAACTATAAATGTCAACTGTACTATAAACCTTTCTGTCAAGTTCACAGCCCATTTGACATTTATCAACACAACCCCTGACGCATGGCAATGGAGTATATGTAGTTCCGGATCATTCACCCCCAGTACAACTATTCCACTTTCAGGATAATCGGTTTAAGGTGATTTAATAATAAATAACATATACAATTTAAAATACTTGATTTTGCCGTGTAAAATTTTATAAAAACATAAATAATGTAAATAAGATAATAGGGTGTACAACAAAAAGACCGTTTTATCAAATTCCAGAGTTCAAAAGTCTGTAAATATTTTAATGCAAATGTATCTTGCGACACACCACACTCTCTGGCAAGTTCGCGAGTACTTTAGTACGGATTTGACTCAACAGCTTCCTTCAGAACCTCATCGATATACATAAATGGTCGCCCGGAGCCCTTCTTCCTTTCGTATATCCACTGCTATATTTTTCAAACCAACGCCGCGCAGTGCGCTGGTCAAGGACACCTTTCCCTTCATATTTAATAATTTCACGAGTTGCTTCAGTGGCTGTGAAATTTTTTTTTCCAGTAAAATCTTAAAATTACGAGAAGGACAGTGTCATGTTTATTCTTTGAAATAAATAACTAAACTGAGGCTTTTTTTTTAAGAAGTCCAGTGTTAGTAAACAAGCTTAGAGAATGCTCTAAAAAGATTCTTAAGTGTTAGTAAACAATAATTATCATTAAAATATTTACATACTTTTGAACTCTGGAATTTGATAAAACGGTCATTTTTTTTAAACACCCTACTATATTATTTAGGAAATATAGTATGCAATTTTAGTAAAATAGCTCCTTCATATTTTTTTTATTTTAGCTATAAAATAATTTCGGTATATTTGGCATTGATGTTTTGGTTATCGTAATTTAAACCTGTGCACATACTTGAGTTATAATTTAACTCCCATATTTTATTTTCTCTAAAGTGTTTGCAAAGTTTCTTTATTTATTTCTAGCAACCATATATTCTATCTTCTTCTTTTTCATCTAATCTAGTTACTTAAGAAATAAGTGGAAGAAAATGGTCTTGGTGGAGGTCAATAAATTTTTCTTAAGTAGGGAGAAATGTTTATTAAAGAGCCAACGTTACGACCCACAGTTTTATATGGGGTATGATTATATGTACAAATACTTTTATTTCATGATATATATTTACGAAACAAAAATCTTTTTGGTTTAAGTACTAAAACTATTATAGAAAATTTAATAACGAACTATTAAATCTCAACCCAATTCTTGACTTGGTTTTTATTATTATTGGTCTATCATTTTATTGTCCAACCAATTATAAATTTCAATTCTTTCAGTAATTCAAGTTTACATACTTTTCTCATTCTATGTTCTTATTCATTTGAAAAAAATATTTAAAGCCAATTTAGCCATATTTTTTATTTACTGTAGCCTCCAATCCCTCTATGTTATTAATGCCATACAACATTATTCAAATTTAATAGAAATCTTCACAGATCGATTACAATATACTGATGCACATGAAATTATCAGGCTTGCCATGAACTTAAACCATTTAACTGTAGTGTTCAATAAAACTATTTAATGTTTCATGTGATATTATGAAGTAAGTAATTCATCAAAACTAAACAACAAACTGCTTATTTAACTGAATCCCTTTATTTCAGCATCTCTATTTCATTACTCTACAAGATTTACTCATAAATTCCTAAAGGAAAAATGGCCCTGTCTGTTTCTACATAAGTAAATCTATCTAAGAGTTCTGTCAACTGTTAGTTATTGATTTGTTTTTCCTGAATGTAACATCCATCCATTTTACACTGTAATAGATTACTTCATTATTATATAAAAATTTATTGAATTGTTTTTATATTTTTCTCAGTTAATTAACCATAAAATTAATTTGAAATAGAGGTTCATTTAAAACACACATTTTCAACAGTTTAATATATCCAAATATATCCAAAACCCAATATCCATCCTTCTGAAAATAATATATAGTGTTACGGGCACCGGCAGGAAGACGGAAGCAAGAGGATTAGCGGCTTAAATCCGTCGGCGGGAGAAGTTAAAATAGGATTAGGACTGTTCTAGATCGTCTTCTTTTGTCGGAAAAGGATTAAGAAGATTCCAGAATTTTCTGGCCCCTCCGTGTTCTAGAATGTTCGGCCTTGCCTCTTTAAATACTTCCCTCAACTCGAGGCAGTCAGTCTTAGCCTGAGAGTAGACCAGTGAAGATCTGTGATAAGTGTAATAAGTGAGTGTCAGTGTGATAAACTAGTCAGTGTTGAACCGGCCCGTGTAATAAGTGTATCAGTGAACTGTGACAGTCTCGCGAGTGTAATAAACTGTTTCTGTTTGTTACTGTGTGTCAGTTTGTGATACTTGAAGAATCTTACGGTCGGTGGACTAGTGAACTGTAAGTGTTAATTATTAGTTATAAATTGTAGTGTAATTTTATAATATTCATAGAAACTATTGTAACTAGTTAAGCTATCTAGAATTAGTAATATCTTATATTATTGTAATAATTAAATAGGAGTTAGGCCTAGATGATAATATTTAGAATATTGTTATTATAAATTTATATTAGTTCAATAATTTAATTGTCAATAGTTTAATTGTATCCTTTTTATCATTTTGTTAATAAATATTAGTATCTTTAATTAAGCAATAGCTTAATTCATTTTTAATACCCAGTAGCCCGTAACAATATATATATTTTTTTACAATAGTTTTACTAGTTCTCAAAGTGAGTACACCTAAACTTATTTTAACATAAAATTTTCGGGGCGACCTGTGGTCTTAAGGTTAGCGTTCAGGAACAAAAACGGATAACTTTCAAAAATGGCCTATTTTAGATTTTTCGTTAGTTTAGTCAAGCAATTTTGTCTAATATAACACTTTTCCAGCTTATTTCTCATGGTTTTAGTCCAGTTCTGAACCCAAGTTTTGCTTAACAAAATATTATAAAGTCTAAACAACAACCTGCTTTTTGAATTTTCGAGTTATCCAGTTTTCACGCTGCACGCCTAACATTTGTCTATAATTATGGAAGTGCTATATTGGTTTCGCTGCCCAAGAAATGATCTAAAGGAAAATTCATATCCTTTGATCTGAATTATATTTAAATAATAAAATGGGATGCCACCCTGAGATACTTAATGTCTAGTAATTCTATATCATTAATATATCCCTCTCCTCTCGGAAAGGTTGAGGTGGTTGACTGACCAGGAGTTGTTTATTAAATAATAATAATTATTGAATAACTAATTATAATGCAATTGGGAAAAACCACAATGCAAAGCCTTATGTTTCAAAATACACCCACTTACCAGTCGACGTTTCGCCTATTCAGGCATTATCAAGACACCAAAAACAAAAAATGGGGTTATGTGAATCACATCCCGAAGTAAAAGGTGCAATACATGAGACAGCACCCCACCACCAAGACGTTCAACATACAACTGAACGAAAGTAATACGCAACCAGCTGGGAAGGTTATAGAATCAGCTGATCCACAAACCATATCAAGTAATATTAACCTATAAAAATTTATACATATTAGCAAAGTTAGCCAAATTTTTCTTTTAAAATATTTAAAGTTTCCGAATAATATTGGTTCAAATTTCTGCAATCTGTTTTATAATGTACCGAAATGTCAATCTTTTGTGCAATCTGCATGGCCTCGAACAACTTCCTTCTAGAGCCATCACTCTCTTTGTAAATAACTTTAGCATTCTCAAAATCAAATTGATGCTTACAAGTTTTGGTATGCTGGGCCAATGCTGTGTTAGGTTCCTTGCCACCAATATTTTTACAATCATATTGATGCTGACACATTCTTTTGTGCAACAATTGTGATATTTCACCAATGTATATTTTAGGGCATTGTAAACAGCTAACCTCATACACTACATCTGATTGTTGCTGTGTAAGTATTTTATCTTTTAATGGAGTGTAAAATTTACTCATCTTGTTTGTAATCTTATTCGCAAGCCTAATCTCGTAAAAATCATACTCTTTAAATATATCTCTAACACATTCTGACAGGCCCATAGTATAAGTGCACGCAAAAATGCCACCATTCATATTATTTCTCTCGGCACCACCACTATCCGACAATGCAAGATCTCCACCACTAGAAGTACAGTTCATATTATTGTGAATCTTGTTATAGTTCAAATTCCAATATTTTTTAATGAGGAATGAAGGGTACAAGTTAATTTCGAACATCGTGCAGATGGTCTCTTTCACGGAGCTTATATATTTTATATCAGTCAGTTTAATGGCTTTAAATATGCTGTTTTTAAGGTTATTTACTAACATATGTCTAGGGTGATTAGATATAAAACTCAATATACGTTGACTACTGTTTTCATTTCTCGTCCACATGGTTCTCAAAATTGCACTATCATTGTTAACATACATATCTAAAAATCTAATCCTATTATTAGTTTCCAGTTCATAAGTGAATTTGATATTATTATGAAAACCATTAAGACCCTCACAAAACTTGTCAATCTCACCCTCTTTTAACACAAGCAAAAGGTCATCCACTTATTTCATGACCAATCTAGGTTTGATATTAGTAGTATTGATAACATCATCCAGCAATTTGTTCATAAGGATGCCACTAAGCGTAACGGACAATACACCACCCATAGGCAACCCTGTTAATTGTCGGTAGATCTTATTGTCATTTTTCACAAAACCATTCTCGCAAATTATTTTTAGCCCTTCTATAAATATAACCTTATCTTTAATGCACGTATAAGGCTCAACTTGCTCCCATTGCTCAGAAATTATTTCAAATACCATTTCAAGTGGCACCGAGGTAAACAAAGAGACTACATCAAAGCTTATAAGTCGTTCATTTTCTTCTAAAGTTTTCAAATCATCAATCTTATTTTTAGCATCAAATGCATTTTTAACATCGAACGGGTTATTATTGTACAGGCCATTTAAGAACGGTTTAAAGAATTTTTCCAGTGGGTCAGTGGGCTTAACAAGTGGGTCTTATTAAGCATTCTATAAGTGTCGGGATCATTGAGCACTCCATGCATCTTGTCATTATACATTTCCTTAGTGATGATAACTACTTTTTTCGATTTAACAACGTATACATCACGATTCCTGTTTTTAAATCTTATAAAATCCTCCAAATCTCTCCTTATAGTTTTATCTATAATATCACCATGTCTATTCTTGCCTTTCATAAAATTGTTAATTTTTCTAGCTATACTATTCCTAATTCCATTTTTTTTGGCTATCTGAAGTATCTATGCGTTCCAAAAACGTTTCTGTGTCAGCAATCATGGTCAAGATATCACTATTTAGGTTTTTAGGAAACATATTAGCACTATCACTTAATCTCAACAAATTAAGTATATTACGAGGAATGTATAAGTTAGTTAAGTTCTTTACCAATTGCTGCTTATGTAAATTATTATATTTAGTTAAAATATCATTTCTAGTATGTTTTTTTAGTCTAATGTATTTATCAATATTCGGACTATCAAGAGTGGTTTTAGTATTACATCCATTCATGTGGTTATATGGTTTGTTCATTTTGTAAAAATGCATTTTCTTAACTTTTAATTCCAAATTATGATATAATTTCCCTGTAATTAATTCAAAAAATCTATCTTACACGGTCTTTATTTCTGATTTGTGCTCTTTGTTAGCTTAAAAAAGTAAATTTTCCGCATTTACAAGGTTCACTTTAGTTGTTTTGCACAACCAGTACGCCTGTTTTATATCAAAGTTTACAAGTCTAATTCCAATATTATTTAATACATTCAGGTGTTTATTGGATTGCAAAAAATTATTATTAAATGCATTATCTACTTTTATTAGTGCATCAAGAAAGTGCTTAGGTATCATAACTGCCTTTTTATGTTCGAGTAAGTAAAATTTCTTACCAAGTGCAGAGATATGTCTTTTAAAATAATTAGCATAATTCACTAATTGGAAACTGTCTTTATTTACTAATGACTTTAAGTCCTGAATAAAATTAAAATATAATCGATCCATTAAGAATTGAAGTGGAACAACGGCTATACCACAAATCAAATCACTAAAATAGAGCCAACAACTCCAAAAGAAACACTATTATTTATTATAATGCTATTGGGAAAAACCACAATGCAAAGCCTTATGTTTCAAAAATACACCCACTTACCAGTCCACGTTTCGCCTATTCAGGCATTATCAAGACACCAAAAACAAAAAAGGGGGTTATGTGAATCACATCCCGAAGTGAAAGGTGCAATACATGAGACAGCACCCCACCGCCAAGACGTTCAATATACAACTGAACAAAAGTAATACCAGCATCCAGCTATAACAAGATTCACAATAATATGAACTGTACTTCTAGTGGTGGAGATCTTGCATTGTCGGATAGTGGTGGTGCCGAGAGAAATAATATGAATAGTGGCTTTTTTGCGTGCACTTATATTAAGGGCCTGTCAGAATGTGTTAGAGATATATTTAAAGAGTATGATGTTTACGAGATCAGGCTTGCGAATAAGATTACAAACAAGATGAGTAAATTTTACACTCCATTAAAAGATAAAATACTTACACAGCAACAATCAGATGTAGTGTATGAGGTTAGCTGTTTACAATGCCCTAAAATATACATTGGTGAAACATCACAATTGTTGCACAAAAGAATGTATCAGCATCAATATAATTGTAAAAATATTGGTGGCAAGGAACCTAACACAGCATTGGCCCAGCATACCAAAACTTGTAAGCATCAATTTGATTTTGAGAATGCTAAAGTTATTTACAAAGAGGGTGATGGCTCTAGAAGGAAGTTGTTCGAGGCCATGCAGATTGCACAAAAGATTGACATTTCGGTAAATTATAAAACAGATTGCAGAAATTTGAACCAATATTATTCGGAAACTTTAAATATTTTAAAAGAAAAATTTGGCTAACTTTGCTAATATGTATAAATTTTTATAGGTTAATATTACTTGATATGGTTTGTGGATCAGCTGATTCTATAACCTTCCCAGCTGGTTGCGTATTACTTTCGTTCAGTTGTAAGTTGAACGTCTTGGTGGTGGGGTGCTGTATCATGTATTGCACCTTTTACTTCGGGATGTGATTCACATAACCCCCTTTTTTGTTTTTGGTGTCTTGATAATGCCTGAATAGGCGAAACGTCGACTGGTAAGTGGTTTTATTTTTGAAACATAAGGCTTTGCATTGTGGTTTTTCCCAATAGCATTATAATAAATAATAGTGTTTCTTTTGGAGTTTTTGGCTCTATTTTAGTATTATTGAATAACATTATATTTATTGTGCTGATCATATTTACAAGGTAACTTATAAAACTACTTTAAAAAACGAAAAGAGAGGCCCTTTTGCTAGATGTGACAGTCTACATGTTGAGTTGGTCGTTTCTTGCCAACAACTCCGGCTCTGTCTCCTGACTTGCTCGCTCCTTGCCAACAACCGCCTATTCTGTATCTTCACAGTAAAGATACCGCACCTAAGGGACACTTAATGCTAAGGGACCACTACCTGCTTAATGTCCCTTACCCTATTTATCTACGTGCTCCTAATGTTCCAGATAGCGTCACATATAGCAGAAGCAAGGTAGCTCAGTAGAGTAGTGCTGAGTTGCTCTTCTGAGGGACTGAGGTTCAAATCCAGCTGCGAATGATAAATTAATAATAATAAGCCATTGATAAACCATGTGGAATCTTGCTGGCCCTTCTGGGACTTATTCCCCCTCAATAAAATGGTTAATCTTAACTGGGCGAAAAACTGTCTACCTCAAAAAAACAAGAACGAATATCGGAAAATAACTTCTCTGCACAGCCATTATCTCAGAAACAGTATAGTCCCTAATCTGATACTTTTCTTCACATTGTGTTTGTATCCACACTTGTCAAGGACTATTAATTGATTATCACCAGATTGGCTGTTAGTAAAATGAAACAAAATGACCTGAAAAGCATGAAGAAGAACAGTATTCTGCAATACCTCTGCCGTGGCTTGATTTAATACTGTTATGATAGATCAATCATCCACGTTGTTTTCTGGTGTTCTCAAGAGGGTCGTTCCCATCTGCTCTTTCAAGGGATAAATATACGTTTGATACTACGAATGTAAATATTCTTAATACTATACCTATTTCAGATAGGAAACACACACGGCATCTCCTCCATTCCATTAAGTCGCCTGAGTGTAACTTCGCAATATCCTTCTGGAAGGCAATATATTCCTATTGATGACTAAGGGCACACTTCCTGAGAGGAGATTCGCGGCGAGATCCGTGGAAGGGTTTCGCAAAGGCAGCTGTAGTGTTCGTGACGGCGCGGGCAATCGCTATCTCGCCAGGCATTATTTTACTTGTGGGATAATAGCGAGCTGGGGGTTACACATCCGATCTCCGCCATCCAGGGGTTGAGACTTCGGAGGGCATTGCCCATGAGTAGATGATTAATGAGGTCCTGGGGCACAGCCAAGTGTTTCCCACTCTCAAAATCTGAAAGGACAAAGTGATAAGAAGGTAACTTATTAGGAAATACAACGGGAAGTAGTGATGAATTGGGAAAGCTTGATCTACTAAAGTTTTGACATGGAAAATGTAGTCAGTCAAAATAAAATTATTTTTCTCCTTTTTCAAAGGCAAAGTAGTTATTCATACCAATTAGGTTAATCATCCCAATATGATAGAAAGAGGTGTAAGCCAAAACTAGGAGCGATTTAGTTCCTACGAACGGTGGTAGTTACTATTTTTCGCTTGAAACTTTCATTTTTAGTTACCAAGATAGTTTTTTGCTTCTCCTTTAAAACTCTTTTTTTCATGTCTTTCTACCTATTCCATATCGCATTTATGAAATTTAAGTTAATCGATTTTTTTCGTAAATCGTTGATACGGATATCATTTTATAGATAGGATTTATTAAGTAAATAAACATACAAAATTGTATTATAAATAAAGTAACTTATTTAAGTACGAACGGTTAAAACTCACTTACTTTTGCTTTGAAATATAAACAATTAGCACAAAACACCAAGAAAGTACACTAACCTCAAGTCATTAAAGCCGCTCCTAAATATAATACAGTACTCAATACTACTGTAGTTTGACTATTCAAAAAGAGGCAGTTAAAACGAAATTAGATATATTGGTGAGGAAGTTTTCATGGGAAATATGTTATTTATTTATTTTTATTTTATTTACATATTTTTATTTCATTTATTTATTTTTAATTCATTTATTTATTTTTATTTTATTTATTTATTTTCAAACCATTTATTTATTTTTATTCTATTTACTTATTTTTATTTTATTTATTTTAGTTTTATTTATTTATTTTTATTTTATTTATTTATTTTTATTTTATTTATTTATTTTATTTTAGTTATTTATTTTTATTTTAGATATATATTTTTATTTGTTTTTTCATTTTATTTATTGATTTTTATTTGTTTGTTTATTATGTTTATTGATTTTTATTTGTTTGTTTATTATATTTATTTATTTTTATTTGTTTGTTTATTTTATTTATTGATGGTTTTATTTATTTATTTATTTTATTTATTAATTTAGATTTTTTTAAATAATATTTATTCATTAGTATATTTTTACTTATGTTATTTTTATTTCTGTATTTATTTATGTTATTTCTATTTTATTATTTGTTTTTTCAAGGGAATTATATTGAGGGAATTATATTTATACTTTCTAGCTCTTACAAATTTATTATTTATTTCTTCAAAACAAGATTTCTTTCCGTTTGAAAAAAGGTTGGTCGAAACCTTAACCAAACTATTCCTCCCTCTTAGCTTCTCGTAAGCACTTAATAACAGAAGTGAAATAACACAGGCCAACAAAAAAAACCTTTTTGAAAACTTTTTTAATTTTAATAGCTGATCTTGATAGATTTTTATGTGCTGAATCCAAATCTGCTCGTAGTTTTTATGTATCACCCTTAGTTTCCAAGCAAAATGTATTTTATTATATAGTCTAATACCCATTTACAGTATATAGGGAAATCAATGAAACACTGTAGAATCGTAAAAATGGTTTGTATTTACAGTAAAATACTTGGAATAGTAATTTTATGTGATGATACAAGGTTCACTTGTCAACTGGAATTGGTTTATATTTTCTTTCCCTTTTTTCCTTGAAGCTTCTTGTGTAGCTTTTCCTGCGATGAATAGCTTGCTGAACTTCCCGGTGAAGTGACCAACAGTAATCCCCCATCATGTTGGTATTCCAGCGGCCCTGGTAACGTTTTTCCATCACTTTAACGTCCTGGTGAAAACGCTCACCTTGCTCCTCACTAACATCTCCTAAATTTTCCGGGAAGTAATCGAGGTGGCTGCTCAAAAAGTGAACTTTCAGGCTCATCAAACATCCTAACTGTTCAAATTTTTTTAACATGTTAGCAACAATAGCCTTATATTCTGGGTCTTTTTCATTTCCCAAAAACTTGGTGACAACTTGCTTGAATGAAACCCATGCTTCCTTTTCATTTGAGGTCATTGTGGATTCAAAGTTAACGTCAAACATCATTTTTCTAATATCAGGCCCGGTAAAGGCGCCTTCTTTCAGTTTAGCTTCTGAAAGGTGTGGAAACTTCTGACAGAGATATTTGAAACAAAGCCCATCTTTAGGCAAAGCCTTTACAAACTGTTTCATGAGACCTAACTTAATATGTAGTGGTGGTAGGAGCACGTTTTTTGGATCTACAAGGTTTTTGCGTAAAATGTTCTTCTCGCCAGGCTTTAAAGACTCCCTAGCAGGCCAGTTCTTTCTGCACCAATGTTGATTCCGAGCTCTACTGTCCCATTCACACAAGAAACATGGAAATTTGGTAAAACCCCCTTGCTGACCAAGGAGCATGCACGTAACTTTCAAATCACCACATATCATCCAACCGTGTGCAGAATAACCTATTTTATTTAACACTATTTCTAGATTTTCGTAACTCTCTTTCATATGTACAGAATGACCGACAGGTACAGAGGCATACATGTTACCGTTGTGTGCTAAAACTGCCTTCAAACTATTTTTGGATGAATCAATAAACAACCTCCAATCTTCTGTTTTGTATTCAATTCCAAACTCATTCATTAAACCATGAATGTCTGAGCAGTACACCAAATTACCCTCTTGTTCAAAATACTTCGAAAATTGTTGTTCTCTCTTCCTATACACATGAATGCTGGTTCCAGCCGCCAGCAAGTTCTTTTCTTTTAGCCTAGAGCCAAGCAGTTCAGCTTTTTCTTTTGTTAAGCCCAGATCCCTAACTAAGTCATTAAGCTCGACCTGAGTGAACAATTTAGGCTCTACATTTTCTGTAACACATTGGAATTCTTCATCGTGTTCATCTAACTCCGACTGTACATCAGAAAATACTTCTGTTTCAATAGAATTTAAGTCCTCTGGTGGTTCCGGGATTGGCAAATCTACACCGTGCCCTACTGGTCGGATGGCGGACGGAAGGTTAGGGTAGCTTATTACCTTCTTGTTCTTAGAGTTATGACCAGTAATATCTACACTGCAAAAGTAACAGTCATCGGAATGATTTTTTGGTTCCCTCCATATCATGGGAACAGCAAATTTAAAGTGTTTTTTCTCTTTTTTTGACCATTTCCTGAGGTCTTCAACACATACATAACATACCTTATGCGGTGCCCAAGGTTTATCCTGGTCTCCAAGTTTGGTTCCAAAGTATGCTAGATAAACCTTTTTCACAAAGTCTGTAATGTTTCTTTGGTGCTTTTTAATAACAAACTCACCACAAATATAACAAAAACTGTCAGCAGAGTTTTTACAGCCGCGATGAGACATTGCACTGAGCACATGTACAGGAAACGTAAAAGTGAGGTTATGTTGAAAATAAACAAAACATCAGCTGTTTAGCATGTGTTTCAGCAGTGCTGCCAACATCATCTTTGTTCATTAGACCTATTTTTTCATGTTATCTTAACTATGAAAAAGCTGTTAAATTCTAAAAATATTTCTTTATTTCATGAATTTAACTATAAAATGTGAATAAATGGTGGGTGATACAACTTTTTAAGCATCATATTTGGATTCAGCAACCTAAACAACATAAGAATAAGGTATTTTCATTAAAAAAGTTTTTTCATCGTTGGCCTGTGTAATTATACTATAGTAAATAAGTTGCTTTTCGAATTCTTACCATACTTATGAATGGGGGGGGTTTTGAAACTAACACACATGAACCCATTATTAGAATATTAGCTATTGAGTATTATTGTGGAATATTTTTTGACGTGTGGGTGTCTACTAAACTCAGGATCTATCGACATGGATTTTTTTTATATCGTAGACAAGAATAGTTGTTTAAGTTCTTTCGAAATTCAGATCTAAAAAATAATGATAATGATCGTTTGAGTTTTGTCTAATGTAAGCGAAACGGCACTAAGGACATTTAAAATATATAAAGCAATATAAATCTGTATCCTAATCGCTTTATAAGTTAATGGGGCCTAAAGCAATCACAGCATAAGGTTTTAAGGTCAAATTATTTATTGCTAACCTAGATGGTTACAATATCGTCGGCCTACTCAACCATAGCGTTATCGTGTTTGAATGAGACACGCCTAGCTCAATGTTTACTTGCCTCCAAGCTGGCTTACCAAGAACAATTCCACGGCGTACTTCAAAATCTAATCAAAATTTATTGATCAATTAAAACTCCAGTTTAATTTCTGTCGACTCGCACATTAAATATTTTAGAAGGTTATTTCCATCTTTAAATAATTTTTATATGGCAAGAAAAGGATGTCAAGATTCAAATTACAAAGTTTATTAGTAATGTAGAATAGAAAATGGTCCAGTAAAAAAGTAGTAAAAATCAATCATTATATAGTGAGCGATCATTTATTATTTATTTATATCACTATTTAAGTATTTATATTTTACCTCCACCTGAACCATTTTCTTTTCCACAATATTAGTAATAATTATTTTTTTTTTTTAATTGTTGATGCTTTATATATTGATTTATCTATTGATAAATTTAAATACTATTAAGCTGCCACTGGGTAGTGCCTCTTCATGTCCCGTCATGTATTTATTTATTCATATAGCCCTTGTACTAGATGTATATATTTCAGTTGTACAATTCCATAAAATAATTTTTAAAAAAAAGAAGTACTATTATAAGAGCACATTTCTCTTCTTGATTCTGCATAACTATACTATCTGCAATAGTATTATTAGGAGCATATATATATTTATATATTTAAATCGTATTTAGTTTTCCAATTCGATGTTTTTATAGTTACCAATCTTCCATATGATTTATTTTACTCTCTATTTTTTATTAAATGAATGAAATAATATAGCTTATTTAATTCGTGGAGTAAAATGGAATTACATTTTTTAATATAATTTAAAGTAAAAAAAAGTTGGTGAAGGTACGTGGAAGTTAATCGAATATTAGTGTCTCTATCTAGATATTTTTATTTATTTGTTTTGTTTAATTGGGTTTGAATTACTTACATTTTTTAGTATTTAATTTATTTAGTAGAATTTAAAGGTTTAGGAAAGTTCATTTTCGTTGAAAGAAATCCTTGTAGTTAAATCTATTAAAGATTTACTCTTAAGATAAATAAAAAATCTTATCTTATGAAATTCATCTTCAGTAACATTCATTGAAACTTTTTATGGAATCTTCGCTACTTCATTCATCGGATAATTGTAATAGAAAAAATAAAACTCTTCCATGGGGAAAATTTATAAGAAATAAATTTTATCCTATATAAATGAAAACATAAATATTTTCATGGAATGCAGCCATTTGAAATATATTTATATGCAGGCAATACCGCAGATGGGATTGTATTTTAACCGCGGATAGTAGATAGGATCAGAGCGTAAGCTACGCCTACTTCATCTGTGTAGCAACGGCACAGATATATCCTTCGAACAGTTCGGAGTTCACGTTTGGTTTATTTTAATATCACGAACCTAGGTTAAAATTTCTCGCAAGGCTCAATCGCTGTGTAATGAGTTTAATCAATAATTAATCATTAAAATCAACCAACAATTTTTCATGTATTAACTCATCAAATACTCGTACATACAAATTAACAAGGGCTATAACATCACATGATTTGCCTATAAGTATGCACTGTAATGGATTCTCCACAGTACACGAAAACCGGTCTGGGGGGGGCACGTGCCCCCGGACCCCCCCTTAGATCCGCCTATGCAAATTAAATTATATTTTAAGTGGCATGACAATTTACTATTGTCCATCTTTATGACAGGAGTAATTTAATCTCGCCATTTATAAAAACAACAACTATAAAAATAGAAATATTGAGTTTTCTTCATGCATTCTGATTTATTTCCATGAACGCTTTGTTACAATTTTTATTTTTATTATTTCACTTTGTGCAATAAGACATTTTAAATCGAATATAATGCATTATATACCGAACATTTCTCATTAAAACTAATTAGACTTCTTCAAGAAAAAAAAAATCGGCTTCCAGTCAACTCCTTTATTGTTTTATATGACAAAACGTTTCGACACTATGGTGTCATTTTCAATTATTTATTTTTCTGCATTCCTTAACTGGACAGTCAATATTTTTTAAAAATCATTTTTAAGGAGATCCTCCATAGTCAAAAAGAAGTTTGACTATGGAGGACAAAAGATGACTTTTGAAATTGACAAACGGAAAAAAAAGAAACCTCCCTAAACAAAATAAAAACATAAATCTGCTTTGTTTTTGTACTTTGTTTTCTATTTTATAAAACAATAGAATGTATCCTTTTATAAAACAAAATAAAACTGAAAGAATTAGAAACCCCCTAAGGTTCAATTCCGATACCACCAAAGCCAGTTTCCAGTCTCCATCACCGAACTCCGTCCAGATCCAAAAAAAAATCTACAACGATATGCTATTCTATTACTTACGTTTCACCTTAACCAAAGTTTGCTCTCAATCATAATAGTAGAAAGGATAATACTTCTTTAATTGTACCATTTAAGGTTCTGGGTGAACAACAGAGACTAAGTAATACTGATACCGAAACATAACTAGCACTTCCTGTCGTTAACCTCACATTTTTTTTTTACTTGAATTTTGGTCGTTATCGTTGACCCAAAATCCTAAAATTTCTAATCGTTTAATCTTACTATATGTATCCTACATCAGCAGAATTACGGTCCCTTCAGCAGCTAAGAGTATATTTCGTCTTATCCTAATTCATTTCATGGCCTACTTATTTCCGGGAACTACAGCAATGTATCCTTCAATTCTTAACCCTAATCAACCAATGAATCCATCTTTTTTTTTAATCTATATTTCAAATGAGACTGAAAACAAATATCGGTTCCCATTTTTATTTAAGGCTGAGGAAAATGGGGTGGGAAGAAAGAAGGGTGAATAAATTGGAAAAGTATTTTTTCTTGCTCAATGAGGGTATAAAACAATAAATGATGTTTTCAATGTAAACTTCTAACAAATAAGAAAAACATATTTATCTAATTTATTATTAAAATAGTGATATTTTAATACTATCTAGCTTATAAGAGTTATAAGCGTCATGAATAAAAGTGGCTCCTCTCCTCATCCATTATTAGCATTTGGTAGACATTTCTTTAATTTATTTTGTAACAACCCTAATGTCCCCATCAAGATACCAAAGAGTGTAGATACATAAATTTACTTTGTAACTTTTTTTAAAATCTAATTTATCAATAGAACCAATCATAATTTAAAGTTAACATCTTATAATACTTCGCTATTTAAGAACAAAATTTTTTATTTCTAGTGCTATTATTTCTAGTATATATAACGAAGCTTTAGTTTTACATTCGTAGAAAATTATATAAATTTAAATAATTATTCCATCATTAATTTATTTTTTGGTGATTATTGTTTACTATTCATTTCGTAAAAATGGAAATTCATTATACTTTTTTTGTATAAATATTTATAAACATTACATCCCTTAATATAAACAGTAAAAAGAGAAACATATTTTGTAAAAATAAAAGTAGCAATAATTTTTTTTAAATTTATTTGTGGAAATTTACTACTGCATAATAATAATATATCAAGCAAATAGATGAAAATTTAATTATTTTAATTTTCCTGAATTACCCGCTATCCAATTCAAAGAAGAAACGAAACGAATCAGCGAATTTTAAGGGTAGTTTTTGACAACAGCCATTATAGATAGATAACTGGAGCGCAAGAAGACATCGGCACACCAATAAGAAGTTACAGACTTAAAAAGACCATATCAACTTAAAGTCGAGTACTAAAATTAATTAATTTTCTTCAAATGGAAATAGGTTGATACACCCCGTCCTCATTAATAAAACTAACAATAAAGATAATTATAGAGTTTTTGAAATTCTAATAATGAAAAAATACGTGAATAACATGCAGTACTTTTATTTTTTATCTTTGGCATATTTTCAGTCATTTTTTCATTACAAGAACTTACTTTTTGGTTGTTATTTACTTATGTAAAAACCATATTTATTATGTAGCCTCTTAGTCAGGATATATCTTATTTTACTGATGTACATTTGTTATTCGTAAGGACCTGCTTTAAGAATAAAAATATTTTTCTATCCTTTTATTCTTTTTAAAAATAATAAAAATACTCCGTTACAAGTTTACAAATAATAAACTCATTAAATAAATAATAGTTAACTAATTAATTTTTAACGGTAACTTGATAACTATCCGTTATTATGTCAGAATTAATTAAATCTCGCCATTAAAATTACACTAAAGCCAGTTAGCAATGAAGACACTAAAAACACACTTTTTATTCGTTTCCCTTTTAAAATTTTCCGAAAATTCAAGTTATCATGATCAAGTTAGTTCTTGATGAAATGATAATCGAAATTTACTAATTACCCGCAAGAACATTCTCTTTTCCATACTAAAGCACACAATATTAAAATATTAAAAATTAAATGAATAAACAGTTAATGAAATAAACGAATGTAAATAAATCTCTGTATGTATTGTAAATCTCTGATAATATTGTTTAATTTTTCTCCCTTTTTATTGTTTTTCCTTGGCATAAATTTGATATATATGTGACCATAAATTGTTTCTCTTATATAATTATTGTTAACTTATTTTAATTTTTTTTCTTTCTTTTCTCCAAATCTGTTCTTAAAATATTGTTATTGTAGGTAATTCACATTTTTTTTTTATTCTTTCTCACTTACTAAAATACTTGTAATAATTAATTAAATGTAATTATTTTACAGTCTAAGACATAATAGCTTACAATACCTTTATTGTTATTCTATAGGGACTTGTCCCAGAATAAATAAAGACATTATTATTATTATTAAAACTTGTTGTAACTCAACTCGAAGCGACAACCTGAGGAACAGATACCAAACATTTATTTAATCCTGATATGTTATCTTAGTTACATTATTTATGTTTTTATATAATTTCACACAGCAAAATTAAGTATTTTAAGTTTTGTATGTTATTTATTATTTAATCACCTTAAACCGATTATTCTGTTAGTGGAATAGTTGTACTGGGGGTAAATAATCCGTAACTATACATAATCCGTTGCCACGCGTCAGGGGTTGTGTTGATAAATGTCAAATGGGCTGTGAACTTGACAGAAAGGTTTATAGTACAGTTGACATTTATAGCTCGTTGTATAATGTTACTAATGAAGCCAAATACAACGTTACCAAGCCTTATTTATTAATGTTGTTTACTTAGAGCATGTAACACCGTGTATTATCCTGTTGGATTGTCAATTGTTAAGAACTGAAGAGTAGATAGTGGCAGAAACCCGCGGTTTCGCACTCGTTAAATTCAAATTTGCTTCACTAAAGTATGAAATAACCTATATGTTTGCCCGCTCTCCGCGGTCTAGCCAGCTTTAAATTCTAACTAGCGCCTTAAATACAAAATAACCTTTTAAATTATAAGTTGTTCAGTGTTGTTCGTTAGAGTAATTTTTAAAGAACTTTTCAAGGAAATTATTTTTTCCCCTTCCTCCTTTCGTTTTTACATCAAAAGATGTTTTCACGGAATAATTATGCTATAATGTTAAAAAGTTGTTTTTAAAGTTCAAGGTTAGGAAGTTGATAGATATATAAAGTTTGTTCTATCTCGTTCGTTCTGAAATTTCTTTCTTGAGATACCTACTAATCCATCGCTCTTTAGTAATCTAGCAGCAAGAGTGGATCCATAATGTAATAAACTGTACTAGGTTGTTTCATCTGTTTTAGATTTTGATTAGTTCTCCAAATAAATAAAAGTATTTAAAATAATAACACGTGTCAATAATAGAAGCCCTCGAATTCATCAGACAATACATCTATCAGACAATATATTGTTAATTCGGCGAAACACTAATTTTTTATTACGATAATTATACAATTATTTCTATTGTAAAAATCGGATACTTCTCCATTAAATTATATTTTATTTTACACCTCATTTGTCAAAATCAAGCTTCTGAAAACCCAAAAATGATTTAAAATTGTGTATTGTATTGTTCTTGTATAAATAAACAAATTATGTTTATTAATTAGAAATAAATATTCCACTACGGAATTATGTGAATCTTTTTAAGAATAGTACCTATCTCTATCATTATCCACTAGTAGGTTGTTTTTTTTTTTTTTATGAAATTATAAATATATAAATATTATGAAATTATTTATCTCATTAAAATTAATTAACAAAAATAAATATTAGGGCATAGACTTAAATATGTAGGAGCTATCTGTTTCGTTTACGTATAAGCTGGCTCATGAACACTCCACGCATCATTGTGAACCGTGTTCGTGCAGCCTACTGGGTGTGTTGAGGGTGTGAATTCGCACTAAATCAATCGATTAGTGTTGTGGTGTTGGTGCTCTGAATAGTGAGCTCATGGCCTTGATGTCGTTAGCTAAACGAAGGTCCCAAGCTCGAGCTTGGGGATTAAATAGCCAATGGCAGTTCCATCGGTTCTAAGCTCTACCGTGAAAGAAAGAATTGCCACAATCAGAACCGCGCCTACGGAATGGGCCAACGCAAAGTTCAAGAACTAGTGGGAATTACTGTCACATTCTGTGACAAATATTACCGTCCTGCCTGTGTACAAATATTAGCAGTACAGTCACAGCTCACAACAAATGGTTTTCCATTTTAACGGCACCGGTGCATTAAACTGAACTGAAATTGGATGGAAACTAGAAATCGAATTTAATAATCACAATGGAACGTAACAGCTTCATTATTAACATTGATCCAAAACATTTAATAAAGGCCAGAGCAGAAATATAATAAACAGAAGCATTTTAAATATAATACGTTTTAATCATCCAATGCTTCCAAAAAAGAACGAGTGGAATTTTCAAAAAATAATTATGCTTTCTTTTCACTAAAGTCATCTTACAGTTCACTCACTAATTCATTCCCCAGCCCTTAAGATCAATGTGCCCCTTGACGCTACAAAGTAATTCCCTACATAGATTCCAAATTTTTGTTACATCTCGACAGTTCCTCATTCTCAATTAGCGATCGTCACAAATCGAATCCTTTACCTACTTCTCCTCTTACCTTCCATCATCCACTGTCATTCACGGGCGTTCAATAGACATTCTCTGGAACTACCGGTATATCTTGTGTATTAATTACACCTTTGATGTAATTAAAAATACTCTCGATGCCTAGACTATGTCCATGTTCTGCGTTGCATCTGTCTTATCTAAAACATGCCGCGTGACATTCGGAATTATAGCTCTTCTTACTTAACCAAGGTGCCTCTAGTAAACAGACGAAATATATCAACTAGATGGTATGCTCGTTATTGGAATTAAAATTATCTTCTGCCTTCAGCTGATTCCTGATAAAATTGCTTCATATTTTCCTTTAAATTTTTCAGAGAACGAAGTCTTTGCTTAATAATAAACCTAGTATTTATGATATCTCCTAAGAAAAAACCTAGTGGTCATAAGTCGCCTCTATTGTAAAGCCACAATCCTCTGCGTTATTTTCATATTTATTTAAACTACTTTAAACGGCGTTGGATCTTTAAAACTTAGGAAAACCCCCAATTTTTCGCACATAAAAAAACTCCAACAAAAGAAAGACATTTTTGGGTTGTCCTCAGTAGAAATTGTATTTATTGAAGCTTTTTAATTCAGGACATATCTGAGATACGTTTCCAACACTTTTTTGTATAATATAGGCATATTTTGAGTTGTTCAAAATCATGTTTGAACTTTTGAAATTTTTCTAACGGTTAATAAAATAATTTTAATAACATCATTACAATAGGAATACTTTGCTTTGCCAATACAAACATATTTCTTTCTGTAACTCACATGGAACTTTCAAATACGCTGTACATTTGAAGGAGCGATATTTCATTGCATTTAGAATAAGTGTTTGTTGTTTCGATTTTAATGAACTAATTTTAATACTCTTATTTTAATTACTGGATTTAACGAGTATTCTACCAAGTCCAGTTTATTTTTAAATTGCAAAATCCACTTCAATTATATAATTGTAGTATTTTCCAAGATCATTGTATTGCTTAAGAATATAATTATACAAGATTTGCCGACTAATGAAGTAATTTATAATGACCTATCTAAGTCGAAATTTTTTTCTTTTCACACTTTTTTTTTCCTTTCGTTTTTCTGGGACTAACATCATTTTAACAATCCAGCGTCACAATGCCTACGTCAGGTGGTTTGTTCCCCTTTTTGAAATCCAACATAAGAATCTGGCAAATGAGCGATGCGGGCATGTAGGAAGTGGAACATAAATCTCCTATAACAATTTATTACATACTTTTTAACATTTAAAACTTACTGTTCACAAAGTTCCAACGATTTGCACTGTACGCTAGCATTGCTAATTGTTTTCTACATCTTTCTTCTTCCTAGCCATCCAGTTTCCTGCTCATTACGTCCACTAAAATTTGGGATCATTAATTGGTTTACTGGCTTAAAGCCATGAGCATATCTCTGTCAATATAAAACGTACAATGTAGCTCATAATACACAACTGAATGTCATGGAGATGGAGAAGAATTTCTGTGTTCCTTATGGAGGAAATGTGATGTCAGACTGTTTTTCCCTCCCAACTTTGTTAAGCTGATCAAAGCTTAACAGTACATTTTTACAACGTTTAGAATTTCTAAATTTGATTTTATGGAACAATAAACCTACCTATAATAACTGTGTACCTGTGTATCTATAAGAAGAAATTGTACGTTCTATAATATTCAGTATTATATTTACCATGTAATTTTTAATAAGATACTATATTTTTCATTATTTTATTCTATTTATTAATTTTTGTTAGCGGATTATTTGGGTTTCATTTTGTATGTTTTTGTCGCATAGAAATTGTTTGTAACAAAGAAGGCAGAACAACATATAACGGGTTCTTTTCTATTTTAGGGGTTAATATAAATTCAAATTGGGTAAAGCCCAAACCGATAGTATTGTAATGAAAAACGAAACTTCTTTGATTTGTGTAAATTTACAACAAAAAAAATTAAAGGTACAATTTGTTCATTAAAACAAATACTATTTTCTACAATAGAACTAGAAATAAAACAAATACTGCAGTATTTTCTTTTTTCAATTTAAATAATTATTAAAAATAATTTTAAATAATAATTACTATCACAACATTCTGCATTTTTCAAATAAGTAAATCTACGCTAAAAAAAAAAAAAAAAAGTTTTGTAAATCTACTACAATACTAAAAATAATGATTAATAACAAGTATTGTTATTTAAAAAGAAGATCATGCCGAAATAAGAAAAAGTTTGTTTTATATATATAAATTAATTTTTGTTCTTGTGAACGTCACTGAAATCCTTCTTAATGGTTGGGCCGTTTTTAATGAAATTGTTTGTGTGAGTTTAAGTTGGTTCGAGAATGGTTTAGGTTCATATTTCAATCCGATAGACAATGTATTTTAATTAATTTACCCACCTACTAAACCTTTTAAATATACCAGTCATAAAATCATTAGAATTATTTGTTTCTTGCAATTACTTAATACAGTTTTTAATTTATTTTCAAACATACGAAAACAGTACACAAACATACTCAAACATAATTGATTGTTCAAGTTGCGATAACTTTATACGTGATTGTGTCAGGTATTTTAATGATTTCTTTTCTGTAATTATATCAAAATTGTCCGAAAATTTATAACGCTCGAATTGAAAACGTTTCAACAGGACATCTTTCAGGTCCGCGAGTATATTTATTAAATCACATTATATAATATAAGTTAGAAATATTTATTCATCGATACATTGATATTAAAGCAGGTAGGTTTTAACTTTAAACTTTAAAATAAAGGTATTAGCAATGGTATTACAATTTATTTTGATGTATACTTGCTCGTCATGGACTATAATATAAATCATGAATGTAGAGAATGTATGTATGAATGAATGTAAAGAGACATTAAAGCAGAAACGCAATAACTTTAATTACAGAAACAGCGACGCAGAACTATTCGATAAAAGCTAGCAGCTTGAGATAACAGATGTAGTAACACAATATTTTATTGCTGTACAAACATCTTGCCTATTTTTTGCCCCCTCCAAATCCCACCACCACTGGGCAATAAAACGAACCCGAAATGATTGCTTTTCCAATACGGCCTACTTTGCACAAACGGCCCCTCTCAATTGCCTCACTTAATTATTTATCACTGCCCACTATTATTTAAAAAATGTTTATCTTCCTTATAGTCTTCCTTTTCATTGAAGTATAAAAGCAAGATACATACATTTATGTGTATTAATATTGTGCCGTTTCATTTAAAATATCTGTTTTCGTAGGAAAACTCATTTAGTAATAAAAATTTTTTTATTAAAAAGATCTACCCCCTCATTTTCTTTACATTTTCCCCCAAGCATAATTGAATTTTCAACCCCAGATCTGAAAAATTAAGGATTTTTTTATGAAAGTCTGAAAATGCGTTTTTACTTGAGAATTATTTTCAACCAGGAGAACAGCCCTTGACAGAGACAGGTGGTGCTCCTTGTGCAAAAATCTCTACACTAAAAGGTAGAAGAGAAAACAGAATAATAATAGGAAAATTATTATTTTCAAAAATTATACAACTTGGAATTATATAGATCTTCCATAAGTATTTTCATAGTTAACATTTTAAAAAAAGAAACAGATTAAACCGAAAACACCGATAAAAGGTCCGAAAACCTCTGGGATATTTCGAAAAATGTTTAACTCTGATAACAGAAACAGACAAGTAAATGATAGATAATTAACACAAGTAGCCACATATCTCTATGTCACTAAAAATATGGCATGGTGTTGGAAAAACGTCATAATTTTATAATTTAGATACATTTTTTTCTACACAAAATCCTTTACTCGTTTGTTTAGAATATTAAAAATTCCAAGTAAAGTTTGTACGTTAGCAAACAACATGATCTGAGACCATCCAACTCTTCTACAATGACGGTGCAATCTCCCCTTTTTTTTAAAAAAAAAAATCAAATATATTTCCAAATAACAGCCCCGGATGTTTATTACCGTATCTACAGATGTTACCCCAATTGAATGGTTTTCATAGTTATTCAATTTTGTGGCATATAGTCGAACTGCAATAATCAAGCAATATTAGGGAAAAAGTAGCACATTGCAGCTCAATATTGCATCAGATAAATTGCGCATTAACCCTAATCTATTGACATATGGATACTATTAAATCACTGGTCACTTATTATTAAAGAAAAAAACAACAGTACCACTACAACCCGTGAACGGGTCTGTGGTTCAGTAAATGATAGAGACTATACTGTTTCATGGACAACGGTTCTGGAAGGAGATGACGCCCTAGATCACGCTCAACCGCCAGATTCCCCCCTTTATTTTTATTACATTTTATAGAGGCTGGGTGGACCCCAGAAGGGTCATAAATCCGATATGTTCCATCTCCGGCTTCAAACAGACTAAATAAAAGTCTTGCCTGCAGCGGGATTTGAAGCAAGATTTCCGGCATGGTAACTTAGTGTTCTACCACTGAGCCACTCCGCTCCCCTAATACTAAAATATTCTAAAAAATATATAAATAATCTACTACAAAATTAAAATATTATAAAAAAAATGTATCAAACTCATAAATTATTAAAAGATACTAAACACCCAGCGGTAAAAACAACCAGACATAATTTTATTATAAGATTATTAATTATGTAAGTAGAAATTCAAAAGAACTAACTGCTCAAAGTCCAAAATGGAACCAATTGACCCCACGAAGAGATAAAACACAAAACTCGGACTGATAAATAAAAAAATATATGTATATATATTTTTTTCTATTTGTACTTAGGGGACCTAAAAGCGCTTAAATACGTTGGTTTGGCACTAATTCATCAGGGGGGCTACTAAATTCAATACGTTTCCTTTGTTGATATAAAACTATCCGGATAATTTTTTTTAGTAATTTTAAATATTTTTCAAATAAATTTTCTTGACAACTTGTTGTTAATTTGAAGGACTATTTTGTTATGTTGGAATTTGAATTCAAATATATAGTAGGTTTATCGAAATTTTCTTGCAGTTCTTGAAATCATTTGGCGTTAAATATTTAGAAAAACACATCTTTCGGCTATAGCGCACAGGGTGCTCGAATTTGTACAGATATGGACTCAATGTCAATACAGCAGGAGCAAAATATTAAAAATTTAATGTTTGGACGATCTAAAAGGCCTGTTTTAATTTAAAAAGTATTAATCTAAAGAGTTGGATATTTTGACTTTTTTTATTCATCATGGGCTTCGAAAATACCAGCTATATATGAGGCTTTTCGGTTCAAAAGAGGATAATTCCTCATTTTAAAAATTGACTTTTCATTAGTTTTTTCAAGTCAACGTTATGCTTCAGGTTCAAAACCGGGCTAAAAATATGATAAATAAAGTGTTACACTAAATTACTTCACTAAACCCACGAAAAGAGTGAAGAGGTCAATTGTTGAAATTTCATAGCTACCCCCTTTTCATAGAAATACATAACAGAATCACATAGAAATACATAACAGCCTCACATAGAAATACATAATAGCCTCACACGGAAATGTATAAAAACAACTGACAGCATATCTCACATATATCACTTCAAGATAACCGCCTTTGAAATGATATAGGCATTGAAGTGATACTATCACAGTTGAGATAGATATAACTCAATGACCTGATCAGTAGTTCCACAACTAGACAATACACAATGACTATTGATCTTAGATCTTATCTTTTCCTACTCCGATAATACCTGAATTGGGGAATAGTCTACTCTCAGTTATTTACCTGTATTTAAGAAACTTAGCATTTGTACGTTTCATTTTTTACCTGTTTTTTAATTAGTTTTAAGATTTTTATTTTACTTTCACTAATTAATACACTTTTCATTTACGTTAACAATGTATAGTAGTGCATACTAGTTATAAAGTTTATTTGAACTTTTACGGAATACTTCTTCGACATGGTAAAATAAAAAATAATCATTTCATTTTATTAAATGTCTATGTAAATAAGATAATATTAATTGAGGCGTTCAGGAACAAAAGTGAATAATTCCGAAATTTCAAAAATTGAGTTTTTCACATTTTTTGCAAGTTTAGTCAAACAATTATGTCTAACATGACACTATGCAGCCTCATTTCTGTTTTCATTAGTCCACTTCTAAACGTGAACTTTCGGGTGCATAAAATTGCTTGATTAAACTGGCGGATAACGTGGGAAAATCAATTTTTACTATCCACTTTTAATCTTGAACCCCTCAATAATTCAAACATAAGCTGTACGATTGTTTTCTGTTTTTAAAGGAGATAAACGAAAAATTCCAAACAAAAAACTCTGATTTCTAAAACAATAGAAAACACATATATCTGCCAATATTTGGCCAATTTAGGCGTCATTTATGTTTTTGATATTTTGGTGACTAGACACTTTTTATTTGGAATTTTTTCAGTCATGTTCCCTAACGAAAATTCCATGCCTCTTTTGAGCATTTGCTTTGATGTATTAAGATTTTAAATAGCAATGTCGACCTATGAATTTAATCTGTTGATAGCCGGAGAGCGACCCTGTGGGACCTGGAGAACCTCCTGGGGCTCACCCAGTCTCTATAAAGTGCGTACCCTTAATAGGGCGAAAAACCAGGCAGTCGAGCGTAATTTTGGACTAATCATCTCCCTGCACAATCATTGGCCTAGAAACATTACAGCCTTTACCATGTACTGAACCCAAGAGTCTTCATGGGTCGCAGTGATGTAGGATTTTTTTGTTATTTTATTTACAAATTTATAATTATTAGTTGTATAATAATTATACATTTATAATATTTTTTCTCTGACATACCAACACAAATCTATGAAAAAAATAAATTGTAAAACAGGCATATAATTTGTGATTATATTCCGATAAGGTTTTTCATTTAGCTAATACCAACTTGCTTGAAAGAATAAAGTAAATACCCTTAGTTGAGAAAGAAACATGGCGGCCAAATCATCTTTCTGCTCAAACGTTGTCCTAGAAACAGCACAGTCTCTACCATGTACTTAACCCAAGACCATTCATATGTTGCTGCGGTACATTTACTAATGACGACTATGAACTGCTTTAGTACTAATATTTTTTTATTATTCTTTCATTGAAATTTACTACTGTATTATATCAATATAACAAGTAAATTTCAGGAATGGTACATATCGGCATGAATAAAGGCAAGTAGAGAAATTGCCCAGTGATAGTACTCAAATAACAAGTTCAACTTGAAGGTCACTAGGCCACCTTCTTTTCAGAATTCTGGGGATGATTATCATGAACTGAAGAGGTTGCTAGGTTTGTAATTAGTGGGTTTGAGTGGAAATAAAGTTCGTCTTAAAAAGATTGATGTCGGATTAGGTTCAAATCAGCAACAAATGAGGAATTAAGATCATTATGGATTACTTTGTTCACAACAAGTAAGGAGCATTGAGGATTTTACAAAGGATTTTGGATTGTAAGGAATCGAGAAGAATTCGATGGCTTAGTGGAGCCCCAAAGCTCCATTGCATATGTCAAGATGGGTCTAATGACTGTCATGAATATGAGTCTTTTGTAATTATTTGGGAGTTTAGAGCATTGGTCTAGTAAATGTTGAAGCAGCCTACAACGGCGTTAGTACTATTAATGTTAAAATACTTACTAAAATAAGCACGAAACAAGAACTGGGGACTGATCTTGGGGCGGTAGAGTAAATTATTCAAGGAACTAGTGGGAGGGAGAGAGGAATAAAAAAAAAAAGAGATTGGTGCAGTTTGGGGTCGTTGGGTAAAAAGTGTATGACTCCGAGTCATTACCAGTTTACTTCGTAAGTAGGTGGGCGTGGCTTCCAAGAAACGGAAAAACCAGACCAAGAAACGGTCGAGGAGGGAAACTGACGCAGAAGAAAATAAGAAAAATGCTTTTGTTCCTTCCCTATAGGAAGGGAAAATGTTCCCCCGAGGCTAATAGCCGGAGGATGTTCTTTAAGTGGCCGGGGGGACAGGCCCCCTTCTTCCGATGTTTTCCAACCGCGTCATCCCCGAACCGAATCACAATTGTTGTCTAATTTAATTATTTTAACAAAATACAATCAATTAAGGAATGTAGTCCTTAGAAAAATCCATACAACGCTTCAGTACCATTTAGTTGTAAGGCAAATTTTTCTCCAAGACCTTGCAGAAAAATGAAAAGACCTGTACCACTCCAGCACTTGAAAAATTACGTGGTAGAGACCGTACTGCTTCTTGGATAACGGTTGTCCAGAGAGATGATTTGTCCCTGGATTATGCTTAACTTCCAGGTTTCCTTCCAATTTCGGGTACTCATTTTATAGACGTTGGGTGAGCTACCTTTACAGCGAAAGCTAATAGTAAATCATGTAATATTTAATGCTTAGTAGTTTCTAAGAAATATTAAAGGCTATAAAAAAATACAAATTACCCTGTACATAACTATAAGTTATCGTTCATATAATACAACTTTCTATATTTGTTGTTTTTATTTTCATCAAGTTAAAATATAAAAGCCATTAAACAAACTCCAGTATAGCTTCATATCCCACTAACTCCTGTAGAATGAATCCTATTCTTAAAACTATATTGTGACAAACGTTGGAATCCTCATAATAGATGGAAACACAAGAAACTACAGGCTGTTCCAGGCTACTTTAACACAGAAATAATTTTTGATCTAGAATGCCAAGAACATATCTACAGGGATCACTTGTGGAGTAGTGGCTAGCATAACACTCTTGTCTCCAAAGTCGCGGGTTCGCAGCCCGGCAGGTGGATTTAGCATTTTTTAAAAGGGAGTAAAAAAATTGTTGGTTAGGCCGTCCTTCAGAAGGTCCATAGACTGAACGGTGTCTGGTAATCGTTAAATACCTCGTAGGTATCCTAATTATAGCTATAGGCAAATTTTAGTATCGTTAGCTGAAGAATCGAGTAGTCATAAAAAATAAAATTTCGTTAAATTAACCAACAAATGAAATTTTATTGGTAATATGTAATGAAAAATAAAAATAGACATCTTGAACATGGCGTTTTGAGATTACAGGTTTTTCCCAGTAGTTGCTCTTTGATAACTTGTAAGTGAGAATGTCACAGGAGGTAACGTGCAAATTTCCTTATTGTGTGTTTGAATACTCAATCTGGTACACAGTCATGCAATTGAAGTTATGATTAAACAAGTACTATTGAGAATACATTGCTTACCGATCGCTAAAGTCAGTTAATTGAGTGATAGCTGATGTCTTCTTTTTATATACAGAAACATATAAAATATGAGAGACACATTTTTTATTCGAAGAATTCTTTAAGCTTAAAATATTGGGTTTGTGGTTGAATCTGTATCAGTAGTTGGAAATATTTTCACTTCTTCAAAAATGAGCTGTTGGAATCTTCAATGATTTCAAAGGTACGTTAATCAAATAATGAAATAAATTGCAAATAACTTTCTTTAACACATTGTTCAGGAGATGTAACTAGAATTTGGATGTTTGATATATTTATACATATAATATATATTTAGTGTATATAATTAATTAAAACACTTTATTTGGCTTGGCTACAGACGTGATGTTTGTGTTGGGATGATGAAATCCTTTGAAGTCCATTATTCTAATCAAGTAATTAACCAATTCCAGGTGAACCGTACAAGGGAAATTAATATTTGCATATTATAGCGGTAGGACCGATGATCGTTTTCTTGCGAAGGATAGTCATCTAATAGATAGGCGTTTATATTTAACAGGAACCTCATGTTCATTGCAAACTAATCGAATCGTTTGGCAATTGATAATAAAAAAAAATAATAAATAATCTTCCTGAACTGTTTACCAAAGTTTTGGGCACAGTGCGTCAACTTCGAATAGAAATCATTTGGGTGTCCGAAAAATATTGCAGGATTATGGTTTTAATAGAAAAATTGGAAAATTAATAATTCATTACTGTTTTTACTCAAAATAGTCTCCATTACTTACCATAAATTTCTGTTTGGGTAACTTTTCTATACCCTCAGCATAGAATTTGGAATCCTTAGAATATATAAACTCATAAAACGCATTTTCTATTGTTCTGTGTCCAATATTTGTTTTATTTCGTAAATAACGGTGCAGGTGTCAAAAACAAAACGGTAATCAGTAGGTCCGGTGTGCACAGGGGGTGTAGCAGTCTCATATCCAGCTCCAACAAATTTCGCGAAGTCAAACGTGAGGTATGTGGCAGAAAGTTGTCATGCAACAGAATGAGCTTATTTTTATTGACTAAAGATGGCCTCATTCTTGCCGATTTCTGCTGTAAGCTGTAATGGTTCAGACCAAATGAAGCCAACCAAACAGTAACCATCCCATTATGGTGATAGTTTCGGGGCTTTGGAAAATGTTGTTCTCATTTGTCAAGCTACAGTCCAGAGCATCTGCTGTTGTATGGAAAGGATCACTGTTGTTTCGGCACAGAAGTGTAGTTCAAATTTCTTACCACTGATATTTTTGGTGGTTATTCAATGTGTGAGGAACCCAACATTCAAACTTGTTTACCTTCCCAATCGCCACGAGATGATCATCGACGGTTGATTTGCTGACTTCGAGTTTCCCTGCCAGTTGTCGAACACCACCTTCGCCCTAGACTTCCGGCGAGTTTGAAAAAAACAATAATGAGAAATCACGCTTTGGCATCTTAGTAAAGACTGAATTATTTCCAAATAGCATAATGTTACAGAGGTAAATACATATTTTTGTTTGAAAGAAGATTAATAAGTGTTTACATGTACAAAACATGTAACATGCAACTATTTGGAGGGGTATCTTAAAGAAAACACAAAATCCAATATATTTTTTTACAAATAATACTGAAAATTACAAAATTCATCTGTCCGAAACACATTGTACCTTATCAGACACCTTGGACATGAAGTAAGGAACAATAATTTTTATTATATTTTTATAAAAGCTTCCAATCATAAATTATAAGATTCCATTCATGAAACCCCATACAGGTGCTAAATAATAGTATCTAAACAAAATAAAACAAATAGCTAGGAGGCGTCTGGTTCTTAAATCAAATGAAAAATAAAAATATTCGACAGTGAGTTGGAAAATATTGTTTAATGGCCAGTTTTAATGGGACTAGTAGGGTAGCAAAACAAATGTCATGATGGACAAATTTGTCAGAAAAATGGTTTATGGCATGGAAATGATTAGTCTTTCTCACCCTAAAAATGGACGCCCTCTTAGTAAACAACTCCAGGGCGCTTTCTCATTTTGAAATAAAACTGGTTTGCATATTTTGAATGATCATTTAAAATTCAGGAGATTACAATACTTGAGTCATCCGCAGGACTATCTAAGAACTCTAATTTTGATTTAAGCTACTTGATCTAACACCACAATAAAAAGCCATAAGTTGGTGACTGCTAAAGGGACAGTCTTGTTGATCATGTAATACTTAAAAAAATCATGTAATATATCTAAAAAAATAGATATATGTTAAAAAAATAAATACTTAATACAATAAACATATATGAGTTTAATGATCTGTTTAAGATATAGATCTATGCTAGTGTGTTAGGAGAAAAAATAATTGTACAACTACTAATAATAAATGTGTAAATAAAATAAAATAGAAGTGAGGTCAACACAGTAGGATATAAAGATGATATAAAAAAAAAAAAAATCCATTTTAATGCTTATTCAATATACTGGACTGTCTTCACTGTAATTTCTATCATTTGAAACAAGCCACGTTCCACTCATAAAATCTTTTATTCTTTTAACATGACGTTTCGGCATTCAAATGCCATTTTCAAATTTAATTATACATCAACAATTACTAAAAAATATAACTTTTAAAAAAGCTTATAAAATTGAAAAAAAATTATTATATCTATCATTTTCTTAGGGATACTTTATACTTATTATCATTATTATTATTATCACTGGCTCTACAACCCAGCACGGGTCCTGGCCGCATCAAGGCGTCGCCTCCACTCTTCTCTGTCCTGCGCCAAGGTCTTCCAAGCTCTGGAGCCAATGATGCTGCCTGCATCACTATCGACTTCATCTGACCATCTAAGCCGTGGATGCTCACGTTTTCTTTTTCCATCAACGAATCCAAACAACAGTCTTTTCAGGATAGCGTTGTCCTCCATTCTGGCCAATGTCCAGCCCATCTCAGTTAGCTATTCTTATGTGCTTCACCACGTCAGGCTCCTGATACAAAAGATACAGCTCTGCATTTTGTCTGAGTCTTAATTAATCGCCAACTCTTACAGCTCCAAACATTCTTCTTAATATTTTTCTTTCGAAAAGCAGTAAACTGTTGGCATCTGCCCTGGACAGAGGCCAGGTTTCCAATCTATAAGTTAAAACAGGCCTGATGATTGTTTTGTACAGCATGACCTTGGCTCTTCTTGATATCAGACGACTTCGTAAAATTTTTGCCATCCCAAAATAACACCTATTATCAGCCAATATTCTTCTCTGAACTTCTGGGCTGGTTGAGCTATCTGCTTTGACCAGAGAACCGAGGTAGACAAAACTGTCAACACTTTCGAATGTGTAGGCACCAAACGTGATGGTGGAATCCGATTGTCTTAAACGGTTAGCCACCATATACTTAGTCTTTACTTGGTTTATACGAAGGCCTATACGCCGTCCAGCCTTCTCCAAAGCAAGAAAAGCCTGTTGTAGATCTCTCGGTGTTCTTCCCACTATATCTATGTCATCTGCATAGGCCAGTACCACTATCAGTAGTAGACAGTTGACCATGGGAGTATAAATTATTCCTAAGAAAATGATAGATATAATAATTTTTTACAATTTTATAAGATTTGACTTATAGCTTTTTTAAAAGTTATATTTTTTAGTAATTGTTAATGTATAATTAAATTTGAAAATGGCATTTGAATGCCGAAACGTCATGTTAAAAGAATAAAAGATTTTATGACTGGAAGGTGGTTTGTTTCAAATGATAGAAAAAAAATCCATTTAAATCGAAGTTGTATTAATTCCTCAAAGAAAGTTAACATGACCAAGCATATCTCCTAAGCACCAACGTTGAGCCGCAAATACAAAAGTGTTAATATCGGAAAATATTAGCTATTTATTGACCAAATTAAACACTATATATAGTGATAAGGTATACATCCACACATGGCGATTGTTATGAATTAATTAGTGGTAGGTTTCGAAATTCGTATTACCTGCTCCGATAGGTAGCGTACCGGACGGACTTGGTAAGCTATAAAAAAAAAAGTCATTACAAACTATAAATCTATATTATTTTTTTTTTTTGAAAATTTGTATTATGCCTTAAAAAAATATTGCTCTTTTTTTCTCATTAATACCATAATCATATTTTTTCACAGTTCATATCTATCGAGTTTCTATAGATATCAACTCTATAGATATCGGCTGGCAAGAAGACTCAGATTCCATGATTTCTAATATTAGATTCGATAAATATTTTTTTCATTATTTATTTCAATGGTTTTTGTATTTAAATATACCTAAGTGAAAGAAAACATAAAAAAATAACAAATAACAAATTTAGTATTATATATAACAAACAGGGAGCGAGGTAGTCAGTGGTAGGCGCTGAATTACCATGTCAAAGGTCCCGGGTTCGAATCCCGCTGCTGGAAAGACTTTTACTTAATCTGTTAACGGCTGTAAATGGATCCTATGGATTCTTATTTGTTATATATCTCTTAATATATATCAAATAAGAATTATAAATATTAATCCCTCCTGACAAAGGATAAGACAACAGAATCACAAAATTCTACATATCACCTCTTATCAAATTTCCTGGTAAACATGCTTTACAAATTAAAGATTACAGCCCCCTTGAAAGAAGAATAAACGATATGCAATAAAATATGCTTGCTATAGGTATTTCTCAAAGCCCGTGGTCATCCTGATGAATAAGTTAGCCCTCGGCCAAAAGGTGAAAAGGACTTCTCATGGGTCATAGATTTAGAGGAAAAGTATTTGTTTTCTGTTTTTTATTGTACTGACCTAAATTCAGTCAATGTCAATGCTAGGAGTTATTTATTTCGAAGCGTACTCCCTCGACTACTATCGTAAAACTGATATTTGTTGGTAGGGAAGTATGAAGAGAGAAGTATAAAAAGGGGAAAAATTGGACGGTTATGACTAATATGAAATAAAAAAAAAATCCCAATTCCTACCCTAATAGCTCCCTCCCCTCCCTAAAAACTACCCCTAGATCCGCCCAGGTTTATGTCAGGTCACAGGAAGCCGAGTCTGCGCGTGACGAGCTTGTATTGTGTATGTCCTACGTGAGCTTCCCTTCTAGCATTAGTAGAAGCTCGTTTGGGTCTGTTACATAACGTATAATGTATTACAGGTTATAACTCACGCTACTGAGGGGGATCAGGGCCGGTCTTAACTTCTATTAACATTCATTATTAATTAATGAGTTAAAAAACTCAAAAAATAAATAAATAACATATAATTTGTACATTTCATAACTTCTTAGAGGACATTTACACTTAAACCACAGGCTCAAGTAGTTTTACTAAATCAAATTAATCAAGGATTATTGTTCGTTGATTCATTTAACGTTAATAATTAATTTAACATATGCAACAATATATGTTATGTATATATATATATATATATATATATATATATATATATATATATATATATATATATATAACATTAACCTAATGCTACTATGGGAAATCTGACGATGATACTCGTACAGTGGGAGTCTTAAATTTTGCTTATCTATGAATAATTAGGATATGGATCTTCAACGAGTAAAGACATTATTTATTTACATTATACAAAACAATAACATACGTGCCACTTACATCTCTCTATATGGCGACGGTTACAGACTACATCAAATTCTTAAACGGCAAAAAATACTGTACAAACCCCTATCTCAGGAACTAATGTTAACTTTGATTATCTTTTATTTCGGATTTATAATATAAATATTATTAAGAAAATAAAATCACTGTTTATTAAATTTCCATTCTGTTTTCAATACGATTATTTCAGGTGCCTTATTGCCATTTTCCATTAAATCGCAATCCTCCAATTTCGCTTTTCAGAATCATTGGAGTGTTGAAATTACCCTTCAAAATAAAATTGTTTATAAAAATACTAATATTTAAAAAAAAAATATTCTATTGAAAGTTATCTGAAAGAATGTATAGCGGAGATATCTGTCAGGTTAGGTACAGCAATGGATTTATTGAAGGTCAGCGAAACAACTGTACTGCTCTAATAGACCAAGGCTCGGTTATAAATATTGAACCAAATTAATTGAAATTTGTTCTAGATTGCCTCGTGTCCGCGGTGGGGAAAAAAATCGTGATTTTTCTAAATTGGTCACTGCCTTGAAATGGAGTTACAAAACGGTGATTCATAAAACACGGCATTGGCCAGGAGCAGTCGCTTTCTCTTATTGTCTATTGTCCGCTACTGAGGGGCTGTCCGAAAGCAGAGAAATGTTTGCTCTTCTATAGAACGTTAAATTAGTATATTGGATCACTCCGAAAAGTTAATGAAACGGTTCAATCAGGCACAAGCTAATATTAGAAGATATCAGACTACAACTTATAAAATTAGTTTAAACTTTAATGGTTTCAAATGAAGTAGAAAACAATAATATTCTAGGCTCAATGAAGTTATCCTTCTCGAAATAAAAATATTTTTAAATATTTCTATTTTGAAGAGAAAAGATTAGTCCTGGCCGGGATTCGAACTGTTGTCTGACCTGGTTACGAGTCTGCTAGTTTGAAGTGTGCCGCACTAGAGATGCGGAAGACCCGAGTTCGAATCACGACCAGGACAAATCTTTTCTCTTCAAAATAAAAATATTTAAAAAATGTATATATATATAAATAATCAACATCAAATAAAAATAAATTATAAATATTTTAAAAAAAAATATATAGTGTAATTATTTCTTTTTTGAAAAGAATCGTAAGGATATTTATCCACCCAACGTTGAAGAAACAAACTATTGCAATTATTTCTATCAACAATTGAAATGACTCGAGGTAGTAGAGGTATGTTTCAAATTTTCCACAAATTTAAACAAAAAAAAATTGTTATAACACAATCATGTGTATTCAACCCTAAGCATTTGAACTGTTGATTCAGAAAAAAATCATAGATTGCCAAATCTCGCCTTGGAGTGAACTTAAGTTAATTTGTTTGTTTTTTTGCGTTGAACAATTCGCATTTCATAACTGTGAAGATTTTATTTTTAAACTTTTTTTTTTTTAGTTTTGGGGGAAATTATTTAACCTTCAATGAATAATTGTATTCTAAAAAAATCGAAAATCAAAGAAAAGCAAAGAAAATTTTTGTTATTCTCAAGACACTCACTTCACTCTGCCCTCCTCCAAAAATACTTAATTTAGGAAAAAATGACATTTCATCATTATTGAATTTGGTTCCCCAATCCCTAATTAGTTAACATAACGAAACAAACTAAACGTTGACTTCTGTTTCCATAAATAATTGGAATAACTTGTTGATCGACAAGGTTAAATATGTTATTCTTTTGAGCACATATTCACAAAGCCATACTATTTGAAAAATATGTGTAATACTTACAAATATATATAAGTAATTTTATGTATTTTTACTAAAATTTATTTGCTCAATAATGATTTTTCTGTTTTAATATTTTTTTCTGTGATGCACAGACCTTATAGTTTCCTTGAAGGCAGTGGAGAAAACGAGAGTCCCTTCGTAAGAGTGAGGGTTTATTAAACGTTTTTCACTGAAGCGATCTCAGCTGAAATGTTCATTGTAATAAAAAAAAACTCGTGTACCATTACATCCATGAAGGGTATTGGGCTCTTTACAGGGTAGAGATTGTACTTTTTCTAGGAAGACGGTTGTACTGTGCGGCGATTTGTGTCAAGATCACGGTAACTAACTGAATTTCCCCTAATTAAGGATAGTCACTTTTTGATATGGGATCAACAACCATGAGAATCTCTATCCATAGTGTTTAATTGATTAAATAATTTATCTGCCACAGCTGATTTTGAACCTGGAATCTTCAGCATATTACTATGTTACCAGGTTCAGTCCCTTGTACAGATAAAAACAAATCTGTACCTCTACAACCCATGAAGGGTCTGATGCTGAGTAAATGGTAGAGACTGAAATGTTTCTTGGACAACGCTAGTACATGGATGTGATTTGTCTTAGATCACCCTCAACCTTCAGATTTTTGCCCCTTATTTAGGTTACCCACTTTATACAGTTGGTTGAGCTCCAGGAGGGTCCTAGATCCCCGAGGAACTATTTCCGGTCACTAACAAATTAAATAAAAGTCTACCATCACGCGAGATTTGAACCCAGGACCTTCCGTACTGCAATTAATTGCTTTACCACTGAGCCACTCCGATTCCTTGTACCGATAGCTTGACAGAAAAAAACAGTTGATAAGAAGAGGCGTGGGTGGCTTGGGTCATGAACTCAGGGGTAGAGCGTTATCACGAACTGGCTGCGATATCTGCCGCGGCACTTCCTCCACCTTATCGCTTTCACCTAACCTTCACATTTAGCGTCCACCGAGGGCCTATTAGAAAGGGCAACAGGTGTCGACATCTGTCTTTGGGCCCTGCCGCTTCCAAACGTGGCCATGCCGGAGGCTCCAATAAATATCCTATCTTATCGCTAGATCGCCGTATTAACATCATATGTAAAAACAAATATAGAGATAGCTATCAGGAGGTAAGGTTTTGGATACCTTCATCCGAGAAGAACGGCATTGTTTACCTTTTTGAGCAGTGCCGGACCATCTATGTAAGATATGTGCCTCTGGGCCGCGCCTCTACTCGTGAATAAAACGTAGTCGAATTCGTTTTACAAACACTTATTTTTAAAAGCGGGGCTCATACAAAAAAAACTCTCTAATAGGCAAATCGTTCAGTCGAAACTCCTAATTTTCTTTATAAACAAACTTATAAATCATTTCTCAAAGACCTAGACATACCACTCGTGACAGACACAAACATATCCCGAGAAAAGTGGGCAGTGTCAACGTGTAATAACTTGTTCAACCAAACCCAATAACCTCTTTTGGTTTTTAATGTCCATTAGTACTCTATTTTATTATAAAAATGAGAGACCGAGAGGATTTCGCTACAACTTCAAAATATTGAGAATGATAATTTCAAATTTTCTGTGCCATGGTATTGCCACATTGATCCACAGCACAGACATAAAATGAATTAGGTGGATATTCTTCATAAAAATTATTAAATTTATTTATGAATTGAAAATTAAGATTTATGGATTAAATAGTTTGGATCATTTACTGTAGCAAAAAAACATTTACTGTGGCAAACAAAAAAATGAAATCATAGGTAAATTCTAGAAATGAACATGGCACAGTACTGACATTTAAGTGATATAAAATAAGTTTTTTTTTCTGGACTGCAAGTTGTATTACAAGAAAGAAGTGATGAAATATGTTCATGAGGATCATAATGATACAAGCATTTTATAAATGTATTGTTAATGGATAACCAGTGAAAGCAAACAGTACAGGACATTAATACTGTCGGGTAGGCTACGAGCTAGAGGCTGGGAAACCCCTACCTATGAGGTTTTCCATTTGAAAATTGAACAAGTGACAGAGTCAAAATGATTAACTCCTGTGAAACGTAATTCGCTTGGTTAGTAAAAAGGTTTGAGAATATATTACTGAGTAAAATATAAAATTATATTTAGCCTCGGATGTCCGGCTGTTCTAGTGTGACGCTAGAACTTTACTGAAGACTTTCCTCGGGACCTCTGTTTCGCATATCCATGAGACATGTTTGTTTTATGTACGGACTCTCTTTCCGCAATAATGGCGTTAAAAAACATATACTCCAGAGATCCTGTCATTAAGAAAGCTCAACTCTACTCCTCGATGATAAGAAACCTCAATAAGAATTTAGTTATTGCCCGGGTACCATCGCACGTAGGCGTTAAAGGAAATGAAGTGGCAGATCGAGCGGCAAAAGAAGCAGCATTATCATCGATAGATATTACAAGCGTACACACAACAGATGTATGCAGCCTTTTGAAACATCAAGCTCTGGCGATTTGGAAACCACTTTGGCACACCGCCGACGAATCAAATAAACTAAAATGCATTAAAAGAAACACCAACGCCTGGAAAAGCTCTCACGGCATATGCAGAAGAGAGGAAGTCGTTATCACAAGACTGAGAATCGGCCACACTCGACTTACGCATGGTTTTCTTATGGAAAAAACTGTCACTCACAACTGACACTGCGCCATATCCTTGAAGAGTGCCCACAAAATGAAAGCTATTTTAGAAACTTAGGAATGGAGAGAAAAATTCAAACGATGCTGGGTGATAATGACACAAATTTTAAAACAATAATTAAATTTCTCAAAAAAGAAGGTATATTTCGTAAAATCTAATAGACCAAACACTATAGAATAGAAGACTTTAGACGTTAAGTGTCCATAAATAACACAAGGGAACAACATTTTTGTTGCATGAAATATTTTGACTAATATTCTACTTCCTCGAGGTGCTGATTTAAGATCTGAAGTCAGTTTGTTTGTATCAGCTTTACTTTTGGGGTTATAATTATAAACTGTTTTTTAAGATGAAAATATTTTTTATTAAGAAAACTATTAAAAAAATTACCACTACATATAAAAAAATTTTCTTTTGTAAGATTTTCTGGCTTGATTCGGTTCACGGGGGCTGTTTTTAATGCTCCAACAATAGTCCGCCATCATGTGAGCATTCCAGTGACCTTGGTAACGTTCCTCCATAGTTCGAATGTCCTGATGGAACCGTTCCCCTTGTTCTTCACTCAGATCACCAAGATTTTCAGGGAAACGGTCCAAATGGCTGTGGAGGAAGTGTACTTTGATGCTCATATTACAACCAAGCTGCTGGAAGTGTAACAACATTAGTTCAATATGCTCCGCATAGCTTTCTTCCTTTTTGTTTCCCAGAAAATTTTGAGCAGTCCAAACGAATTCATTCCAGGCATTTTTTTCAATATCAGTCATGTAACTAATAAACTTTTCATCCTTTATCAACCTTCTTATTTGGGGACCATCAAAAATTCCATTTTTAATTTTTTCTTGGCTCAAATTAAAGAACTTCTTAGAGATGTATTTATAGCAATCACCACCCTTGTTCAAAGCTTTGACAAATTGTTTCATGAGCCCTAGTTTGATATGCAAAGGTGGCAGTATTATTCGATCCGTGGGCACAAGGGGCTCATTTATTACATTCAGTTGTCCCGGAACCATAGATTGCCTGGAAGGCCAATCTTTTCTAATCCAGTGCTCAGACCTAGCTCTGCTGTCCCATAAACAAATAAAACATGGATATTTTGTATATCCACCTTGTTGTCCAAGAAGAAAATTCACCATTTTTAGATCAACACTTATCAACCACTTTTGTTCGTTGTATTTGATTCTATCCATTACAGAAGCTACAGTAGCATATTCTTCTTTGACTGTAGTTAAATGTGCAATCGGTATCGAACCCAGCTTATTGCCGTTATGCATAAGTACACATTTCAGGCTACGTTTAAAGGAGTCAATAAATAAACGCCATTCATTTGGATCATACTTCTGTACTCCCATTGCTTTCAATAAACCAGGAACATCTGAACAAAAAGCAAAGTCGTCATCTTTAGAAAAGAATGACAGCAATTCTGCCTCTCGGTTACGATAGTATGAAATTCTTGTTTCTGGGGTTAAAAGATTTCTTTGCTTTAATCGAGAAGCTAGAATCTCCGATGTCTTTTTAGAAAGACCAAGATCTCTGATTAATGCATTGAGGTCTTCCTGATTAAAGAGCTGGGGCTCAGAAGTAAAATCAGGGTAAGAATCACTTGTCCGACTTTCATCACTTGAAGAATAGTTTTGTTTTTCTATATCATGATCATTTTGTACAGATGAAGAAGCTTGGGGTACTGGTGCATCGCCAGAGAACAAGACTGGTCGAGTAACAGATAACAAGTTTGGATAAGACCATTTCGACCGTTATTTTTATTAATTCCATTAATATCAATCACACAAAAATAACAATCATCTTGATGATTATTAGGTTCCCGCCAAATCATTGGTGTTTGATACTTAAAATGGGGTCTTTTCTTATTTGCCCATAATCTCAAAGACTCAACACATGTTTTACATACCATATGAGGGATCCAGTACTTGTCACGGATGTCCAAAGCGAATCCAAAGTAATCAAAATATACCTGTGTTATAAACTCTGACACACTTAGCCTACAATTTTTGAATGTATATTCACCACAAATGTTACAAAAATAGTTTGGATCGTTTCTACAGATATTTCTTAACTTGGACATTGTTATTTAACACAAGAGCACAAACTTTTTCACTAAACAACTCAGTTGAATTGAAGTTTGAATGTGACTAGTACAAATATATGTCTATCAGCTGTTTGCCAAAAACAAAAGGTGCTGGAGAAAAACTGAGGCTAGATTTGTAATCACCAACCTCTAATTAGTAAACAACAGGCCTAAAACTCCATGCAACAAAAAATTAATAAAAATTTGTTCCCTTGTGTAATCAACCTAATCTAATACATGAGACACAGCCCGCCCAGCTCAGTCTCCTGTTCCTAGTCGCTCTAACCATCATCGCACAGAGCATAGAACTCCCGATTCTTCGCAGGGTCAAATATTCTTCTTGGGATGTTCCTCTCAAATACAAACAGATCCCACTAATCATTCCTCGTCATAGTCCAAGTCTGTGAGGTGTATCTAATGGACTGGCCTTATAAAAGTCTAAATAAATAGCCGAGACCTGTTTCGTGATGAGTTTGCTCCGAAGCAAAGAAGGCCAAAAGAACACCTATTTGCTCCAGCAATCATTCTTTAAACTTCTGTAAAGATATCATAGTTGCTGTGAACTGGGCTCCGGCACATGTGAACTCCATGACCCTCTCAGATATGGAGGTCCCAATTGTCACCATTTAATACTAGTTATAATTAAAATAATCTTAAAATTAATTTAAATTAAATAGTTTAGTAATGTATGTAAGTAGAAAACTTTTATGGAAAAATAAAACAGAATTAAATGAAAGAGATAACTATACAGTTGAGTTAGTTAAACATAAAGCAATATGATATAAGCTATTATATGCTGGAAACATGGAGGGAGATGCTGGAGAAAAATATATAGCAATAAGAAGAACATATCAGAGGGACATAGTCATGTGCCAACTATATAAATACTAAAACAGTTCAGGAACTAAAACAACCTTCATAAATGCTGCCAACGTACTAGTTTCATTGAATAAAAATGTTTAAGTCGATGAATTTAAAGGGTAGTAACAATTGTTTTTTAAAGAAAAAATGGTAGATACGTTATAAAATAATAAGTGAAATAAAACGTTGTAAGAAATATTTAAAAGAGTTTTGAATAAAAAAAATGAATAAGTGGAAATAATAAAAAGGATTGGGATTTTGAATTAGGATTGTTTTAATAAATTGAATTTATGGGTGTCAAGTTAGGAATAGATTTTGTATAAATGATAGTTTTTCTGAATGATAGGGAAGTCATCTAAATGTATACAGGAGCTTTCTGAAAGGAGTTGTTTGTCATGGTTGGAGACTATTGTTAGATCTGAAGTATAGCTAAAGTCAAATGTATGGTTTAAGGTTTAAAGATAACAGCTCTTCAGAAAATTGGAGGCAATAAAGTCGCACAAAAATTGGAATATTTATGTTGTTTGTTGTGTTCAAGGACAATTTTTGCTTCGGCGACATAGAACGAGTTATAGTTACGACTTGAACGTGGTATAGGTGGGGGTTTAAGATCATTGAGATCTCAGACAATACTTATCGAAAATGAAAAGATTGTAGATTTGATGGTGTGCAGAGTGAGCAACAGATACTTGACTTGTAAGAAGAAAATGTATTTATCGTCGAATGGAATAGTATCACATATAGAAACCTTCTTGATATGAACTTCACTAATTATTAACTATGGAGTACCATTATGAATTACTCTAATCTCTTATCAATACTGTTAGCTATCTATATAGTCCCTTCCCTTCTCGGTCTTACAATATTTATGAGGCAGTATATATAAATATAAAAAAAGGAGGAGAGAATCCCGCAAAGCGGTCTCTCCCTGCTTTATATGTATAGAATCAGCGGCCTTGTGCTGGTTTAGAGAACCCGCCTTCAGCGGACTCATACTATGTATTTACTTGAAATACCTCCGGGTAGGAAAAGTATTATAATTATTTCCGTATATATATATATTTATGTATTGAATATATATATATTGTAAATATTTTTTTTATATAAATAAATGGAGATTTGAAAAAAAAAAAAAGGAGAGTTTAAGAATGCTTACATTGCTGACTATGATGAAATAATATCATAATTTCCTGGGTTACGAACCCATATTGTAAACAGAATTTCTTAGGTCATGAACCCATCGACCATGAACGCGTTGGGAACTGAAAGAACCTAAGGATTTTTTAATGCTGAAGAAAAGGGAATTTCCTACATAGCGGGGTAGCTCAGTAGTTAGGGGTGATAGGTTAGGCGTTGAGGTTCAAATCCAGCTTTAGCAGATATTTTATTTTACCTATTACAGCCAGGGATGGGTTCTTTGGGATCTGCCGACCCTCCCGAGACTCACACAGCCTCTATGAAGTGGGCACTCCAAACTTGAGGGAAAAACTGGCGGTTCAGCGTTATATTGGATAAATCACCTTTCTACTAAACTGTTGTCCTGGAATCCGTACAATCTTTACAACCTAATGAACCCATAACTCTTCATTTTTTGTAATGCTACAGTTTATTTTTTGGTAATAATTGTAAATTTGATTAATAAAGTTAACTTATAATTTATCTTTAATAAGAAAAAACTTAGGAATTGGATTTTTTTTTAAAACTTATCCATCAAAAAACCTTGCACCACCTCATGAAGGGTCTTTGGTTTAATACGTGGTAGATAATGTTTTATTTCTAAAACAACGATTGCAGAGGGGTTCGATTTGTGTCCGGTTATTTGTCCGAGTAAGCTCAACCGCCAGGTATTCCTCCTATTAGAAGTACCCAGTTTATAGAGGCTGGATGAGCCCTATGAGAGTTTTCATTTGAAAATCATTATTCAACTAAACAGAATCAGAGTGATTAAGTACCGTAAAGATGGCCCCAAAAATCTATAATTGTTTACAGTTCTGGTAGTCGTTCCTTCCATCCCCGACTGTTAACAGATTAAATAGATTATCTTCAAAGGCCAGATTTAATCCCGGGACCACTGGCACGGCAACTCAGCGCTGTACTCAGCTCTCTCGCAGCTTCCTTAGCCGTCAAAGAAATTGAAAAATACATTTCAGTAACGTTATAAAAATCAATTCACGAAGTGTCAAGGAAAGTAACATGAGAATTGAACTTAGCATATCATGTCTCACATACATTACACTGACACGTCCTATGAGAGTCAGGCGTAAGACAACCGAATTACCTGTAGTGAACAATTTACATAGGGTTCTAAGTGAAAGGTGGCTACCTCAGCTGCTTTAGATTAGAATCCAATATTAGTCTAATATGAATTTAAATGAAACCGGACTCGGACGTAGGATAGACCACGGGACTACGAGGGGATAAAGATCTGGAGGTGAATGTGTGACTGAAATTACATTATTATCTGTAAGTGCGTCGCTGGGATCACGATCTGGTACCACGACCTGCCCGCTTGTGAAATGGCCAGGGAATTTCTCCAAGGTACGTCCAAGGCCGCTCTGGTACTTTGAGGTACCTCCTTATCTCCCTCCCCTTCCCTTACTCCCTTCACCCCTCGAAGTTAATTAGAACTTCATCGGAGTAATTCAGATTGACTTATCGAGTACCTTCTCCGTTCAAACTCCTCCACTTCAATAAAAGGCTACGTTTCATTGAGGCTGTAATTAAGACAGCTCAGTTGTTCTCAAAATGTACAAAATTAATTATCGAATGGTCCTTGGGCAGAATCAGTTTCGTTAAAGATCCGCAGATCGTGGAGTCGGATAAGAAGAAGAGGAAACTTGAACGCAAAAGTTATTCGTAGCTTTCGAGGCCAAACTAATGATAGGGCCCTTCAAGAAATAACTTAGAACGATGGAACTCTTAAAACAGATTTTTTTAAATGTCGTTAAGACCCCTAAACATACAATACGCTTCGAACATCTCAACCAGGCAAGCTTTCGTTAACCTTTGAAGCATGAATAATAACATCGAATCACTATTAGCATGGAGATCCAAGTAACATGGAAATCCAAGTAATAACCATTTAAATGAAAGGCTATAGTCATTTAAACTGTATTACTCTACACTACAAGCCTTATTCACATTTGATATATACTTAAAATGGGGCACAGTTAACAAAAATACACATGACATAAAAAACTATTGAACTATTGAAAGTCATGAGGCCATCTTCTTTTTAGACTCATCAGAGGATAATAAGGAAATGAAGAAGCAGTTGGGTTAGAAAATAATGGGTTTGAGTGAGAATTAAGTTAGCCATGAAAGGACTGGTATCGAACAACTGAACTAGATTTTAAACAATGTTTTAAATTTCCACTCCATATAAAACTTCTGTACAAAATTTAATCCAACAACATATGAAAAAAAAACCTTTATCTTTCTAAGATAATTAATAAAATATCTATAATAATTTTTTGGTTCAGATCTGCTTGTACCTGTATGTAGCATTGTACTTTTTTTCTTTTTCCAGACTCTTTTATTCATAATACTCAATTATTCCTGATGTAATGTACTAGAAGTAGATAATTGTATAAGAAACATATTTGCCTTTTAAATTACATTTCTATTGTAATATGAAAGATTATTTGTTAATATTAATTGGAGTAATATTAAACAGAGAAATGCGTGGTTATGAAATATAAATCTTCCAAAATAAAAAATATATAAATAAAGTTTATCAGGCAGCTGCATCTTCGCCAATAGACACGAAATCGAAAGAGTATAAATTCGGCTACAATATCAAAACTCACGATATTTATCGTTGATTGACGATTACTTAATAAGTCTCGGTTCTTCGCAGAAATCAGTTAAAATGGTTCCTTTCTAAGATATAAAGCTCTCATTCCTGGTCACGTAAAGATAGTAATGTCAGAAAATGGTTCTTAAATGGTAGGCATTAACGTGGCCCAATCGAAAACGTTATAAATGTTTTCTATAGAAATCTTATCTTATACATGAGAAGAGAAGTTTTTTTATAGATAAAAAAGCCAATCGTTTCTTTCATCATGGCACTATTACTTTTTTTATAATACTTAAATTGTTGAGCGAATTAAGGATAAAATGATACCGAAATATTAACCTGCATTGGTGATATTGTTATAACACTTAGTACATTACCATAGCTTTATACTTCGAATTAAGCAGGAGTAAACCATTATTTTTTTCGTAAACTCAGTTCGGATTGGGATTTAGGTATTGTACGGATGGCTGGTTGGATGAACGTTATGTAAGTTACGCAATAGAAGCTTATACTCTCATAATACAACTTAGATCCGACAAAGGCTCTCAAGTTATAAAGTAAAAAATTATTATATCCGATGCTTCCTGATTATTTCTTTCTTTATATACACATAAATCACTACAGAATAATCAGCATCAATGAATCAATTATTAATTAACAAGTCAATCATAAAGTTAGGTTGTCAGTAATTTCGAATTCTTTCTTTCCGAGAATTGAAGAAGGAAAGGTCTTCGTTAATTATTTCTTCTGAAACAATTTAAAAATTATTTTATAAACTCTTTAGAGTAGAACTACATTTTTTTCTTTCCTCTAATGAAATTACAAAAAAAAATTAAGGGAAAATTAATTCATTTTAAGATCACCTACCATATTATCCGAGATTTTCTAGACCTTATTGCGTATTAATTGCACTTAATTTAATAAGTAGTAGAGACAAAAGGGCCTACAAGAATAAACCACCTCTAGTATTATGAAATACGCATTTGCGTCGAATAAAATATTCATGTGACACCTAAAATGGTTATGACTTCAGAGAGCGCTGAGTATTTTTCGATATCAAGTATGCCATCTTTAGCTGAAACTTTGTGGAGAATATCGCGAGATGTAGGAATCTGACCCATCGAGTCTGTTACAGCTTTACAGCTCTATGCCTACTCTGTTACCTGAAGTATCACCTCCAAGCATCGAAGCAAACTCTAACCAAGGTTCCTGAGGCGAATTGCTATACGTAACTCTATCTGGAGGTTAGGACTACCTAGATAAATAGTGTAAGGGTCCTACAATAGGTAGTGTCTCTTAGGGTTTATTACCTTTACTCTTAAGATAAGAGCGGCAGTTGTTCGGAAGGAGCGGTCAACTCGAGATCCTAGGAACTGGATGAAACAATGGTCGACAAATAGCCGTTCACATATAGCGTCCCCCTTCCTTAGTAAGTAGTTTAATAAGTTATTTTGTAACCATGATCAGCACCAATAAATATAATGTTATTTAATGAAATTAAAAAGGATATTTATTGGATTAATAACTCCTGGTCAGTCAGCCACGTCAACCTTTGGAGAATAGAGGCAAAATCTCTTATTAATTAATGATATAGAATTAATATATATATTAAGTATATCGATCTAAAGGTGGCATCCAATTTTATTATTCAAATATTATTCAGATCAAAGTATCTAACTTATCCTTTAAATCATAGCTTGGACAGCGAAGCCAATATAGCAGAATAGAATAAAGAACATTAAGGAACAGGCTCAAAATACCATAAATAAAAGCAAAATTGGGATGAAATCAGTTTACAAAATATAGCAGAGGAAAACATGTTACGCTGATTTGTGAAAGGAATGCAGACCATGTGAAAAGAATGCAAGGTGATATGATAGGCAGAGCAGTCTACAAGGCAAGAGTGGAAGGAAGAAGGCGAGAGGAAGGCCCAGATATACATGAGATGGTGAAGTCAGTAAGGCTTTCGAGAGAAGAGGCGTGAATTGGAGCAGAAGGCGACAACTGGTCCAGGATCAGACTTTACAAGCGAGATCCTCAATATTGATCACGGTTGAAGAGGAAAAGGTTAAGAAGAAGCAAAGCATACAGCTGAATGTATGCAATCAATGCATTGAAATCGTCCAATTCCATATCGTATTTCCTTGAGGGTTGGACCTAGGCCACTACTTACTAACTTACCTAAGGAAGAACTAACAAAAGGTTTGACTTTAATTGCACACCTGTCGCGCCCCACAACACAAAGGTACTCAAAGGCACTCAAAGGTACTCAAAGTGACTCAAAGGTAATTAAACAGTGATCCATCATTTAATCAAAGCCATTACCGCAGGTATTTTCTCGGATTTTATCTTAATTAAATTGTCTTTGACTGTTAGATTCAATTGAGGAATGAAATTTAAAAAAAAAAATGACTTTCACATTTCTCGTTTAATAATAAGTCTATGATTCTTGGAATAAATCTCAAATAGTTAGAAAATTCCATTGTTCCATAAACAATTATTTTAGAAAATAATAATCTCATCGTTTTATGAGACTACTAAGTTTTTAGTAAGGGATTTGAAATTTTTTTGAAAAAAAATAAATAAAAAGTTTTCAATAGTGGCACAGATTATCACAAACATTTTCAATACAATCTGAGAAATATATGATATAAGTTATGATTAGATAAAAATGCTAGTTAGGCATGCTATTTTTGTAATCATTTGTACTTAATCAATGATCTGCTCTGATTGGAAATGAGAAAAAAAGTAATGATCGAAAAATATAGGATGTACAGTTATGCGTATATATATATATGTAACTTAGGGTCTTTTCATTTAGGCTATTTTTTTTAATTTGTTTTTCTTCTAATATATATATAATATAACTTTTATTCTGTTTTCAGATTTTTGAAGCAGTACTTAAGAGTCATTACCCAGTAAATGAAAAATATAAAAAAAGTGTTTTGGAAAATTTTTTAACAGTAACAATTAAAAAGGATAACAAAATAAAATATAAAATAAAAAGGACAAGCAGGCTATAATTATGCTAAATTGTATGACTATCCCCATTGTATGAAGACAACAGGGCAACCAAAGAACATGTTTTTCCTTTACTAATAAGAACATCTGCTCTAATAAGATGCAAACACCTGCTCTTAATCCAGAATTGATCGCAGTGATGTCGAAGCAAAAGCATTTTATTTTGTCGCTTAAGTTCAAAAAAGTATAGTCATAAACGCCTGAAGCACAACGGGTTGTCATTCCCAGTTCCACACTCACTTTGGGACCTGCCGATATTTGATCTAGATTCGGTTCTGACACTAAAATGACAAAGCGATCCACTGTTTCGTATCCTGTTATGTCTTTGATTAGCCTGACGTCCAAATGAACAGTAAGAGGCATTTTTGAAACAAATTTTTTTTTCAATGACTCTGCCACTCTTTGCTTCATAGGTAATTGAACATGAATTAATATTGTACCCTGAGGGATCGAAACCCGCACTTTTCAGTGTTGATGTCAAAACAACAGTTGGTTCCCTGTCACTGAATTTAGGGAAGTCGGGGCTTGCAAATAAGCCTACATAAACAAGGATTTTCCAGCCGCCTTTGAGTTTAGGTGGTGGTTGTTGATCATCTTTCGAAGGCCCTGTCCTCTCTGAAATTACTAGCGTTGATTATTTCTTTGCATCATCGCTGCAGGTAGTGGAAGAAAAATTGTACAACCCTCGCAAGGATTCAATAGTTGGAATATACACTCGTTCCCGCATTGCAAAGACGTCACAAGCAGTAAAGCGGCCGAACTACGACTGGTTTGCTTCATTACGATTTTCAAGTGAAAAAATAAAGTTATCACTTCTTTTGTCGTCGGTAACTTGCTTTGAATCTAGTGTTCAGAATTTTGTCCGACAAACGAAAAATCTCAATTTTTTTTCTGAATTTTGACAAATTTAGGCCTTAGTCGACAATTGTGAACTAGACGAGGACGCCAAGATAAGACGCGATGCACGGCAAAACACAAATTTACGTGTATGTACTCTCTATCATAGCGTGTTCGTTGCACCTGAAAGGCGCGTGCAGAGGGTTGACAGAGGAGGAGTACGAGTGTTCTTGGACGATAAGTTGTATTATTATGTTTTAGGAAGATCAAATAATTATTATAACTGTTGTATGTACATTGAGCTGCAAGTTATGATATCGTTTTTAGTTGATACAAGCGAATTCCTCATGTTCCACCATATTTCTCTTGTATTATCCTTAGATTTTTTTTAGTAATCACTGCTGCTACAAAACAAAACTTAACCAAATTGTTTAATCTAGTTTGTAAGTTATTTTTTATAATATCGATGATGTACAAGGAAACAGTGTCACATCGGCTGCCCCGCCTCTACTACTTTTAATTAATCTCAAACTAATTAAATGCCCATCTACCTGAAACTTTGCCGCTCCGATCTCGGTCTCACTCTAATTAGAATCGAGGGAACGCGCAACAGTTTATTCAAATTTATTTAAAAGACAAAAGAAACCTAGCCCGTTTATCCGAGCGTTCAAATTATTTATGTAATTAATTAAAACGAGATTTATTTACAACTTCGGTGTCCTCAGAGCCGCTGGAAGTAACTCTACAACAAACTTAAGATGGAAAGTTATAATCATTAATCGTTTCTCGATAAGCGTAATATATATACATATATATATATATATATATATATATATTATGGATATTTTCGAAGGATGGAGTACATAAATAATTATTAGAAGGTTTGAAAGAAATGTAGGTTTTCTGCGTAATATAAATTTCATAGATAGCTGAGTCATGGAATGTAACAATTTTTCAATAAAATTAAGAATATATATTAATTTTTTAAATTATACAAATTAGAGAGGGTGTTCTATCTAAACATTTATGCATTGTTGAGTTTAGTATTTATTGGGTAACGATTTCAAGCATATTGCAGATTACTCAGTTAACATATGATGCGGAAATCAATCATAAAAGACACCAGAGATGACCGATGAACAGTTGACGAAATCAAGCAAGATTTCCAAACATTTTATGAAAAAGAAAAGAAAAAACTGTGCCCATAACCCATGAAGGGTTTTGGGTTCGGAACTTGGCAGATTTGTGGGACAACGGTTATGCAGGGAGGTGATTTGTACAAAATCACGCTCAACCGCTAGGTCCCCCCTATTACGGGGACCCACATCATAGAATCCGTTTTTCACTGTTAATAGAATTACCCGTGACCCTCAGTATAGCAACTCAGCAATATACATACTAACCTACCCCAATCCGAATAGTACTTAATACGAAACAGTGTATCCTGTTCTAAATAATTAATTTGCTAAAAAAATATAAATATATTACTTAAAATACAAATCGAAATAATTAATTCCATTAACATAAATTAATAATTAGTATAGCATAAAGAAGAAATGTATAACAACTTTATGTTAAATACTCTTTTAGGTTTCCACGGCCACTATTATTACAAAAGACTTTGTTCATCTCTTCTGGTTCAGACAGTGTTGATAAATTTTTCGCCAACGTTTCGCCAGCCATGCTGCTGACTTCTTCAGGGCTGAAATGAGAATAATTTATTTTCACTGTTTGCCTTTTCGCCATTATATTTCATTCATAACATTTAATTATAATTATAAAACAGTTGTAAATTTCAATACATAAATTTTTAAAAAAACTTTTTGTGCAAATCATTAAAAGATGAATTTTATATAATTCACCCAAATTCAAATGTAGTATTATTAATTTAAGCAAGGATCAATTTAGATTTTACCTAATTTAAATTAATATAATAAATTATAAGATTATTCCAGCCCTAGGGGTTTGGGTTTAGGGTTTGTTCATTTAACGTCACTTTATGCTGCTAAGGCTAATCGGACGATGCTACAGTAGGATCTTTAAATTTTGCCTATCCAGGTTTAATTAGGATGGAGATTTTTAACGAGTGCCTGACATCGTACAGGCTCGGGGTTCCCGTTTAATGTCCCTTCCGAAGGACGGCGTAACCAAGGATTTTTTACTCCCTTAAAAACATCCTAGGGCCACTTGCCGGGCTACGAACCGGCGATCTTGGGATTAGTAGTTTGTTAAGTTAACCACTATACCACAGTACAGCCTTAAGGACTTTGTCACAAGCCATTAAGAATTTATATTAACTTAAAAATTTATTAAATTTAAGTCCTTAAGGCGGCTTCAAATAAATTGACTCCTTTAATTAATTCATTACTGGTTTCTTTCTCACATCCCAATGTTAACTTAAAGTTTCTCACCAAGTTATTGTTGCGGAGATACTTCTTACTCAAGTTGTGTCTGGTGTAAACGCAACTAATCTATGTTTCTTACAGATAAAATTGTAAATTCATACCCCATTAGAATTATTGTCGGGAAAATTTTATTTAGAAAAATAAATAAATGATTTTTTTTTTAATTCAAAGTAATAATATTAATATTGGTTATGATAATTAGCGGATGGCGACGTTGCCGTGTCGTAGGCCTCGGGTTCAAGTTTGGCTGTTAACAAATGGAATGTGAATGTGAATGGATCCTATGGAATCTGGGACCCTCCCGGGGCTCACCCAACCTCAATAATGTCGGTACCCAAAATAGGCGGGAGTGTTGAGCATTATCAAGGACGAATCTCGGAAATTGTCTGCATAATTTTTCACGTTAAATGCGGTTGATTATAATCACGGAAACTGTCGTAAGGTTTTTTCAGCATCATAAACTTATTCCGGAAATAAGAAAGTGTAAAACTAACCATGAAATGAAATTAATACTTAAAGGAAAAATTGGATGGAGGTGTTATGTTAAAACTTGCAAATAAGAATTTATGTGGCGGATAAAGTTAGCAGAAAAAGATTCTTTCAATGAAATATTGGAAGATATTGAAGATTTTGATAATTATATTTCAAGCATCTAATTGTTTAAAAATGTGTGATACAAAAATAAAAATGAATAATTAAATTAAATTACATATAAATAGATGTGACAATAACAGTATATTGCCCAAGTACTTCCCTGCACAACCGTTGTCCTGGAAACAATACAGTCTCTACCATGTACTGAATCCAAAGTTCTTCATTAGTTTTTTTTTTATTCGGTAGGTTATTATTCATCAATTTTCTACGGTCCCGGTAATTATTATTATATTTTATTCTACTAATAATGATGGAAGAATTTACCGTCCTTGCAGTTATTGAATCACGTTGTTATTGTTTAAAAAATTGATACAAACAGATTTGTTTCACTGGTAATTTATGGGTAATTGCTCGTTTAAACTAATAGGTCGGTACATAATTGTGTAACGGTTGTCAATGGCATAACCTCATTAAAACTCTTCCATTACACGATTCTGTTTAAACAAAGTTTGATCCCTCGGATCCGATTGGAAGGCTTAATTCCGATCAAAAATGAATAATGAAGGGGTGACCTCCCTTATCAGTTGGTATCGCCAACAACAGGACACAGAATCCTGTAGTCCAAATGTTTTATTACTTCCCAAATTATTATCTTAATAATTAATCAGCCTCCATCGCAGCTGCGTGAGGCATCATATCAATTCAGAAGTTAGAATATTATCTTCGATGAACATTTAAACATTTATATTTTCTAAACATTTTAGAGACTGTTGCATCATATGTTGTAATAATTGTTATTATTAATAATTTTAACAATAAATAATAATAATCAATCCTCTTCTCTGCATCTTTTACGGAATAAAATAAAGGATTACATCTATGGCATATTGTTATAACTTAATGCACTGATAATGAAGTGATGCAGACCCTCACATTCATTTCATATAATAAGATGATATTATTAGGGAGCTGGGTAGCTTAGGGTATAGAGTGATAAGTTATCATGTTGAAGATCCTGGGTTCAAATCTAACTGTGATAGATAAATTATAATTAAATAATTATTTAACATGTTAAAAACAACGAATGAACCCTGGGGTTCATAAAATCTACAGATTTTAACTACTCCTAAAAATATATTTTTTTAAATAGTAGGCTATACTTTATAAAGATTGAGTACTCCCCACGAGGGTCTGCAGATCCCATGAACTCCATCCGTGGCTGTCGACAGAATAAATAATTCACCTTTTTTTTAAATAATTAATATCGTTATAGTTATGAAAGATGTGTAAAGTAACCTCTCTATTATTAAAAATAAAAAACGTGTGTAATAACTTTATAAATATATATAATTAAACATTAACCTGTGATCATATGTAATCATGACCAATTGAATGTGCGCAGGCTCTGTGCAAGCTACAAATGCAAATTAAGGGCAAGCTAGATGAAAATGTGATCAATAATTCTGTTTTTGAAGATGCACTCAATTGACACCGAAAATTAGGTGGAAAAAATTATTTGTTTTTTACTTTCAATAGAAATAGAAATATACAATATACATATGGGGAGTTCGATTCATTAAATAAATTTACAAGTGAGTACAAAAACTAGTTCGTTTCAACAAAACCTTTCTCCGACGTATAGGCAAGACAACTCAGGACCTCATTTGTTAAAGTTGCGAACAATTCCATTATTAACGGAGTTATATCGCACAAAAGTTGAGGGCAAAGTAGAATGAGCTTAGTTACAAGCAATAACTTCGTAACAACACGTTACAGAGCCCCCGTCATGGAGAGAAATAACAGCGTGTTTTTTATCTCAATCACATTCGAAGCAGGCCTAGTTGAGGATGAACATAGTGGCAATAAAAAATAACCGTTATTGCAGGAACAAAATGGCCTAATCCGGTCCGCTTGCTCTATAAGAATACAAAACACACGTGGACTCTTGGATGGGACGGACTTTTAAATAATTATAAAGATTAATTTAGATTATCTCAAATAGCAATAAATAATATTCAATTTCTTAGGTAAAATTCAATATTAAAAATTTGTAATCATTTAATTTAGTAAAAAAAAAGCTAACTCTTAGAATATTTTTTTAAAGTTACGGTTTGTCATCCATAATGTTCAGTTTAACCACTGCCATGGCAAAGAAGCAAATATTTTCAAATCTCAAAAATTTATAAAAAAATTAAGTAAACACTTCTCAGTGTTCTAGAGCTATATCTGTGGCACCTGTGCATTGTGGGCTAAGTCGAATTTTGTAAAGTGCAAGCTATCTACTTAGAATCGTAATTTTTCTGAACTTATTTTAAGTTCAAGATTGGAGTATCAGCCCACGATTCACAAAGGAATGTCCTTCATTGCAATGGACGAACACTTAGCGTGTTTGACACATGGAAAGAGAAACAAATTACGATTCTAAGTAGACAGCTTGAAATTCACAAAATTCGACTTAGCCCACTACGCACAGGTGCCACAGATATAACAACAAACTAATAATTAAAAGTAAAAGCGATTATTAACAAGGCTTTAAGAAAGAATAAACTGCACTGTAGATAACCATAAATAACGGAAGCTGTATAACAAGTTGTTTTAGAATAAACTGTTTGGGAAAAAGAAGGGAGTTTCGTTATCAGAGAAGATGGGGGACTGATAAAGGACTAATTTCACGGTGACTGCTCCCCCGGCCTATGTGAGCCTCGTCAACTCTCCTACCCGCCTCTACACTTCTACACTGTTCACCTCAACTAATTACTATCTATATGTTAAGTATCATCCTTTAGAATAGTAATCGATTGTTACATTAATGAGAATAATTTTAGACAAGCCTAAGGGTCACCTAGGTTATTAGGACTAACAACCTACTGTGCCCAAGATCAAGGGTTCGCAGCGTAGTGGCCTTAGGATTTTTTAAAAGGAGTAAAAAATTCTTTGTTATGTCGAACTACGGAAGGGACGTAAAATAGAGGTCACGAGCATGTACTGTGTAAGCTGCTCGTTAAAAATCGCCTCCTCATTATACCAGGATATACAAAATTTAGAGCTCCCACTGTAGCATCAGCCAATTATCGACATAACATAAATGTATATGAAACGAATGAAGGAAAATAATACGCACTTCTAAAACAGATTTTTAACTCTGGCTTCAATACTAGAAGTAATGAAAAAAGAATACATTTTTTTTTTTAATTGATCTATTAAATTATGTATTTATTAGTATATTTATTAAATAAAATATGTAAATTACAATTTGGTACTCGCTTATAAAAAGTGACTGATTTAATTTTTTGAATTATATAGTTTTTGAACTAACGACGAAACCAGAAGGGCATTTACTGTAATTGGCTAGTTGAACCGAAGAACAATTAGTTACATTCATTATAAAAAGTCGTACAAAAAATCCTTCCTTATCTCAAGAAATGAGGGGAAAGCTTAACAAGTATATTATGACTATGATTTGCGGATAATATGATACTTATACAATAAAGCCGGTACAGAAGAAATGCTTCAAGTGAATTTGAATAAAACAGAAAACACTGGTTTAATGTTATAGATAGATATAAGTGAAAATAACTATCAAATAATTTTAGAAATACATTTAAGTATTTAGGGTCTATGATAAAAAGAAAAACTAAATTGTAGAAGAAATTAATGCGCGTTTAAAGATGAATCCCTGTCATTTTCAGTCTCAATATTACTTACATTTTGCTAAAAACTTAAAAAGTTAGAATTTATGAAAATTGTATCATTCCAACTGTTCTGTAAAGGTGTGAAACATGTCTGGTCTACTTCAAAGAAAGAACAACTTCTTATGTTCTTCGAAAATAAGATAAAATTAAAACTTATAGCAAACTTAATAAAATAAAGCGTATAAATATAAGTATTACTGTTAGCATAGGAAAAGGTCACCACATCTATATTATTTAAAATGAATATAGAGTAATATGAAATATCAGAAGATAAGTAAAAAGAAAAATACTGAGAGCTTTTGCATGTTTATTTTTACTTTTGTTTTCTAATAAAGGGTGCTTTTTAATTTTTAAACTATTATTTATTAATATTATTGTTAAAGATACATTTTACCTTCGCTTCAATTGTGCAATGCAATGGATTCAACTTTTCAATTAATATAATTATTGATTAAAAAAGACCCTGGCAATATAAAAAATATATAGCCCTTATCTCCCCTGACTTTATCATTCAGGGCATCCACAATATTTCAGAGATATATATTTTTATAGCAGTGCTAACAATTAGGGTATATCTGCCCTCCCCTTGTGGGAATTAGTGGTCAGCCTATGGCTGGAATAACAAATCCGTTCTTCCCAACAAAAACAAAAATCTTATATATCTTATAAATTTTATTTATTATTATTTTTATATAAATCTACTAGCTGACCCGGCCACGCATTGCTGTGGTTGTTGTAATAGTTTTAAAAATATAGTACGTTAAAATTTGGATATTAAAGAAACAATTAATGAATGCAAAAAAATTAATTAAATATATTTTTGATTTTTATTTTATTCAGTATATAATAAATAAATAATATAAAAAATTCCTAACTGATAAAATATAAACATTATATTAATGAATGAGGTATAGCATGGTTGATTTTTAATTATGGCCTATAATATTTTTTTAAATTATAACTATTTATTTCAATTAATTGACCGCTAATCGATTCACAATATTTTTTTTTATCTGTCCATTGCTAGTGCAAATAGATTAGATGGATTACTAACACGTCAGCATGCAACATATAATTGCCATGGGAGAAACATGGATGTTCTAGGTCCAAACCGCAACATTGTCTGTCAATGGACATTGTCTGGCCTTGAGACTTGTTAATGGTCATAGTAAGTGTGTGACAAAGTCGTAAATATATCGATAAGTCAAATTTGCATTAGGCCTTACAGTTTCATCTAAAGTTTTTTTTTTATAATACAGTAATTTATTGATATTTACAACTGTAATTATATTACATCAAGTAAATCTGCTGTATGAACAAAGGACATGAAAAAAAACACTTGTGGAGAAACTATCCATTGATAGCACTCCAATAAAGTTCTATAGTAGAAGGTCTCGAGGTCATCTTCTTTTCAGACGCCTCGAAGGGTTATCAGGAATATTATGGGAAGCAAGTGGAGTGACTAGCGGATTCAAGTGTGTTTGGAGCTTTTCATGGAAGGATAGGATCTAGTTTTGGCCAAATCAGCAAAATATGGGATATTAAGATCATGATGGATGAGTTTGTTTGTGACATAATAAGGAGCATTGAGGATTTTACGAAGGATTTTGGATTGTAAGGATTGGATACAAGATGAATTGGATTGTTCAATGAATGGAGCTCCAAAGCTGAACTCCGTATGTCCAAATAGGTCTGATAACTGTCACGTAAAAGAGTCTTTTGTAATTAATCGGGAGCTTTGAACGTTTGTCCAGTAAATGTTGAAGTAGGCAAAAACGTCGAGCAGCTTCTTGTCTTTTCAGTCTTGTATGAGGTCATCTAAAGTAAGAATTGAAATTGGAAAAAACACATAATCAAACTGAGTCATTAGCATCAGCAATGTCTTATTATTTAGGTTTACCAAAATAAAAAAGTTAAACACTAATTCAACACCTACAAGTCTTCAATACTTTTTTTTCCTATCAATAATTGATGGAAAAGTTGCTGAGCATGCATTAAAGTATAAGGCAAAACTCGTTGTATATTGCATATCAAAGCTATGCAACGCAAGAGTTTAGTTAAAAGTCAACAAATCATAAAAATGTTTTTTTAAATTTATTCTGACATTTCCATTAAATGTCGCATATTGAGGAAATTAGAGAAGATAAGTCGAATCTAGAAAAAAAAAATAATAAAACATTTTTCAATTTTATCAGATTCAGGAGAGAAAGCTGTAAAACAGGTTGAAGTATTATGCGACTAAGCCATGAAAATCTGCCAAAAAAACTACTTTGAGGAAAAAAAACATATATATAGCAAGCCAGAAAACTGTAAAAACTAAGTATGGCCTTATAAAAAGAACAGGCACATTCAAATACCATGGGAAAATCATCGAGCAAAATGTTTCCGGGAAAGAAGTAATGAAATACAAAATTAAGAAACTGAAGTTAGCTACAAATTTAATTCAGAATATTCAGAGTCGATCTCAAATAACGCAAAACTTCGGCATTATTCAACAATGATTAAGCCAGAAGAATTGTATGCGGCAGAACTCTGAAACGGAAAAGGCTGGGGAAGGCGAATACTCATAAAAATCTAAGGACCGGTTAAAGTTGGAAATGAATGCCAGCAAACGTAACGATGATTTGTATAAAAATGAGGAAAAAATCGCAGAAGTAACGAGGAAAAGAAAAATTTAATTCTATAGATAACTATATAGAATTGTCACCCAGACTATTAACTGGAAGCTTTTTTTCAATATTTTAAAAAGCTACAATTAAATAACAGATGGTTTCCAACAGACATTGAAGAGCTGAAGACAACTCCAGTAGAATAAATATAATACAAGAATGAAGGAGATTCAGGAGCTGAGGAGGTAGAAAAAAACATAGTCGACGAAACATTGTGCATATTGATTTTTTCGAGGATTTTTTTACTAAAAATTAGTATTAAAATAACATCATTTTTTAATTTATAAATGTAAATTATACTGAGCACGGCAAATATTGAATTATAGTAAAATCCTCGCATGTTTTGAAATATAAATGAGTCATTTCAGAGAATTAAAAAAAATCTACAGGAATGATTTATTTTTATCTGTCTATAAAAATCACCACTAAAGTAAATATTTTTTAGCTTTTACATCTTGCATATGAGATAGCCAACTTAAATAGCTGAGAAATAAACCGGGAAATGCTAATCATAAAGAGAAAAGGAGTTAACTCTTAACACTTAACAACTCTCGAATGATATCAAAGCAACGAGTCAACCGAAGAATATCTTCCCTAAGAATTTGCAGAAGTAATAAGTAATGTAATGTTTTAATATTGGCCAGATATTTTCGAATATGTTTTAAGGCCCGCCAATATAAAATCAGTAACAATTTCAAACATTTTGTATGTATAAATATTATAAAATTATTATATTTATTTCAAATTATTTTTTTTAAATATTTTGAATTTTTATAATCCTCATATATCTTAAAATATTGAATTGTATCAAGATAATTACTAATATTAGTCATATAATTACTAATATCAGTAATTAAATCCTAATCATGTTAACGTGAAATCGTGTAAATCTTTTTTTCACAGCGGTAAAAAAAAAAAAAAATAAAATAAAAAAAAACTTTATTTACAGTTTTACATATACAAGCAGCAATAAGAGTAAATACATGTTCCGGACTTCCTTTACATGTTTAAACAACAGTGATTTTAATTAATTAGAGTTGTCTTTTATAAGTAAGTTTTACAATAGCAGGAAAAATGTAGAAAAAACCCGCTTAAAAAAAAAAAAAAAAAAAATGAACCATAATAATAATTGTAATTTATAAATAAATAAAAATAATACTAAATAAAGTAAGTAAATATAATAATAATAATAATAATTAAATAGAAAATAAATACACAATTAAAAATAACTATAAAATAAATACAGATAACTAGATTATGATACCTACGAATAGTGATTTGTTAAGTGAGAAGTATATGTTTTTTTCTTTGTGCGTTTACCGTCGTAGTGAATGTTTATCATAGTTACCGATTTCTCGGATTAATGGGTTTTCGGAAGCTGGAGTTTTTTCGAAGTATGTTTTTGTTTGGGCTGAAACATATTGTTTTACAGTGGGAATTTAAAGATCTCTGAGCATAGTCGATATTTTCGTGTAGCGGGGATAATTATTAATAATTCTCATGTATAGGTTTTGTACCCTTTCAAACTTTCTATGATTTGTAGCGCAGGTTGAACTCCAGACAGGTACAGCGGTAAAGAATGGTTATATTTTTAGGCCATTACTGTATGTATAACGTCTAAATGTCGTTTTGAAGCTTTTTAATTCAGGAACAACATATCTGTTATTCCATTTCCAAAATATTTTGTTTTAATTACGTCATATTTTGGGTTTTATCATTTTTGAACCTGAACTATTATGGGAAGTATGATATAAGTTAAAAAAAAAAAATTCAAGCTTTTAAGAGATTTCTAATGGTTAATATTATAATTTGAATACCATGATTACAATAGGAATGCGTTGCTTTACAGATATCCAACCAGAGTTTTACCAATATTTTTTTAAACTCATATGGATCTAACACAACCATCTAACCTAAATGAAACCAATACTATACAATACCTTGTATACCAAAACTTTCAGAAAGACTAGCAAAAACACTCACCGGTAATAAAAGTAACAAAGACTCCGAAATTACTTTCAAAAACACAGCCACTGTGTCAGGACTATTTACAAAAACCAAAGACTCGGATAAATTAGAGTTAAAATCAAATGTCGTGTACGAAATACAATGTGAAGATAAATGCGGTAAATCCTATTTCGGAACAATACTTAAAACGTAGAGTGTACCAACACAAATATAGTTGTGACTCAATAATAAAAAAACCCAATAAACCAGATCAAACAGCTCTCACTGCACATTTTAGAAATACACAACATACCTTTAAATTTGATAAACCTAAAATAATACACCAAGAGAAAAATAGTTTCAAACGGAATATAAAAGAAATTATAACTATAGAGAAGTATAAAAATCGGGCTGTAGACAAAAAATCGGATGTTCAATGTCTAAGCTCGTGTTATGCAAATTTAATTAATTCATAATATATACATAAATATACTAATCGAATATGTTTCAACAATTAAATAAAATTGCTGTTCCAAAAATGGATTACTTACTCATTGATCATAGCTGTTGCAATACAAACATTTTATGCTGTTTTGCGAGGTAACTGATTAATTAAAAACTGATTCAATCTTTGGAACTTGTAAGTACACCCTATCTATTACAACTTACACAGGTCATTTTATATTTATTTTAGTGTGCTATTTAATGTTTTTACTAAAAGCTCAATTGTTCACTGTCAGGGCATGAGTATGAGACTAACCTATTCTCGAAACGTCGCCTAAGAAGTTCAAGAAAGACTGAAACTCGAGAACTAAAACACAATATAATTTCCATAACAGTCAAGCTAAGTAGAAACCAATATATACATATAAATCAGGATTTTCCATGCATGATATATTCCAATTATAGCAGTGTCACCTATGTAATTATCGAGTTTATTTCTGGTTAGTTGAAATTTATTTAATGGCGATAAGATATAACATGGACGGCATCAATTGCGACGAGGGCTAAACTAACACCAAATTAATTACACCGTTTAATTACTTCTATACACTGGGTCCATGTCCACAGGCCATGAATATGGATATTGGATAATACCGCTGCAAATGCGGAATATTCGATTTAACAATATCTGTCTGATATTTATAAATTACAACCCTATTTCATAATTGCTTTCGTTGGTTAAAATCTCGCAAGAAAAAAATAAATAGGCAATATACTAGCTTGAAAATATTCGGTCTGTAAATGTTTTAAAATGGTGAAAAAATCTACTCTAATTATCATCAAATACAAAGGTGGTGTGAACTGAAAAGCTGTTTACTTATATTTTTTAAATTGTGATGGTATCTAAGTTTTTTGAAGAATGTGTGATTTCGCAGTCCACTGTTTGCTGTTCAAGAATATGCCACAATTTAGAATTCGTAACAGAATGAACGGAACACTTTCAATAAACGTTTGTAGTTATTGTTTATTGAGCTTTTTACTGAATTATTTTAATGTTGAATAGATTATCTTATTTCCAATTTTATTTGCGTTTATTCTCATGGTCCTTCGTATTCCATTTAAATAATAATCAAAATGGTAAGTCAATATGGTTGTAATGAATTTTTTTATACCATATTTATCGTTTCTAATAAATCTTCGATATTTAAAGTAACGCAATCTGACGTCATACAATATTAAAAAAGAGATGGTCCGAGTAGAGATAATAACCCTTACTTAACTACGTGTATATAAAAAAAAAGACTTCTAACTATATAATATGTGAAGGGTAATGCCTTTAGTATATGGAAGAGATAGTACTGTTTCCGAAACTACGGTTGTGGAGGGAGGTGATTTTGTTAAGTCCATGCTCTACCGTCAGGTTACTTTTCCTAAATAAGGGTACCCACTTCAGAAGCTGGACGAGTCCAAGGAAGTTTTCCAGATCCTATGTAAACCCGGTACCTTCAGATCAACAACTCAGTGCTCTACAAATTGAGCTAACCCATTCCTTTATTTAAAGATATATATCTTTAAAAACAAAAAATCTGTAACTACTTATTTAAGGCCTATTTATTAATAAGTTTGACGAGTAACTGTTCATTATTTTTCAATGTTTACTATTCTCTTATCATAAATATTTCTAATTACATACATTGTCACTTTTTTCAAAATATTTAGTTTATCAGATTTTTTTTTCTTCATGACCTCAACCTATTGGCTGCACACTCCAAAAGTTTTATGAAGACTGGTTCGATAGATAGCAACAATTATTTGTTTACTGATTTAACGTCAGTTTATGCTACAATGGCTAATCGGACGATGCTACAGCAGAAGTCCTAAATTTTGCCTACCCAGGTATAATTAGTTAAGGGATCTTTAAAGAGTTCCTGACACCGTACAGGCTAGGGGTCTCCGTTTACGTCCCTTCAGAACTACGACATAGCTAAGGATTCTTACTCACTTTAAAATATCGTACGACCATCTGCAGGGCTGAGAACCCGCGATCGTGGAATTACGGGTAGTAGATTGTTATGTTGAACACTAGACCACATGTGGTCCGACAGCAGCACTAAAACAATAAGTGAAAAAATAAATTTTGTGTAAGTTGAGTGTTAATAAATCATTAAGAATTATACGAATCAAGGAGGAGCCTAGTGGCTAGGTGGTAGAGCGCTGAGTTGCCGTGTCGGAGATTTGACAGGTTCAAATCCCACTCGCTAGCAGGCTTTTAATTAATCTTTGAGCGGCTGGAGATGGATCCTATGGGATTTGGGTTCCTCCTGGGGCTCACCCAGCCTCTATAAAGGGAGTGCCCAAAATAAGGGGGAAAACTCGATGGTTGTGCTAGGAGAAATCACCTCTCTGCACAACCGTTGTCCAAGAAACACTACAGTCTCTGACATGTACTGAACCCCAGACAATGAATAGTAATCGCACATTTTTTTTTCTATAATACAAAGGTGTTTTAATTCACTCAAGAAAGGATTCATCGGGAAAAAATAAGTGTCAAGAACACAAAAAAAGGAGTTTATAAAAACACTTTCTTGCCGATTCTAACCTATTCAAGTGAAGCTTGGACTCTAACCAAAAAGCACAGGAGTCAACTCCAAGCCATGGAGATGCGATATATAAGAAGAATGGAAGGGGAGAACAGAAGAAACCGAATGCGAAACGTAACGATACGGTCAAATGTGGGACTTCGGCCGGCTGGGGATATTATCGAAGAGAATATCCTGAGACGGTTCGGCGATGTTTCCAGAATGGTGGAAACCAGAGTGGCGAAGGCCGTGTATGAGACAAAGGTGGAGGGTATGAGACCGAAAGGAGGACCAAGGAAGACTTAGGAAGGCGCAATCCATAAGAAGTCAGTGGTGGGGAAACAAGAAACAAAACAATATGCCAACTAGCGATAGTGTAACATTTATTATGGAATAAATTGTCTTCACCTTTAGGCCCGACTGTTTTATACCAATATTTATCGCTTCGGTGAGATATATCGGCTTGGCAGACATATCTCGGAATCTGAGATCTTATATATCTCAAGATCTTATTCAGAGATGCGAATCCGATTAGCTCGGGAGGTGAAAAATAAAATGGTACTAAATACAATGGGAACATATCGGCCGATACAAATGTATGGAGGCTGAATACATTATGAAATATGAGAAGGGTATTAAGGACAATAAGCCCCTCCCAGCCAGCGAGGTACGCAGTCGTGTTCCAGCCTTCGTGGCTGTCTTCCTTCTTATCGTTCTTCGAGATCTCCCTTGTCCGCCCGATCTACACCTGCAATTATACATGGTCTGTCTTATTAGCTTATTACAACAATGTCGTAACATCGATAGTACGAGGTAAAAGAGTAATGTTCCCAATCCGATGGTTCCTTCAAGGATTGGCCAATATACCAGAGAAATGAAAGCTAAGTAAACGCAAGCATACTTAAAGCGAAATTTAACAAAGAATCCATCACAAAATTCAATGCTACTTTTATAATAACGAGATACTATTAGAGATTTCTTTATTATTTAGACAGTTCTCCCAGGCTAATCCGATTCTCATCTCTGTATAACATTATCATCATAAGATATCATAAGGCCTCCGATTTCGAGATATGTCTGCCAAACCGCTATATCTCACAGATAAATATTGATATAAACCGGTTGGGCATAAAGGTAAAGAAAATTTATTCTGTAATAAATGTTACACTATCTGTAGTTGGTATAGCGTTTTGTTTAATTTTTCTTTGCAAATATGTTTAACTGTAAGGAAGGCGTTACAGTATCGACATGAAGTATGTGACAGTTTTTTAATAGTATATGAACGAGTGTGGCTTTACGGCTGCTTCTGTAGGAAGTAGAACATGTTTGCTAGATCACGTTGTCTCTTACTGTTTTTTAAATACGTTTCGGTTTATTAGGATGGCATTTTCCTACATGCCACCTCTTTGAAGTTTCTATTTCAAGAGGTCTACTAAGTTCGTGGTGCTTCGGCCAGGTAGCGAAAGTTCCTCTCGGGCGGCCTAATCTTTGAACTCATCACCTTTAGTGTCATTGTGACCAAGGACCTATATAAAACATACGGTCTTGTCCTAGGCCTACGAGTTTAATAAGCTAATATTGGGTGTTAATAACAAGTTGATTGTTATATATCCTTCAAACATTCAGGAAAACATCGAGGGAGCTTAACGAATCTGACAATATGTCTCAGCAAACGGTAAGCGGAAAAGTAGGGCTGAAGATACTAAAGAATCGGATCTTTTTGTAGAATAGGTAAACCAGTAACACTTAAGTACTGACATCTATCCTCAGTAATTATTAATAGGATATTAAACATGTTTATAACAATAAATCAGAAGAATGAAGTTGCCTAAGGAAGGGAAAAATTAAATTATGAAAATATTCCCTAATCGCTTTTAAAATCGAAGAGTGAGATCCCATTATAAAGAAGAAATATAGAGATCCCATTACTGAAAAGATATAATGCAATCTTGTGGAACGACCCACAACAAGAGGAGTTAAAAAGAGTGCAGAAAAGCCTCACGAAAATTCAAGTATGCGTAAGTTAGTATGTTTGAAATTTAAATTGGGAATGCAAGATGGTGTGCAGAACTAACTGAGGGTGCTTATCCTCAGTGTTACAGCTGGGCTAAGTCTAAAGATAAATACCTCCGCTTGATCCAGTCTAAAGGGCATTCGCTTACAGGTCTGCGGCTAGTATGCCAGGATCGGAGGGTACTTGCCACATGATTCCGAAGTTCGAAGGGTGGTATGACAATACAATACAAGGTAGCGTAGCTATAATTAGAGATGAGAAAATTCAAGGAAGACCTGAAAGCTGGAAAGACCTAATTTACAAACAGCTATGATGAGAAAGGAAAAAATATATTGTATAAATCTGTTATAATGCTCTATAAAGCTGTTATAATGCTCTGTCTTTATTATTGATCCAATAGTCCTGGCCAACGAAGTGAGTGTGGAGGGCATGGAGGGGCCTAAAGTATATTGTAGATTTGAGACTTTTTTTTTGGATACTAAGAAAGTACTTGTTCTAGATTTTTCCCATAAAGAAATATCTGGAGATGGAAGTTTAATGAATTCGCCATTTTACTAGTATATTTTACAATATAAAATAAAAAAAATTTGCCGATACCTACAAATTACAGAGAGCAGGTGGTTACAGTAATGACTATAGCTATATATTTTATATCGGCTGCCCCGGTGAATAAGGGGTTAAGTAAAGACTTATTCTAATGATTAGTTATGTATTATCCTAATGCTTCTTTTCACTTTATTTCTTATCTCAACTATATCAATTTAAAATGTACATCAGGATCTAGACAGAGGAGACATGCCTGAAATACTCCTCCATCACTGTATTCAAACTTGGCAATACAATGGATAGGCAAGATTTTTCCATTTGTGAGCTCTTGTGTTAGGAAAGATTTATCGAGAACCCTCTCAAGCTTAGTACCTAGATCAATCTTCTCTTATGAAAACCGATCACCCTAGGGATATTTGTAACTGTTTTTAGCACCAGACCTTGTCAAATTTCTACCATTAAATATATAATAATAATAATAATATATATAAAAAGAAGAAATAACGACTTGAACATACTAACCGAATGTGACTTTATTAGAAGTTTATTGGATAAAAAATAAATAAGATGCAGGTAAATCTAAAAAATAAGAACACAATAGCATATGCAGATTTGATATAATAAAGCAGTTTTAATACTTCAATATTTCCATTGAAATCAATTGGATCAGCCATTTGAGAAACACCTCATGTCCATTTTTGGCCAAAATTGAGTTAGGCATATTTAATTGTTGGTGAAGGCTAGACAAATCCAATACGCATAAAACAGTAAATCTCCACTTGGTAACCGTGGTGATGCCGCATTTGCAAATATCTATTCCTTTGTAAAACACCTCATCTCCTGGAAAAGTGTTGTTTCTCAAATGACTTCCAAAAAAATGTGACTGCAAGGCAGCACTGCCTTTTGTTATTCTATTTTAATACAAACAGCTATTGTGCTGTAGTGTTTATTCTTGTTGTTTATTGGTTAAAATGAGTTCTAGTGAAAGTGAAAGTAATAATTCCACACGATTAAAACGTAAAAAAGAGAAGCAAGTTGGGTATAAGTGTGAAAGAACAAAGAACATGGAATCGATTGCGGGTAACAACCTAGAATATTAACCATAGGCCTAGAACATCATACATCCTATAACCTAGAACATTAACCTAGGAAAATTTATCTATATAGCCTAATATTGTAATATTTTGTATGTTTTAAGTTATTTTGAACCAGTCCTAATGAGGTTTGGTTATTTTAGGTGCAGATGGAAATGTATATGGGTCATTATAAGTTAAGAGGTAATATGTTGTATGAAGAGACGGTATGGCATTTTTTTTAAATATTTTTACTTAAGTATACATTTTTTTTTATGGAAACTTTTAAGTTGATAACGTTTACAAAGTGGCCAGTCAATTTGTTGGTTTTATCTCGTTTTATAAGTGACCAGGGTAAATATTCAGTACAGGGTAGAGACAAAATGCACAGGGGAGGATACTTTATGGACAGGGAAGAGAGATAGACATATTAAAAACAGGGTTATTTTTAAGAATCAACTTTATTTATTTATTTTTATTTTAATTAAAATAATCCTACACAAAGTCTACTGCTCGAATAATCTTCCATAAATTTGACTATGCACGTTTTCAAATTCTCACAGTTTTATCTTGAGCTGCACTTTGTGTCCATCAGTCTTAATTTCTTGCCTATTTTACTCAAAGATTTTATTTTCATTTCTTTCGGTAAAACATTACATGTTTTTACTATTTTTCCGCTTTACACTCTCCTGAAGAGTCTTTTTTCTTGGACAGTGTTGAGATTTGATAAATTTTCATTCGCTCGCTTCTTGGAGTGCTAAAAGACGTCTACGAATTATCTCCCCTGCCATCCAAAGAGCCAGGAGAAATACGCCAGGGGAGATACATTTTCGATTCATATCAAAAATAGCCATTAGTATTTTAACAAATAATTGCTAAATAAAACTTACCAGTGGAAAGACTGCATTCACTCAACACTTCTACACCCAGCGAGCGGCGTGACTAAAATTATGCGCCGCTTGCTACTAGCTTTACGTTACATTCTATGCACTCAGGTAACAACTTCCACAATCTAGCGAAACAAAACTGATTTTGAAACGAAAACAAAAAGCCAGGGGACGAGACACGAAACACGGAGGACAAATTTCGGCGTTGATATTATTTATGAAAAATTGGAATATAAGTAATTTTACTTATAAGACACTGTGACTATATTAAGATATTGTTCTGTATAAAATTAACGAAGATAAAGTAATTATTGACTTTTAATACCTTCATAATAACTGGTTTACAAATAAAGTCGGTTTGGGGACAGACCAGGGGAGAGACCTTTTTCTTATTTTAGAGATTATTATGACTAAACTAAGTACATTTCTGCAATCAATTTAAGTGAGCATGAAGAAAAAATTTAGTTTTAAGTAATAAATAGGTTAATTAGGAAGTTAGTATAAAGAAAAGGTATTTTTTTGTCCTGACCATGGAAAGTACCTCTTAACTTATAATGGCCCATATAGGAAAAGGTTACAGGGGACAAAGAAAATGAAACTTACACCAAGTTTATTGATTTCAACACAAAAAATGAACAGGATGCATACCTCCAATCATTGATTGAGTGTAAGCCAATTGCAAGGAAAAGGCGAATATTGGATGATGAAGAAATAACTAGTAAACCAAAGCCTCACTCCATTGTATATTCTGTACCTACGTCTACTGGAAAAGTACAGGTATCTAAACGTGCATTTCTTTCGGCCCGTGGAATATCCACTGAACTTGTCAAAAGACTGTGTAAACTACTCTCTCAAGGCAAGTCACCAAAGGACTTAAGAGGGAAAAATGCTTCAGGGAACGCTAAACGAGGCCACACCATAAAGGCTATCGACGACCACATAGCCTCTTTTCCCCAGATAGAAGCCCATTACACCAGCAGATCTTACAAATACTTGAACACTAATCTTAATGTAAGAATTATGTGGCAACTTTTCAAAGAAAAACATCCAGATTTGAGTGTTGATTACAAGTTTTATTTGAAAATATTTCATGAGCATTAAGGACCTAACTTTTGGGCGGCCTCAGATTGATCTTGTTGTAAATGTGAGGAACTGTCTGTCAAAATAAAAAGTCCATCTTTAAATGATGTAGCTAAAAGAGTTTGTATTGCGGAACTCCTTGTGCATAAAAGGAGATCAAAAAAGTTGTTTAAAGCCATTGAAAATATTTGGATAAGTGTTTAACGGATGAAAAATTAGGAGGGATCTGCATGGACTTTATGCAAAACCTTCAAATTCCTCAAATACGAATTCAAGACATATTTTACTTATGGCAGTTGACGATGAATATTTTCAACATTCATGACGTTGCAAACAATAAAGCCAAGTTTTATGTATATCATGAGGGCTTAGCTAAGAAGGGGCCAAATGAAATTTGTTCATTCTTTGTTGATCATATCAATGAAGTTCTTGATACTGGTGTTAGGCATCTTCATGTTTTTTTTCCGATGGTGCACCTGGACAAAACAAAAACACCGTGGTTGTGCGGATTTTTCTTTCCCTAATAGAACCTGGCCGATTCGACAGTATTCATCCCTATTTTCCTATTCGAGGCCATTCGTATCTTCCGTGTGACCGTGACTTTAGTGTAATCAAACGAAAAATTAAAACAACTGACAGAATTAACACAGTAAAACAGTATGCTGAACTTATGTTGCAATCTGCTGCTATTCACGACAAGTTCCTGGTGGAAATAGTAGAGAGTGAAAAAGTAAAGGATTTTAAAACTTTTGACTTGAAAAAACCAGGAACTGGTTTACCAGAGATTCCAAAAATCAGTGCCTACCTGCAAAAATGTGTACCTATCAATATCAACAAAATCAATGACCTCAAGAAAGTCGAAGCCTATATACCTGCAGACATTGTTGGTGAATTTTATTCTGACATTTATGACTGGCCAACCAGCTAGATACGGATGACATTAAATTATTTTAAGAAACTATGTTTGGAAAATGTTTATATATGTATTATTTGAAAAATAAAATACTGATTTTTATTAATAATTTGAATTGTTTTACCTTTTATTTCATACCTGATAACATATCGTTTAGTCAGTCATTTGAGAAACAACACATCTCCAATAATGTTTATAATTCTTTTAAATATCAAAATCAAAATAATAAAATTTTAGTTTGGTAGAATTAGCTTACCAAACCCCTGTAGAAAAATATTAAAAAAAAAAAAAATATATATATATATATATATATATATATATATATATATATATATATAAGTTAAGTGCCATAGCCGGGTAATAGTAGAGCTTAATCCTACTGAGAAGATAAACAACTCCCAGATAGTATATAAGAAGGATAAGTTTATCAATAAAGTCAGTTATAACCGATCTCTCTGTGCGTTCTCATTTCGAAACCTTTCCTTTTTTTTTTAGTTAATGTGTCTCGAACTCGTTAAGTGGTGCCGAAACCCGGGACACGGATTAAAAGCATAGGAAAGAAAATTTTTTTTCGTTGTGCTATCTTTCCATTCGTTGTGAATAGTACTAAAGTGCGCCAACATGAATGATCAGGCTCCGAGCATCCTGAGGCCTGCGACCTTGACGCTAGATCCCCCACAGGCGGAGCAGATGATTCCTGAACTCCAACCTCAGGTAACTTCCTCCCTAGCGTTAGCGCGGGCAGACCTAGCGAGACAGGAAGCTAATAGAATTGCGCAAGAAACTAATGAATTAGAAAAAATGAAATTACGGAAGACCAATGCGCAAGACATCAGGAGAGAAATTTCTGATTTGGATAAATTCAACGGCGATGTCGGGGAACTCAATCATTTTATCAAAGGTGGAGACGGGATCATGGCAGGCATTCAATCCCAGGTGGCAGCGGATTTTCTAGAAGAACTGGATGCCAAAAGGTTGCGAGTGGCCCTGGCACGGCGTGTCCGGAGAAGCGTACTGAACTTAATTCAGGCCGATGAGGAGACTGAATGGACTGTGATTAAAGAAAGGTTGAAGAAGGCGTATGGAGGAGGGAGATGGACGATCGAGGAGGATATTTTTCAAATGTTCTGTGAACGGAGGCAGAGCCGGCAGACACCGGGTCAATACGCTGCAGTCATGCTGGAGCGGTATCAAAAACTAAATGCAAAAATGAGAGAGATCGTATCAGCGGAAGAGACAGACGCAAGAATGCTATTCCTGTCCACGATCTGGAAGGTGCAGTTGGCGAGGCAGTTAGGGAAGAAGGAAGGATTTCCTACCGAGAAAACGTTCCTTGAATGTGCTCAGAATCTTGTGGATACAGGGGCCCGAGAAGAGGAGAGCTACAGGATGGAGGTAGATGAGCTTGAGTGGACAAAGGTCTCGGCGAATCGACCAAGAATTTCTGCGACTCCGGGTAGAAGAACAAGTGTCAGAGAAAAACCGTTCACGGCTGAGAAAAGAAATTGGCAGCCAAAGTCGAAGAGTGGGCCAAGGAAGGATGAGAGGAAGTGCCACGGGTGTGGCAAGGCGGGCCATCTGGTAGCAAAATGTCCACGGTCTAGATGTTACGAGTGCGGGATGGAAGGGCATTTCGCCCGACAATGTCCGTACATCTTTCGCAGAAAGGAGGGACATCAAGCAGAACCGATGGAAGTAAATGCACAGGAGCTACGAAAAGGAGGTACTCGGCCAGACGAGGTGGGTCCCTAAGGGACTCATCTAGTGTCTCGGGATCATCAGAGACGGAGGAGGAACCAGGCAGCAGTGGCGAGGGCAGCGTGAGCAGCAGCTGGAATCGTCAACGAACGGCGGGTCAGCGGCGGACGGCAACCACGAGACGGAAGCAGGCAGCCGTATGAGGAGGGTGCTCGCAGAGAGGCGACCGAGCTTGCGTCATAAATAACTTGGAAGGTAAGCTGAAAAATTGGTTGCCTATTATTAAGACGTACGGTGAAGTGAAGTGCCTTGTAGACACAGGGAGCTCGAGTACCTTGTTGTCAAAAACAGCAGCGGAGAAGTTGTGTGGTAAGGGGGAGGCACTTCAGATCCGGAGATGTAAATGTAGGCTGTTAACCTTAGGAGGGCCATGTAGAGTGATGGGCGAAACGGATATGGGATTGAGCGAGTGGGGGAAAACGGGAGCGCGCCTGCAGGTGCATGTAGTAGAGAGTTTGCCCAGGGAGTATCAGGCCATAGTTGGGTGCGACCTGTTAGAGAGGGTGGGCGCGAAGGTAGAGAATAAACGAGGCAGGTGGTTCATTACGTTAGGGGGTAAGTCATACGCGGGGCACCGGGCGGTGCGAGGTCCTCGGGTGGGGGCCGTGACTAGGGTAGTTGAGTGGAGGAACCTATTACTAAAGGAATTCCGGGACATCTTTTATAAGGAAGGGGGGTATTAGGTGTCACGGGAAGGACGGTACACGAAATTCCACTAAAACAGGAGAAGACCACGTACGTGAAGGAGAAGCGGTATCCCCAGGCGCTGAGACAGCACATCCGGGTAGAATTAGATGAATTAAAGCGACAGGGAATCATCGTTGACAGTTCATCCCCGTTTAATAGCCCCCTGTGGGCGGTAAGGAAGAAGAGTGTGACAGGGAACGAGAAATATAGAGTGGTCGTGGACTTCCGTCAGTTAAATGAAAATACGAAGGACGAAGCTTATCCAATTCCCCGGTTCGACGATATCATAGATCGATTAAGCGGTGCTGTAATATTTAGCACGTTGGATTTGAAAGCGGGGTATCACCAAATCAGACTTCATCCCCGGGATCAGGCGAAAACAGCTTTCACGTTCGAGCGGGGACATTACGAGTTTACGAGGATGCCGTTTGGACTAAAGAATGCGCCCCTCACGTTCCAGAGGCTGATGGACGAATTCCTCAGGGGTGTAGATGAGGGGATTTGCCAGGTCTATATGGACGACCTGCTCGTGTTTAGCAAATCGGAGGACGAACATGTGCAACACCTTCGGCAGGTCTTCACGAGGGTTCGCGAATTCGGGCTGAAGCTGTCTCCGGAGAAGTCCGTGCTGGGTAGAACGGAGATAAATTTTTTAGGGCACACGGTGTCTCGGGAAGGAGTTAGGCCGGATAAGTCCAAGGTGGAAGCGATCACCAAGATGGCGATACCCCGGGACGTGAAAGGCATTAGAAGACTTCTGGGGGCCCTTAATTACTACAGACGTTTCGTTCCAGACATGGCGCGGTACCTGGTACCCATTAATAACTTGTTAAAAAAGGGAGCGCGCATAGTTGTCACACCGGTCATGGAGGACAACTTGAAGAAATGTCTGGAGCACCTGACGGGGGAATCGGTGCTAGCGTTCCCAGATTTCACTAAGCAGTTCGTTGTGACTACCGATGCCAGCGAGTACGCCTTAGGGGCGGTGTTGTCTCAGGGACATGACCAGGGGGACCAGCCTATAGCATATGCGAGCAGGAGACTGTCCGATGCCGAAGCCAGATATAGCGCGTTGGAGAGGGAGTTACTTGGCATTGTCTGGGCGGTCGACCATTTCAGACCATATTTATTCGGCAGACGGTTCCGGGTCCAGACGGATCACCGGCCACTCCAGTGGGTGGGCCAGCTGAAAGAATCGTCCGCTCGAGTGGCTCGCTGGAAAGAGAAGCTCAGCCAGTACTCCATGGATGTCGTCTACAAACCTGGGAAGGAAAATGTAGTCGCCGATTGGTTGTCGCGGGCACTCATGGTGAATGCTATCGAAGAGGATGTCGCAGGGCCATCGGGAGATATCCGGCAGTTTTTGCAGGATTAATCGCCGGAGGGCGAAGGAGAACGGTCTACCACGGAAGCGGGAAGAGCAGAGGTATCGTCAGAAAGAGAGAGCTCTACAGACGAGAGACCGGGGGATTTAGAAGAAATTGACGAAATTGTTAATGACAAACCGAGGCAGATAATCTGGAAGACGAAGACGTCAGGCATGCTGGCAATAGAGTATCTGCGTTACGGGCGGTCTCGCGTCAATGTCGTCTCGTCGCAACCAGGGGTGCGATTGGACCACGTATGTAAGGCCCTCAAGGACGCTTCTAAGCCGGGACACACCCACCACCTTTACGTGGGTAACGCAGTGATATGGGAAAAAATACGACAGATGTGGAAAACGGATCAAATCCCGGATCGCGTGTTCATCCGGTGCAGGATCATGGTGGAGACCATCAGGGACGGCGGCCGACAGAAGGAAGTGACAGGGGCCTACCACGTGGGCAAAACCAACCATCGGGGGGTCAATGAGACTCTGCAGGCGCTGAGAAGGCGCTATTATTGGTCGGGTATGCGGCGGACGATCCAAGAAGTTATAGGGGCATGCGAGGTCTGCATGACTACGAAGTACGACCGCCACCCACCGCAAGCCGTACAAGAAGAAACACCTACGGGGAACCGGCCTCTCCGCGATCTGCAGGTGGACACGTTCACCTGGAAGGGTTTTACGTGGCTCACTACCATCGACGTTTTCAGTAAGATCGCTATGGCTCGTCTGATTCACTCCAAGGAAGCAGAGTCGGTGTTATCAGCCCTCCGGACATGGTTTATGTTTTATGGGGTACCCGATACCATAACGTCCGATAAAGGGAGGGAGTTCGACAACGCTGTGGTGAGCGAGGAAACGCGTAAGTTGGAGGTCGCGTGGCATTTCAACACTCCGGGACACCCGAAGGGTAGGGGAGGGATAGAGCGGTTGCATAGCACGCTTAGCGACCACCTCAGGGTCTACCACGTCGAGCAGGGGTTGACACCGGACGTAGCGATGCGGAAAGCGGTTGCGGCGTACAACCATTCTATCCATTCCGTAACGGGGTTCTCTCCCTTTGAAGTGTTGTTTGGGATTCGCGGATCCAGTCGGGATCCCGAGGGTACGATTGGAGGTAACAACGCAGCGTGTGACATTGTCGCGAACCATTTGCGGGTTCGAGAGGCATGGGAAAAAGCACGAAGAAGGATCGTGAGGGAAAAACGAACCCGAGTTACTAGACAAAACGCGAGAGTCCGAGATTGCTCGGGGGCACTCAAAATTGGGGCCATTGTCTACAGGAGAATTGGGTCTAATAGGGGTAAGGAGCCACGGCGATACGAGGGGCCATTCCGTGTTGTAGTCATTCGGGAACACAACACAGTCACTATCGAAAGTGTAGGGGACCCCAGGAGGCGGCGAACGGTCCATATTGAACAGCTGAAATTTCCTCTGGGGTCTGGAGTGCCTTCGCCTACTCCAGTGGAGTAATACAATGTGCGGAACAAGAAAGTGGTTGTATTCCTATAAGTGTAAAATTTTGTGTTCTTATTATTATTAGTAGCTATTTTTGTTTTTCCTTTTTCTCATATCTGTTGTGGAGGACAACAATCAGTAGGGTGTGGTTTTGGTTGTTTTATTATCCTTGTGGCTGTATCTTGTTTTTGTTCTATTGTACCATTGTATGGTATTTATTTGTACATACTGTAATTTTGTGTGTCTGGGAGCTGTAGTGTTGTACAGGAGCCAGCTCTGCTATTCGCCTGGACTGGTCCTTCCTTTAGTTTCCAAAAGTGTCTGGAAACTGGAGGGGGGGAGTTAAGTGCCATAGCCGGGTAATAGTAGAGCTTAATCCTACTGAGAAGATAAACAACTCCCAGATAGTATATAAGAAGGAGTAGTTTATCAATAAAGTCAGTTATAACCGATCTCTCTGTGCGTTCTCATTTCGAAACCTTTCCTTTTTTTTTTAGTTAATGTGTCTCGAACTCGTTAAGTTATATATATATATATATATATATATATATATATATATATATATATATATATATGATGTTAAATTATGAACCAGCAGAGTTTTTCTTGATTTCCCAAAAATTTACTTTTTTGGATATGTGGTTTTTCTCAAATGACCGATTCATTTTTATAATTTGTTAGTTCATTTTAAAAAAAAATACTTACAATTAAAGTTAACGTATTAAAAAAGTATTGGTTACATATATTTCGGGAAGCAGGAGTATTTTTAAACTCAAGTTCTTTAAGCAAAAAATTCTTTTGCCGCGTTTAGTGACTTTTTGTAGGGGAAAAGCTTATGCGTTCCCGTCATCGACTACCGTGACATGCTCGTGACGTATTGTGCGAGACTGGCGACGCCTAGCGTCCTGTGCTTGAGTTATATAATTTTTTTTAATCTACTTTAGTTTAAAGATTAGAAATCCATTGATATAACAATAATTATATTTAGCCAAAAGATCGTTTATTACTTACAATTCATACTAATGATAACTTAAAACAGCAGTAGGTAGATGAACTCGTCCCCCCTAAGTGATTTTATTTATCATAGTTAAATCCCGTGTTTTAAGAAATTATTGAAGTACAAATGATCTAAGTATTGTTGACTTTAACTATGATAATAATGCTAAAAATGAAAATAAAGTTCGATAACATCTATGCAAATAATGTAATATCTCCTAATAGGAAAATATAAGGTTTCAATAATATAATTATAGACTAATTATTATTTTAATTAAATTATTAATGTTATGTATTGAACTTGTGCTGCCCGGCATATGTTTTGAATAGTAAATAAACTACTTAAAAGTGTATGAGATGAAAATAGTTGACTGGATGATCTAATGTAAAGGAGATAGTTGGGGGGTGCAGTCAATAAGAACATAGAATAAGTGAAGTACTTATATTATGTGCCGACGTTTCGACCTACAGTGTTGGTCATCTTCAGGGCTAACAGAGAAACAAACAGAACAAAAAATGTAAAAACATATAAAAAATGTACAGTAACAATAATATGGTGACAAGTAATGTAGAAAAATAAAATAGTGGCAGATATGAAGATAGAAGATAACGAATATAAAAAAGAGCGCCAGATTATAATAAAATAAAGATATAGACAGATTTAAAAAATTAATGATAATGAAAAGGAATTAAACTAGTGGCAGATATAATAAAATTAAGATAAAGACAAATATAACAAAATTATTGAAATAGTGACAGATATAATTATTGATCCCAACATCATTACTGATTTATTATCTTCCTTCAATTCATACCATCCCCGCCTCCATTTCACCGTTGAAGTCGAATCCAATAAGTCACTACCTTTTCTTGACCTCCTTATCATTAAAAATTCTGACCACACCTTATCCACTGACTGGTATACTAAACCCACTTACTCTGGCCGACTTCTTAATTATTACTCCCAACATCCACACCACCTTAAAATTAACGTCGCTAAAAATATCATTCACCGTGGCCTATCCCTCTCTGACGCCTGCTTCCATACAACCAACACCCACCGTATCAAAGAAATCCTTTTTAAAAACAATTTCCCTCCCTATATTGTTAATAAACTCATCCATGACTACTATAACCCCCCCACCCCCACCCGATCGCCACATCTACCATCTATCCCTATATACAGATCCTTGCCATATATACCCACCCTCTCTAATAACATTCAAAAATACTTACGTTCCGTTATCCCCAATTTACGTATTGCCTTCAAATCACATAACAAACTTTCCCATATTTATACCCGTATCAAAGATCCTATTCCCTTCAAGCTTCGTTCCCATGTCGTTTATCGGATTCCTTGTTCTTCTACTAATTGCAACTCTTCCTATATAGGTGAAACCAAAAACTTCCTTAAAGGCGGTATTACTCAACACAAATATGCCATTTCCTCCCATAACCATACCTCCTCTAAACTTTCCGAACATGCCCTTTCTTTAAACCACACCTTTGATTTTGAAAAAACGTCTATCCTAGCTACAGCTCATAACCATGACAAACGCATCCTCTCTGAAACTATCCACATAAATTTAGATTCCTCCTCTATCAATCTTAAGTCTGACTCTCATCACCTTTCCTCTACCTACTCCCAAATTTTTAATTTACTCAAAAGACCTTAAATTCCGGTACTTCGTCATTTATGTTTCTTTTGTTATCACTCTATTGACATTTCTTTCATTGTTTCAATTTTATTTATATTAATTTTATCCATTTACTCACTTTCCCCATCTTTTCCTATACTCCAGTATGGTTACCTTCTATAGTTAACTTTTTGGCCACTAGATATCGCTCCTATCTCTTCCCCCGGTCTCAACGGTCTTGTGCTGGAATCCGATAAAATTCCGTTACTTCGTCATTGATATTTCTTTTGTTATCACTCTATTGACATTTCTTTCATTTTTTTAATTTTATTAATTTTATTTATATTAATTTTATCCATTTATTCACTTTCCCCATCTTTTCCTATACTCCAGTACGGTTACCTTCTATAGTTAACTTTTTGGCCACTAGATACCGCTCCTATCTCTTCCCCCGGTATTAACCGTCATGTGCTTAGTACGTTCCAGCCGTTATATGTAACGGCCACGCTTTCCAACATTCAGTACGTCTCCTCTTCTTTATATCTTCTTTATATTTTATTTTATTTATTTTAAACTTTTCTCTGTATCCTTTCTCCAATTTGAATTTTCCTACTTCTTTCCCCCTTATCATTTTGGCATCCATCATATGTTGGTAATCAAGAGTTCATATTTTTAAACACCTATTTTAATTTTTCAAATTCATTAATCCCATCTACTTTTTTTCAAACAGATATTGTACACTATTGTTACTGTACAAGAGTTTTCACTTATTTTAACTTTTCATATTCTATTCCTATCAACTATTTTTTCGAAACAGTCATTGTACACTGTTGTTATTGTACAATAGTATTTCTATTATTCACATTTGTTATTGTACATATAGTTCCATACTTTTCTGTAACTTGTAACATCATCAAGTCCGTCATCATACATTTTATACCTTTATTTTACTAGTTTTTCTTTATTCTTCATATTCCAACCTTTCTGTGTATGTAAATATCCTCATTTTGTTTCTTTTGTTTAACTCCTCCTTTTGTTTCTCCTTTATATTATTATTTTGTACTGTACTATCCATTCTTTACATTTATTTTCTATTTTTTATTTTATATGCGTTATTTATAATTTATCATTTCTGCTCATTTTCTTTATTTTATTAAATCTGTCTTACTTTATTATATCTGCCATTATTTTCATTTTCTTTTCATTAACAATAATTTTGTTATATCTGTCTTTATCTTAATTTTATTATATTCTGTCACTATTTCAATAATTATATCTGTCACTACTTCAATAATTTTGTTATATTTGTCTTTATCTTAATTTTATTATATCTGCCACTAGTTTAATTCCTTTTCATTATCATTAATTTTTTAAATCTGTCTATATCTTTATTTTATTATAATCTGGCGCTCTTTTTTATATTCGTTATCTTCTATCTTCATATCTGCCACTATTTTATTTTTCTACATTACTTGTCACCATATTATTGTTACTGTACATTTTTTATATGTTTTTACATTTTTTGTTCTGTTTGTTTCTCTGTTAGCCCTGAAGATGACCTACACTGTAGGTCGAAACGTCGGCACATAATATAAGTACTTCACTTATTCTGTGTTCTTATTGACTGCACCCCCTCAACTATCTCCTTTACATTACTTGAAAGTGTGTATAACTATTGTTCCGAGTGTAAGTATATGTGAAAACCAGACTAATGTTAATAATTTAAATTTACAGATTTGAAGTTTAAATAATTCAGAGTGTAATTGATTTAGAGCTTAAAAAAATAACAAAGCTCTTCCAAAGTTTTCTCAGTCCTCATAACTGCCTATTTAAATTTGTCCATACTATATTATATCAATTAAATTAAGAATAAGTCATATTGCTATTTTTACAGCGTTCTGACATAGGCGATGATACATTATAACGGCTAAAAGCAATGGGAAAGAGGCTCTGTTTATTTCAAGTTTTGATTAATAGTTAAGCTTTGTCACATCCTGGCGCTTTAAAGTAGACCGTAACGCATAACAGACTCTAAGAGACAGCACAAAACTTCATTAGAGATCTTAAGAAAAATATTGCTAAGAAAGAATTCGATAATTAACTAATGGGGAAAAGATGAAAAGATATTCATGAATTGAACACAAATCTCTATATATGAGAACAGTAAGATTGGTGTTTAATACACTGTTGGAAGACTAGACATCTAAAATTGAAACAAATAAAACGCAGAAACTTCATGTTTAGTTAAATAAAACTGTAAAATTTGTTAAATAAAACAAATTATAATGGAATGAAATTGAATTTACAAGAAACATAAAACAATAGACATTTAAAACGTAACAACACCTAAAGTTACTGTTTACATGGTGATATTTTTTATGCAGTACTAATTATAAGAAGGAGAGGAATAACCGATAGGCTAAAGGTAGATTAGAAGAATCTATAATTTGAGGAAAATCCAAATAGTCAAAAGAAGTTAAAGAATATGGAATACAGGGGAGGAAAAATATGTATGCACATTTTTATCCTTATTATTATGTATGCATGACTCTTATTTGTTACTATGCACTTCGGCCTAAAAAGGCCCATTGTACTCGAGTCCTAAAAATCCCTAACCTAGGTCTAGACTCCTGAGAAATTTTAGATAGTCTTTGAATCTCAGTTCTTGAAGTTCGTTGTGTCCTCCAGGGCCAAGGTCAAATGTCCTCTTTCGACTTAGTGCTTTGCATTCAAAGAGAACGTGCCAGGGGGTTTCGTCCTCCTCTGTGCACCATCTGCACCGAGGTTCTTGTTTAATGCCCAAGCGATGTATATGTTTCGTGAGTTTACGGTGCCCAGTGATGGTTTCGACCATACTTTTGGGGTCGGTTCACGACATGTGAGCGGCTTCTTTCTTGATTTCCTCAGAAATATTGTCATTGGGATCCTTTATAAAAAGTTTAGTATGCCTTACCTTGGCTCTATCCCAACGCGATTTTATCTTCCTCTTGGCTAGTTTGTTAATTGTATCCTTAGCCAGGGAAAGGGGAATCCCGCACCATGGTTCTGGTCCTAATGGAGCAATTTCTTTTCTTTCTTTGCCAATTTGTTGGCCCTTTCATTTCTTGGTATATTACTGTGCCCAGGGATCCAAAATATGATAACTCTGTTATGTACAGCTAGTTCATCAAGTCTTATACAGCATTCCTCCACTAATCTGAATTTTGTTACTGCATTTTGTAATGCATTGCGTGCTGCCTGATTGTCAGTAAGATAGTTAATTACCTTATTCTTGTGGCCCTTCATAGCGAAGGCACCTGCAAGTATTGCCCATATTTCCGCTTGGAATGCAGTGGGTGTTGTGCCCAGGGCTAAGTAATTTTTATGCTTAAGTAATAAAAAAAAAATTAAAAAAACTACTTAACTCTATCCTACCAAGATCATGAGCTATTAAAAAAACATATCCAATACTTAACGAGTAAAGGTGTTAAAAGCCTTATAATGATTAAAGGATTAAAATATTTTTAAAGATAAAGTCAAATATTAGGTTATTAAGATCTGATCATCAAGGTATTCTGTATTTTGTATCATTGTATCGCACACGTTATTGTTTCTACATCTATACACATTATAAAACAAAGTCCTCGGCCGCGTTTGTTCGCGGTAAACTCAATAACTACTGCACGGATTTTCATGCAGTTTTCACCAATAGATAGAGTGATTCACCAGAAAGATTTAGGTATATAATTTGTCGAGATTTTATGTAAATGGGTTGGAATATAACAATAATTGTCGGAAATGTTGGAAAAAGTATAGCCACCTGGGAGGTTTTATCGAGGACGCTTCCTAATATCTCTTATCTATCTTACTAATATTATAAATGTGAATGTTTGTACGTTTGTCTCTCTTTCACGCAAAAACTACTGGACGGATTTGGATGAAACTTGACAGTAATATAGGTTATACATCAGAATAACATATAGGCTATTGCAAGCGCAGATTTAGGGGGGGGCGCACGGGGGCACGTGCCCCCCCCCCTCGACTGTTATTTAGGAACTGTGGAGAATCCATTATAGTACATAATTAAAGGAAAATAACATGATCATAGTTGTTAAAATATCAGAAAGAACAAGAGTGAAACTATTTGTTTTGATATACTACTAATCTTACTAATATTATAAATGTGAAATCTTGTATGTTTGTCTCTCTTTCACGCAAAAACTACTGGACGGATTTGGATGAAACTTGACAGTAATATAGGTTATACATCAGAATAACATATAGGCTATTGCAAGCGCGGATTTAGGAGGGGGCCCACGGGGGCACGTGCCTCCCCCCTCGACTGTTATTTAGGAACTGTGAAGAATCCATTATAGTACATAAATAAAGGCAAATCACATGATAATAGATGTTAAAGTAACAGAAAGAAGATGAGTGAAACTATTTGTTTTGATGTCCTACTAATCTTACTAATATTATAAATGTGAATGTTTGTATGTTTGTCTCTCTTTCACGCAAAAACTACTGGACGGATTTGGATGAAACTTGACAGTAATATAGATTATACATCAGAATAACACATAGGCTATAGCAAGCGCGGATTTAGGGGGGAGCGCACGGGGGCATGTGCCCCCCCCCCTCGACTCTTATTTAGGAACTGTGGAGAATCCATTATAGGTCATAAATAAAGGCAAATCACATGATAATAGATGTTAAAGTAACAGAAAGAAGATGAGTGAAACTATTTGTTTTGATGTCCTACTAATCTTACTATCTACTAATCTTACTATCTTACTAATCTTACTATCTTACTATCTTACTAATCTTACTATCTTACTAATATTATAAATGTGAAAGTTTGTATGTTTGTCTCTCTTTCACGCAAAAACTACTGAACAGATTTGGATGAAACTTTACAGTAATATAGTTTATAAATCAGAATAACACATAGGCTATAGCAAGCGCGGATTTATGAGGGGGGCATGGGGACACGTGCCGCCCTGACAGTATTTTAGGTACTGTGGAGAATATATTATAATAGTACATAATTAAAGGCAAATCAGGAACTTACTATCTATAAATTTGTAGATAGGTTCTTTGTATAGTTTAAGAAAGAAATTTGGATAATTCCACCCCAAGGGTTTCCCCTTTAATAATCATATAGGATAATAATAATAATAATAGGAGTTCAAAGGTAGTATAGAATCCGTTAGTTTTGAAGTTAGATATCTGAAATTTTGGATGTGCGAGTAACTTATATTTTAAAAATATAAGTAAACTATTTATTTTAAATGATCTTTCCCGAAACTTTATTTGGCAGACCTAATTCATTGCGAGCGAAGCCGCGGGCAAAAGCTAGTCTATCTATATATATTATAAAACAATGTCGTTGGCTGTGTCTGTCTGCCTGCTCGCGGAAATCTTTTTTTAATAATATAATAGCAATATGAAATACATTAGGCATAAAAACATTTTAATGTTTTAATGTAAGCAATAACACCATTTCAAGCCTAGGCTTGACTTAGCCTCTTATTCACTACCAAAATTACTCCAAATAAACTGCAACATATAAGAACTGATGTTAGACCATGGAGCAGCTTCTTTTGTAGCATCCGAAGAGAGGAAGCAATCGTAACACGACTTAGGGTAGCACATACAAACAAGGCTTACCCACGCACACCTAATCACTAAAGAACATCCGCCAGCATGCGAGAAGTGCAACGACAGCTTAACAATAGTCCATATCTTTGAAGTCTGTACCTTTTACAAAAAGCGATACATAAAATAAGACTATCTGCCAATGTATCAATGGTTTTGGGAAATGGTGAAAAGTACGTTAATAAGGTTATCGAGTTTTTATCAAGAATGTTAATTAGAATATCTAACACAGTTATATCCTACTTTTTATTTTCTCTTATTTTTTCCTCACACATACATTCTTGATTTAGTTTTAATACTTATGTCTACTTATTTATTTATTTTATTACGGTTTTATAAAAATTATTACTAAAAAAAAAACGGATATAAATAATATTACCAAAACTGATGATGGAATGTAGTTATATCTACAAATGAAAGGATCGGTTCACGCCGCCTAAGATGGTACGGTCATGTGAAGAGAATGGAGTTTGAATATTGGCCAAACTGAGTTCTGGATTGGGTTCCACCTGGGAGGAGACGACGCGGACGGCCCAGAAGCAGGTGGATGGAGGAATTCCAGGAGAAGATGGCTGGTCGAGGACTCCAAGAGGATGATTGGATGAATCGGGAGATATGGAACTCTGCTCTGACCAGTTGAGGCAACCCTTGTCGGATCGCCTAAAAGATAAGATAAACTAAACTTAACTAAGGCGTTGATGACCAATCGGTATTACGCCTCATATTTGGAACAGCCAACCAATCAACTACGAAATCAAACGATTCCGATTCCTTAAGGACAAGAAATTCATTTTGGACAAAAAGTCGGTTTAACCACTCATTTACGACATTTTCAAGGCTGTAGGATTATTTATTACTAATAATAACAAGGACCGGAGTGGCTCAGTGTTAGAGTACTGAGCTGCCATGCCGGAAATCCTGGTTCGAATCCCGCTGCAGGCAAGACTTCTGTTTAGACTGTTTGCAGCTGAAGATGGATCATATAGGATCTAGGACCGTCCTGGGGCCCACCCAGCCTCTATAAAATATTAGGGGGAATCTCTGGCGGTTGAGCGTGACCTAGGACAAGTCACCTCCTTGCAGAACCGTTGTCTCTACCTTGTACTGAACCCCAGACCCTTCATGGGATGTAGTGGTACAGGTTTTTTTTAATAAACAAGCAATTGCATTTTTTTGAAACGAAAAAAAAATTGAAAATTTATAAGCCTTTATTATTATAAAAGGTTTACTCTCATGTTATATATATATATATATATATATATATATATATATATATATATATATATATATATCCTTCTAGGATAGGGACTGCCGAAGCCTGTAAGCTCATTTGTAAACTAGTAGCGGATCGGAAAAACCTACTTCGTTAAGAAAAGCCCTAACAGTTAAAGGAAAAGAGATAGAGCGAGATAAAGAAGGAGAGAGCCTGCTATAAAAGCTAATTTCACCTCAACTACTGGAAGAAGGAAAACCTATTAGCCTTAGAGGTTCTTACTCCCAGACACGGAGGAAGGCCAAACATTACCAAAGAGGAACCCTTCTATACTTGGCATTTAATAATTAAAATATTGTTTAAGCTCTGATAAACACGGTCTTGGGTCAGGGGGCATAAAACTTCTAAACTATTCGGAGGCCTTATATGATTGAAATTTTAAACAATACGAATATACAAACATGACTGGAAAATGCGTTCTCAGTTTCAGATGCAACTACTTTCTCAGATTTTTACTTTTTCAGAATTTTCACATTAATTACACGGTTTATTTTTTATTATAATTTTTTTAAAAATTTTCCCCAATAGGGGTGGCATTGGTATATTCCATACAGCCACATATGTATTATAATTTTTGCAAATTAATAAAAACAAAGTCTTATTATTTATTTGATAACTTTCGAAAGCCGTAATTTTCATCCGTAAATATTATTTTTAAGGTTGAAAATGATAATTTCCCGGAGCAAATGAGCAAAAGTACTTTAGAAATGTAAATTTGGAAAATTCGGCATTTAATCCCCCTCCAACAAATTCAATTAGGACTATCTTATATTGATATACTAAAATCATTTTAGTAATTTTTAAAACTCATCCTGAAACGATATATCCCATCCTGGGATCCATACACTCCCATACTCTTCAATCACTGACCTTGAAAAATGGTGTCAAAACTGGAGGATTAAAATAAATTCTCACAAATCCCGTCAAATCATCTTTACCCTCCGTCGTAAACCAATGGCTTCCTGTCCTTCTGTATCGTTCAATAACATCCCACTGATTCCTGTAGAACAAATCCGGTACTTAGGACTTCACCTAGACAAAAGATTAACTTGGAATCCTCATACTAAACTAAAACGACAAGTAACAGCTCGCCGTTTCAGGCTACTACAATATTTACTAAACAACTACGTAACAATAATAAATAAAAAACTAATAGTAAATAACAATTTACTAGACAAACGCTCCAAGCTCTCAATTAATTACAAAAGATTAATATACATGGCAATCATTAGACCCATCTGGACTTACGGAATAGAGCTTTGGGGATCCACTTAACCACCGAATTCCTCTCGTTTCAATCTTTGCAATCCAAAATCCTCAATGCTCCTTACTTTGTAACGAACAAAGTAATCCATAATGACGTTAATGTACAACTTTTTGCTGATTTGGCCCGAATCCGATATCAATCTTTTTATGACAAACTTCATTTCCACTCAAACCCACTAGTTTCAAACCTAGCAACCTCTTCAATTCCTGATAATCCTCCGAGGCGTCTGAAGAGAAGATGGCCTCGTAGCCTTCTACGGTGAATTTTTTATCTGTGTACTGCCACTGGGTAGTTTCTCTATTTGTCTTTCATGCTAATATGTGCCAATCAGTATTTACAAGTAAATATACAGTTGTAAAGTTGTACAGTAAATGTTACAGTAAAACGGTTGTACAGTAAATGTACAGTTGTAAATTCATTAAATAAATTATTTTAAAAAAAAGTATTTTTCAGAAAATAGTAAAAAATAGTAATAACACATATTATTCTACCTTAAAGACTTAGTTTCGATGAATTCAGGCAATGTACATCGAAATAAATCTTATATATAACATTTGTTGAATTTTAACTCACTGGCTTTTATTTCCATGTTTCAGTTTTATTTAAAATTAAAAAAAAAAAAACCTGTGAAGAGTCTGGGGTTTAATACATGTTATAGACTGTTCTGTTTCATGGACAACGGTTGTGCAGGGAGGTGATTCGTCCTAGTTCACGCTCAACCGACAGATTTTTCCGCTCATTTTGGGTACCCACTTTATAGAGGCTGGGTGAGCCCCAGGAGGGTCCTAGATCCTGTATCATCCATCTCTGGCTGATAACAGGCTAAATAAGGCTTGCCTACAGCGGGATTTGAGCCAGGATTTTCAGTGCTTCTACCACTGAGCCACTCTGCTTCCTCTAGATTTAATTTTTAAAATATACTTTAACTAATTAATAAATTAATAAAGAAATACGAAAATGCATAAAGTTTACGTCGGCACATAATAAACGGCATTTAAACGTCGGCACATAATAAATAAGTTATCCTTATTTTGATGTTTTCATTGACTGCACCCCCAACTATTTCTTCCTTGAAAATGCATAAAATTAACTGTAAAATATCAAAATACTACAAAATCATTAATTAGAGCTAAATTCTTATAAATAATCAGTAGTATGAAAAAATATTGTCCCAATTTCAAAAATTTACTTTATCACATTTTTCTCTAGTTAGGCAAACAACACCTAATGCTCCCGAAACTTCAGCTTCAGAACTACACTAAGAGTAAAATCGTGAGAAATAAGACGGTAAAGTGCCATGTGAAACCAAATTCATACATTATATTATTAATATGTATTTATATTATATTTTTAATTTATCTATAAAATAAAAATAGTTTAACAGAAATTTAAGCACAACGTCCTAATAGCGAGAACAGTACCGTGTAGTAAACTTCCTCCCTTTAACAGGCGTCCATAACTTAGCCGAGCACAAACGCAAAACCATAAAAGGGTTTGCAGAAGCTTAATGAACTAACCTATCTATATCCCACTGTTCGGTTTATAGGGGACTTTTATCGGTTGTCTATGTTTTAGCAATAATAATTCTAGAAACACAATTAAGTTTAAGTACACTCTATATTTGCAGCCTCTTGTACCCTTCCTTGATGTCTAATATTAGCATATGAACTATAATTATGATACTTTTTTTCAGTTCATAGAATAATCTCTAAATTTAGAAGGCAGCTGCCTCGGTCTCTTGGGTTTTTCTCTTCTCTATCTAGTTCTTGATGTTCCCCTCTTCACTCCAGACCACGACCAAACTTCTTCCGAAGAGGTCTTCCATTTCTCCGAATTATGTGCCCTGTATCTTAATCCATTACTATATAAGATATTTGCACACCATCGAGTTTGTTGCGATAACGCCAGCGTGCCATTTATGTTTATCAGGATTCTCTATCAAGACTTTATTATCGGGATATAAATCCTCCCACAATCGTGCTCCTCCACTGAAGTACCGCTTCGCGAGTTGCTGCTTGTGTTCCAACTTCTCTGAAACATTAACGTTTTCCTTTGGGCCCAGGCTGTCACTGGTACAAGATAATTTCGTCTTACAGATCCTATTCAATAACAACTGCGAGGGTGATAACTATTTTTACTTAATAAAGAAGCAATAAAGCATATAAAATAAAACCTATAATTAATATACATAAATACAACACTGGCACTTGGTGTATTAGAACAGAGCCCAGATACGTCAAGCAAAATTACAGTCATTAAACGTTTGATTTAGCTTATTGGAACCAGTGTGAATGCGCCTTCGGATTCACTGATTTTGTTTCTAATTGTCTTAATTATGATCGAAGTGAGTCTAGTGTTTTCAATGTCAATGGTAAATCAAATAGAGGGACAAACGATTTCTTTTTGGAATTTAAAAAATCTAAATTTTTAAAAATCGTTAATCAATAGGGATTTGTGACGAAAAAACCGGTAATATAAGAATGTGTCATGAAATGAAAACTTCATGTAAATAGATATTGCATACAAATTCTTATTGTACAAAAAGGGGTCAAAATAATAGAAAATAAATCGGTTCCCTTCTCTTAGTCTGTATCAGCTCACGAATTCGGAGATTAAATCTTTTCAAGTGCCCTAGTCGTGGTTTTAGTTTCATAATATTAATAATTTTATTATTATAACGCATTTAGATAAAATAAGAACTGATAATAATTTTTTAGCAATCGGAAAGACACCCATAATTTTTTACATAGATCTAATATATAACATTCTCGTGTCACAGTGTTTGTAACAAAACTCCTTCGAAACGGCTTGATCGATTCTTATGAAATTTTGTGTGTACATTCAGTAGGTCTGAGAATAGGATCTAAACTATTTTTCATACCCCAAAGTGATAAGTTTAAACTTAAATCTTATCTTAATATATAAAAATCTCATGTCACGATGTTTGTCCGGCTAAACTTCGAAAACACTTGACCGATTTTAATAAAATTTCGCACAGATATGTAACATTGTCCAACTTAAAAAATATAGGATATACTTTATTTCGATTAATTACCGCGATTTTTTTATTAATTAATTAAAATAGAACAATGAAAGATTTTAACACAACGATAAGCTATTCGGTGGTGCTGTTCTATTACTATCTGGTGATTTCTGACCGACATTGCCAGCTCCTCATTCCTCGCTCTACTTTTGCCGATGAGATTAACACGTGTTTAAAACAATCGTTTTCATGGCGAAATGAAAACACTATGATTGACCATAAACATGCGAATACAATAACAAAGTGATCCATCAGCAAAAATATTTTCAAAACTATTGCTGGATATTGGAGTCGGTGAAGTAGAACTGCTTCAAAATACACAATCCATAAAATTGCCAGAAGATTTCAGCACTGTTGTTCAGACAAAAAATTAATTAATTAGGAGTGCCTTCCCGGATGTAGTAAATAATTACATGGACCCTAATTGGCTCAGTTATTTTGGCAGCGAAAAATGCTGATGTTGACGAAATCAACTTTCAAATACAACAGTTGTTACCAGGTGATCTAATGGCCTATAAATCAATCGATACTATTGTTGATGAAAACCAAGTCGTAATTTATCCAACTGAATTTTTAAATTCTCTCGATATACCAGGAATGCCACTACACAATCTTCGGTTGAAGATCGGTTCACCTATTATTCTTCTGCGTAATTTTAATCCACCTAAATTATGCAATCGTACAAGTTTGGTCATCAAAAATTTTACCGGAAATGTTATTGAAGCAGCCATGTTGACTGGAATCTTTAAAGGAGAAATCGTTCGTTTGCCACGTACTCCTATCATACCATCAGAACCCATAATACCGTTCAAAATACTTCAATTTGATATACGATTGACTATTGCTATGACCATCAACAAGTCTCAAGACCAAACAATGTCCATTTGCGGTTTGGACTAGGAAAATCCATGTTGCTCCCATGGGCAATTATATGTTGCATGCTCACGTGTTAGTAATCCACCTAATCTATTTGCACTAGCAATGGACAGATTAACTGAACATTTTGTGCATCGATTGTCGCTCAATAAGATTGAAATAAATATTTATCATTTAAAATAATGTTACTAGCCATAATTAAAACTCAACCATTATATACCTCATTCATTAAACTAATGTTTATTTTTTATCAGTTAAGAATTTTGTATATTATTTATTTATTATGTACTATACTTAGATATAATATGAATAAAATGTAAAATCAAAATCTATTTAATTCAGTTTTTTTATTCATTCATTATTTCTTTAAAATTCAAATTTTAACGTAATATTTTTTAAAACTTTTATAACAACCACAGCAACGCGTGGCAGGGTCAGCTAGTAAATATATAAACTTCAAAATTACGTTTTAACTACTTAATATATTTGACTTGTGCACAGCGCCGGCTCTAGCCCATGTCGCCCCGTGTGCAATCGTGACATAGCCCCCCTCTAATGGAGGCACGTGATTAAAATTGAACACTTACAATTATACAAGTTGTTACAAAAACCCCAAGAGCAAATCTCCTAAGGAGGTGAATGTGCCCATGAAACTAAACAAATTTTGCTATGGAATCAACATGAAATGAAATTTTTTGAGACCCTGCGCTTGTGTGCCCCAAACCCTGCACATAAGGTAAAGCCGGCCCTTATTGGCCCTACTTGAGAAGCTATCTAGTGAGGTTAGCATACACTCCCGTGTTGGTAGTAGAATATAGAAGGAAGAAAACTACATGTGATTTTTTTTTTTTTAAGTTAAAGCATTTTATGATGCAAAATACTACGTTTCATGCTACTTCGACACTTACTAGACAGAACCTCTGAAATCCCAATTAATTATAAAAGACTCATATAGATGAGTATTACAACACCTATTTCTACTTAAGGAGTTATACGAGTCGGGGCTCCACTAAGCCATCGAATCGTATTCAATCCTTATAATCTTAAGTCATCACTAATGACGTAAACAAGGGCGGATCCAGGGGCCACGCCCCATAGACATTTTTTTGTTTACTGAGAATCCATTATAGTAAATAATTATAGGCAAATCACATGATCATAGTTGTTAAAATAACAGAAACAAGATGAGTGAAACTATTGTTTTGATATTTTTATAAACCTTCGAAATCTTTCTATGGATACTACAAGTTAATTTGTAAGTTATTGTTGATTTTTTTCCTGAAAATCCTGGAACCGCCTTGGACGTACATGTCCCATTTACCCCGTTGTTTTTATGGTCCTTTCATTACAAAATTAAGTCCCACTCAAATCCACAAGTTTCAAACCTGAAACACTAGCAACCTTTTCGATTCCCGATAATACTCCGACGCATCTGAAAAGAACATGGCCACCTGACCTTTTATGTTGAATTTGTTATTTGAGTACTACACTGGGCAGTTTCTATTCTTGCCTTTTTTTATCATTCATTATATTTACTTATTGCATTGTCATAATGCAGTTGTAAATCTCAATAGAAAATTTTAAAAAAAGAAAAGCTACAAATAGAAGATTTCACACTAACAACCTTTACCTAGAGGCTCTGAAATAACTGAAAGCGAATACGCCCACAGAAAAAAAAAAACAGAATCAGTCCGGCGTCAAGTGGGATATTTTGTATAAAACATAAAAAATAGAACTGAGTGATTGTTTTATTTTTATTCCCAAAAGCTCGATATCGATACCACCAATCTCTGCTTATGAATCTTCATCCACGGATTACTACTCAAGCCCAAATCCATAAGGTCTTCCATAACGCAATCCTTCCACTTAAGCCTCGGTTTAACAGCCAGCTCATCACATATTAACTTTTTATTGAATCAATCGCAACTAAGCCCAGCAGCTTAGTAAGGCCATCTCAATTATATTGACCTAGTACATACTCTGCGATTCCACTTTGTGTAACCTACTTAATTCTTCTGTGGACTCGTCCTTTTTTGGACTGAACAACCTATGCAATAAGAAGTTTTTTGTCTTTCCAAATTAACGCCACATTTCACGTCCATAAATAACAGGTGGAAGTGTGATAGTCTTGTAAATTTTAATTTTTAAGTTTGGGAACAAAATGTGAAAAGTAAGTTAAATCAAGACCGAAAAGAAACAAAAATTTCCTATCTTTATCTGGTTTTGAATGACGTTAAGTACTCAATCTTCTCATATGTTCTCAATGATTTACTGCAATATTATAACATCACGATAACTACCGCCCTTTATGTTACATTACACAACTCAAAATTCTCTGGAAAGCCATTGCTGATTTTAAATTTATATTCTTTTTTTTCACCAACTTCTTTGGTATATGTTGTTCAACCAATATGTTGTACAGCGTTATAATAAGGGTAGGAATAATTAATAGTAATCACTATTATTGTAATTAAGTAATTTGCATTGTCTTTTTTTCATTCTTTAACTAAATATATCCAATGGTATCTTTCACTAATTTCATTGGTCAATAATTTCACATGATATTGATTTTTAATAGCCAAAACCCAAAATGTTTGGAAAAAAAATATTAGTAAGGTTAGAATAGCATTAGGACACAAGTGCCTTCTGGCATACAAGCTTTGAAGCTAAGATGCGATATGTGAGCCATTTTCAAATAAAAAACTAACAAGCTTAAAACCAATGGTGTTAGGAGACTGAGTAAGTGGATTTTATTGAGAAGTTGCAGAAATATCCCAACCATCCAAATACTTACCATAAATTAGGAATTTTTATCTGCTAAAAGCCTTTAGCACCTGTAGTAATATTGATTCTTTTAACCAAAATTTATGACAGCAGATTATAAGTGTAAGACACACAATTTTGATTGAATTGTAAGACACACCTATATTGATTGTAAGACACACCTATATTGATTGTAAGACACACCGTCATATTTGTAAGTTTACTAAAATTAAAATCTTTTTGATCTTATTATTAATTTATTATTTCATTGTTAAAGTGTCAAGACAATCCCTAGACAATAAATTAATAATGAAATAAAAGTTTTTTTAACATAGAACGATTAGTAGATCTGGAGATCTGTAATATTTCATCATTTAGTTTAGAACTACTAGTTCTTTAAACAGTAGACCTTAGAAAACAAACAACGCTGTTCATGGTTAGCATTTTCCCCTCAACAACTTTTCAATAATTCCACAGTTACACTATCATGTTTTGTGAGAATTGTCAATAATTATTAATTAGTTATAGGTATGTCATATTTGTTTAAATATTGAAGAATAAATTTGGTTCGAACAGAAGTTGTTTGGTCAGTTGCAAATATGCAATTGATCTCTTTTACATGAAAAAAAAATATAAGACATCAAAAATCCACTTACAGATTAAAAATATAAAAACAATTATGCAGAATGAAACTGAACATAAAATAGGCACTAACTTTTGACCAAAGCAGAACGTTCATTTTAATGAACAATTACAAAAATAGATTGTATATGTTAAAATATTTATCTTTTACAAATATTTATAATAAAATATGAATACATCATCATCCAATTTTTTTAGAATAAAATAACAATGGACATCTTAAACAAGAAACATAAAATATTACATAAAATGAAACAAATTAAAAAAAAATGACAAAAATGCAGAATTCGATTTTCTTTTCGCAGGAATCAGTTGATTAGTTCAGCTATAGATGCAGATGAGAAGATTTCTATCCAATAGCCATCTGGGTCTTTAATAAATGCAAGTCCTTTCATTTTTCCTATACAAATTAATAAAAAATAATTAATAAATAAATTACATACTTGTTTTTTAACCAATAAGCTTTTCATGACAAAGACCTGGACATTCTGTAACCTTCAATTATTTAAAAAACTAAATAATCAATTTTTGTGGAATAAAAGTTTCATTAGTTCACTTATGAAATGTTTTATTTATGTATAACTTTTTTTAACTTTTAATTTTCTAGTTTTTAAAGGCATGTCATAACTGCAATCTTAAAATTTATTAGAAAAAAATTTTAATTAACAACACTACTTTTTAATCAGTGGTGGTATTTAAAGAACTAAAAAAAAAATTACAATCTTAAGCCATAGATCAATAAAAAATAACTCCAAAAATCTAGCAATGATCCATCATAAATAAAGAGATGGATAAAAAGTACCCTGAGCAATAAGTAACGAGTAAGCATTATTTTATTCAATATGGCAGTGTGAAATCACACAGGGCATGTCACCCACTATTTTAGATTTTATTAAATGTTGCACAATTGTTTATACTTATGCCCTAAGAAGGCCTGTGTAGTTTAAAAAGAATATTAAGAATATGAATATCGCAATAATTTGATTCCCCGTAAACGCTTGTGGGAAATGAGGAATATTTATAAAAACTATAACATTTCAGTAATAGAAGTTCAAAGTTTACAAAAATGCATTCATTTAAGAGCCATAGTATTAAAAAAAGTTATAAAATTCATAATTTCATGACATTATTGTGGTTTCCGAAACTAAAACAAGGGTTTACTTTCCTGAAATTCTCAATAATGCACGTTGTCATCAGAAGTGTTGTTTTTGAAATTGTTACAATCTTGGTGTTAATATTGAACATTTATATCAAAATATTTTAACTTTTTGGGTATCTTTGATAATTAATATTTTATTGGATATGTGTTTTTTAAAGATATTACTGAATTCAAAACTATGCTTTGATATTTTGATTTTTTTTGTAGGGAGGGGGGAATTCTTGATATTAATGTGTATCATTATATTAGTTAGGCATGATTTCTGTGAATTTTCATATAGAGTCATTCCATATCAAATCACCCAATATTTCAATGAAATGTCACCCACCATATCTGATTTGTATTAAAATTTGCACATTTGCTTATACTTGTGTCCAATAAGACCTGTGAAGTTTTATTGTTCTAGGATATATACTTTTTTTTAAAAAGAATTTTAAAAATATAGATATTGCGATAATCCACAAGTAAAGAAAGTGCTTTATTTCACATATGGATGTGCTGCACAATACAAAAAGCTTTAAAAACTTTTGTGAACACAAAAACAATTTTTCTATTGATGCTTTTTTACTATTAGCGATGAAAAATCTGTTTGTGATGGATTGGGAGGAACAGTAATGCGTACATTAAGAAAAGCTAGTCTTCAACTGTCTGATGACCAACAAATAAAAACTGCTTCGGGTGTTAACAAAATTGACAACATTAGTTTAAATTTCTTAGATAAAACTGGTGTTGACTTGCTAAGAAACAAACTTGAGGACAGGTTTAGTACCACACGCATGATACCAGTTACCAGGAGTTTTAATAATTACAAGCCTCTTTCATATGATTAATTATAAATTAGAAGAGTAATTGAATCTGAAAAACCTTCCTTAGTTTTTTTCATTTAGAGAAGAAGCCCCAAAATGGACAAGCATTCATCCTCAACCAAACTGTTTTGTTTCAGCAGTTTATTATGACAGGTGGTATTTTGCACTTGTCAAAAATGTCTATGATGAAGAAGATGCCGAACTTATCTTCCTACACCCCCCTGGACCAACAGTGTCATTCTTTTGGCCTCAGGGATAACATTTTAAGTATTGTCAGATTACCCGAGACAAGCAGTTCTGGAAGAACATACTACTTTGCTAAAAATGATGTAAAACTGACAGAATTACATTTCCCTAAGAGGCTTAAATAAATACATGCTACATATATATGTCAGAATATTACATCTTAAAGACACTGTTGCTGAAAATATTTTAAAGCATCAACATGTAAGTTTAACAAGTATTGTAAGCCCTAATATTATACTTTTATTAGGCTGTATTAAATTGGGCATTATTTAAAAATGTACCCATTTAAAAAAAATACCATTAACTAAACACTACACTTGATAACTTAATTTAAAATAACACACACAATTCATAAAAATATAAGAATGACAAAATCTTGCACAAATACAAAACATGACCAGCTCGACAGAAAGACAGAACAACTGAACACTGATGACAAATTATCTGTTTGCTGCATGTCACTGCCAGGAGTTTTCATGCCTGTGCATGCAGAGCAAGTTACTGCAGGCATACAGCTACTGCTCTTCAGCTTCCTTTGAGGCATTATTGTTAACTACTAAACAAAAAACTACTGAACTGATTGTTAGGAAATTTTAAACATACATTCTTTATCACACCTGAAATGACATCTCTACGACACCAGGGGGCGCCGAAATGCAAAAATCGTACCGTTTGAGCAATTGGCACCAAATTTTACACAAATTTATTGAAAATGAAATTATTTAAAAAAATAACCACAAAAAATCCAATAAGTGTTTTATATTAATAAAAAGCTCATAATCTCAGGTTTTATTTGGAATCTTTTCCAGCTCCCCAGCTGTTTGGAGAAAAAAGTTACAAGTGTTTCTGTAAACCCTTGTTTTAGTTTCGGATACCAAGATAATGTCATGCAATATGAATTTTATAATTTTTACTTACTTTAATACGGTGGCTACATAAATGAATGCATTTTTGTAAACTGTGTAATTCTATTAAACTGTAGAAAAATTTCCAGATCAAAATCTTTATTAATACCTGAAATGTTATAGGTTTTGCAAATACTAATCTTTTCCCGCAAGCGATTCCGTGGAACTAAATTATCGCAATATCTATATTTTTAAAATTCTTTTTTAAAAAAAGTATATATCTTAGAACAATAAAACTTCACAGGTCTTATTTGGGCATAAGTATAAGCAAATGTGCAAATTTTAATACAAATCCGAGATGGAGGGTGACATTTCATTGAAATATTGGGTGATTTGATATGGAATGACTCAATATGAAAATTCACAAAAATCATGCCTACACTAATATAATGATACACATTAATATCAAGAATCCCCTCCTACAAAAAAAATTCAAAATATCAAAGCATAGTTTTGAATTCAGTAATATCTTTAAAAAACACATATCCAATAAAATATTAATTATCGAAGATATCCAAAAAGTTAAAATATTTTAATATTAATGTTCAATATTAACACCAAGATTGTAACAATTTCAAAAACAACACTTCTGATGACAACGTACATTATTGAGAATTTCAGGAAAGTAAACCCTTGTTTTAATTTCGGAAACCACAATAATGTCATGAAATTATAAATTTTATAAATTTTTTTAATACTATGGCTACTTAAATGAATGCATTTTTGTAAACTGTGAACTTCTATTAAACTATGAAAAATTTTCCGATCAATATCTTTATGTTACATTAGAAGTTCCAGTCAACTAATTTCTTCTCCTACTGAAATGTTTTGGTTTTTATAAATATTCCTCATTTCCCACAACCGTTAACGGGGAACCAAATTATCGCGATATTCATATTTTTAATATTCTTTTTAAAGTACACAGGTCTTCTTAGGGCATAAGTATAAGAAATTGTGCAACATTTAATCAAATCTAAAATAGTGGGTGACATGCCCAGTGTGATTTCAATAGTTTTCAATTCAGTAATATCTTTAAAAAACACATATCCAATAAAATATTAATTATCAAAGATTTCCTAAAAGTTAAAATACTTTGATATAAATGTCCAATATTAACACCAATATTGTATCAATTTCAAAAACAACACTTCTGATGACAATGTGAATTATTGAGAATTTCAGGAAAGTTGATTAATCAATGTAAAAGAGCTGTCTAGAAAATCATTAGTATTTTCCAGCATAGGTGAAGTATTTTAATAAACTCAACAGTTTTTAAGGCCAAATTTCGTTATTAATAAGATGTATTATGTTTCTTATTTTTTATTTACCATTTTAATTCCATAATTGTGTAGTACAGCAATTCAATACAGTTCAGTTATAACTCGCTAATTTTCAATTTTTTTCTTTTTACCCATCGTAAATAATCCAAAATGAAGAAAACCACTTACCATCATTAGGCTTCTTAATAAACTCAGCACCAAGCTGCTCAAATCTTTCACAGGCCTTATCAACATCATTTACATGGATACCAATATGGCCTGCGAAACAAAAAAAATTATGACTTCCTAATCATAGAAGTATACTAGAAAGCATTGCATTTAATTCCATAAATCATTTAACCATAAGTTGTTTGATTATATTTATGATATATAAAAAATGAATAAACAATTCAAAACATATTTATTGAATGAATTTTATGGACTAAAGATATTATTTCAAATAATAACAATTATTTTTTCAAATTTCATCCACTTCGATAATAATTTTTTTGAATAAATCATATTGTTGATATAAATGCGAAGGATTGAATGTTAAAGTAAATTTTTTGTTTTCCATCAACAGTAATTGCTTTAGGATGGAAAATTGAAATGATATTCATGTAGAGGCATCCATAATGCATAATACTACATATAATTACATAGGTAAAATATGTTTGACGATATGCACTGATTTAGAATGAACCTTGAAACAGTTTTTATGTACTCCTTAAAAGTAGCGTTGTTTACTTTCGCCACTGCATTTTTATCAACAATATTAGAGATATCCAAATACGAAAGTACGACCAGTATTATTTTTCATAAATTAAACCTGTAAAACAGATATTTTAGAAAAATATATTTTTTTTAAATTGTACAACATACCAAATCCCCTTGGGTCGGAATTACCATTGTGGTAATTGCAATTTGGATCATTCTCAGTACCCCAATTACTGTAAGAAAATATTATATGATTATACTCAACATAAATAAAGACAGTACTATTGTTAAAAATAGCAAAAAATAATATTTATAATTAAAAATATAAATAGAAAACTTAATATAAAAATAGTTTAATAAAAATCAAGTATTTAACAAAACAATTAATCTTTGAAATAGATTCTTTCATTAGAAAGAATCAATGGATGGACATGGTTACATAATACCTCCATACACCAAAGTCTTAAATTTCAAATCACACATCAAGTTAAATTTAATTCTTCATAGTTATTGTTTAAAAAATTACATAAAGATAATGAAAAAGAATTTTACAGGTATATATACAAAATAGAAAGCGTCATTTCCATGACAACAGAATAAACTCTATATACCTAGTTATTTTCTTTAATAAGTATTTCCTGGAAATATGATTTTCTCAGAATTATTATTGCATTATACTTTTAAAGTTTTTGGCAAAAAGGATTCTAACTGTTTGAAAAGAAACATTAGAATTAAAATTCAAAATCCCAAAATCATTCCTCGAATTTTCATTATGTCGATCATCGTAGCATTAAATGCTTAAAATTATTACAATTATTAGAAGAATAAGCACTCTGTTTTTCTATTTTTTATTCATTTGACATTGTCACTATATGCTTCTAAGCTTAATCAGACAATGGGAGTCCAAAATTTTGCCTATCCGGTTGTGATCAGGATAGGGATCTTTAATGAGTAATTAACATCGCACAGGCTCGGGACCCCCATTTTACATCTCTTACGAAGGACGGCATAACAAAGGATTTTTTCATTCCCTTTAAAAAATCCATCAGCCAACTGACAGGCTGCGAAGAAGGTTGGGCATAGTAGGGTGTTAAGATAACAAAAAACCCATAGATTACTAATCAGTAAGTACAAGTAAAAAATTATAATAAAAAGTTAATAAGAAACACAAATATTAATTACATACAAAACACCTACTGTGTTAATTCGACTGTTGCCTTCCTCGATAAAGCCCACTTGGTCCTTTCAAGATTATCAGAAGGGATATCATCCTGACTCTCATAACCCATGAAATAGACTGTAAATTTTAAAGGAGCCATATCTATTTTCTGTAGCAACTTCATACCCAATACTCCTGTATAAAAAGGTAAGGATTTTCTCGGGTCTTTGATCCTAAACATTGTCTGCTGCATAATAAAATCCTGCAAATAAGTAATGAAAATTAAATTTTAAAAAAGGAAACTAAAATAAAACACATAATAAAACACAAATCATAAATACTTTAGTAGCATCTTCAGGTTTTTTACATAAAGCTTGAGCTTCTTCGTTAGTCAAACCAACCAGATCGTCTCCCATTGTTGATGGAGGTATTTATGACAAACAAATAACCCGGCTTAAGTAAGAAGTGAAGGTTAGAGTTCTGAACTACTATTATAAACTCTGTGGGTTACGTAAGTCCGGTCAATGAACGACATTCAGCTTAAAGAAAATCGATACTAGAGCTCGAAATAGATGGACTGTAACGAATAATTTATTGCTAAGAGACAATTGAGGCATTGCCATGGAAAATGTAGGAAGTCATGAAAAGGTAATTTAAGGTAAGTTTTAAGGATAAAATAGCAACTACCACCTCTTATAAACTAAAAAACTTCCAGCTTCGATTTACTCCTCTGTCTATCCTAATAGTAAGATTAATTACAATCTTTTCTCTGAAAAAACTTGAAAATTATTTGGTATCTGTTTCGCAGATTGTCGCTTTGAGTTGAGTTACAAGTTTTAACTGTTTATTCTTTTCATTTTTAATCTTTTCCAAAAATACAAATTATCGTGAGCTTTAGTGTGGAAAAGAGGATGTAATTATAGGTATTGAGTAGATTTCGCAATCATTTCATCAAGTAATAAAAGTTTCAACTAACATTTCGAAGTATAGATGATACATGTTCATTTCTAGATGAAATAATAGCCGTAGTATACACATTACCCATAATTACATAAATTTGTCCATACTTGAGCTCACGAAAACTTGTATTTTTTGAAACTGTTAAAAGAGAAACGAAAGAAGAGTTAAAACTTGCTGTGACTCGACTCGAAGCGACAGCCTCACAAAATTACCGTATTACTCAGTAATAATTAATTACTTCAAATGATCATTAAATTAATAAAATGTAACAAACCTTCTACAATCCACTCAGGTGTTGCCCTAGAAATGTGACGAACTTTTGAACATCGTAGGTAGGATCATGTTCTAAATGGACCTTAAGATTTAAATCAACTTCTTTCAACTTCCATTGATTCTCCTCATTTAAGCATCAAGAGTGCAACCAATTTTTCCAAGTTGTCTATTTCTAAAAAAAAATATGTCAACAGATTTGATAACTTTGTGGGAGGCAGCTTCATCCAAATATCCTATTCTAGCACCCACTTCTCTGTTTTTTATCGCTGTATGATAACCAATTCCTCCTCATGGTTACATTTTGGTTTATGTCTCTTAATACCCCCACATTCAAGGATCAGCTACTGCCTTTCCTAATCAGTTCAGAAGTACTGACATGAAACAAACTTAAAAAGGAGTTACTCCACTTCCTGTCAAGTACCTTCTTACCACATCACAGCATAAATGGTAAAATAGTTCAGTAGTTTATTCAAATATGTTTTAGTGACACAAATTGGAAAGAAGCACCCTGGAGCACTCATGTTGGCGTACGATCTCTCTGGCCCACATCCAAAATCTTTGTCTCCTTGGCTTCAATGTATTACTAACTTCTAATTAATGCTTAATATATAAATTGAATTGTGAATTTCAAAAGGGCCACATTTGGATTTTTAATCACAATGGACTATGCCGTTAGTCTTAGATTTTACTCATTCAGACTGAATTTCTATAATTCTATCAACAAGAAAGGATTATTATAATGATTAAATACAAAAACTTAATAAAACTACTACAAATAAGTCCAACTACCTACATGCCTATTATTTAGCTGAAGAAATCAATGGGAAATAGGAATCAGTTCATCTAATACTAGTGATGTCATGTTACAAACTAATAATATACATGTATAACTACCTAATTTTCATTTTACAAGCTGCAATAAAAATTATCCATGGTATGTCTATAATATATCCTCTTTTATAATTGTATCTTGCTTAGTTCTAATGAAATTGCAATTTTTAAGGCAAAATAAGAAGAAAAGTTTCAAACTTACATTCCATCTCTCTTTCACTGCCCCCCCCCCCCAATCATCCCAAAAATTTCTCTGTCATCCTTTATGTTAATTTATCTAGATATTTATTTTTTGTGTTTGATGTTTAAAAAAATTATATCTATGTTGAAACGTGTTAAACTGCATTTAAAACTTTTTTTCTAATGACAACAGTTTTAAGAAAAATAAATATTCCAATAACTTTAAGAAATCCGTGATTTTGCTTTTATTTAACAAAAGGCAGCCACTGATTGGAGAAAAAGGAAAGTAGGCAAGAGGAGTATGCTTAACAGTACTTATGCCCTCCCTCCAGTGCATTCACCTAACTTCATTCCAAGAGATTTTCTTATATGTTTACGTGCTATATACTTTTTTGTTGTTGTTAATATCTGACAAATATTTAATTTATATATTTAGACTTGTTTAAGCAAGGCAAAATTAATAAAGTTTATTTTTTTTAAAAAGTATGGTTGTAGGTAATTGAATAGCTGAACTATTTACATCAACAGTTGTACTTTTATTTAATATGTATTATCTAAACCAGGTTTAATTAGTAGTTATAAAATGAGGTTGAGGGAAGTATTTGGTTTAAACAGCCATAAATATTAGGAGGAATCTAAAGTAATCAAGATCCAAATATAGGCTCTCCTCTACATTATTCTAAAAATATTTATCAACAATCTGAAATATAAACTTCCCGACAAAAGTATTGCAATACCCATAATTCTTGAGATTTTCTTGGTTTCGACCTGAATCCGTACTTTGTTTATAATCACAGTAATATTATTTACTAAATGAGATACATTAGTGACTAGACACTTCATTCTTATTCACTATTTACTAACAAACGATAAGATTTTTGACTATTCATTTCAAATTTCCTTTCAGTCCAAGTTTATCTTTCATGTGTCTCAAGTCTGTTTTCTCTTTTCTCTTTAGTCTAGTTGAAACAATTAATTTTATCCATAATGAATCGTTTAAGCCGTGATTATTCGGTCAGAATGATCACTCTCTCTGAAGAAGGCAAATCATTGCGTTACATCGCTAATCGCCTTGGGATTCACAATTCTTCCGTTTCAGGGACCATAAGAAGGCACAGGGAGATTGGTAGTCAATCGAGGCGACCAACGTCAGGGCGTCCTAAGATTACTAATCCCATAGATTGCCGCTTCATTAAAATGCCAGCTCTTCGGAAGCGTAATTCTACAGCTTCTTCCATTAAAAACTTGATCGCTGGTGTTCTAGGGATATCAATCTCGGATTCAACGGTCATTAGAAGACTAAGGGAGTCAAACCTCAGTTCAAGAAGGCCAGTGAAATGTCCTCTTCTAACCGCAGAACACCGCGTAAAGAGATTGAGATTTGCAAGACAACGCCAATCTTGGACTGTGGAGGAATGCAACAAAGTTGTATTCACTGATGAGACGAGAGTGGCCCTTAACAGACAAGATGGTCGTGAAAACGTTTGGAGAAGGCCTGGAGAACGGTTTAGTCAATGCTGCACGTTAGAAAATGAGCCGTTCGGAGGAGCGTCTATCATGTTCTGGGCGGCATATTTTAGGAGGCACGTACCGAGTTAGTGCCAATCCAAGGAGGGGCCTTGAATGCTTTGAGGTATGTAGAAATGATTCTTCAAGATCATGTAGTGCCTTTTATGCCATTCATAGGCTCTGAATCCTTGCTCATGCATGATAATGCCCGCCCTCACAAGGCAAGATGTGTTTCTGAGTACCTGAACACCACAAATATCCACACCATTGATAGGCCAGGACGAAGTCCTAACCTTAGCCCAATCGAGCACGTTTGGGATTATCTCAAAAGAAAGGTTCGGTCATGAGATTCACCTCCTACTACCCTTGAAATGCTAAAGCTGTATTGGAGGAGTGGGACAATATACCCCACGATTTTCTTCAAAACCTTTTTACAAGTATGCCAAGACGAGTGGAAGCAGTCATTCAAGCCAGAGGGAGCAATACGTCTTATTATATGTAAATTAAAAATTTAAATTGTGATTTAAAAGTTAAAAATGTCAGAAATTAAAAGTTTAGAAAGTAAGTTTTTTAACTTTTTTGTTTATTGGAAGAGATATTGTAATTTATTTTAATAAAACTTGTTTATGTCAAGTTTAAAAATGCTTAATACATACTTCAGAACCTTTCTTTATTATGAAAAGACAGACATTTTTGTAAAATTCAAATATTTCAAAGTGTTGCGATCGGGGAGTGTATTTTAAATTTAGGAAACCCATTCTTCACTGCAATCTACAGAAGGTTAGGACAATTAGAATGGATAACTGAAAACCCAGTAAAGCTACCTTAGCAGTAAAAATATTACTGAAAATGATTTTGATGATTCATCAATTTATGGGAACGGATAAGTAAGTAAGGTAACTTCTTACCTTCTTCACCATTCACTTCTTTTCCACCACATTTGCTCCATCTCCACCACATCTCCATCTGTTCACCAGCTCTCTGTGAATCTCCAGCTAATCTGTGTTCACTACAAAACTCTGGATACATTATAGTTATGAGAACAATTTTTTTGTAGCAATATAGGGTGTTCAGTCAACCCAATTTAAATTCCGCGAGCTGCTTCACAGTTGTTGCCTTGGCAACAGATAGAGAGAACTTTTGTTTTCCCCCACTCGACCGTCTAGTACTTCACTTCTCGGGACTTCCGATTCAGACTGCAAGCTAACATCATCTCTTCGCTCTCCTCGACTGAAGCTAACCTCGCCGTTCACCGCATGGAGCCAGAACATTGATAATATTCGACCATAGCCCTAGATCGCCTAGCATCGGACACGAGAAGTACGCCCTTGATGATCCGGGCCTTCCATAGAAATATCTATCGTCTTTCCTCACTACCCCTCTTATTTCCGCCGGATAAAGCCTCCGCGCGTCCATCATCAACCTCGCAGGGATCACGAAAAAATTCACCCACATATAATCCGACTTGGCGTGATACACCGATAAATCATCATTCTCTCTCGCAATCCATTCTTCCATGTCAATGGGTTCTCCGCAGAGATATTTATCGTCACCGCGTCTACTCGCATGTACGTCCTCCTGAGAAATCAACTGCTCGCCGCGTCTATCCCATCTTACGTCCGCCTGAGGAAGCCACTACTCACCGATCACCAATCTCCAGTAAAACTAGGTCTACCAAAGGACTCTCTCTCACTCCGATTATCTCATCTCTTACATACTCTCCAACCTCTTCAGCTTATTCACTCCATTCGATACTAGTCTTCAGTATTATACTTCTAGCTCAAGATATTTACCCAATTTGCCCTACTCATCCTCAACTCAATCTATTCTCCTGCTTCTACAAATTTTTCTCCGGGATCTTATCACCCATCATCTTCTTATTCGTCTACATCACTGTCATATTCCCCAACGCCTTTCTATTATTCTCCTATTTCACTATTTATTCTTCTAGACCCCATTCCTACTCACCAACTTCTCTTTCACTCTTACCTCTTCATCTTATTCTTCTCCCTCATTCTCATACTCGCCTACTTCTCCCTCGTATTATCCCATTCACCATCTTATTTTCCTACACCCCCTTCGTACTCACCACCTTTTATCTCATGCTCACCCAGTTCAACAATCACTGCTGCTTCTTACCTGTTCTCCACATCTCTTCACACTCTCCCACCTCTCCACCTTACGCTCCTATCTCAAGATCATATTCGCCTACTTCTTCTTATTCTTCCACTTCACTAGCTTATTCCTTCTACAAACACTTCACCCTCACCCACTTTTCGCTCACACTCACCTCTCCATCTTATTCTCCTACCTATTCATCAGGTTCACCACCATCTCTCTCATCTTCTCCAATTTCACCATTTTATTCTCCTATATCCTTCGTATTCAACCACGTCTCACTTCTTATTTGCAAATTTCACCCAACAATGCTGCTTCCTACACATTCACCAACTTCTCTCTCTTTTCCTCCGATTTCACCATCTTCTTTTCCTGCACCTTCTTCGTACTCACCAACCTTTTTCTTATTCTTACCCATTTCAGCAATGCTGCTTCTTATATTCACCCACTTCTCTCTTAGTCTCCAACTTTACCCTCCATCCCGCTTCTACTTCTAATTATTCTCAAGGTTTTAGTTCCAATTATTTCCTAACATCTTTCTCCTATTCACCTACGTTTCCCTCAGATTTATCAACCTTTCCTCCTTATTCACCAAGTTCGTCAATCAATACGGCTTCTTGCTATCTCCTACCTCACCTTCATATTCGCAGACTTATCCCTCTTATTTCTCCGACTTATTTCTTCTACACCCCCTTTGTATCCTATTACATCTCCATCAAACTCACCCAGTTCATCAAGCAATACCGCATCTTTCATATTCAGCAACCTCTCCTTATTCTTCAACATCACCCCACACTTTTACACTCTCCAACCTCTCCCGCTAACTCTCTTACTTATTCCCAATATTCACGCACAAGTTCTAGCTACAGCAGCTCTCCCAATTATCATTAAAAATCTCCTCATTAACTCTTCATCTCCTACTTTTTCACCCTCTTATCCTCCATCATCACTATCTTATTTCCCATCTTCTCCAAATCATTATTCACCTTCAGTCAAGAAAAATGGCGGTTCGCTTCCTCACCTTCTCCGGTCCGCCAATACCACAATCACCCGCATACGCCTCCCTCCCTACTTTCTCTATGATGCCACTATCTTACCTTCTTCACCATTCACTTCTTTTCCACCACATTTGCTCCATCTCCATCTGTTCACCAGCTCTCTGTGAATCTCCAGCTGATTTGTGTTCACTACATAACTCTGGATACATTATAGTTATGAGAACAATTTTTTTTGGAGCAATATAGGGTGTTCAGTCAACCCAATTTAAATTCCGCGAGCTGCTTCACAGTTGTTGCCTTGGCAACAGATAGAGAGAACTTTTGTTTTCCCCCACTCGACCGTCTAGTACTTCACTTCTCGGGACTTCCGATTCAGACTGCAAGCTAACATCATCTCTTCGCTCTCCTCGACTGAAGCTAACCTCGCCGTTCACCGCATGGAGCCAGAACATTGATAATATTCGACCATAGCCCTAGATCGCCTAGCATCGGACACGAGAAGTACGCCCTTGATGATACAACGAGATCGCCTGGTAACCAGATACACTCAGAGTCAAAGAAAGGAATCCTTCTCTTCAATTGTAAGTCCACTTTTTCATTCAACTAGTAAGAGGGAGCTGTTCACAGGTCATCATCAACCTTAAAGACAAAATAACTTCACAGTACGAGATACAGACTATAAATTCCAACGCCACATGACCCTGTCGCCCACTGTTAATGTTTGTTCTTATGAACCATCATTGCGAGTAAATATATTTAGATTTAATAAAACAACATATTTCAGTATCTGGCCTAATTTATTTCCTTCACTGAATCTATTCAACTTATATTCAGAATATTTAATTTTTTTTTTCTATTCAGTCTAATCACGCGATCAAACATAGGGAATATGGGAGAATCGTTGAAATGAAAACCATATAGTTTGAATACACTGAAGAAAACACTAACTATGAAGGCAAAGCAACATTGTTCCACATTAATAGATAATTAACATAGAGTCTAAAATAAAATTTTCAACCTTTGACAGCTGTTTCCAATCCATGAGTATTTTTGTTTATAGTTCCACCCTGTTGGTATGGGATAGGCATAATATTTGTTATAAGTATTGGCCATAATTTAACCACAAAATGTCAAGCATACTTCTCTACTGTTTACAGGGAAAATAAAATGCATATATGCCTCTAGATTATACTAAAATGTTTAAATGTTCTAAGATAGTCAATAGATAGTACTATTAACACAATTATTAATATATACATCAAAATAAAAAAATAACAATAAAAAAACTAATCCAAATTTTTTATAGGGTGTCAATATCGTTTCTTCATTTCACTAACCTACAGATTCATTGTAGTTTTCTCAATTTTTTAAAAATATTTTTTGGAACAAAAAAGAATGCTATGTTCTACATAATGGAACATGGTTCACAAAGTCCTTTTGATGGTTTCTCATGTCTTTGTTGAAGTATAATGTTTATAAAAATAAAATTAAAAAATTAAAAGATAAATATGGGGGCAGAAGGGCACCACAGTCCTGCTGATACTTTGGTAATAGTAATTTTTAGTGTTTGTAATCTGTAAGTCAGCGGGCACGCTTAAAAGGAACACTTTTACCTAAATTAGAAGGATAACAAAATTAAATCTAATAATTTCTAAAACTTGAATAAATTGTAGAGGAAAAAGTAAGATAAATATACTCTTTCTTTTTACATAAACATAAATGTTTAACATTTACAAATTTATATTACATACTTATATTAAAATCACTTTAATTTAAAAAATACAGAACTTTTTTGATTGAAGTAAAGTAGCAAATGAAAAATGATGGGAAGGATAAAAATACATTAATCGTGTTTTTGGGTTTTTATTTTAAATATTTTTCTTAAAGTACACAAAGGTAAAATACTCTTAAATTCACACGTTATAACTTAACAATTGCATTATCGCGACTTATATGTGTGTGTATATATATATATAAAATATATATATATATATATATATATATATATATATATATACACACACACATATATTTTATATATTTCATATAGAAGTCTATATACACAAATTTATTTAATTTAAATATTTACACATGACTTGAACACAGAAAAAGGTCACTAATTTTAGCCATATAAACTCTGTCTCTATGCATGATTATTTCAAGTTCTTAACTAGTGTTTAAGCATCTACAATAAATTTTAGTCATTCAATTATTTCATATCTTAACAAAATTATTATTCTTTTGATTCTTTTTTGAAATTACTAATCCTGAATAAAGAATTCTGACTTTAATTTGTTTTCAATGACTCAATTATAAAAAAATAAGTAAAAAATTAATTTATTATGAAAGTTGAGGAGGCTGATTCTCAATTTCATAAATACAGTTTCAACACGTGATTATAATGAGTTTATTTTTATGTAATTTTTTTTCTTTTTTTTTAGCCTATACACAATAAGAAATATCTCCTATCTGATGAGAATAACAGGATTGTTATTTAGCACAAATTAAAAAAAAAACACACATGTGAGCGGCAACTTTTTTTAAGTACCTTGTTAAGATCTTTCACATTTCACTTGGTTAATAAGGGAATCATAAATAATTATATTACAAAATTTTAAAATTTCACAAATCAACAGAGTTGAGGCAGCAATAAAGCAAATTAACATTATCGAATGCAACAGAAAAATAATTTGACAGAAGCAAATGTAACAATATAACATTAACTATTAGTCTTTCCCTTGTCTTATCATTATTATAAATAAATAGCCAGTACGGAAAGTACATGATCAAACAATTATCTCAACGCTTTTACAGAATTGATTTCTAATTTTTAGTCTCTCGACATCATCACTAACAGAGCTTAAACAGCAATGATTCAAATATAATACATGTAATAAAAACAAAACAGGAAAAAATAAAACAAAATTTACAGTGGCTAATAAATTATCATAAAAGTTGATTATTAGTCTTTCCCTCTTTTTACACATTATCATAAATATCAAGCATAAAAATCTATGCTAGGCCTCTGTCAGATGACAGGTTGCAATTTGGTTAAACGAAAAAAAATTACCTAAGAGATCTATTCTTTTCATCCCACCCCATTAACTTAACAAATCGAGATAACAATGAGAAACACCTTTAAAAAGAAGTTTTCCCTTATAACAAATTAAAATAATGATTTCAAAACACAACAATTTTTTTTCTTTTTTTTACAATTCCACATTATTATAATACAGATTATTCTCATTTATATAAGGTGTCAACAACAGACGCTGACAGCTTTTAGAAATACAAAACCGCCTTATTAATAAGGAACTCCTATTTTAAACAGAAGATGGGTTAACGTTTAATATCAATTGGTGTTTATCGAAAAGGTATATAAGCCTAGGAAAGGATATATCACACTTTGTATACAAACAACTTCATGGGAATTCATTCACGAGTTAAACCGTGACCAAAACAGATCAACTAAAATGAGTGCTTATCGTAATTATAAATATTAAATATATTTATTTATATATACCTATTTATATAAATTACAACGTGGGTTATGTACAGAGATTGGTTGGGTGTCACTTATCCGTAGAAACATGCTGTTCAACTCCACTGTTTTTCTGGTAACCCCCACTATAGTCCAACCTATACTGACCTGAAAAACAAAATAAATACTTATAGATGGCAATTATAAATAGCATATAAATACATATGTTTAAATATATATATATATATATATATATATATATATATATATATTGTAATTTATATACAATATATATTTTATACATATATATATATATATATATATATATATATATATATAATTTATATATATATATATTTATATAATTATATATATATATTTATACATACATACGTATATAAATATATGGATATAAATTTTATAGATGGCGTATATAACTACTTATATATATGGTAATACATATATTGCTTAGTTAAATGCACTTTTCTAAATCAGTTTTTTTTTTTAATAAGTCATATAATTTAATTAGACATATTTAATCCGAGATATTTACCAGATTTGGTAATGGTATATGCAGTTATCTGAAAAAACATTACTTTTCAACCTATATGCAGTGGTACACGACAGTATTGGGTGCAATGGTCTCTCAGAATGGATACTTTCAGCAAAAAAAAATTAATTAATCACATTATTAAGCCTGAACACTCACTTAAAATTAAAATAAAAGATTTCTTGCCTGATACTTCTTATACAACATTTCTAAGAAATTTCAATCATTTAATTTTTATTTCTTAGTGAATTATCAAACTGATAGGGAACAAAGATACCTCATTTCGTGTTTTTAGTTTAGAGACTTGGGACTTTTTGGTGGGAATTTAATCATTGATGTCATAACAATAATTTGATGTCTCTTTTGAGCTTTTGATCTTCTGTAGTAATGAAGCACACTATTATAGTTTACTTATAATAAAGTAAAATTTAATGCTTCTAAATCAGACAAAAAAATTTATTATATTTTTATTTTCAATAAAATTAGTTGACTTATATATATATATATAAGGAGGAGAATGGTCCAGGTGTTCAGAAAAAATTCTCTTAAATAAGGCCTTACAATGGGATCAAGAGTTGACAGTTGACTTAATTATATTTTTTAAATAAATGAAAATATAAATACCTAGTTTTGTCACTTCTTCTATTGTTGCTTCAGGACAGTCAATAGCAGAATGACTCTGTGATCCGCAATTATAACACGAAATGGGAGGAGGTTGATGAGGCTTAGATGGAACAGGTGGCTGCTGCTGTTGCTGTGGCGGGGGTGGTTGTTGTAGGACTTGGCTTCCTTGTGGTATGCTGTAGCCGGCGATAGGGAAGCCACCTGGTGGTGGTGGGTACGTATATACAAGTTCGCCATTAGGTTGCTGAAATGGTGTGTACGGTCTCATGAAACCCGCTGCACCTCCACCAGGGAAACCTCCTGGGTATGGTGTCCTTACATACTGATGAGGCAAATATCCATGAGGTGGATAAAATCCACTAGTAGCTGGTTCAGCGTTTCCATTGCCACCTGCCCCGTTTGACATATTGACGTCTCTCCGCCTAAAAATAGGAAAGATAAAAATTTAGAATATATTTTTTAAAACAAACTATTTTCATACTTTACATTTTCAAGTCAGAAGTAAACAAATCAAAATTTAACAGCAGAGCAAAAAGAAGTTTGAGCTGAGAGTGGTAATATATAAAATAAATAAAGAGGGTTACACATTGTATCACTCTTATCACTTATTTATCATGTTAATACACTTAAATACATCACCAAGATAATACAAATATCATAATAAAAAATCAAAATTGAATATAAGACAGTTTACCTCTGAGAAATAGATATATTTATAGAAAAATAGATTAAACATCTACTATATATATATCCTACTAATATTATAAATGCGAATGTTAGTATGTTTGTCTCTCTTTCACGCAAAAACTACGGAACGGATTTGGATGAAACTTAACAGTAATATAGGTTATACATCAGAATAACAAATAGGCTGCAGCAAGGGCGGATTTAGGGGGAGAACGGGGGCACGTGCCCCCCAGACTGTTGTTTAGGTACTGCGGAGAATCCATATAGTACATAATTAAAAGCAAATCGGGAACTTAGCATCTTGAAATTTGCAGATAGGTTCTATGTATAATTTAAGAAAGAAATTTGGATAATTCCTTCCCCAAGGATTTCTCCTTTAATATAATAGGGGCTCAAAGATTATATGGAATGCGTCAGTTTTGAAGTTAGACATCTGAAATTTTGGATTTACGAGTATAACTCCAAGCTAAAAAAAAAATTAATTATTTATTTAAAATGATCTGGCACAAATCTTTATGTGGCAGACCAAATTCCATGCGAGCGAAGCTGTAGCCAAAAGTTAGTATGTGTATATATATATATATATATATATATATATATATATATATATATATATATATATGAAAATGATACAAGACTTAAACAAATACAGCTTAAAAGATTTTTAATACAAATGCCCTAATCTTCATTATAGTTTATAATTGGATTAACAAAGCAAAAAAGAAATTAGAAATTGAAAAAAAAAATTAAGAAGTCCAAACCTTGAATTAATAAGCATGTGTAAAGAATCACAGTAGAACCACTTAAATTAGCTCTAACACCTAAATGAATTACTACAGGACTTTCAACAATCAAAGTTAACCATCATTAATCCCTTCTCACCATATAGTTACAATTCACAAAAACAAACTAAGGGTACAGGGCAAAAACAATATAACTCCATTTTAATCAGAGCAGGAATAAAATTACACAACAATCTTGTTTGATACTGATATTGCCTGAATGTTTGAGTCAATAACAAACAAAATTATTTTCAATAAAACACATCCATTTTACCTAATAACTTAATTGAATTTCAGATAATAACTAGATTTTGAAGTAAGAGTACAGCAAATAACGTCCTATTACATTATGTGAAAATACTCACATAAAGATTTTTTCATAATTTGTAATAGTTATTGTTTTAAAACTAGGAAATTAAAGGTTACTATAATACCCTAATATTACAAACAATCTGATTCATTTTTCTTTTTGAGCGGCAATATTTTGCCGCAACTATAACAAAAATGGAGTTATATTGTTTCCTTCGTATGATAGGTCTAGGTACTATTCTAATGGTTTGAGTGAAAATCACATAACTTCTACATTCCATGTTAAATGGTTGTGAAATAAATACCTAGAATCCGGATGGGGACCCCTTGCCCTAGGAACAGCGGGACGGCCAGGAGGGTGGTGCCTGCTTCTCCCACGACCGCCTCCTCTCCTTTCTTCATTTCCCCCTCCACCTCCACCTCCTCCAACTAGGCGTTCATCCTGAACTACGCCTTCAACTAAAAAAAATAAAACCAATGATCTTTAAGATAGAATAAAACCATTCAATTATAGTTTATACTAAGAACAATTTATCTTGCAGTTTTTCTAAGCCCTTCAAAGACAGTGCAACTAAATTGCTATGAGAATTTTAAAGTGGTTTTACAATAGAAAACATAATAATCAACAAGTTAAAAAAAAAACATCTACTCTTACAGCACCTTTAAAAGAACAACACTTTTTAGTCAAGCCTTCAGTAGAAATTGTATAGGTTGAAGTTTTTAATTCAGAAACGACATATCGGATATTCCCTTTCCAACTTTTTTTGTTGTTATTTTGATTGTCGTATTTTGAGTTGTTTCATGCTTAAACTTGAAGTTTTATAGGAATAATGAAATAAATTAAAATCAAATAAGCTTTAAGATTTAAAAATGTTTCTAATGGTTAATAAAATAATTTCAATAACCAAATTTTTATATTTTTAACTCACACAGAACGTTCAAATAGCTCTACTGAAAAATTAGATTTTTTGAGTTATGACATTGTTCTTTTAAAGGAAACATATGTGAACATGATTTTCACAATGGAATTCTTTAAAATAAAATCCTGCACAACTATAGCACATGAAGGGTTGCATGGTTGGGACCACAATTTTTCTAAGCCAATGGTTGTGGCAAGGAAGTGATAATAAGTGTAAGCTGAGATCACACTTAACCAACGGAATTTTCCCACCATTAAGGGTCTCAAGATCACACAGGGTCATTTCATAGTTGTTAACAGAATAGAGAATTTATTGGTTACAATCAATACTCGAGATCCAGATCACTAGATCTAGAAAAAAAAGAGATGACAATACAAATTATGTTATATAATCCATATAACAGCAGTTGAATAATAGAAATTGTTGTTTTGGAGAAAAATCCGCACTGATATATTAATTTTAAACAGTGATTACAAATTATTAAATGGTAATATTACTGTATGTCTTAGCCATTGCAATTGAATTTCTGTTAAATAAATTGTAAAGTTTTGACAATGCTGCCAGATGATGAAGTCCCTTATATTAATTTTAGGTAATTGTGTTAATTTTTAAAGAATATTGTTGTATTATGATTATTAAAACAAAGTTAGTAGAAACTTTTTTGATGAAAATAGAAACCAAGAACTAAGTAGCCATGTTTATTTTTGGGATTTCAGTAATTTAAAAAATCATTTGTAAGAAAAATTATAAATCAATAAATCTAAGTGTTTGTATATTATGACTGTAAATAAAATGTTACCATGTGGAGGGGGAGTGCCTGGTGAAGATTCATCAGACGAACTTGGCTCTGATATCCTCATCTGCCTGAAGTCCAGTTGCTGATGCGGTACAGGGTAAAAGGATTGGTATTTTCTAGTAGTTGCTGGAATAGTATAGCACGATAATACTCCTGCAGGATACAACGCCATAGGTTCGGCTGGATATCGCCTGATTGTTTGAGTCTATAAAAAATTATAAAGCAATTAAATATACTAATTTACATATGAAAAGTCAAATTTAATTGAATTTCAGATGACAAAATTTTGAAGTTAGAACACTGCAAATAAACTTTCAAAAAGATTTTTCCATAATTTTTAATACACATTTGTTGATGTAAACATATTTTTAAATAGTGTGAATCACTAAGATTGCTCATAATAAAATACCTGTTCAAGATCAGAAGGGGGTTCAATCTTCTTCTTGACTTCAGAGGATCCAATTCCATTTGTTTGTCGATTAAGAATTGCTCTAAGCTGGGCAACCGCATCAGGACCAAGTCCCATCTCCCTTAAGTCACCATCTCCCATCCGTGATAGCTAGAATTTATTTAAATGGTTAAAATATGTTAACAAAGGAATTCATTTGATAAAATGACCTGTTATTATTATGTTAAAAATATCATAAAAGTAAAAATAACATGCAATAATTTCCTTACAGCTTCGTGTTCGAAGTAACACAATACAATCATTTTTCCTAGATTAATTAAAGTGATTATCTGTTTAAAATGAAGCAGGTATATTCAAAATGGGTCGAACATATTTAAAACAAAATTATTATATCTGTCACTATTTTAATTTCTGTTCATTATCTTTAATTTTATTAAATCTGTCAATATCTTAAATTTATTATATTCTGTCACTCTTTTAATATTCGTTATCTTTAATTTTCATATCTGTCACTATTTTAATTTTCTACATTACATGTCACTATATTATTGTTACTGTTACGTTTTTATTTATTTTTTGTTCTGTTTGTTTCTCTCTCATAGCCCTGAAGATGACCTACACTGTAGATCGAAACGTCGGCACTTACTAAATATAAGTCTAGTACTTATTTAGTGTTTTTTTTTAATGTTTAAAAAGTTAAAATTAATATTTTTGTTCTTTTTAAATTAGTCTCTTCTTGACAGACACCTACAAATAATGGACGAGTAATAAAATGATATTCCCCATTCATGTCAGAAACATTAAAATTTCATAAAAACAAAGTTTAGCTATTCATAAAATATAATTATGTTTTAGATGAGTACCATCAGCAATATTCCGTAAACTTTCTATTTTTATAATGTTTAATAATTTGATCACTTCAATCAATCTTAATAAACTATAAAATGAGATAAATCATTCTACTGAATGATTATTAAAAATTATAAATCTGTTTAAATAGAATAGTAATTTTTGAAAATCAATGAATAGTTAAAACATTTGTATAAACAACCAATAGCAATATAGATATATTAAAAGAAAATGATATAGATATATTAATAGAAAATATCATAAAAGTAGTAATTAAAGGATGCATAGAAACGACCATAGTCATTTACCTAAATTAAAAGAAAACATCATAAAGGTAGAAAACATGAAACTATAACTTAACAGTTTAAGCTTAAGGAGTACAGCCAGAACAACATCCCTTTTGCAACTTTAAGTCAAAAGATGTATACTGGAAGTCAGCTGGTTTCTTTATTCTTGTTTTTTAAAAATTGTTTTCCCATTTTAAAAAGTATTCAACAGCCTAATAGAATAACAATAACATAGAGTATTTGATGGAGATTGCACAGTGAAATAATAATAAATATCTAAAAATAAATGAATTTAAATAAATACAAACTAAAGTGATACTATCGAAAGGCATTAAAAGAGTTAAAATCAAACTTTTTTTTCGAAATCACATATTAAATAATGATTTAAAGTAAAAATAAATTGAGTAATAAAAGTGGTATACAAAAAATAATGTATTTACTAAATTATACCTGATCATAAGAGAAGGGGGAAAGAGATGCAGCAAAAGCGGGTAGTTCTTTGGATATCGATTCCCTCAGCTGATCTGATGTTGGAGGTGGGTGTGGCACACGAGGAGGCGGAAATTTTACCCGAGATGGGGGAGGTGATCCAGAGTTAGGTGAGGAATTCCTCGACAATGGAGAATCTTGAGGGGTTATAAATGGCCAAGTGAATTGCAAAGGATAGCCTGCCACGGTGGTGCCATCTCCTATAAATTAAAAAATATCAATTATTAAATAAACATTTAGTAGAGGAGGTGTAAGTTCATTCCTAAAAACAATTTTAGATTAACTTCTAAAAGTCTGTGTATTAATTTATTGCTGACATTTACGTCTCCGTTTTAATCATGATTCAACTCTAATGTAAACAATTCATAGATATGCAGCATCGGTGAATAAGCGGTCAAATTGAATTTTGTCCAGGATGAGTTAACTGTTTTGAGGAAAGCAGCATTGTGTCATTCTCCTAGTTTTTGACTTGAAATCGATTTGCAACATAAAATAACTCCATTTTAAGCCAATATCAGACTTAGCCCACTTAGAATCATTCACAAAGAAAATAACATGATTCCGCTTCCATAAGTACAAGAAACTCATTTTGTAGAAAATTCGACTTAACCACTTATTCACTGGGGTTGCAGAAATAATTTGTTACTTAAAATGAAGAATAACTACTATTTATGTATACCTACCAACTATATATGCCTTTTTGTACCAATTATAAATTTTATAAAAACATTTAGAGAAAGATACTATCATTTATAATATTATAATATGAAGCCTATGTGAACATTATCATTTATGTTCTTCAGAGGCATTGATGGAAAGAGAACTATGTGCAAGAGCCAAGGGACTTTGTGTAGTGGAAGATGAAATATGATGCATTGTAACAGATTAGCTTTTTGATTCGGAAGATGGTTTTAAAAACAATAACGATTGTAAAAGATTATGCTTTTTTATGTATGACGAAATTATATTTCGATAAGAAAGGAGTTTCACACTTTGAGATGGTTACAGGTGACAGGACTATTGACACTTAGCTTCCTTCACTAAACCATTCAGAAGAATAGATGAAATTATAAAATTAAGTAAAATCTTGGCTTTGATATATCATAATAAAGTCAAATTCAGCAAGATAAGCTCCTGCCCATCATTCACACTTCTCAAAAAAATCTCAGAAATGGAGAATAGCATCTTGATTTTGCACCTTCAGACTACAATTTTTTCCAGTCATTGACTTATTTTTTTTCAAACTGACACTTTCAAGAATAAGGATGTTAAATAAAGCTGGGAGGAGCTTTTAGCCTTTTAAACCAATTTTGGTAGATTGTTAAAAGATGGCTTAAAATAATTGATAATGATGGACCTGAGACTTTCTATTTACATTACAAGTTTTTAAACCTTATTAATCACTATACAACCTGCAAGCAAGTCCTGGCCTACAACTAACTATCTTCAAAATTTAACTTTGTCAAAGTTGAGGATAATTTTATTTCTTATATTCATAATTATTAGGACTTAGGTTACAGAAATAATTTAAATAAAATGACAAAGTCTTTGCCAATATATATTTTTATTTTTTTTAAATGTTATCTTTATTCAGAGCCAGATACAGGAGAGGAAAGGCTTAGGACATCAGGCAGCAGATTCTGTCTTGACTTTTTATAAATATTTCTTTTCAGTTTAAAATAGTCTAACAGAGCAAAGGTCTTCATATGGCTTTATAATATATATATGTATATATATATATATATATATATATATATATATATATATATATATATATATATATTTATATATATATATATATATTTAAAAGATATGATAAAAATGCAATAATAAAGAGATAGAATGTAATAAAAAGGTAAATAATTCGAATGTATCTTCCAATCTGAAATGGAAGACTGGAGGAGACCATTATAAGATTCTTAGACAATGTCCGTCATTTGCCACTCATACAATGTTTAAAATAATGAACGCAGACAGCCCATCCGCCTTATATTATAAATAAATAAAATTTTATATATAGATAACACAAATATTGAACTGGAAAGCTTTAATTTGATTTTTTTTTTTAATAACAGCAAGATTACTCAAATAATCTAGATAGCAATTGTCTTGTTGAACTTGAAAAACAGCAACTTATTATATCATAGCAACTTTCTGAATTCTTGTATCAATAATCATTAGTAATCCTCTTCAGTGAACTAATTTGTCAAAGTAATACAGTTTTTGTGTAACCATGAGTCATAAATTCTATTCAAATACAAAAACGATTTTTCTTCTTCTAATTCTTTAAATGCGCACTTTAAAAAATAAAAATCTCAGATCAATTTTGGATGAGAAACTAAGATTAATAAATTGTCTTGAGAAAAGAGATAAAAGTACAAGATTACCAGTTAAATCTAATGCTGTTAAGTCCACTTAATCATGAAAAAACTATAAAATGATTCAATTTGGTATCTTCCAAGGATCAAAATGTTAGCATAGATTTGTTGTTGATTCATGAAGCAGTTTACTCATTAGCTTGGTGCAGATGGAATCAAATACAGTAGAACCTCGATCATCCGTCAGGGTATGGGACCAAGATGGTGACGGATTTGGGAAATAGATGGATATGGGAGTGGATACGGATATGGGGATGGATATATATATATATATATATATATATATATATATATATATATATATATATATTTATTCGACATTATATATGTGCTCGTAACTTATTTACGTACTAATAAGATATACATATGTAGTATTTATTGAATCACCTTGTTATTTAAAGAAGTAACTTTATCCTGTCCAATAATTCGTATGGAAGATTTTTTTTAACGCTAATCTGAATCACCTTAGTTTAATTAAACTGGATTAGTGAAGCTAACTGTAATTAAATAAAACACAATAGTTTTTAATGAGTGGCTCAGAAGCACCATATTCAAAACCTATTCTTCAATGGAGGAGGTCCAGTCTCGGTGACGGGATGTAGATGTATGTATGTAAAATGTAAGTATGTATTCTTCAATGACCCCATTGTTCAGTTTTTATGATTCTAATGATTCTAAATTAAAGATTATTATGACTAAATATTACATAAGGACTAAGTTTGAAAACCATTTTGATTACAGTATTAAGCTAATGATTGACTTGAGACCATGCAAATAATGTCTTGAAGAACTCTCCAACAGCCACCATAATTTATCGAAAATTCACAAATCTAAAATCAAATATTGTTTTGACAGACACACTGTAGCGCTGATAGGAATTGTAATAGTACGGTATAAATACTAGAGAAGAAAAATTTGAGTGTTTCTAGTTTTAAAACATATATAACAAAATTTTTACAGTATAGTAACTTCTATGATCAAGAATTGCAGATCTGATTGCATTACAAAAAAGACACAAGCAGGTTGCAAAAACTTCTATATAGAAAATTATGAACGCTTGCATTAACTGAAAACAAAAATTTGCTTTGCCGTATGATAAAACTCATCGAACTTACATAAAGAAAATAACAGTGTGGCAAATATATTTTTAATTAACTATAGTTTTCATTTAACTAGTTGATATTCTTAACTTAATTTTAAAAATGGTTTTGATAAAAATTGATGGCTAAGAATTACACACAATTATCATTTAAGTATTTAATATGACATACACAAACATATAAGTATATACTTATTAAAATATTAAAATAAAATAAATACCTCCATAATGGTGGGGATTAGGAGGAATTGGAGGGCACTGCCCAGGGTTGGTTGTAACTCCAATTAGGTGATCATCATAGGTAACACAAGTGTGATGATAACCCTAAAAATTAATAACAATGAATATTTATTACTATTTATAGCTTTTTACGTATACAAAGTTATGTGGAATAAGTATTGAAATAATAAAAAAAAAGAACACACTAAGAAAAACCAATCTTGAGATGTTAAACAAAACCACAGTATAAATCCTTTTATGGCATATAGAAAAATCACAAAGCCCCCCTGATTAAACTGTTACCTTGAATGCACATAGCGAAACTAAATAACAGAAAAACAACATTCCACATAAAAATATTAAGAAAGACGATGAAACTGAATTATGTTTGAGCAGACTCGAAACTATAAATACTTGTTTAAATATAATAAACTGATAGTGTCAGATTACTATTAATGTTCCCAGATCATGAAATATGTAATCATAATTTGATTCATTTAAGTTCTAATTGCAAAGGTCTAATAACCACATCACATCTCTATGGAAAATTTATAAAAGGATGTTGAAGGCAATGCAAATGACATACATATGTAAAATCTATCATTAATCTGACCAAAGTCCAAAACTACACATGCATACCCATTCATTTTTATTGTTTCATAACAAAAACCACAGAAAAGACAATGGAATAAATTAAACAATATCTTTGCTAAACATAGCTACTTAAAATAATAATTTATAGCAAAAATTCTAACTAACAATAACTTTTAAAATATTGCTATTGCTAGTAGAGAAAATGAACTAACTTCTTTTACAAGTTTCAAAATATATTACAACACAATTTTGGCTCAAGTTGAACAATTATTTTCAATACCGAGCAATAGCAGCAAGTAAATAAAGTAACCAGCATTGTTATTCCACTAATTATGTATTGAATGATTGACCGCATAAATACATACAATAATAACTGAATTGTGGTGAAGACTAGATATATACCTGAATTGGAGGAGGTGGCTTATCCATAATATTTTCCTGAGAATTCCCAGCAACATAATTAGACTTATTTCTATTGGCATTCTGAAGATATATCCTACGTTCTTCTTCTTGAAGTTGACTATAGACTTTTTCTAGGTTCAATTTCTGTTCATATGAGAATCCAGGGTGATTTATAGCTAAGGTATATATAAGTAAAAGATCATCTAGGACTGATTCATCATTACAGTTCTTTAATACATTATGGATATCTTCATTCTTCGTCAAAATTTTATAAATACTATTGGAGCAGGCATAATTACATGAATGTAAAAGTGACACATATACAGCTAATTTAGTCCTAACCTGCTGATTACTCAAACACAGCAAATCCGGTGAACTTAAATCAGATAAGTTATTTGCTTCATTTTCTGATTGTCTTAACTCGTGAAAATCTCGTTTTCCCAGGTGCTCCAAGCATGTGCCAAGAAACCGTAGTTCAAATGGGAGACACAAATTCAACAATGTGCACATTACATCTGTACGCTTATAACTTTTTAAACCTTTAAACCATGTAACAACATCTTTTTTACAAACCATTGCCAGAAATCATTGATGTTAAATAACAATCAAAATCCTTCTTTTATCCCTTATCAATTAGCCCCACTGTCGCAGGGCACTCCTGCTACACAGAGAACTTAACAGTACAACTATTATCACCGCGTTAAAATAACATCAGAATAAACAGCTTAAAAACAGCAACATCGTTCATAAAAACACTAAAAACACAAAATTAAAAATTCTTATTGTAATATTTGGCTATAGTAATTCTTTGACCAACTGACTCCTCAATGTAAAGGCCTTCTAGATCTAAAAGCCGTTCAATTCTAGCCCTCCCCTGAACTCCACTGTTATCTGAATACAGCCTATATTCTGTTGTATTTCCATAAATTTTTTGTTTACTCTAAACCTTTTGTCATTCATTGAGCAAAATAATTGTTCGTAATATAATTTCTGTTTCATATTATTCTTAAAAGTTCTTTTATAACTTAGGTACCCTATAACCATTAATTGTTCACCCATCTTTGTTATCATAACAATTTATCCGGTTTGATAAAAATGTTGGTTACTGTAACGAGAGCAAATAATCGAAAATCTAAGTGGTCCTTGGATTATAATTCAAGGTAAGTTTTTAACGTTGTATTGATTCAAGTTTAATTCATTTATTTTTTTAACCATTATTCTGTCCAGGAGTAAAACAGATAGAAATTCAGAGATTGCTTCACCTCCAGGTTATAATCCATCTTTAGTTCAAATCCATACTGAAACAAATAAGGAATCGGATCCTAATCACCTTATAATTAAAAAATCATGGGACCTTGCATTAGGCCCTTTAAAACAGGTATATATTTATTTTTCCTATTTTGGTAGAAGTTGACAACTTATAAACTACAGACCTTTATCATTGTTTAGGTGCCTATGAATCTGTTCATAATGTACATGTCTGGAAATTCAATATCTATTTTTCCCATTATGATGGTTGGAATGCTAGTTATCAGGCCAGTTAAGGCTCTCTTTACTATGCAACACAGTATGTATCAATTGCTGTCATTGGCATGACATCCTTATTCCTTTTTTGTTTCCTGGATTTAATTCATGTTTTGTTCTAGCATTCAAAATGATTGAAGGAAGCCATGCAGCTGGACAGAAGTTTGTTTATTTTCTTGGCAATATTGTAAATATTGCTTTAGCATTGTATAAATGCCAATCGATGGGGCTATTACCAACTCATGCTTCAGATTGGCTGGCATTCGTAGAACCACAAACACAACTTGAGTATTCTAGTGGGGGAATAACTTTAACATAAAATATTTGTCTAATTTATTTTCTTTTAAGTGCAACATAAAAAACATGAATGTATAATATGACAATTGAACTGAACAACAAACATAAATTATGTAACGTTATGTACAGTTTTTATTATAAATTAAAATACAAGTTATAAATATCTATCTCGTATGGTGGTAACTATTTTATTTTTTCCCATTTTCTTTCGCCACTTCTTCTAAATACAGTTTGAACTTGTTAAGGAGAGTCGCTGGATCTTCTACTTTCTGTACCTGTTAACAGCAAAAAAAAATTCATTGCTATTATTGATAATAGTGAAGATTTGAATAGGAGTTCAAAATAGTAAAACTGCTTGTTATACTTATTCCAATCTTGTACAAATTATTACAAGTATTAATCAAAGTAAAAATTAAAATGAAATATACTAAGAATGATAATGTATCAATAAAAATAGATAGAAAGTGAAAGAAATAAATGTTATTCAAGTAATGACCTCTATAAAGAGCACAGGGAAAAACCAGTAAATTGAAATTTTTCAGAATAAAATTATATTGCTTTTCACCTGATCAACATATTTCCTGCCCAATAACTAGGCTTTCCTCCACAACAGTATACTTGATTTGTCTTAAGGCAACAATATCATGCTAACATTGAATCGAAACATTAAATAGTAAATAGTGGAACCATTCCAAAATCTTTTTTGACTACTGCTTATACCATATATTTTTCTTTCACATCCATATGATCAACCATAAATCATCAATCAATATTGATTATTTTAAAAACTAGACCATTGATAGATCAAAGTCAGATAGAACACACAACAGGGAATCAGAAAACAATTGATTGTGTAACAGAACTCTGAGTCAAGAGTCTGGTATTATTTATTGAGTTAAGCCTTCAGTCAGCAATTGCATTGGTTGAGGATTTGTATGATATCCCATTTGTAACATGTTTTTTTTTTTTTTATAATAAAGTCATATTTTGAGTTGTATCAGGTTTGAACTTGAAGTTTTGTGTTAATAATGACATAAGTTAAAATCAAAATAGTTTTATACTTTTAAAAAATTTCCAATGTTAAATAACCACGCCGAAAAATACTATGCTTACAACCCCACTATCCATTCAATCATGTGAGTCAACATGAAAGGCGTTTATTAACTGTTATTGCGCCCTTCATCACGGTATTTTGCTTTTTGATCAAAGGTGTAGCGAGTTCCTGAAGTTCCTCGTAAACAACGTCGTTCATCCTTAGAAAATATCTATAATCTTCCGGTGAAGTTGTTCTTAGTTCTTTCAATAAATTTGTATGGGAAATTTTGCCTTGCTTACTCAGTCATTCTTTTACCCATATTTTTCTCTTCCTGCATTTGCATTTTTTTAGCATAACTAAAAATAAAAACATTCAATCAGAAGCATTGCAGTAAATGAGCACCAAATAATTAATTTATATCTCTTGTTATTTCTGCACAGCTGCAGCTTAAAATTTCCAAAAAAAATAACATTTTTCTAAAATCAATAAACAGGTTAAAATCAAGACTAGATTGAAAAAAAAAATAATATTTACGACTATAAAAATGTCTTCTAGCTTTAACACCTCCAACAGTAAAGTGCTGGTTATGGCGAGGGAAAATCAAGAAGATGCCTAACTGATATGCAACGGCGAAACACTTGAGGTAGTGAAGGATTATACCTACTTAAGGACCGTAATTAGTAGCTCGGGTAGGATAGATTCAGAAATATCTAACAGAATATGTAAAGCAAATCAAGTGTATTACCAGACTACCAATCGGCCACCGTGAAAAGTCTTTACCTACCTGCACTCACCTAAGGCAGAGCAAATTGGACAATGCTGGACAGGCATTCTAGTCACATAATGGCAGCAGAAATGAAGTTCCTTCGCAGATCTGTTGGGAGAACCAGAAGAGATCACATCAGGAACAAAAGCATTAGAGAGCAACTAGAAGTCACAGAAATCACTCTAGAAAAACGGCAACTCCAGTGGTTTGGACAAGTCTACCGCATGAACGAGGATATGAATCCAATAAAGGTATTACAGACGTGGCCCACAAGAAAGAGACCGCGCTGATGCCTCAGAATCACTTATCAAGAGTATATCCAGAGAATTGAAAGCAAAAGAGGCAGATCCCTCAATAAAATGAAGCGGTTAAGCAGAGACTGAGAAGAATGGTTATGATGGCTTGAGGCTCCTCGACACTAGCTAAATGGCACAAAGAGGAAGACAACGAAGAAGAAGCAAATGTCTTCTACATACAATATATTTGTCTGATGTTCATACGTTTTTGTCACATTTACATAGTTTAAAATATAAGAAAAAGTCTACTAATTAATGAAAGGAAAGGTTGGTGTGTGAGCTCTTCTTCACCTCACATTTGTTTTTTCCGAACAGCTTGTTATCTCCATGCTATAACCCAGAACGACATTTTACAGTTTTAGGGTTACTATTGCACCATAGATATATCTTTAAACTCATTTTCCTGACTGTTAATCTGCTAATTCGCCTCCAGAATTTAATAGCGTTGCCTAAAAATAAACTATGATGCCATAATAGGCTTTTGTACCATTTAGAATCCTAGTGTAGAATTTTAGTAATTGATTTTCTAAGAACTGAAGATAAAGATAATAAAGCCTGTAAAGATGCCAGCAGTCCTTTAGGAAATATTCAAAGCAAAGTAGCTACAATGCGATTCCTAGTAATCTAATATATTCCTTAAAAGAGCTAACCTTAAATAAGATAGCTAACTTAAATGCTCTGTTGGTGCCAGGAAATCTTTAAAAGCTTGTTTTATTAATTTCCATTCTGCATTAATTTTTTACTATTATTACATAAATAAATTGGATGTCAACATGATAATTCCTTAAAAACTTCTAGCAGTCATATTTTATTTTATTATGAAAAATAAAAACTAACTCATTAACACAGGATCACCCAGCATTCTTAGTCCTAATGGTGTGTTCATCATAAATGTGGTCAAACCTTAGCCAAGGCTATGCAAATCAAACACCAAACACAAAAGCAAATGTGAAAAGCAGGCTTACAAAGGCTTGGTGAACTAGGCTATCTTCAAGCTACTATTACGGCTCTTAATTTTGGTTTAAACTATATCTTTTATAAAGAAACAATAAAAGAAATATTTTATAAAGAAACAATAAAAAGTTTAAAATGAAAAAAGATAAATAATATTATTAATACAAATGCACAAAATAATTTAATTCATCACTTGTTCTAATGTAGCGCTGAATACAAGTTGGATTTGTTGACATGCTTTATTTATTTACAAGTACTCAAACCATAGTCTTTTTCTAACAGTTCTATTCGATGGTTCCAATCTTTCCTCTCTGATAGATCTCAAGCAGTTTCCATACCCAGTCAACCACTTTCTACTTTCCTCACTCTGCCTCAGGTGTGGCACAAGGCTTAAGCATCTCTCCTCTTCTTTACAACTGCTTATCAACGATCTTCCTAAATCCGTTCACCACTGTTCCTACCATCTATATACTGACGACTTCCAAATCTATTTGTTCTTTCCCCCTTCTGAGCTATTAATTACGTTTGCCTGTATTCAGGAAGACCTAGATAGGACCAGTGCCTGGGCAAAGCTGAACAAACTGGAATTGAACACAATGAAAACTCAGGCCATTGTTTTAGATTCCAATTCTCTCCTTACATCCATCCACACCCTCCTGTGAACATTTATCCTAAACAATCTCCTATCACTGTGAAACCTTTCTTGAAAATCCCATATCGCCCAGATATCCTGACGGTCAATTAGTTCCCTGAAGTCATAACATCGTTCTCGACATCTCCTTACACAATCTTCATGTAAGCTACTCGTATCTTCTCTCATCTTCCCCCATTTTGATTATTGTAGTGTGGTATATGGAGGCCTTTCTAAAATACTCGAAGACAGATTAAAGAGAAAAATGAATTGCTCTCTAAAATTTGTGCTCGGTACTCCGAGGTGATCGCACATTTCTCACCTTTGTGATGAGTTAAAGCGAGCTGCTATATTTTCCTATAATAACAATATTTCCTCTGTTGATTCTTATACCAATCCATTCAACCTTCATATATCAACAGTATCTTTCAATGCAAATCCTCAGTTCAGAATACATCATAAAACGAGATCCCGCCTTTCCAATCTCTATATACGTTCCCACAGTACTAAAACATCTAAATGTCCCTTTCTCAGCCACACCACCACAGCGTGGAACTCAATCCCTCCTAACATCCGTCATAGCCCCTCACTATCTTCATTTAAATCCTTGCTTTTCCAACATCTAGCTTTCCAAAAAGATGCTCTGTAAGCAGGTTAGTCATTTGCTTAGAATGCAATGTATAGAATAATTCATTGTGTTATTTAGTTGTTTTAATTTTGTTTTTTAAGAAGATGTACATCATGTAAAGAAATTATTGCATGCTAGCTCATGTATTTAACAAAAGTTATGGATTTATCTATTCTCTTTAATTGCTTAATATCTTGTCAAGATTCGTACTGTTTATTTACTTATGATTATTTTTTGTTTAAATATTTATTTTTAAATTGTTTTCTGTCACTTTTTACACGCTTTCTCATTTGCAACATTTAGCCTTCTGGCCAGATAAATATTATGTTTCTTTTTCTGTTCATATTTGTTATTCTAAAGGGACTTTGTCCCAGAATAAAATTACTTTTCTATTCTTTTCTACTGTAAGGTATGAAAATTAATTAATTAATAAGATGAAAATTAATATCATTATTTTAAAATGTCTGATTGGGATGGGCATGGTACTCTTGTTTCTTTAAGATCTAACAATGTAATAATGATTTCATAGGGATAAACTGAATTAATTTTCATAATGTAGAAATCATCAGGATCCTGAATTGACTCGTTCAAAAATCTTTAAATGTATCCTCCATGACAAATATAAAAACAAGAGACTAAATTTAACATTTGAGTTTGTACCACTACTAATTAAACAATGAAAGTTTGATTTTGATATATACATTTGAATTTATTTATTAAACATAGGGAGTAAGCAGTAATATTGAAGCCATGAAGGCCCGAGCATTTTAGGACGAGGTCTCAGTCCATATACTTACTATGGTATTGCTGAGATATAAATTTTGATACTAGCACTAGGATGGTGAGGCAACCTAAAGGTAAAGGAAATTTTCAAAATAGATCACAAAACCCACTCGCCATTTTCACCAATACCAGGATTAATAGGCATACTGGTTAATATTCAAGAAATATTGAAATTAATTAGAATTCACAAAACCAGGCCATACTTTAATAATTAAATTTTTATATTCACACTTACAAAATTAAGTGGAAATATATTGGTATGAAATAAACAGAAATAAAACCATTACATAATTCAAAAAGAACACCTATCAACAAAATCATTTACCTCATAATTTTGTGCTACATATATCCCAGTGTAAACTCCTGCACCAAAAACCAACTGAAAATAGAAAATCAAGAAATTTTTATTGAATTTTAAACGAATAACTGAGTTTAATTTATACTGACCAATCCTCTCAGCATTTTGGATTTATTAAAACTAATCTTAAAGTTAGAAAGGAGACAGAAACATTCAAAAGAAAATTTGAATCTAAAGTTGGAAGTTTAAAAAGGAGGTTGTAAGGGTTGTTACAATGTTGATCTGGTCAGCTGCTTTTTTTTTTTCAAGCACAGGATTTGAATTAGTAGTTAGTATAGGACGTTTTCTAGGTTTTTATTTCACTGAAGAATTTTTTTTATTTTTTAATTATCACAAATAAATTATGACTTTCGTTGGATACTTGTTATTATAAATCACGCTAACAGTACGTGATACCTTTGAAGTAAACAAAGGCGCCGACCCTCTGAGGTCAAATCAGTTTTCAAGACGGGCTATTCATAGATGTAATGGATTTTAGTTATGGCCACAGAAATTCTGCGTAGTCAACTTAGGAGAAGGTATTTATTCCTTATTTGTCCTCCTCTGGGATTGACCTGTCAGTCTTGAATAATACAAAGTTGGTTCTAATTTTTTTTTCATTGAAGGCTCTTTGTTGTCAATGGGAACAAGATTAAATTTGATAATATATATATCAGACACCTGAGCTCTGGAGAGATTGCTACTGCTCTTAGGCCTTTTTATTTTTCAGTTCATCCCGATTTATTCGGAAAATACCCTTCAGAGAGAGTAAGGTTTTATCATTGATATTACTAGCTGTCATTGTCTTCCAATGTGACTTATCTTAATGTCATACCTTAACATCTTCGTTACAGGCTATAAATGAAAGTTCGTTGCAATCTTTGAGCTCTTATTTACAGAATTTACAACAAAATAAATACCCAAGACCTACCAATCTCACATTTTATTTAAGACCCCATGGATCTGCTTCAACAAACAGAGGTATTTTTATAATGCTGTATTTAATAAAATATTTTTGTAATATCTATGGCTAATGTAATATAATTCCTCTGCTAGGAACCTTCAAGACTGTTAAAATATCTTTAGACCAGGGAGATATTAAGAAAACAGTTGTTTCAATACTTTCAAGCTGTAATCTTCCTACCACTTATGTGGATAATCTTGCACCTTCTATCAAAGAAAGTGTAAGCCTCGAGCAGGAGTTCCGGGCTAAGGTTTATAATTATGAAGAGCAAGGAAGTAATGGAAGCAGTCCCGAAAGAAGTACTAAAAAAGTCAAGACAGAATCATTATCGTGAGTTTGCCTTGAATTATCAGATGTTAATTTTTATGTCAGCCAAAACAACTGTATGAAATACAGCTCATTTCACATGATAATAAGGTTTGACAAACTTAAACAGTTATTATAATTTAATACCTAGAATAAAACCCCTATATTTTACAGTAGAAAGGATAATATTTATTTAGAATCAAGATATTAATAGTAGCCTTGATGGACCTTAATTTGTTATTAAATATTTAATTAATTAAATTTTTTTCCAAGTGAGTGCTACTTTATTTTTATTAATTGTACTTTTGTTTAAACTTGGAATTGACATTTTCTATAATAATTGTTATTCCTTATTTAATCAGTTATTAAGATACTTTTATTTATGAATTTTTTTTGCTTGTTTGCATATCACCTAGTTTATCAACAACCTTGCGTACTACAGTGCTAGGATCTCTTGGTCTATCCCCACTGTTTCCCCTTCCTGCTGGTTATGAAGGTTTTTACTTTGTTTGGGGTGTTATGCTCATTGACAAAAAAGAGGAAATCTCCAAGGCTGTCATTACTCTTTAGCCTTGGCCTTTAGTTCCTCAAAATACAGGTTCTAATCATATGTTTGACAATTTATGGAGTTTTTATCTTAATAAATGGTGCAAGAGGATTGACATATGACCCAAGACAACAGTTATGGTATTTAGTTCTGTTCTGTTCCATTTCTGAATTATGTCTTTTTATAATTTTACCTTCTATATATTTTATTTTTACCCAAGAGTTTTCACTTAGTCTCTACGAAGTCTTTATTTTCTATAAGGTGGTTTGACTTGACCCAGCAGCACTTCTTTGTAGACAGTGATAGCTGATGGATATTAAAGGGCACAGAAGACACTATTTTTATTATACACAGGTTGTCAGCATTCCTTAAAATTTATTAATATCAGGAAGTCTGCTTACATAATACATATACAGAAAAAAATCAGGAATCATACTTGCAAAACGACTGGTCATAGTCTTAAATATTTTATTCTATTTTCCCATTAGTACTTAGAAGTCTATAAAATACGAGAGTGGTCTGAAAAAGGGAGAGTTGTTTTGGTGAAACAGCATTTTCTTTTTCTGCAAATATGGCCGTTTTCCCGCAAGTTCTGCCTTCAGCTTGTCAAGTAATGATGTGTAGTATGCTCCTGTAATGGTTCTTCCTTTTTAAAGATAATCGATTAAAATAATTCCATGACCATCCCAAAAAACAGTTGCCATCACTTTTCCAACCAAGAAAACAGTTTTTGCTTTTTTTGGTGCCAGTTCCACCTTTGCAGTCCACTGTTTGAACTGTATTTTTGTTTCGGGCGTATAATGGTGTATCCAAGTTTCATCTATAGTAATTAATTGCTGCCAAAACACGGACTCATTGCGCCTAACTGCGCAAACAGAGCATGGGAAATGTTCTTTCACGCTCATGCGGCACCCAACATGCGGACAGTTTCCTCATATCTAAATGTTGATTTAATATGTAACATACACATTCTTTTGACATGTTCATAACCTCTGCTCTATCACTTTAATTCGGTGGTCGTCTAGCACCATTTAGTGAAATTTTGCGATGCTTGGCAGAAACTTTTCAGGCCACCCTCGTATTTAGAATATTTGATATCATGGTTGTCTCCCTTATTATACTCTTGAAAGTGATTTAGGATTATTTAATATTAAACCGTCCAGGAACTATTTCCATTTTTTATATTTTTTCTTTTAACTGTTTATTTACTAATAGCCACTATAACAATTATAGTATATAAATACTCCATTCTTATATCACCATCATCGTCATCATCATAATCTTTTTTCTCCGTCTACCTCCTAAGCAGTGTGAGGAGATCCTTTATAGAGCTTGACCCAGTACAGTTTGTCCTGTACCAGCACATTTCTTCTATTCCCACCTATTCCTCTTTTCCTGAAAGCCTCCTTTACTCCGTCTTCCCACTTTAGTCTTGGTCTTCCTCTCCCTCTCTTGCCTCTACTCTTGCATTGTATGCACCTTTTGCTGTTTGGCTTTGCTCTACATGTAATAGATGTCAAACCATTCTTTATTACTCAAAATATTTTTCATGTTTTAAACAAATAATTTTATCATATCTGATTTCTAGGGAGTGGTTATCGGAAAATGCTAAACCATCAAAAGACAAGTTATTAGCTCTTAAACCTGTGAGAGAAGAAGTGGTTCGTTTGCAGGAAAGTCTTTGTAATAGACTCCTTTTGAAAAATATACTTTGGGAATGTGGATGGAATGTATCTCATTTCAGAGGTTGTTTACTTGCATTTCAAGCTCTAGCCCAACATCATGATGATGCTATGTCGGTTTTGAAGGGTATGTATTTAAAAATGCTATTCATATAACAGATATTCTCAAATCAACTTTTGAATATTATGGTATAAGTTCCTCAGGTCATCGCATCAATTTGATTCACAAGTTTTAACTTTTCATTTGTTTCGTTTTTAACATGCTCGAAAATAAAAATAATCGTAAGCTTTAGTATGGAAAAAATATTGTAAATATGGGAAATGTGTATATTTCAGTAATTATGTCATCAAGAAATGAACATATGTATATCAAACATCTATACTTCATAATGTTAGTTGAAACCTTTATTTTTTGATGAAATGATTACTGAAATATACACATTTCACACAACTACACTCATTATTTCATACCGTAACTCATGATTATTTTTATTTTTGAGTATGTTAAAAAATAAGCAAATGAAAAGTTAAAACTTGTGACTACTCGAAGCGGCAACCTCTAGACCTGATACCAATATTATTAATGATATTATTAACCCCAGAAATATATTTTGTCTGATAAGTTTTCTTTTTTTAAACGTAAATGTAGTTGAATTATCAAAGTTTAAATAATTCTATCTTCTTAGTCTTATTTATTTAAAACTAGAATGACTTCTTGAAACAACAATGCTTTGTTACAGGGAGAACCCTTGTGTTTGGTAATGATACTGGAGTAAGCTTTGATGGACAAATCTTGTTGAACATTTCCGAAGTTCGGAATAATTGGTTAGATGTATGCTTTTCCCTTATAATTTTTTTAAAATTGATTTATTTGTATCTACATATTCATGGCATTGACTAATGCTTTACTTTAAATTAAGAATATATTACCAATTAATATTGTATTTGTTGTTTTAGCCCGCTAAACATTATTTCATTTTTGTTAACATTTATAACCATTTCAATTATCATCTTATGATTTTTCTGTTTGTTCCAATATGGTGTTGGTATGAATAGTATGATATTAGTTGGAAGATTATCTTATCTCGTTATCTTGGTAGATATAAGATGTTGAATCATTGTGGTCTTATGTGATTGATTCCATAGTTTCGATTTTCTATTGGAATTCTTTATTTAACATTAATAAGCTGTTTTCAAGGATATTAATACCATCATCATTAAAAAAAATAAAATCCATAGATATTACCCTATAGTCTATTTTACAAGGTGGTTATTTTGGAATTTAAATAGAGTATTGTTTAATTTGAGGTAGAATCTTAAATTTATAATAAATATTTTCACAATATTAGTTATTAGACGGGGTCGATCAATGTGTAGAGAGCTGAGTTGCTGTGCTTTAGATCCCTGGGTTTGATTACTCCGAATTATAGCCCCTGTAAATTACTGCTCTAAAATACTTTAAGACCACTTGGCCATTTTCTTTTCAGGTGCTTAAGAGGATTATCAAGTTAGGAAAACAAGGTTTATTGTGGAAGGATAAATATTCCAGGACAAGTATGTAATATAACGGATTTTAAGGTGTTTGTGAATAATTTGTTTTTAGAAATCTTAAGGAGTATTGTATATTTATGTTTGTTATTTCGATCGGAACTTTTTTATGTTATTAAAATGTAAGTTCAGATTTCTTTAATGATATTTGTATGTGGTTTATTGATATTAAGAACTTTTGAACATTTCTTTAGTTACTGAAAAAATTGTAATTCACATTACAATACCAGGAAAAACAGTTTATTATTGTTTCTAGAAAAATGTAAAAAAAAAAAAATTGAAAGTTTATTGTTTCTTGAAAGTATTTTGAATTTTAGCTGATGTGTTTCGTTTTAAGAGTATATTGAATTGATGAGCATGTATTGTAAAAGTAAGGTCTATTAACATTAAATTTATATTAACTAGCAATTGGCCCATAGCGTTTAACCACTGGTTCACTGTTTCTTATTTGGGGATTATAAGTCGTTGGGAACTTTCAATTATAAAACTCATATTGAGCATATTTCATTAGCCCTTTTGTTAATGTTTTTACTAAAATGCTTTAAATCTTACGAATAACTTGGCCTAGTGGTGTGACCTGATGATTATAATGATTCAATTCCCTTCTCTAGCAGCAGTAGGAAAGTAAAAATTACATCTAAAGTTGGCTGTTTGTAAGAAATGTTTTCAGTATCTTGATTTCATAATCACATACATTAATTCAATGTGTTATCATAACATACTTTAATGTATTTATTCGTTTTTATTTTTTTAGTTCATAAAGAATGTTGTTCGTGAGCAAGATGTTGCTTTGAAGACTGTACCTATGTTTGAGAAAACTTTGTCTCGGGTCTTAAGAGATATCCAAGTTGTTAGAAGGTATTCTATGCTGTTAATCTTTTTTAAAGTCGATAATTTTTGCTACCTACTCTTTTTAAGTTGGTTATTTTTGAAGTCTTGATTATTGGATCTCTTATTATAAAAGCATTACCTGCATAGGTATTCACTCGTTTTGTATTACAATAATGATACATGCCTACCCATTATGCTAATACTTCAAATATATTTACCCAATGCTTGTCCTACCATTCCACATTTTTATAGTGTTTTAAATCCAACTGTAATAATAGTCTTACGTGTTCTAACTTTCAGCTTTGTAGACAGTCTGGCAAGTTTAGTTTTATTTTTTAACCTAATTGAATAATTTTTATTACTATTAATTTATTTAAGTGCATATTTTATTGTCATTTCAGAAAGTTTCAACCTCGTACAATGGCAAAAACATACGAAGCCAATTTGATTCGAATGACAACCCTACTTAGTGATTACCAGGGCAGAAGAGGTTATCCAAAATCATGGCCTGATAGCCTGGCAAAATATGAATTAGTTGTTGAAAGGTTCTCATTAGATTAATTATCCATTTTCTTAATCCATGTATGAGTTGAAAATGGTTGACTGGATGATCTTATGTAAAGGAGATGGTTGGGGGGTGCAGTCAATAAGAACACCGAATAAGTGAAATACTTATATTATGTGCCGACGTTTCGACCTACAGTGTAGGTCATCTTCAGGGCTAACAGAGAAACAAACAGAACAAAAATGTAAAAACATCAAAGTTGTACAGTAACAATACTAGTGACAAATAATGTAGAAAAATACAAAGTGGTAGATATGAAAATAGAAGATAAAGAATATTAAAAAGGAGTCAGATTATAATAAAAAAAAAAGATATAGACAGATTTAAAAATTACTGATAATGAAAAGGCATTAAACTAGTGGTAGATATAATAAAAATCAGATAAAGACAAATATAACAAAATTATTGAAATAGTGACAGATATAATTATAGAAAATGTGATAGAATATAATAAAATTAAGATAAAGACAGATATAACAAAGATATTGATAATGGAAAGAAAATGAAAATAATGGCAGATATAATAAAGTAAGACAGATTTAATAAAATTAAAGAAAATGAGCAGAAATGATAAATAATAAATAACGCAAATAAAATAAAAATAGAAAATAAATGTACAGAATGGATAGTACAGTACAATATAATAATATAAAGAAAAATCAAAAGGAGGAGTTAAACAAAAGAACAAAGACGAGGATATTTACATATAAAGAAAGGTTGGAATATGAATAATACAGAAAAACTAGTAAAATAAAGGTGTAAAATGTATGATAACGGACTTAATGATGTTACCAAATTACAGAAAAGTATGGAAATATATGTACAATAACAACTGTGAGTAATAGAAAAACTATTGTACAATAACACCAGTGTACAATGACTGTTTTGAAAATATAGTAGATAGGAATAGAATATGAAAAGATAAAATAGGTGAAAACGCTAGTACAGTAACAATAGTTTACAATGTATGTATGAAAAAATTAGATGGGATTAATGAATTAGAAAAATAAAATAGGTGTATAAAAATATGAACACATATTTCATATTTTTATACACCTATTTTATTTTTCTAATTCATTAATCCCATCTAATTTTTTCATACATACATTGTAAACTATTGTTACTGTACTAGCGTTTTCACCTATTTTATCTTTTCATATTCTATTCCTATCTACTATATTTTCAAAACAGTCATTGTACACTGGTGTTATTGTACAATAGTTTTTCTATTACTCACAGTTGTTATTGTACATATATTTCCATACTTTTCTGTAATTTGGTAACATCATTAAGTCCGTTATCATACATTTTACACCTTTATTTTACTAGTTTTTCTGTATTATTCATATTCCAACCTTTCTTTATATGTAAATATCCTCGTCTTTGTTCTTTTGTTTAACTCCTCCTTTTGATTTTTCTTTATATTATTATATTGTACTGTACTATCCATTCTGTACATTTATTTTCTATTTTTATTTTATTTGCGTTATTTATTATTTATCATTTCTGCTCATTTTCTTTAATTTTATTAAATCTGTCTTACTTTATTATATCTGCCATTATTTTCATTTTCTTTCCATTATCAATATCTTTGTTATATCTGTCTTTATCTTAATTTTATTATATTCTATCACATTTTCTATAATTATATCTGTCACTATTTCAATAATTTTGTTATATTTGTCTTTATCTGATTTTTATTATATCTACCACTAGTTTAATGCCTTTTCATTATCAGTAATTTTTAAATTTGTCTATATCTTTTTTTTTTTATTATAATCTGACTCCTTTTTAATATTCTTTATCTTCTATTTTCATATCTACCACTTTGTATTTTTCTACATTATTTGTCACTAGTATTGTTACTGTACAACTTTGATGTTTTTACATTTTTGTTCTGTTTGTTTCTCTGTTAGCCCTGAAGATGACCTACACTGTAGGTCGAAACGTCGGCACATAATATAAGTATTTCACTTATTCGGTGTTCTTATTGACTGCATCCCCCAACCATCTCCTTTACATTTTCTTAATCCATCGCTTATCATAACTTTTTCAACATTACAACTATGCTGTCTTAATTGGCATGATTAGTAGATTCTCTAGAATAACTGCTATTTTGTTCAGTTTTTCTGAATGATTAAACAAGAACCATTTATTCAAGAAAGGGTTCATGTTGAAGCAGAATAATGAACAATTAGATGATTAATCGTTTAATGTATTACTTTCATGTTTAATAATTATAATATGTATACAGTTCTATTGATTTTGATATGATACTGAGCTAGTGCTTACATAATTTTTTTAGAGAATCTGGGCCAATGATGGTGTCACCAACCGGCCAGTTTATACTTCCTTGTTCTTGTCCTGCGTTTTTGCTAGTAAGTTTTATTAGTGACAATATAAACATTGCTACGGAACTCCTTGACAAATATCAAATGTGAGTTCTAATTCAATGCTATATGAGTATAATGTTTTTGTTCACTTTATTAATTATTGTTAATTTATAACTAATTTTATTTTACAGAATGAAAGAAGTTGAAAAAACAATATACGAAGAATGCATTAATAAGCTAGGTCTTCTATCTTTAAAAAAAGATGACTGCATTACTCCTGAACCTATGATAGCATGCTGCACCAAACTTTTACAAAATAGGTTTGATACATTTAATCAATTTAAAAAATAACAATTTTTTATTGTTTATTTTCTTAAATATTTCTTTATGTATTTTTCTAGGAATAAACTTCGGCCATTATTAGAAGGGACTGCTCTTACGGTAACGAATTACTACTCTGTTATGTCTGACGGTCAAATGTGCATTCCATGGAATTGGAAAATATGATATTTTGGTGAAATTTAACTCATTAGTTTATGTTATAAAAGAATCGTGGTTAACAAATCCCACTCATACCTAGTCATTCTCAGTTTTAGTTTAATGCTAGTCTGCTCAGAGTAATTTTAAGGTAAATTAGAAACAAATATGTTGTTTTATATTTTAAATTGATTTTTGTAACAGATCTGTTGGCTTCTTTTCATGTGTATTTGATTGGCGTTCTTGATTAATTTTATGAAGCAGTGTAAAGAATGTTTAGTTCGTTATGTTCCTATCTGTCATAATACAGTGAAACTTCTTTACAATAGATGCTTATAGGGTAAAAAACCATGGCTATCTGACTTAGTAATTGCCCTTTAAAAACCAGTTCATTGCAGAATTATTAGGTTTAAAGATAACATCTGTGATATTTTTTTATAAAATTAACTGATAATTAAATCATATTAAAGATTCTACCTAATCACTGATGAAATTCATTGTGAAAAATTGTAAATTTAATTTTTTTAAATTAAATTAAATTCTTTATTTCATCAAGAGGAATAATTTATTAATTCAGACTTATGAGGGAAGAGTCTGCAGATTTTGATAGAGATTTCATTTTGCAATTAGCATTTTTGACAAGAAAGATGGAATTGAATAGCTATAGTTTATCAGGAAGAAAATTAAAAAAAAAGAAGAATGCTTGCAATGTGGGTCGAAACGTTGGCTCTCCAATAAACAGTTCTCCCTACTTAAGAATAATTTTATTTACCTCCACCCGGATTATATTCTTCCTCATATATGTAAGGTCATATATGTAAGCTGACCAATAGTTTTTTTTAATTTTATTATTAAAATCGGATGCTGATTACAATAAATTACAAATTTTGTACTTTTCATTTTAAACCCGATGATTTTTTAATGTCAAGGTGAATTTCAAGGCCATGGAAATTCATCAATTTCAAGGAGTAGCAAATTTGTCATAGGATAAATCGGTAGGGGAGGAGGGTTAAAAATGGAATAAATCATAATTTTCATTTAAAACCAAAAATTCTAGGTTTATTTGCTCTGGGATGGAGTTGTACAAACTGCATGAGGTTAATATGTTTTCTGTGTAACAGGAGCTGTTATCGACTATTTAATAAGCAGTCATATATTTTAAAATGTATCCATTCTTTTCACTGATGCAAAATAAATAATTTTAAAAGCATGTTAGTAAAAGCTAATAAACAGTCAATAAAAACAAATAAAACAGAAAATTTTAAATAAAAAGATAAAACAGCACAATTTATATATTATGCTCTAATGATATGCTTATTTGAGGAGTTTCACTGTACGCATTTTGTCTCAGTCAATCTTAGAGGTTTACAAAATTTTAGACTTTTATTATTTACTTCTTCTTGAGCTCTGTTTAATAATAATATACGAAATATATTAAAGGGCACTCCAGAATTACTAAAAATAACATTCTAAATAAATAAAAACGCTCATTGCTAGTACTATCAATCGCTAATTTCTTTCTTTTGGTTGTTAGTTTTACTTGTTTGGAATTGGTTTATAAGAATAACAAAGTTATCAGTGAACATAAATAAAAAAAGTTAACATCAAATATTTATGGAACCACATTGGGATGGTATCTTTTTAATTAAAAAAAAAATAACTAATATAAATCAGTTTAATAATAGCCAAGTGGACTTACACCATTACTGATAACCTCTTTTGTATTGAGACAATTAATAAAATTATTATTATAGTATAACTAGTTTGTAATGGGGATAAGTAACCCGTAAAATTTTTGTTTGTGCAATTCCAATGTTTACTTGTACTTTATTATGAAATATGGCCCTGATTATTACTTCTAATTGTTAATGCGGACAAAGTTTAAGTATCATATATATTTTAAAATAAAATTAATATTATTAATATTAATTTTATTTTTTAATATGCTTTTAAATAAAATCATTAACGCTGATGGTTTTATCATAATTTTATTTTTAGTTAAAATGATTGTCACGTTATTTTTTTGAAATTATACATTTTGTGTAATTCCTGCAAGTATTGTTAAATGATATTTACTCTAAAGAAAATTTAAAATGTTAATTTTTTTGATATGTAGTTTTAGTAATTTTACATTCCATATTCATTAATTTTTTACATTTTAACTGCAAACGTAGATTGTTCATCTGTTAAGGAAATACATTGTTGTGTTTTTTTATTATGAATGTTTAAACTTTGCTCATCACTTTTTGTGACATACTTTATGATTAATATTATTTCTTGTTGTGCAAGAATTATTTAGAGGTAGATATGTTTATTAATTAACAGGTTTTTCTCTACTACAGTTTCCTGACAAAGTTAAATTGGAAAAAGAATTAGGGAAATCTTATTCATGTTTTTTTATTGTGATGTCCAATATATCTGATCCAATATTTCTCTTGATTTTGAAAGATTTTTTAAGAAAATCTACTCCTTAAAATACTGGCCTGAGTAGCAGGCAACGCCTCGGATGAGTGCCAGAAACAAAATCATGAAATTTTGATGTGGGCAACATATTTTATTTCGTTTGTTGTTCCGATGAAGGCAGTGTGACAATTATTTGAGTACAGCAATGCACTAAACTTCTTTAACCTGTGATAAAAATAAATAATTTTTTCAAATGGTTGATATTTCAAAATGTTCACTGTCAACAAAACTAAATAGTTGAGACTAACTGGTCTTTGATATACTACAGCAGGAGTCGACAACCGGCGGCCCATGGACCATCTCGGTGCGGCCCGCAAGCCTGAGGTCCACAAGAAAAAAATACCAAGAAAGTTTGACCATTTTCCTAATTGAAAGGAAGCCGTGGAAGAGGCTGGAGATAATTTTGAGTGGCAAAATATTACAATGAGAAATGTGTTAACACAACTTCAAACTGAGGTTGTAAATCGATTCAACTACTTTAAAAAGATCTTCCTTAACATGGAAATTTTCTAAAACCCTTTTGCAATTGATATTAATGATGTACCAAGCAATTTGCAAATGAACATAGTAGATTTGCAAAGTAATAGCACACTTAAAACGGCATTTAAGGAAAGCACTGACTTGGTACAGTTCTACGGAGGTTTGAGTTCTGAAAACTTCAAAGAATTGAAAAAGTTTGCTCAGCAGATAATCACTATGTTTGGTAGTACGTATTTGTGTGATCAGACTTTTTCAATTCTCAACTACCACAAAAATAAGAATTGTTCGCGGTTAACAGATGAACATTTAGACGCGATACTGCGCTTGTCAACGACTAAAATGAAAGCAGATGTTAAAAAACTTGCAAGTCAAATGCAGCCACAAAAATCTCATTAGTTCCTACTTCTATGTTAGTATAGTAATTCAATTTAAATAGACATGATTATACAAATATATATATGATTAAAAATGTGGATATGCTTTTTATTTACACTGATACTCGGCAACATTGGTGGCCCTTCTGAAGCAAAAGGCTGCCGACCCATGTACCACAGAATAGAAAGACTATTCTATTCACCTATTTTACTGTTAAAAATGGAAAAGTCTTTTTTCTCTTATATGTATCAAAACAAGTTTTTATTTGTTATAAACTGTTCTAATAATTTTAACTTTATCGTACATTAACATCTGCATATTTTTTTTTGTTTTTAAGATTAGCAATTAGTTTCAATATGAGATTAAATTTTTGTTTTGGATTAGATTTTTTATTATTACCTGATATACCAATTAAATTAAGGGTATAAACAGATCACTCAAGAAATGAAAATAAATTCTTAGCCCATCAAGTGGACATTTTGAATCAGTTAAAAAATCACTTAGACAGCATTTTGAGTATTGGAAATAATAAATTCTTAACTCACCCTACAGGATATCAGTATGCTGAATCATTGATGGAAGGAGCTAGTCGAAATAGCCATAGAGAAACATTAGCTGAAATCTACATTTCTAATGAGCTAATCAAATCTTGTGGTGAAGGAGGAATTTCTGAAGATATCTGTTGGTTAATAAGCCCTAAGAAAATGAAAAGAGTTAAACTTTAGCCCGGAAAAGTACAAAAGAGCTAATTTTATTAACTTTAAAAGGCTAATTTCTAATGAGCCAATAGTATCTTGAAGACGAGATGAAAGTAATATATTTAACAATGATGCAGTGAAAATAAATAAATTATACTTGAATTTAAAATTAAATGAACAATTACCTGTTGTGTAATTTCCTTACACCCCCGGCGTCGGGTATGTTCACAGGATAATAAAGGGAGAGGAAGGCAAAACCACTAATGCGTACCTTGGCTTCTGTTAAGCTTTCTGTCCAGATAAGAGAGATCTTTGCTTAAGTGATGTTGGTTGCGTCTGTTACAAGGAAGACATTTTGTTCCTGCAGAGTTATTCAATCTCAAATGAATATTTTTTATAATTGTGAAGAGCTTACATCCCAACCGATCCTAGTACTATCCTTACCACTATGTTGATGTTACACATGTGTTATGAGTCAACACTAATCTAATATAGCATACTCTCTCCATTCTCTTCGTTACTATATCTCTGGCCTTGAAGAATGGTGTCATAACTGGAGGATCAAAATAAATTTCCACAAGTCCCATCAAATGCACTTCGTCATAAACCAACGACTTTCTTTCTTCCTCTATCTTCTAGTAATATGCCACTGATTCCTGTAGAATATATCCGATACTTAAGACTACATCTTGACAAACATTTTGCATGGAATCGTCATACTAGACTGAAAAGACAAGAAACTGCTCGCCGTTTCAGGTTACTTCATCACTTTTTAGAAAAACCCACTTAACTCCTAATTTGTCACGAAAGACTCATATACATGACTGCTATAAAAGACCCATTTGGAATCACGGAGTAAAGCTTTGTGGCTTCACGAATCCATCGAATTGCTTTCGTTTGCAATCCAAAATTCTTCGTAGAATCTTCAATGATCCACACTTTGTTACCTATAAGTTGATCGGTAATGACATTAATGTCCCATTTGTTGCCTATTTCGCCTGAACCCAATACCGATCCTTTCATGAAAAACTTTATTATCACTCAAGTTCACTAGTTTCAAACCTAATAGCCTCTTCAATTCCCGATAATCCTCCGAGGCATCTGAAAATAACATAATCTTGTGACCTTTTAAGTTGAATTTGAGTACTTCCAGTTTCTCTGCTTACCTTTATCTCATGTATCATTCATTCTATTTTCTTGTATCATTATAATACAGTTGTAAATTTATAATACAATAAGCAAATTTATTACTTTAAATAACTATAAATTAATTTGTTTTTTCTCTCATAAAGCTGAAATAACTACTACTAATTGAGTTTCCAATGACTTAAATATTTTGCAAGCTATATTTAAAGTCTAAAGTCTTAAATTGTGACAACAAATATTGATATTGTTGCTCGCCCTTTCTGAAAATTAAGGAATCTGCTACTAAAAATAATAGACCTGTACCACTACAAGCAATGAAGGATCTTGGATTCCGTAAGTTGGTTGAGATCGTACTGTTTCTGGAACAGCGGTCTTGTAGGGAGGCGATTTGTCCGAAATCGAGCTCAACCGTCAGGTTTTCCCCCAGTGATGGTTGATCCACTTTCTAGAAGCTGGCTGAGCTCCAGGGAGGTCTCCAGATCCTGAGGGTCCATCCTTGGCTGTTAACAAATTAAATAAATTACCTATCTGCCTTTATAAAAATAATAGTAAACCCAAATCACTTTCTGCACAACCGTTCTTTGAAAACTGTAATACTCTACCATATATTAAACCCAAAATCTTCGAGGATAATGGGAGTACATTTTTTTTATTCTATAAAAAATATTTTACTGGAGTTGTACCGTCCGAAACAAATTTCTCCGTTGCCCTCCCGATTTTCTGTCCAGTCCTGATTTGAGAAACAACAGCTATTAATTATGTGAATGGGGATAGAAATAAGGAAGTTAGCCGTTTGAAATTATCAACTTCATCATCTTTTGAGTGTAAACTTACTTAAGTCAAACTTCAACTTAAATTGGCAAGAAAGTGTTTCATTAAGGCAGCCTGATTAATACCTCCGAGATGCTGGCAGTAATTCATCAAATGGGATATTTAGAAGAGGGTGACTTTTAATTTCCATACCGTAACCGAAGGGAGGAGGGTCCTAAATCACCCCCTGTCTAGATTTATATCTAAGGAGACGTCTCCGTCTTGCGCCGGATATTTATTCATTTATTTATCCTCCCTTTTTGCCCTCGAGGATTTATCGCCTCGGTTAGGCGAATAAGGGCAGGAAACGATTTTTTTATTCAGTGCGGGGAATAAGTTTTCTTCTAAGCAAAAGTGGTCGTTATTCTTTTTCCTGGCAGTCAGAGTTGAATGTACAATGTCTGGAGTATAATAAGAATTTCTAGAACTTATATCACTGCCAAGCTTTGTAACATGTGAATTTCTGAAGAATGATCGTCTTATCATTCTAGCAAAAAATGAGTTGTTGCTTGTTTATTCATTTAACGTAACTTTATGCTGCTATAGCTAATAAGGAGTTCTAAAATTTTCCTATCCAAATTTAATTGGGATAGGGATTTTTGACGAGTACCAGATGTCGCACAGGCTCGGGACCCCCGTTTTACGTCCCTTCCGAAGGGCTGTATAACAAAGTATTTTTTACTCCCTTTGAAAAATCCTAAGTCCACGTAATGAGCTGTGAATCCGAGACTTTTTTCAAAATTTTCGCCTTTTAATTAAGCAATGCCTTATTCTCCCGAAACATCAGATCCGTAACCGGACTAAAACCATGAGAAATAAGGTGAATAAGTTTCGTGCCTGACGAAATTGCTTGACTAAATCGATGAAAAATGTGAAAAAGTCAATTTTTTTAATTTTGAAGTTAGTCGTTTTCTATCCTGAACGCCTCTTATGTACTTTTTAAGTACCAATCCGAGTTTATGAAGTTGCCACAACCCTAATCAACATTTATTAATTAATAAATTTTACTTATTTCAGACATATGAATTTGAGTTCTTAGACGAGTAATTTATAATTATATTTTAATTATCTTGTTTCTGTTACTGGACTATATCTTTCTTATTCAATCATTCAAGTAAGTAAAATAAACTTTTTTCCAGTCATATATTTTTTCTTTATTTAAAAACGTTTCAACATTACTCTGTCAAATTTTAAATTATTTGAGAATCTACTAAAAAGGTTGAAAATGTACAAATTTATAAAAAATTTTAGAGAATAGTTTTAAATTAAATAAGGGTAAAGGACTTATAAGAAATGTAAATTGAGAATGACCGAGTAATGTTGAAACGTTTTTAAATAAAGAAAAAATATATGACTGGAAAAAGGTTTATTTTACTTACTTGAATGATTTATAATTATTTAAAAACGTAACATTGAAGATTTACAAGGCAACGACAGTCTATGTCACTGGTCCAAACCGCCTAAAACAGTTTGTTTAACATCTTATGTTTTCCATACAATATTACAAATTCAAAATTAATGTATCGTTGATATTTTATTTAATAATAAATTATTGTAAATATTAAATAGATGTGGTATTTCTTGCTCATCACGTAACATTTGGATTTCTTCTGTTCATTAAGACACTCATAATTGACTAATATGAACTGTTATGTCTAAATTGGTACTCATTTAGGAATATAACTACTTATAACACACACAAATTAGTAATAACACCATTTATTCAATAAGACTGTACACACTGTAACATTGTTGTTGTCGATAACACACTAGAGGAGGTACTCTCCAAAAGGGCGGGACCTGAGACTCGATCACATATAATCGATAGATCGATTGATACACAACAGTCTCCCACACTTATTAAAATAATTATGACATGCGAAAATCAAGGGGTAAATTGAGTAACATATTCTTGGAATCTTCTTGGTGGCCTCCGTTCTCTGCTTGTTCGCCTCAGCATGGGATGTGGCTGGCCCCTGGGATGTTCTTGTTGCTGCGGGGGGTTCGATGGTCTTGGTTCTGGCTGGATGTCTTCTGGAAGTTTACTTTTTGGTTCGACATCATTGGTTGAATTCTTGGGGGGTAGAGTAAACATCACTTTCTTCTTTGGTTTAGCGTCGCTCGCAATGTAAAGTAATTGATTGATGTGCCTCTTCAGGCTATATCCGTTAATGTCGAGTTTGATTATGTAATGAAGCTTCCCAATTTTTTGGATTACGGTTCCGAGTCTCCATGTTGGTTTTCCAGTGTGGGGGTACCATCTTGCTTGTATGCGATCTCCCACACTTAGTTGGCGTGTACCCAGAGTGGTGCTGGGAAAAGCTGGTGTTTGTGGGGGTGGTTTCAGCAGACTAGTTTAATCCGTATTCTACGTTGTAGGTACAGTTCTGATGGTGATTTCCCACATGCTAGCGGGGTCGATCTGTATCGCATTAAGATTTCTTGGACTTTTCTTTGGAGGGGTAACGTAGAACGAGACATGGCCTGTAATTTCTGTTTAAAGGTCTGAATATTGCGTTCTGCGATTCCGTTTGTGGCGGGATGTCCTGGTGCTATGAACTTTTGTTGAATGCCATATTGTGTGCAGAATTTGAGAAATGTTTCGCTTTTGAGTATTGTTGCATTATCCGACACTAGGACTTTTGGTAGGCCGTGAGTTGAGAATATATCTTGAAGGTACTGAATGGTTGAATCTGTTGTTGGTGCATTCTTAGAGAACCGGACTTCTATCCAGCGGGACTTAGCGTCTACTAAAAGAAAGAAGTAGTGGTCTTGGAATGGTCCCGCGTAGTCCATATGAACCCTATCAAAATTCTCTGAGGGTTCATCCCAGTGATGGATTGGAGCTTTGGGAGGATTTTTTCTAATTTGTCCACATTCCTGACAAGCTCTGACGAGATTTTCAATGTCTGTGTCTAGATTTTTCCAGTAAACATATTGACGGGATAACTGTTTCATTTTTACAACCCCTGCATGGGTGTAATGAAGTTCGTTAAGAACTGCTTGTTGTAATGACTTTGGAACGACAACTCGTTGTCCTTTAAAAATTATGCCATTTTGCAGATAGAGTTCAGTGTTATTGTTTTCACCCTTCAAAAGGTCTGATTTAATTCTAGTTAATTGTTCATCTCGTGAGGTTTCTTCAGCGAGGGTTTTATAATTGAGCGTATCGTTGGAAATAGTGTATATGGTTTCATTAGAAATTAACGAGACTTCTTCTTCTATATTTTGTTCAATTTGGGACATATTTTCTTGGATAGGGGATCTTGAAAGGAAATCGGCGTGTACATTTTCTTCTGCCTTTTTATGTTCAATTTGGTAGTCAAAATTTGTGAGCCAGGTTGCGTAGCGTAGAAGCCTAGCGGACGTCATTGCTGGAAGATGTGCATTCTCGTGCAGAATGTGGGTCAGTGGCCGGTTATCAGTATAAAGGGTAAACTTTCTGCCATAAATATAATAATGAAATTTCTTGAGAGCAAAAACGATAGACAAGGCTTCTCTATCTAGTTGGCTATAGTTCATCTCGGTTTTGGTCAATGCACGTGATGCAAAAGCAATAGGTTTTTCTATGCCATTTATGGTGTGTGAGAGTACTCCTGCTACCCCGGTTGGTGAGGCGTCGCAAGCTACTGAGAGAGGAAGGTCTGGACTAAAGGGTGTTAAGACTCTATCGCTAGAAATTTCATTTTTCAATTGTTTAAAGGCTGATTCACATCTAGAAGACCAGTCGAATTTTTGTTGCTTTTGTAAAAGTAATCTCAATGGGTACGTCAGCGTTGAAATATTTGGAATAAATTTGGCATATTAGGTCACCATGCCCAAAAACCTCTTGACGTCGTCTTGACTTGCTGGTCGCGGTGCCTTCAAAATGGCCATGACTTTGGCTGGGTCTTTTGAAATTTTACCTTGTTCGAATACATAGCCCAAGTATTGAATTTTGGTTTTGAATAGTTCACACTTTTCTCTATTGAGGTGTAAATCAAACTCTTTTAGTCTATCAAGGCAAGCAATCAAATTTTTTAAGCAGTCCTCTCTTGTTTTCCCATGAACTATGATGTTATCAAAGTATGTTGTGACCCCTTGTAGTCCTGTTAGGACTTTGTCCATGATAAGATGGAATTCATTTGGTGCAGTTTTGATGCCAAAAGAGAGACGGTTAACTGTATAGGTTCCTTTATGGGTAATGATTGTTTGAATTTTTGCACTATCTTGGTCGACTGGGACCTGGAGGTATGCTTTAACTAAATCCAGTGAGCAATAATATGTGGAACTATTGAGTGCTGTAAGAAGGTCATCAATTCTTGGTATAGGATAATGTGCGTCCTGAAGTTGAGGGTTTACCCCCACCTTATAATCAACACATAGGCGTACTTTACCATTTGCCTTGGGAACAACAACTAAAGGGGAAGTCCAGTCACTCTCTTGTACCTTTGAGATGATGTTTTGCTTTTCGAGTGTCTCGAGTTCTTGCTCTACTTCTGCTTTCAAGGCTTGTGGTACCTCTCTAGCCTTAAAAGCAATGGGTTTTGCGTTGTTTCGTAATTTAAGGGAAATCTTTAAGTTTTTGCAGCAGCCCACCGTTTGTTGAAATATCTCTGGGTATCTGTTGAGGATCACGTTTTCGACATTGTCAGGAATTATTGAATGTATTGAATTATTGTTGACTTTTCCAACGTCGATGTCTTGTAACTGAATATTTAGGTGTCTGATCCAGGAACGGCCCAGAAGTGGGGAAAACTTGTCTGAAACTACATAAAGTGTCTCTGTTGATTTTATATCCTTATATTGAACCTCTACTTCTGCTACTCCAATGGGTGCGAAAATACCTGAGGTGTAAGAGCGAAATCGGATGTTGGTATCTCTAAGTTTCTTATTAAGGTTCAGGCGATTAAAATTTGATTCATTTAACAGTGTTTGTCCTGCTCCGGAATCTACCTCAAATTGTTGAATTATATTGTTGATTTTTACTTGAACGAAATACTTCTGTGTATCCTGATTCTGACTGTTTATTTCATATATTGTGTATTGATCGTAGAGGAATGAGTCTTCTTCTGAGTCTACTGACTGCACTCCCTTTTTAACTGACATTAATCTTTTTAGACACACTTTTTCGACATGTCCCACTTTTTCACAGTATTGACATTTTAATTTAGTCGAAATAACTCTGCAATTTTTTGAATTGTGATTATTTCTACCACATTTTAAACAAAGCCCTTCAATTCCAAGGTGTTTTAAGTTAAGGCGTGTGTGTCTTGAATTTGATTTATCTCTAGGTCTTGAACTATAATTATTTTGACTCCCACTACGTGGTCTCGAAAGTCTATGTACACTGTTATTTTCTGAATAATTTTCTGTGGATATATCGAATTGTTGGCTTGCCAAGTTCGATGCTTCTAAGGTTAGTGCCTTTGAGACAATGTTTTTGAGTCATCCAAAAGAAGTTGGTGACGTATATCTTGGTTAGACAGACCTCTGATAAACTGGGAGTGTAAAAAGATATCTGCCACAGACTTTTCACATTCACATTTAAAGCTGCATGCAGGAATGTATTTTCGTAATTGGGTGACAAAATCTTGGATAGATTGGTTAGGTGCTTGTTTTTGTGACAGAAATTTATGTCTTTCAACTAAAATATTTTTTTTCTCGGTCAGTTGATCATCAAGGGTTTTAATAATTTCATCAAATGTTAATGTATTGAGCTCTTTTGGTGCTACTGATAGCTTAAGCAACTCGAAATATTCAGGGCCAATGCTATTTAAAAGAATCGTTTTTGCTGAGGCTTTGTCATTGCCTTTTAGGGCAAGAAAGTTATCAAACCGTTCTTTGTATTGTTGAAAAGATTCCGTGTTTTTATTAAAAGTATCAAATTTACTTACATTATGTTGAGGAAGTGTTGAAGAAGCGCTTTGATTTATGGACGAGAATTTTTCTAACATAGCTGAAAAATGCTGTTGCTGTTGTTGCAAAAACTGGGTGAATTGAACAGCGTCCATTGTTCTAGGTTGAAAATAAACTTAAGAGATTAGAATATCAGTTTTCTCTGTGTTTATCCTCGTCGCCACTTTGTTAATGTTTTGAAAATTTACCTTACTGGGAAAGGGCGAATTCAGGATCTCAGAACTCGCCAGGATAAAATCATCACAATCTTTTTCTTCACAACTCTTGTTAGGACAAAAATGAGGGAAATAATTCAAAAAACAAATAGTTGATTTTTTGTTTCTGAGAAAGTTTATTTAAAAAAAGTAAAAACATGTAATATGAACTTAACAACATTATCTTCATAGTTTTTGTAATAAAATAATAATATTCTGCAGTTTACAAAAAATTAAAAACAAAAAGTTGATTTTTTTTTCAATAAATAAATAATAATATATTTAGTATTTAGGAATATAACTACTTATAACACACACAAATAGTAATAACACCATTTATTCAATAAGACTGTACACACTGTAACATTGTTGTTGTCGATAACACACTAGAGGAGGTACTCCCCAAAATGGCGGGACCTGAGACTCGATCACATATAATCGATAGATCGATTGATACACAACATGAACGAACTGTTCACTAGTAGTTGCAACTAGCACGTACGTAACCCCGACCTCATTTTTTTATCGTTTCAGAAACCATGACCATTCTTCTTATACTACATATGAACTATGACCAACCGTTCTAACTTTTGTCATTTTTAATCAGTATATCAATTTATTTGTTCATCCGATCTGCATTCCCAGGCAATGAAGAAGAGTTTTCATCCACACTTTTGAGGCATCGATCTGTTTTAAGATACTGAGAGATAAATTCTATTATGCAGGAAAAAACTTCCATATTTTCGTGCTTGACTAAATTTGAAAGTTAATTTACATATAGCATTTCCAAGTCTATTTGAACTTTTTCCATGCCAACTACAACCTTTTACAAATCAAATGCTACCCTTTCCAAGTCACAAGCAGCCCTTTCCAATTCAAATGTAACCCTTTCCAAAGAAACTGTAACGCTTTACGACTCAAATTGTCACCCTTTTTATTTCAATTGTAACCGTTTCCATTTCGATTGTCACCCTTGAAAATGTTTTGAAAATGTAACATAATTTTAAATGAACAGTGTTATTTTGCTTTCTCCTTAGGAATAAACAGTTGTTTTTTTTATATGTGATAATGCTCAGTCCAGTTTACATTTTTTATTATTATTTATTTATTGAAAAAAAAATCAACTTTTTGTTTTTAATTTTTTGTAAACTGCAGAATATTATTATTTTATTACAAAAACTATGAAGATAATGTTGTTAAGTTCATATTACATGTTTTTACTTTTTTTAAATAAACTTTCTCAGAAACAAAAAATCAACTATTTGTTTTTTGAATTATTTCCCTCATTTTTGTCCTAACAAGAGTTGTTAAGAAAAAGATTGTGATGATTTTATCCTGGCGAGTTCTGAGATCCTGAATTCGCCCTTTCCCAGTAAGGTAAATTTTCAAAACATTTTCAAGGGTGAAAATTGAAATAAAAAGGGTGACAATTGAGTTGTAAAGCGTTGCATTTGCTTTGGAAAGGGTTACATTTGAATTGGAAAGTGTAGCATTTGACTTGGAAAAGGTTCAAATAGATTTGGAAATGCTATATCTTACACATGGTTAATTAAGTATATATAATGTAGTTTTTTCACATACAATCCTTTGCATTTGTAGCGAGGATATATTATATAAAGTACCTATTATATATATATATATAATAGGTACTATATATATATATATAATATATATAACCTATTATATATATATATATATATATATATATATATATATATATATATATATATATATATATATATATATATATGTATATATATACACACACACACACACATACATATACGTACGTGCATACAGACCTACCCATTATTTACTCACACTTTTTATGGATTAAGTAAACTAAATCTTTAAAAGTAATTTTCCTATTACAAAAACAATAATGGGCCTAACTATACATCTAAATTTGTCAAACTCTAATTTAAGATAGGTTAATATCCCAGACCAGCAAACCAATAAATCTAGGTTGAAGAATATTCATTAACTCTTTTAAAAAATAGTAATAATAAATATTGCTATTATTTTTCTGTCTTCTTCTGTGTAACGTAGTTTTATCTCCTACTTTTATTTATTCGGTTCATCAATGCTCAATAAATTCAAGTTTTGAATTGTTCATATTGTTTTTGAATTTCCGACGTTTCTCAATTATTTGTCGGTTTGTACTAAAACTTGAAATTACTGTAGTATCGGGGTGTATATTTTAGTTTGTAAATGAACTCATAATGTTTTTAAAAAATTATTTCAGTTGATATATTTGTATGATTGAATAGATTCGATGTATTTATTTGAAAAAATAAATATCTCTGAGAATTAAGTTTCGTATTTAAAAATTTAGATGGTCTTGTAAATAGCTTTGGCTAAACAGGAGTTAAATTAGTTCATTACTTTTTAAATTCGGCTTTAGATTTCAAAATAGCCCGATTATAATTTTTCCCTTAGTTCGATTCGCTCATTTACTCTCATCATTAATATAAGAATATATTTTCAGATGTTTTGTCTGTATTGTAGTAACAACATTAATATTATAATAATTGATTCCTAAAATTAAAACCTTGTATCTTATATCTTTATGTGAGACAGAACAGCGAAAGTAGTGAGAAGTGAAGACACTCAACAATCATGTAACATGTAACGAAAGGGCTCCTTCCATTTTTGAAAGTAGATATAACTTTGTAACTATGATCAGCACAAAATAAATGTAATGTTACGTAATTAGATGAAAAAGCATCTGTACTTACTAATCAAATCCTGGTCAGTTAACATTTGGAAAAGAGAAGGATATGTTTTTAATCAGTAACGATATTCAATAGTATTATTGTACCTCTGACGTTAAGATCTAAGGGTGCCATCTCATGTTATTATTTAAATATTATTCAGATCAAAGGATCTTAATTTTCCCTGAGAGCATTGTTTGGGCAGTGAAGCCAACATATAACAATAATGAAAAATAATAATTTAAAAACGTAAAATTCTTTATTAAAAGTGTTGTATTTTTCCTTCTAATGATTTTTCAAAAAAGATCCTACGATTCAGTAAAAAAAAACCTCTTTGTTTTTTAAATACAAGCTCTCGTTTTTAAACTGTTTATTATTTCCCGATATTTGAGGTGGTTCTCAAGTGCAACTCTGACAAAAAATGTCACACATGCTAATCGGCATTATTTGTAATTAGTTGTTTTTTGTGCTCCTTGATTAAAAAACCCTGAAAGCCTTTGTTTAATCAGCTAATGTTTACCTTTATATTATTTTTATAAGCGGAGTTTTGAAAAGTGGCGTTTAATTTACAGGCGGGGAACAGAAATACAAAATTAAAATTTCAATGTTATAATGTAAATAACCGGTTATACTTTTTCTTCAGTGACCGTGTGTCTTATTATTTAAAGTATTTGTAGTATTATAAAACAAAATATATAATTGCTGATTTTATAATACTTATTATTACCTATATTTATAGGTAATAGGCGTACAAAAAAAGAAGTGGCATAGGCAAAATTAAAATAGTAAAAATTTGAGAACTGAAATATCTCAGAAGTGAGATAATGGGACTCTCTTGAGACCAAGTCCCCGTTGTAACCATACATTTGTGACTCAGGGGCGTACCGTATTTTCAGTATTCTTCTGTAAATAAAACAAAATAAATTAAGGGGTTTTGAAAAAATAATAATATCTGATGCAAACAAATATAAAATTTTCAATATATGGTTGAGACTGTATCGTTTCTTGGACAACGGTTATAGAGGAAGATGGTTCATCCGAGATCACACTCAACCGCCAGATTTTATCTCCCAACTAAAGGTGTCCATTTTATAGAGACTGGGTGAGTCCCAGGAGGGTCTGTAGATCTTACAGAATCCATCCTTGGTTTGTTTGTTCATTTAACGTCACTTTATGCTGCTATGGCTAATCGGACGATCCTACAGTGGGAGCTCTAAATTTTGCCTATCCAGGTTTAAATAGGGATTTTTAACGAGTACCGGTCATCGTACAGGCTCGGGAATCCCGGTTAACGTCCCTTCCGAAGGATGGCGTAACTAAGAATTTTTACTCCCTTTAAAAAATCCTAGGGCCACCTGCCGGGCTACGAACCCGCGATCTTGGGTGTAGTAGTTTGTTACGCTAACCACTAGACCACAGGTGACCTTTTCCTTGGTTGTTAACAGCTTAAATAATTTATTTGCCGCAGCCGGATTATAAACCGGAACCTTCAACATAACAACTCAAATCATCTACATACTGAGACACCTCGTTCCATTAAAAATTTATAAGAAGCAATTCCATTTTCATTTACTTAGCAATAACCCGCTTACATACTCTCCAACTGTTTGTTGGACAACGGTTGTGCAGGGGGGTCATTTGTCCGAGATCACGCTCAACTCCCATCTTGTAGAGGCTGAGTGAGTCGCAAGATGGTCTCTAGATCCCACAGGGTCCATCCTTGGCTGTTAACAGACAAAATAATTTATTTGCACAGTCAGATTTGAACCCAGAGTCTTCAGCATAGCAACTCGGATCCCGCTCCCAATGCAAACAAATATACCATATGAAGAATGCTAATGGCTATTTTATTAATTATTGCTTACTATTAAAGAATGTTAAAGTAATCTATTAACAAAGTAAATGTACAAGACTTCCTGTTGGGTGGTTATTCAACTATTCAAGCCCGAACGGTAGATTGCCCCCCCTCCTCGCTATCATCAGGAATTCCATTTCTACGGAGCTAGGTCTCGACGGGGACAGAGGATATATAGCTGCCTGCCGATTTGTTGGACTGCCTCAGCTTTTCAAGAGGTTCAATGGCTTCCTTGGGACCCTTAGGTCTATCCCTACCCGCTGTTTTGTGGTCCAGGTCTTCTGGGACTGCCTTTCATCTGGTCAAGGAGTTGTTTTCTCCATAATTCTTTCAGTGAATTCAGGTGGAAGTCATGTAGCTTACCTTTAATAACTATCTTCCACCTTAAAAGATAAAAAAATTTTTCTATTTAAGATGTAACTCATAATGGTTTATAAGTAGTAATGAAGTAGGTAATTTATTGTCTAAAGTACTATCTTCGATGACTATCATTTACGGATTCTCTTAGCATATTTCCAATGATTGTTTTGAAAATATATTGGATGTAGTTTTTAACGACATACCAAAATGAACTAACAAATAAGTTAGGACCTATTTCAGGCTTCCTAAAGGACCATTGTATTTATTTATGTCGATTTACCTAAAATATTATCGATCTTGTGGACATGGTCTCCTTAATCTTCGAGGTGCAGATACAGTTCTATGGTATTTCATTTTCTTACTTATGACGGTCTGCCTTGATAATTGCATTGTTTCTATCTATTGAACACGATTTTAATAAATAAACCAAAATGGCCGTCGAGGCTGTGTTGCTGGATTTCTCATAAACCTGAAACCTTAGAAACCTATTTTATTTTACTCCAAAAAATAATAATGTTTTAGAGTTCATGATTTATTTGGTATCGAATAAAATCCTGAAGATATTGATGATTATGTGTTGATATAATTTGCCATAAAAACTAATCTTGGTATTTTTTTTTCTTGGGGTTTCCTCAGATTGAGGTTTCTTTCAACCTAATATTTTCTTTAATTCATTTTTCCATTTTCTTCTCCATCTTCCTCCCTCAGCCATGGCCGTTCTTACTTTCCTCAATTCTTTCTATCCATCTTTTTCGTGGTATTCCTTACCATTTCCTCCCTTCAGTATTCCAATTGAAAATTAAATTTGCCAATCTTTCTTCCTTCATTCTTCTGAGATGGCCATACCATTCCAATATTTTTTTCTCCATATTTAAAAAAAAATTGTAAATCTGTAAATATATTTTACTTTGTATTTTAAAACTCTCTCTGCACCAATTACTAGACTTCATCAGAAATTTTTCACTGTATTTATTGTTTACAGTCGTGGTTTATTAAGATGGCAAACAAATGTGAATTTAGGCTATGCTGCTAAGGCCAAATTGAGAGGGCTCACTGAGAAGTATCGGAGTTTAGGAATTATTACATCTCTAATTGATTTTAGATATCCGATCAGGAGTTGGAATTGAAGCGGTGACACTGTATTTAGAAATATAGAAAGTTTTTGTTTTGTTTTTTTTGTCTACGCTTAATAGTAAATATTATTAAATACTGAAAATTAGCATTAATCTGCTTATGTCATTTTTGAAAATCCGTAGAAAAAAAAGGAGTTCATTCTCAAGACTAAAAATTCTGCAGCTGGTAGTATTATGAGTGCTCGACAAAGAAATAAAATATTATTAGTGAGTGTCTTTTCCTACTTAAAAATTTATAGTCTTAAAAATTTACGATTAAAATAATTTTTCCGAGATTTTAGAGAAAGAGGTTGACTGACTTTCTTGCATGATGGGGGAAATAAAATAGTGTCGTTTTGAAGATCATTTCAGGCTAAACACACGGGTGTTTAAATTATTCTGATATCTTGAAAAATTACTTGGCAATACAATTTTCCGCAAAAAAAGTCCGTTTCTTTACCAAATTCGCCATTTTAATCATGGCTGCCAATTAAAAAATATGCCTTGTAATTTGTTTTCCATTGGAGTTTTATTAATGTCTAACCATAGGAAATACATGATAAAGGAATCAGGAAAATAAAAAATGTTGAGGATAAAAATACAGGAGAGATTAATATATACTTTTTTTTTAATTCGTAACGAGTCGCTATGGACTGCAAAATAACAATCAATATCATTTTCCGTGCCAGTATTTTATTCTTCTACTGGCTTTGCGGCCTACCTGTATCTCAAGAATCCAGTATTAATTACGAAAATAAATTATTCATTCATGATTAAAATCTATGTTCAGCGCGATCCTCGATATATTACGGTCAGATATAGGTTTTAGGAATGAAATGTAGAACGTTTAATTATTCTCCCCTCGCCGGACAGAAATCCGCACTAGGAGGAAACTGCTCACGGCTGGCGGAGGTTCCACGATTACAAAAAATAAAAAACACGGCCAATATAATTGGACAGGGTTGGCCCCTGACGTGTTATTTTCCTAATTGAAGCAGGAACCCCAGAAAAATTGTACAAGTTTTTGCCCTAGCTGGGAGGGGGGGAGGTTACCCCCTCTTCTGCCGAACCGCAAAAACTGTAAACTTGTTAGCCCTCTAGCCTCCGCCGTTGTCAAATTTTTCTGACAACCGGATCTCGCCCGCTTGGTTTTTCCGAGTTTTTTTCACGAATCACCTCCCTCCCCTCAAACCTTGGCCGGCCTTCATTTTTACTGCCCGTGTCAAATTAAAAACTGGGAATTTTTTTTTTCTCGCCACGTTTTCCCCGGAAAAAAAACCTTTCCAATCGGCCATTCTCCCAGAGTTCCGCCTAGAAACAGTATCAATTCATCCGATAGTGATTCAGGTAAACTCTTTGAGGGATCCCTATACAAATATTTTCTCTTAGTTATTTTACCTTGATACTAACCATACTATTCGTAGATCATTTTAAAATTGCAATATAAATCAAGAAGGTCTATCTCCTGTCCCGATGAATAAGTATTTAAGTCGAACTTTATCCAAATTGATATTCTTATAGTCGCGGAATCCTGTTATTCTTAGTGCATGCATGGCTTAGTCAGGGATTGGCTAGAGATGGATTTAATGCTTACCTATATTATAACTCTATTTCAAGCGAAAAACTATGATAACGACACGATCCCGCTGCCGTAAGTACAAGAAACTCGTTTTAAAAAAAAGTCGACTGAACCACTTACTCCCCGAGGCTGCAGATATATAAAATAATGCGAATGTTGAAAAAAATAATAAATGGAAAATACATTTTATTTTGAGGCACACTTTATCCAAAGAACATCATGATTGGGCTAACTAATGGGTCCATGATCTTAGAAATAATGTTTATTGCATAGCTTTTTAATCCAGGAAATTATAGCATTGAAGTTTCCTAACATCCCCTCCTTTTTAATAAGTGCATTCACTGCCTCTTATGCATTATTAGAAAACTTAGTGTAGAACAAAATGGACAATATTATATTTAAAAATGCAAGGAGTGTGAAAAAACATTATTTTTCCAAAGAGTGGAAAATCTGTTTCAAGGTTCATTAAAGATCAGTGCCTATAGTTAAACGCATTTTATTTATATCAAGCGAGTTTGTTGCCTGTAGATGAATATATACCAATTATCAATCCTAAAGCAGTCGCTCTTGATTGAAAATTAAAAATGTGTTTTTTTCACATTCGATACTTACCATTTGTATCGACGATATATAAAGTTATAGAAGGTTGAAAGAGTACAGTAATCAGTTTGATACTGTACAATCTATTATATTAGTCGAAAATCAATTGACAATCTATGTCTAGTTCGTGAAGATGCTTGTAGTAGACATGTAAATGCATTTTAGACAATAATAAATGCATTTTTGATCTTGGGCTTAACTTCTCTCCTTGGGCTTAACGAAAGATGATCCCATTAAGAATTTTCGGAGGTTTGATGTTCTTTAGGTTTGGAAAAGAAAGACTCCTATGATTCAATGATTTATTTCCTTTCGTTATATGGTAGTATTAAAGAACTCATACCATTTCTATTAAATTTCAAACTTTTCCGATCCATCCCGTTCTATAAAATAATGCAAGAACTCCCCTGGTTGTTCATTCCAGTGGCGTTAGAAACAATTTCTTTCTAACAAGGGTTGCGTGGGGATATTTAGCATTCCGAGACGGTTGCCGTTGACTGATGCCGAACACATTTGTCCTCCCTCGGACCAATAAGCTGTACACAGGACACAACATCACTCACTATCGTTTTCTCAAGCAGAGAATTGCCTACCTTCGGGTCCTCAGGGAAATGGAACTGAATGACCGGAACGTTCACTCTCCTTCAAGGCTTCCTTCTTCCTCTGCGATGCTTTGTTACTTGAAACAAAATAGTGTAGATATCCCTATAAATCCATAGCCCAATAATTTAAGTTACATCCAATGCACAAGGTACACGCGTGTCGGACGTTTTCTTTATATAGTTTGACTTCGCATCGTTGGTGATGTACAAATAACTGTTATAATTTTATTAAAGAAAAGTGTATCTTTTATTTGAAATTTTTACACTTTTTACTAACATTATTAACTACTAATACATATCCAGAATTGAAGATTTTATCCGCTTTTATTTAAATTTCCATTACATATTTAGTATTTGTTTTATTGGTTTAAAAAAAAAAATTTTGTTTGACAAGCAAGCTTGCGACCTTCAGGAAACGGCATTATTCATTACCATTATTTATGTTAATCTACATTTTAGTACATCTACATTGCATGCAACTTTCTGTCGAAATATGTTTGTTTTTCTGATATTAGTTATAGTTCATAATGGGTAAGCTAGTAGAACATTAAAGTACTATTTTTATATTACATTTTGATTCAATATTAATTATATACAAAGAGCTATATTAATACATTAGTGGAAAAATTCCAACCAAGAAGCCTTTAGTTTCTAAACTAAAAACAAAAATACTTGTGTTCTTAAATATCTTTATGCTAAGGAAATAACATCACATCCTAACCTCAAAATGTAGCATGAAATAAACCAGAGGAAATATCAAATCACATCCAAGGCCCAAATGCAACTACAGAGTCATAAGGAAGGTTACAGAACGACAGCTGGAAAAGTTTAGTTAAAAACAGCTGATTAAAAATTATAGAAAATGCTTAATACACTCACCAAACTTCAAAAAACACAAACAAAAATAAAACAGATGAACTATAAAAAAGGAAAGTAAAGTGTAAGAGAAAAAGGACAATATCAAGTACCCAATAGACATACGGCCATTCCACAAAATATACACATAATATATGTTCTATTTATCGAATATCTCAAACAGCAAACAACCTTTGTACTTTTCATTAACATAATACAAGAAAATTACAATTATTGATACCTCACATCAATTAGAATTAGTACACCATTTCATGAAATCAGAACACCCGCTTTATAGTTTAAATGTATCTGTACACACTTAATTTGTCTCTCTATGAGGTTTTGCTCCATTATGTTACAACATTTACTAATATGACTTTTATTTTTTTACCATTTGCATTAATGGGTAATTGGTAACATATTGTGTTTACTTGAATATGTCTTAGATTTTCCCACAAAATTTTAAATTGCTACTACTGCTCTAAAAATAATAATAAAAAAAACAACAAATTTATTCAGAGAAGCTTCATAAGTAAATAACATTTAACGGAATAAATAAGGTTCAACCCTTCCACGGTCATTCGAAAAAAGGGTGAAAGCCTAAAGGGTGGAATATTTTATTTGCTGGCTACGTGACGCAGCCTCCTCAGCTAAAGCTAAAAAATAAACTAATTGCTCGGCTAATTTCCTCTACAAGGATAAATCGAGCACTTGTTTCTTTTCTTTTCTTTCATTTAGTGTTAAGATGGTGGAGGGTTTAGCGGGTGAGGGGGAAGTTTCGTTTAAGCAGGACGAGACAAATTCCTTTCGGTGACAGATCGCTTCTTCCCTCTATTTCCTATATTGAGGTTTCCTCTACAACAGTATTTTTTACCATTGCTGTACCTGAGTTTATCTCTGTACAAAACCTGCGTCCTGAAAAGAAATTACCGCTTTAACTGCTGTTCCAATTGAAAATATACCATCCCTTTTTAAGGGATATGGTACATTCCCCTTAAAAAGGGATGGTTTATATGAAGTGAACGAAAAAAACACGCTATAAATATAATTTAAGTACTTATGGTAATAATGGTAACAAGAAAGGAAATAAAAAGCATATTGCCAAGAGTAAATTTTAATTATGATTTTAAATCAAGACAACTATGAATGTCATTCAGTCTTTCTGCGAATCAGTTACATAATTTTCCTGGTTGCCTGCTGCTGGTGTTTTACTCCATCATAGTTTGAATTACTTAGGCCTAGGCAAATTAAAGATTATTCAACATCTATGGCAAAGAGGTCGAAAACGATTAAAAAACCATTACTACCGTGATACTAAAAAAATCTTGTTTTTTCCATTTCTTTAAGTATTTGATAAAGTAGACTCTTGGTTTACTTTTCACTTGAACCACGATCTTATTCATGGGTATTTTTCTTTATTGAATATAATATAGTGTGAATATAATATCAAATACAAAATTATCTTACTCTATTCACTTAGGAAAACTACTTTTTTTCATTAATTTTATTAAATGATTATACTTACTACTTATATAAGTATCTGTTTATTGCTATAGTAAAAATCAACTGTCAGATATCGACAGTAATGTTGTTAATTGTTTGAATCATGTGTAAATAAATAAAATAAACTTTCAGCAGTGAACATGACTTTCCTAACTGATGAGTACCTCTTTTCATTATTCAAAGACGATTGCCACCCTCATCTCAAAACCCACCTGGTTCTGGACAACAAGGGTATAAAAGGAATAGCTGTCCTGGAACTGTTCTGCAAGCTGAAGCTAGTCGACCTCCGAAACAATTACCTCTTCTCCATCGAGAACTTGTCGAACCAGTCTTCGTTGACGCACTTGTACCTCCATGGCAACGAGTTGAGGATTCTTACTGGCTTCCGAACCTTGGTAGCTCTCGAGGTGCTGTACCTGGACTTCAACAAAATAAACGTCATCGAATACCTCGGCAGCTGCCCTCTGAAAACTTTGAGCGTCAAAGGCCAGATCCTGCACCCCGGTGAAGCGATAGCATTCGAACCATTTACTATGAAGGCATTAGGAACGAAGTTAAAAGTACTTAATGGATCCAGGAACGGCTTGCGATCCATCAGGCAACTAGCAGCTCTGAAGCTTCTCGAAGAACTGGACGTTTCAGGCAACGAAATCAATGATTTGAGCACGTTTGTCAACGAAATACGCGAGTTCTCGTACCTGAAGAAGTTAAACGTCGCTGATAATCGGATCGCAAAACACCCATCTCTTCTTAAGGAAATCGTCCAGGCATGCCCGAGACTAGAAGTCCTCAACGGTAAACATGTTTCGATAAAAATTCGATCTTTTTGTGAAAATATGGTGGACAGCAGAAAATTCGGTAATGATGAAAATTTAGTGAAAGAATGTTTTGACGAAAGTGTTTCATGTCTTCCGACATCATTCAGACCCGTTATGAATGTGGATTTCGCAAAATGGTTTACAGAAAAATAAAGAGCTAATCATTTGATTAATATCCGTCAAAATGGCATGAGTTTTATTTAAATAACATTTCCAATAAATTTCGTTGTTTTCTATGGGTTTCCATTATTTTTTTAATGAAAATGGCTATCCTTAGGACATAATAAATAAATTGTTCTTTCGTTTCATTTAATGTCACTGGCTGCTCTGGCTAATCGAGCGAGGTAAAAGTGGGAGCACTAAATGTTGCTTATGCAGTTATAATTAGGAAAAGGATTTTTAACGAGTACCTGTCATCGCATTGGCTGAGGACCTCCATTTCCTATCTCCCCTCCATCCGAAGAACGACATAATTAAGGATTTATTCCCTTCAAAAACCCGCGATCTTGGGCATAGTAGGTTGTAAACAGGAGGGATCGATCCTTTGAGATCTGGAGAATCTCCTATGGCTCACTCAGTCTCTAAAATACGAGTTTTTATTTTATTTTTTGTAATGAAAAAAGATTACTCAACGCAAAATTGCAGAGTATGCATCCGGTAAATATTTTTGAAGTCAAGATTAATTTACATGGGCTTGAAAATTTGTTGGGGTTATTAACGAACGGATTCCTAAGAAAGTTAATACTCGCTGGGCCTTCCACGAGTCCACGTGAGTGGATTGCGGTAAAAATGATCTGGACAGAAGTTTATAAGCAGGACGGCCAGTTGCCTTTCCTCACAAGCGCTCGGTATATTTGCCCTGAAGATGACCGGTAGGTCGGAACGTCGGCACACAGTAAATAAGTATGCACTTATTGTGGTGTTTTAATTGACTGCACCCCCAACTATCTCTATCCTTACATTAGAAGTTCCAGTCAATCTCACCTTGTTATGTCTATATTTTTTCATTTTTCATTCTGTTTACCAATTTTTCTTTGTATTTTATTTGCATTATCACCTTTCTGTACATTTATTCTTAGGTAATTTTTATTCATATTATTCCTTCACTATTTTGTTCAATTTTTCTGTTACTCTACATTATTATGTTATCATTTTCTTGGTACTGTAATGTAATTTTATAGTTATTTGTTTTGTCTGTTTTCTCTCACAGCCCTGAAGATGACCTACAATGTAGGTCGAAACGTCGGCACACGATAAATAAGTATGCACTTATTATGGTGTTTTAATTGACTGCTCCCCCAACTATCTCTATCCTTACATTAGGAGTTCCAGTCAACTAATTTCTTCCCTAACCTTATTATTATTATTGTTGTTATGAAAGAAAGAGGTAAACTTAGATCAAATATGTTTTTAATAATTTTATAGTTTCAGTTTCGATCAAACATTGGAGGAATCAAATATTGGAGGAAGAAAATGGTCTGGATGGATGTAAAAAATGGATGAAAAAAAAAAGACCTGCAATGTGGGTCGAAACGTTGGCATTGAAATAAACATTTCTCCCTATTTAAGATGTTGTTTTTTTACCTTCAACTGGACCGTTTTTTTCCTTAATTATTTTTAATATTTGATCGAAACGGAAACCATAAAATGATTAAACAATTATATCATCTAAGTTCAACTCTTCCTTTCATAATAATAATACTGCTCACCAAACCCAGAGGCGCGATTCCGATACCATCAGTCCTGCTTACAAACTTCCGTCCAAGGTATCCTCTCATCTTCGCCTCAGTCTACCTCTCTGACGATTACTGGTCGGCACAGCGCCTATTAATTTTTTAAGAATTCGCTTCACATTCAGCCCAACAACTTTACAAGCCCATATTAATCTTTGTGACTACATCACTTCAATAATATTCACTGGGTTCATTTTGTTCCTCAGATATGTATGAGGTTGACTAATATTATTCAAGAAAAATTTGAAAATATATTTATTGTGTAAAGCTTTAAGTTGACTGACCCCGGAAACAGAGATAACTACCTTAAAGGAGAGGAACCTCCACTAAGAGGCTCATATCCTGAGACGCGGGACAGGGGCGGATCAATAGAAATTGCCGGGGTTTTTACGCCGACCAAAAATTGGATGGGGACCAGTGATTGGGAGGGGGCGGCCATTTCCACAGCTCGGCAATTTTCCTTTATGGTGGGGGAAAATCTTTCATTGGCTGGTTTTTGATATTCAGGTTTGATGCCTAGGCCTCAGGCGCCTCTATCCCGGCCTCTTTTGCATAATTGACTCTTCCTCTCACTCCCTCTCTCTTCCTCGCTCTCAACCTCTCTCTCCCTCTCTCCCTCCCTCTCGATGCCCCTAAATCCTGCTCTCCGCTACGTTTCCTTCAAGTGCCTGTCTGCTCATCTTCAGCCTTCACGATATATATTCCCTCTAATATCGGTAAGGTTTATGCTTATATATAAATAAAAAAGTAACAGCTTTCACGGAATTTCATTTCATATCAAGGAAGTAAATCCGAAAATAAATAATTCATCTTTGAAACGCTTATAGTAATATAGTTTTCTGCGATTTGTTGTTGTTTTTTAATCATCTAGCAATATTTTATGTTAATCCGACGTTCATACAGTGGACGTCACCATTACGTCCCTTCCAAAGGACACATGACCAAGAATTTTTTACTCCCTTTTAAAAAATTCTAGGTCCACCTGCCGAGTAATGACTTTGGGCATACATAGTTGGTTTTTATGCTAACGTACTACACCTTAGGTCACCTCTATGCGATTTAGATCACTTCATTCACCTCTTTTTTTCTCTTTTTTTTACACGCTAATTGAGATAGTGGAGGCTGAGGAAGTGCACTAAAATCTATAGTATGTAGTGTCAAAATTCGCTAAATTAACCAATCTTACATGACGTCTGTCCTTTAAAGAAACCATGATTTTCGCATCTCAAATCAAAGGACCTCTGCTAGCATAGATGCAGGATTTTGAATTTCATATATACGCTTTTACTGTTTTATAGCTATTAGACAAGAAAACTATTGTAAACGGGTGTAATGTTATCGTTAGAATAATTAGAAACGTAATTATTTAAAGTTAAACTTTGATATACCACATCCCATTATACTTCAAATTACTTTACAGTTGATTACATCAACAAATTCTTCAATTTTTAAGTGGTTTTTATTAAATATTTATGTTTTAAATTATTACGTCCTGCAATACATATGTTCCAAATACTCTTCGCCATAGAGGCTGCGCAATATATATTCACGTAGTAAGGTCCAAAAGCTTCCGACCTGGGACAGAAGGAAAGGTGAAAGAAAAAACTGGTCTTACTGTTTTTCAATATATTCTCCTCTAAGTTCAACAGACTTAATACGAAGCTTTGGTAACATTTCTATACCATGAAAAAAATAATTTTCTTCTTTGTTAAAAAAATGTTCTTCCACTGCTGCTTGGAGCTCTTTGGGTCGGCATTATACTCGCGTAACAATTCATTGCAGCAGTGAACTCATTCCAGTTTTTGAGCAGCTGAAAGAAGTTTTGGAACCCATCTTGCACTAACCTTGTTCATATGCAAATGTTCTTTCTTGATCCTCAAAATACTTGTTTTTGAAAGCACAACCTCGCTGCTATTTCCTTGGTTTTCAGTCGCTGGCCAGACAGCAATTCAGATTCCACAAGTTGGATCGTTTCAGAAGTGACAGCTACCAAAGGGCGATCGGGGCGCGGGTCATCTTCTAGAAGTTCCCTAACTTAAATAATTTTGCTGTGTAAATAGCTCTCCCTGTCTAAATAGCTTTTCAAATATCGCATTGCACGTAACCAATATTTTAGAAGATGTAGTAGGTATAGTAAGCTACCATTAAAGGAAAGATATATGATATCCCGGACTTGATTGTAGATCTATAAAAGAGGACTATTCTACCGTGCATTGTTTCTTTATATTTCAAAAGGATTAGGCAACGACTTCAATTAAAGCTTCAATTAAGGCGGCTATACTTTTTTCAACGCTTCCAACAATTATCTTTATATTCCAACTAATTTACACAAATCCCTGACAAATTGTACACCTAAACCTTCTTTGTGAATTATTATATATCTATTGGCGAAAACCGCATGAAAATCTGTGCTGTAGTTTTTGAGTTTATCGCGAAAAGACGGACGGACGCAGCGGACGACTTTGTTTATAATATGGGATTTTTTTAAAGGGGGTGAAAAATCCTTGGTTATGGTGTCGTTCGGAAGGGACGTTGAACGGGGGTCCCGACATGTACGATGTCGGACACTCGTTAAAAATACCAATCCTAATTAAACTTGGATAGGCAAAATGTAGAGCTCCCGCTGTAGCATCGTCCGATTAGCCATAGCGGCATAAAATGACGTAAAATGAACAAAAAAGAACTGTTTTATAAAAAATTAATTCTTTTAGAGGCGTGTAAGGTTTTCCGTCGGTTAATTTTTAATTATCTATATGCATTTTTAATTTACTTCTACATTAAGCTCTAATTAGTTCGTAAGGAATTCAAAATACATTCAGATGAAATTTAATTATACAAACCCTGGGACGGTTATGTTGGAGACTAAACGGGGCTGGAGGTAAGGAGTAATAAAAACCTTGTAAATTATCCTGTAGATAGTGTTTAGCCTGGAAAGGAGGGAGGATGGAGATAATTTTATGTAAAAAGCTGAGACAAGCTAGTGAGAGAGTTGCAGTCTGCAAGGAGATGTCCTGATTACTGTAATAGGGTGGGGATGAGGAAGCTCAGGTCCTCCGTGCTGTAAAATTATACTCTGCAAGGAGGGTCTCTTAGCTAGTCCCTAACGAAATAATTATCTTGTAGATATCTTCCTCTCTTCCACCCCTTGTCTTCTCCGTTCTACGTCTGTATTTCCATTCTCTTCTGTCGTTTTACCACATTATACGTAATTATGCATATTCACTTATGTATACAGGGAGCGAATATCTTCCTTTGTCTCAACATGGCAAATCTGGCTGTTATTACCGATCAATAATAACGAAAAAATGTGTCCACCAATGTTAAAGTGATATCTCATACAACCAGTTGAGAGTCAGTAAATCATTCCTTGGTAAAAGTAATTATCTGGACATAATTAATGAGAAACTCTCAGTACGAGGAAGCTGGTTCACTTACGTTAAGGTGGTATATCCAGGACCGGTAGAGGTTGTTTGTGAAGGAATCCAAGGTAAAAGCAATAGATGGAGCATTCTCGAGCAAGATAATCCACTAACTAGATATTGGTGGACCTGCTTGCTTGTACTGATAGTGTCTCATCTATCTTCTTATCGAATCTTATGGTTTAGCTTAGCTTCTTTAGCTTTTGTTACTTATTAATATAGCTTTGATTTTTCTCGAAATATTAGTATAAAGCGGGGAGCGGGGCAGCTCAGTGGCAGAGTTCTGAGTTGCTCTATGGATTCAAATAATTTTTTTCATCTGTTAACAGCCGATTACGAACCCTGTAGGCTCCCTCACCCAGCCTCTATAAAGTGGGTTCCCTTAATTGGGGAAAAACAGTAATGTCTCTACCACGTGCTGAGCCCAAGACTCTACTGCTTCATCGATTGTAGTGTTACAGTTTTTTTTTTAAGTTTCTTTTTAACTTGTTTGTAAGAAGGCAAAAACGGATATTTTACTTTATTTAAATTTTAGCCATTATCGAGATATATGTTTATACTTCAATATACAAGCTACCTACATATTGGAGTATTTGATTCTTTAAATGAAACGAATGCCTGTTTATTGATTTATTTGGCGTTTAAAGTCCTTTCCTACTCCTTTTAAGGAAAAAATAACATATGGTATAGTACTCCAAGTACTAGGCCTGATTCGAATGGACGGCGTAGCAGCTAAGATGCTGGTAAGGTAGACACTTAAACAATCTTAGGCATGACGGTCTTAATAAATCCAAATCAGAAAATTTGCAAACGCTTCTCATTAAACACTACATTTTCAAGCTTACTAACTGATTATTGAAACCTAATTGAAAATTATTCACCTACTCTTGAAGCTTCTTCAATTAGAAATCAGATATTTTCAAGTCCCACAGTTATCAATATTTTATCCGTAGAATTGTTCGGCATTTTGTTTTTTATTATGCAAATATAATGAGTAATATTTTCTTCAATTATGTGTTTTTCCCCCGCCTAGATTTAACAGGTAAGAATATTAGGTATTGAAAAAATTCAGAAGAATTAAATCATATAAACAATTTTCAATAATTGAAGAACGGCTAATAGAAAGTAATGATGAATATCTATGTCTAGCTATGATGAATATCGAAACAAGTTGTAGTTCTTGGATAATTTTGTGGTAAAGACAAAAATAAAAAATAACCCATGAAGAGTATTGAGTACAGCATATAAAAGGAATTTTACTATTATTATGCAAAGATGTGATTTCACCGAGATCACAAGTTTATAAAGTTATCCCCTCAACCAATCAAGTTGATATCCTAATTAATGATACCCTCTTTATCAAGCTGGGTGAGCTCGAAGATTCAACAGATGGGATTCACGTCTGTAAGTTATAAAATAGTTGATCGAAGATATGCTCGAGATATCTATACCGCTCCACAAAAGAAAAAATCTCAAATAATATCGTTCCGTTTTAAGTCTAATATACTCCATTGTGAAGTGATATTCCACCATCCTGCTACTATTCCTACTTTAGTTTTCATTTAACCAGCATCTTGTCTGATACACTTGAAGTGCGTCATGCCAGTCACAAAGTAGTAAGAACGCCTGAAAAAGCAGCCAAAGCACTCCTACTACGACCCTGTGATCTTCAATATGGCCAACTTATGAAAAACCTCCATTTACATAAAGAGGCTGCTTGGGCTTAGATTATAGAGCGGATCGGCGGGAAGAGTATCCAAGAAGTAGGGGAGGGTTGGGAACTCCTTAAGTGGGCGGGTGTATTATTGAAGCGAGTGGGACAAAGCACGCCAGGAGGACATGAAATATATATAGTGGCATGTGGTCTCGGGTTACAGGGAGCTTCCTAATCAGATTTGCAACTGCTTGGTAATTAGATTAATGCAGTTAGGCCACAATACACTCGGCGCACGCATCCCTCACGGGCGGCGTAACCCCCTTGTATAACTAACTTATTATAACTCCGGACAGTTTCATAGGATGGATAGCACTTTAATGACCTCATTAAAGGATCTGTCACCGTCCACATTAGTAGTAATACCTGCATGGTAGATTACTTAAGGTGATCTTTATCACAGATTGGAGGTGCATCTACTCGTATCTAATATGTTAAAGGATCCTTTCAGTCCTTCAGTTATTATTTAATTAATATTAGAATATACAGTATATACTAAATATATTTTTGTGTGTAAATTATATTCATAATTTAGTATTGTAAATATATGGTCCATCAGTGAAGGATTTATATTATAATGTGTGCTTCATTGTTAGCTTCATAAGAAAAACACATTTTTTATTCATTTCTATTGTTTTAGGCAAATCGAATAAACTTTCTACTTTTTTATTTTATGTATTTAACTCTACTTCTAAGTATTAAACTATTGTTTTACCAATCGTTCAAAAGGTCTACTACTTTCTGCTAGAAATACACATTACCTGTACACAAATATAATAAATGAAAAATTGACATAAAATAAACTGAACAAACAAAAAGATCAATTAATTCCTATTATGTACCATACCCAATTGTTGTAGCAGATTGTTATTTTATTTATTTTGTTTCTTAACCACAAAACCGTCCAAGTACTACAATTACAGCTATACATTTAATAATGCCTATGAATTGTTCTTCCGTTAATGAAAATTGTTCATCTAATTTTATCCTTCTGAATTTATTCAGCATCTAATATGAAAAAATTTCGAATTAGAATTGTAGGTAGTTTTATTTGAATCTGAGGGGAAAAATAAATAATTGAAGTAAATATTATTCATTACAAAAACCGAAATGACGAAATACAGCTGCATATCTGTTTGTTATATTTAATAAGCATATCTGTTTATAATAATTTTAATTTTTAATAAATATATTATTAATAATTAATAATTGGTCGTAATAATATACTCAATGTTTCAATTAAGGTTTTCTTTCGTAAGCCAATGCGTTCGCTTACTTCGACAGCAGTACAAGGGAGAAATGCTTTGAGATGTTAGTTATAAGAAAGTTATCTAAAGTAACTGATGCTTCATTAGAAAGTCAAGATAAAATATTTTACCTTCCCTTTTCATTATTATATCTACAACACCGTGAATAAGTTAGATTTTCTCCAAAATGTTTCTTGTACTCAGGGAAACGGAGTCGTGTTAGTTTCGTAGTGAGTAAGGATTAAGTCAGGCGTTTGAAAAGAAGTTCTTGCTTATATTACATCTCCATTTCAAGCATAAAACCAGGAGAATTTTTTTTCTCCTTATTTTCAGTTAACTGTATTGAGAGAATCGAAATCGTGCCGATTCTCTCAATACAGTCAACTTTCTCTGGGAAGAATATCGTCATAACCATTTATTCATCTGGGCTGTAGATATATTGTTTAACGAGAAAATAAATCATTCCTAGAAAAAAATATTGTACCAACTCCATTTCAGAAATCTTCAAAATCAAAAAAGGTTTTGACAAGTCTTTTGTTTTTTCTGATGTATCTGTTAATCAATAGTTTGTTTACTTGACGTCCCCCTAATCTACTATGGCTAATCGGAATATACTGTATTGGGAGTCCTAACGTTTGCCAATCTAGGTTTAATCAGATGGGGTTTAACGAGTACCCGACACCACACTGGCCTGGGACCACTGTTTTGCGTTCCCTCTGAAGGACTGCATAACCAAGAATTTTTCACTCCCTTTTAAAAATTTTCCCATGCCGGGCCTTGGGCATGAAATGTTTTTTATGGTTATCACTCCACCACAGGTGACCATATGAATGAAGTTTTTGTCTCTATAAAGGCATATTGGAAATTTTTCTCTAGATAGGAGTTTTTTTAATATAGACGTATTTTTTTAATATAACGGATTTCACAACGTTTATTCATCTTGATTATTTTTCTTTGTTAATTTCTGTCAAGATTGTTCAAAAATTAAACTTCAAAGAGTAAATTTTATAAATATTATCCATAAGACATTCGTAGCCCATACAATTCAATTGACCCATTTGATGAGACAATATGATAATGGAAATTGCGTTGAGGCACTCCTCACAGCGGCTGGCTCAGATGGATAGGAGGCTGCCATGTCCCTCGGGAGGGTGACAGCTCTCACGCCATCCGTTATTGCCTCTAATATCACTCTCTTATATTATAATGCTAGGGAACAGATTCTCCCGTTTACGTTCAAGTTTATTGTTTTATCGGATAAACAAAATCATTGTTGATATAAAAAAATTTCTACAAATTTTACGTTTCCAAATGTCTAAAGCTCAATAGAAACCGAATGTTTTTTTAAATTTGCCACTGTTGGTTTATAATTCGCTACCAGGATGATCTTTATGCTTTAACGAGTTTTGCAATAATTTTTTTCATTACTTCCGAGGATTGTTGCATCATTGGTGCATGCTATGATTTAATCCTTTATTTCTATTATTTTTACTTAATGTTTTTCTTATTAACTTCTCAAGGTATATGCTGAAAAACATCGGCAATAGTCCATCACTCTGCCGGTTCTAGCTTCAAAAGTTTCAGATACATCTCGTTGTATCAGGGCTCTGCATTTAGGATCTTCTTAGCATTAAGGACACATCTGCGGATACAATAATTAATTTACGATGGTCTGTTTTGATATTCCAAAGACAGTTTCTTGTACCGCGGTACCATAGGCTACTTTATAGTCGACAAATGGGGCGATTAAAAAAAATCTTAAAAAAGAGATGGAAGTTAAATGGTGTATGGAAGGATCTAGAGAAACGTAGAGTTGTTCCAGGAAGAAATTACTAACAGAATAGGCTTTTCAAGTCCCGATTACTATCAAAAGAAAGAATATTGAAGTTTTATAAAACAATCATTAGAGTGGAAACCTGGTGTCTGACTCAAGAGGACTCCCGTAAATTAAAAGTATTTCAAAGAAAGATTAGAAGAATTTACGGCGCTACAAGGGTTAATAGAATGGAAAATAAAGAGTAACAGTAAAATTGGGATAACTAGAGAATAATAAGTTTATAAGTTACACCACATCAAGTAGGCAGAGATGGGGAGGGCATGTGGTCAGAATGGAGGATGATAGAGTTGAGAAGAAAATTCTAGTGGAAAGAGGGAAAGAGGTAGACCTAGAAGCAGGTGGAAGGATCAGCTTGAGAGAGATGCGAGCTATATACTGATATCTAGTGTGTTAAAATATATAATTTTTTTTAATAATCATTATTTCTTTCCACTTTTACCATTAATATTATACACACGTATAATCCCAGTTGGGTACAGGTGCCTTGCCTTTTAGAGCAGAGGGAGAGGGAGTGAGAGAGGGAGGGAGAGAGGACAACTACTGGAGCTGGAACTGGTAGGGCTGACTAATGCCCCTCATAATGGCGGGGCCGGGAACAGCTATGCGCAATCATCACTGGATTTAATTTGGCCTCGCAGTTAGGACTCTATATATGAGCTACCATCAATCCTCTCTCTGTCCACCGGCTCTGATTCAGTGAGCGCTAAAACCTCCTTTAGTCTACGAGTACTCCGAGGGGATGAACCTTAAACAAATAAAAGGTGCATATGATACGCCACCATATCATCCCATCTTGTTTCATTAAGACATTTATCCTTTGAGTTGTAATTGAGTATAAGTAGCAAAAATTATTTAGGAACATGAATAATTTCTCCAATCTCATGCAGCAGCAATATCCTGCAGATTACCAACATATTCATGCCGCATTCAGGTTTGTTAGGTTTTTGAAACTCCAGAAGTAGGAACAATTGCTTATAAACACAGTAGTGTATTTTTTATCGAGTTTTACTTATTTATTTATTACTGGTCTCTACAGTCCTTGAGGAACCTTGGCGTCTGGTAATTTCTTCTGCCATTCGCGTCAGTCAGCCGCAATCCACTTCCAGCGGTTTACACCGATCGCCTTCAGGGCACCCTCCACATCTTCGATCCACCTGAGACGGGACCTCCCTCTTAATCTTTAACCATCATTCTCGTTGGGTCCATCCTCTACACATGCCCCAGCCATCGTAGTCTTTTGATAGGACTTTCACTAAATCGGGCTCTTTGTGTAGGCCCCTTAGCTCTTTATTAGACCTGATTCTCTACCTGTCCTCCACTCTGATAGGTCCACAAATTTTACGCCGGACTTTTCTTTCCCCATAATTCAAGGATCATTTTGCAATCTTTTATCAGTGACCAGGCCTCGCATCCGTATTTCATAATTGTTTTATATATGAGGTACTTTGTCTTTCTTGACATCCTTTTACAGCAAAACATTTTCTGTATACGGAACAGACATCTATTTCCCGCCGCTATTCGTGCCTTAATATCCTTAAATACTCTGTTCTCATACGTTATCAACTGCCCAGATACTCGAATTCATCACAAATCTTGAAGAGTTCCCTATCGGTATTTCTTCTCTTTTAATTTGGCCGTCTCTTGATGTTCGCATGTAAACGCTCTTATCTTCATTAAATTCCAGGCCTAGATCTCTAGCTTCCCTAATAAATTCTTCAAGAGCGTCTGTAAGTGCTGCTACAGTCCGAGCTGTAATGAGCACATCATCGATCGATATACGCTAGATGTTGTGTTATGCGGTTGTAAATTTTGCCTCCACCAAAATTTTGTGTTTTTATTTTCCTTACGGCTGCTTCTAAGACCAGATTGAACAATATAGTTTCACACATAATTATTAAAAATACGTTTGGTCGAATGTTCTACGAAGGATAGACACAATGAAGGCAGCAAGATCAGGTCAGGCCTAAATTTTTTCATTTGGGTTTAGGGAGAGACACTATATAATTTAACATTGATAAAGACATCTGGATTGACCACACACCCTGATGACCAATCTTACGACATAGTATAATATAATATAATATAAGTATAATAGCTGTTTATTTATATACATTTCAAGTTCAAGCATTTTCAAATAAAAATATCAATATATCTTTCTCCTTTTCCAACAGTTCCATATTCTGGGTCCAAGCTTTCCTCTCGGATAGTACTCAAGCAGTCTCCATCCCTAATCAACCCCTATCCTTTTTCCTACCGCTGAACACAGGAGTGGCACAGGGTTCTAGTATTTCCCCACTCCTTTTTAACTGTTACATTAATGACCTTCCCAAATCAATCCTCCACTGTTCCCACCATCTGTATCAAGTAAGCCTAGATAGAATCAGTGCCTGGGGAAACTTGAATAAACTGTCGTTGAATGAATATGGATGTATTCAAACAATAGAAACATAAAGAAGAAACCTTGATTAGTGGAAAATACCCTGAAATGTTATTGACACTAAATAAGCCGAAGGAATAAAGGAATATAAAGGGAAGATTTTTTACACTAATATATAATTAAAAATTTTCTTTCCTCCTTGTATAGAATAATAAAATAATTTTATTCTGGGACCAGGTTCACTTCCAATAACAGAGATGAATAAAATTAAATAGCTGGCCAAAGGCCTACATCAGAATAAAACAATATTTACATAATATCTTGAAAGTAAATAATTAAAAGGTAAGTTTTGGTAGATAATCAGAAAATGTAATACAAAATTAAAATTAAAAAACAGACAAATTTACAATAAAAAGAAATAGGCTTATGGGAAAATAAGTGAATAAATGATAGGATCTAATAATAAAACAAATGATAACATTATGATTGAGGAATATATAAAGTAGGTTATCAATCGATCAAGTTGAATATATCTATTAATTATTTATTAATTATGGAGCATTTGTATGGGAATTTAGAAAATCCTGCAATCCCAGTGTATACCTACTGGCATAGTAGGTTGTTATACTAACCACTACATTATAGGTTTCCCCCTTTCTCTGTAGTATATTCCTTCTCCGCAAACGATTAAATTTCTCTCTCGGGTTCTGTTGTAATGTGTCTGTCAGCAATCTTCGTACCACTAAGTATGAGGGTCCAGCAAGCGGGGCATGGATGTTTTTGAAGTGTTTATTTAAAATTAAAGTAACTTTTTCGACTGGTTTTATATCCATTATCCCAACATGATTTTAATTCACAATTAATTTTTTTTCTTGAAAAACAGGCAGCTTCCATGTCCAAGAAAACAAGTACTCGTATTTGCTCTAGGTAATTTCTGGTTATATGTGATAATTACTCCGAACATAGACGGCCGATCGACTTGATACCCATATCAGGATTAGTATGTGGTATCATGGAGGCTGTGTAAGCGGAGGAGATTGTGCATGATGGGGTGGGTAGGGCGAAAGATTTTGGCGGGAATGCAAGAATCCTGGCGGGACACGGGTCGGATTCCTGGCTAAAATGAAAACTGGTCGAGGGGAGGAACAGTTAATAACTTGGGCCTTGCATTCCTCCTGGAGATCAATAGCTGGACCACCGCACTCCTCTCACTTCACTGCTCTATTTAACTTGCTCATTTTTCATTAGTTTAGGGAAAACCTCACCGCTTTTTCCGCGTGGCTCTGTTAGCCTTTCCTGGGATGGGAGTGGTTCTGGGATGAAAGGATAAATATGAAACTGCTGTTAGCGGGCGAATAGAAGATCCAAAAGGAACCAAACAAAATAATGTTAGAGAAGCAATTAGTTGACTGGAACTTCTAATGTAAGGATAGATATTTGACTGCACCCCCAACTATCTCTATCCTTACAAACCAAATAATGTTGTGAATGGTCAATATAATAACAAACCTGTATGTACTCAGTCTTTTGTGGCCATTTCGAAATTTTCGGACAATATAATTAACGATTATTTACTTCCAATCAACATGTTCATATATTATTTTTTTAAATAATGCTATCAAAATTTAAAAACAAATTAACAATCTATGCGATTGTATTTATCATATGGAATAAGTTAATATTTCAGCAACAATATTCTAAAAGGTAGACTTGTAGTTGTACACAGTTCCTTTTCATTACTGCTAAACAGTTAACTATAATTATTTGTGGTTACTGTAGTTTTTTGTTTAAATAATTTTATCTTTTATCTTCCTTTCTTGTTTATCAAATGATTAACATCTAATTTCGACTACAAGTAGGCCAAATGGATACCAGTCCACTCCAACCGGAAACGACAGAATGAGATTCATTTCATGGATCCGCAATGAAAACATTTCAAACCGTCCAAGTAGGATTCGAACCAGCATTTAAAATTAATAAAAAAAAAACTTTTTGAGAAGCAAACTACAATTTCTCATTATGTTTTTGTCTGAAAAACTTATACCTTTTGACTAAAAAAAAGCATACACACCTTATCACACTCACACGCACAACACATATATATTGTGAGCCCGTTAAACTACTGGAGGCAACCCTCACTGACCTGGCGTAGGAGGGATGAAACAAAAAGAGTATTTATTTATATGAGAGCTGGGTGTTCAGATTCCAAAATAATTTTCATCTTTACAAATGTTCGAGTTTAAAGCGCACTCAATTTGTTATTGGACTTAATTTTTAAACAAAAAGCCCCTTGGTAATTTGTATTTTATCGATAACTGGATACTTTGTATTTTGAAACGCAAAACTTTGGGGTATTTATTTTTAGAATTTTTTTTTAATGTTTACCATAGAAAATAGTAAATATATAATTTAAATTTTCAAATAGATAATTTTGAAGCAGGATTTATTAAATGATGGGCATATTTCAATGAGGTGTTGAAACATAGGATTTAATGTTTGGGTAATAATAAAATTATACAAATTTTGCGTTCATCAATGCCTCAATACATCGAATGCTTTAGGTTTCTTTTGGAGAAACCAAATAACTTTGGAGGAGAAGTTCAGGTATTATGAAATTGAATATTTGTCGCTTTGGCAAATAATTTGACGCCTCAGCAGGGATAGTATCGGTGATATAATTGGTAATCAGAATAAAATACTAGAGAATTATCATTAGTTAGTTACTGGTAAAACAGTAAGGCAGCCTGAGTAAAACATAGAAGCAGGTCAGTTAGGAGGAGGAATTGCCAGCAATGAAAAGTAATAAAGGATTTTAGTAGGGCCGGGAGCCATTAAATCCAGAGCTGGAAGGGGTTGCAGCTGCTCAATGACATAATTAGAGGAAGGGAGGAAGAGTGCGAGGGATGATGAAGTAGAGGGAGGCGGAATGTGGAGGTCTTTAGCCTCTGGAATCCGACAGGAGGATATTGCCGCCCTGGCACAGATCTTCCAGGATTCGCCCTCAACTATTTAATACCCTCGGATATATGCCTTTCGCTCAACCCTTTCTGTCCGCAACTTCATCGATGACTTATTCCCACCGCTTTATCTCACTCGAATCGTTTGACAGAACTTGTAAAAGGTGTGATGGAAATTATCGATGAAACTAAACAATGAGGTAAAAAAAGGATCTTATGCTTAAGTACTAACTGATATATCCCCATATATTTACATACCAATATATATATTAGGGCACTTCCCAGTAGGAATTGGTCTCCAGGGAAGTTAGACCATCACTCCCTAGCGGGAAGGCCTACATAAATTAACAAGCAAAAAATTGTATAAAGTATCTATAGTAAAATTATTTTAATTTTTATTATTTTAATAATTAATGTTAATTTTTTGTAATAAAGGCTTTATTCATTCATTCATATATATTAGAGATAGAAAATAGTGATAGAGCCGCGGTCCTCAGTTCCAATCCGACTTTGAAAGATTTTATTTAACAGCGGAGAATGGATCTTTTGGAATCTGGGACTCTCCTGTGGCTCACCCAGCTTACATAAAGTGGGTACCCAAAATCTAGGGGAGAAATCTAGCGGTTGAAAGTAATCTAAAACAAATCGCCTCTCTGCACAACCGTAGTCCAAGAAACAAAGACAAATCACGTTCTGAAGCTAAGATCCTTCATAGGTCGTAGTGGTACATTTTCGGGAGCTTAAAGCATTGCATGACTAAACTAGCGACATTATGAAAAAGTTATCCACTTCCGATCCTCAACGTCTTATGTGTAACATGAATTTTTATATGAATAATTTCTATGTCATTCGACCTCTCACGAGTGATATAAGTAACTCGATAATAGCTTAAGTGTGTATCAAGAATATTTTGACCTTGAAAGTATATTTATGAATGTATGTATAATAGCCGTTCACACGGGAAATCTGTTAACTTAACATTTTTAAAATCTTTTAAATGTATGAATCAGGAGCAATGGTTCGCAGATGGCGTATATGTACTGAATTTCCCTTATAGTATAGATTGGATTTTTGTGAAAAATATTTTTAAAAAAAGTTAAGACAACTAAGGTTATTTGAAACCTAAATCTTAAATGCTTAAAAAAGAGGAGTCAATATATTTGAATCTGGAAATGTCTTGTATTTTATAAAAGAATGCTGTTTTAATTTATATTTGTGATGAGATATTGGATTACTATAAACCGAAAATATTATCATTTTATTTTTATGTTTTTAAATACATTTTAACGTGTAGTGCCCCCATCGACTCAGATTAAATACAAAACATGCGGTTCTATAAGGGCTTGAGTTGTTTTTTTTATGAATGCCGAAGTTTTTCAAACTTTGTCCATTTACAATAACATCTAAAAAAACAATCCTGTCATGATGAGGCGCATCCTCTAACCATCAGCATTGTTGAGTATCTTGAAAGTACTCTTATTATTTCTTAGCTATTGCTACATTAAATTAACATTAACATTAAATTAACATTAGTATTATTTACAATGCCTAGCTTTCAGAATATTAATTTATTTAATGCAATTTTGCTTCATTTCATGAATACCTTACCAATAGGATAAACAAAATAAATTATTTGATTATGGGTTTGAATTTTATACTATAATATATTAATAATTACACAGGCCAACAAAAAAAACCTTTTTGAAAACTTTTTTAATTTTAATAGCTGATCTTGATAGATTTTTATGTGCTGAATCCAAATCTGCTCGTAGTTTTTATGTATCACCCTTAGTTTCCAAGCAAAATGTATTTTATTATATAGTCTAATACCCATTTACAGTATATAGGGAAATCAATGAAACACTGTAGAATCGTAAAAATGGTTTGTATTTACAGTAAAATACTTGGAATAGTAATTTTATGTGATGATACAAGGTTCACTTGTCAACTGGAATTGGTTTATATTTTCTTTCCCTTTTTTCCTTGAAGCTTCTTGTGTAGCTTTTCCTGCGATGAATAGCTTGCTGAACTTCCCGGTGAAGTGACCAACAGTAATCCCCCATCATGTTGGTATTCCAGCGGCCCTGGTAACGTTTTTCCATCACTTTAACGTCCTGGTGAAAACGCTCACCTTGCTCCTCACTAACATCTCCTAAATTTTCCGGGAAGTAATCGAGGTGGCTGCTCAAAAAGTGAACTTTCAGGCTCATCAAACATCCTAACTGTTCAAATTTTTTTAACATGTTAGCAACAATAGCCTTATATTCTGGGTCTTTTTCATTTCCCAAAAACTTGGTGACAACTTGCTTGAATGAAACCCATGCTTCCTTTTCATTTGAGGTCATTGTGGATTCAAAGTTAACGTCAAACATCATTTTTCTAATATCAGGCCCGGTAAAGACGCCTTCTTTCAGTTTAGCTTCTGAAAGGTGTGGAAACTTCTGACAGAGATATTTGAAACAAAGCCCATCTTTAGGCAAAGCCTTTACAAACTGTTTCATGAGACCTAACTTAATATGTAGTGGTGGTAGGAGCACGTTTTTTGGATCTACAAGGTTTTTGCGTAAAATGTTCTTCTCGCCAGGCTTTAAAGACTCCCTAGCAGGCCAGTTCTTTCTGCACCAATGTTGATTCCGAGCTCTACTGTCCCATTCACACAAGAAACATGGAAATTTGGTAAAACCCCCTTGCTGACCAAGGAGCATGCACATAACTTTCAAATCACCACATATCATCCAACCGTGTGCAGAATAACCTATTTTATTTAACACTATTTCTAGATTTTCGTAACTCTCTTTCATATGTACAGAATGACCGACAGGTACAGAGGCATACATGTTACCGTTGTGTGCTAAAACTGCCTTCAAACTATTTTTGGATGAATCAATAAACAACCTCCAATCTTCTGTTTTGTATTCAATTCCAAACTCATTCATTAAACCATGAATGTCTGAGCAGTACACCAAATCACCCTCTTGTTCAAAATACTTCGAAAATTGTTGTTCTCTCTTCCTATACACATGAATGCTGGTTCCAGCCGCCAGCAAGTTCTTTTCTTTTAGCCTAGAGCCAAGCAGTTCAGCTTTTTCTTTTGTTAAGCCCAGATCCCTAACTAAGTCATTAAGCTCGACCTGAGTGAACAATTTAGGCTCTACATTTTCTGTAACACATTGGAATTCTTCATCGTGTTCATCTAACTCCGACTGTACATCAGAAAATACTTCTGTTTCAATAGAATTTAAGTCCTCTGGTGGTTCCGGGATTGGCAAATCTACACCGTGCCCTACTGGTCGGATGGCGGACGGAAGGTTAGGGTAGCTTATTACCTTCTTGTTCTTAGAGTTATGACCAGTAATATCTACACTGCAAAAGTAACAGTCATCGGAATGATTTTTTGGTTCCCTCCATATCATGGGAACAGCAAATTTAAAGTGTTTTTTCTCTTTTTTTGACCATTTCCTGAGGTCTTCAACACATACATAACATACCTTATGCGGTGCCCAAGGTTTATCCTGGTCTCCAAGTTTGGTTCCAAAGTATGCTAGATAAACCTTTTTCACAAAGTCTGTAATGTTTCTTTGGTGCTTTTTAATAACAAACTCACCACAAATATAACAAAAACTGTCAGCAGAGTTTTTACAGCCGCGATGAGACATTGCACTGAGCACATGTACAGGAAACGTAAAAGTGAGGTTATGTTGAAAATAAACAAAACATCAGCTGTTTAGCATTTGTTTCAGCAGTGCTGCCAACATCATCTTTGTTCATTAGACCTATTTTTTCATGTTATCTTAACTATGAAAAAGCTGTTAAATTCTAAAAATATTTCTTTATTTCATGAATTTAACTATAAAATGTGAATAAATGGTGGGTGATACAACTTTTTAAGCATCATATTTGGATTCAGCAACCTAAACAACATAAGAATAAGGTATTTTCATTAAAAAAGTTTTTTCATCGTTGGCCTGTGTTATTTTAGTTATTAGTGACCCCCTTTAAGTTATATATAGATTTAATTGCTTATAGTATACCTCAAATTGCTTCAAATATTCTTTTTGATTCCTTAGTGTTATCAAATATTTGATTGAGAACAGGTAATAGGTGTGTATGAGCTGATACCAAGTTTTTTCTCAGGGATACAAACTCAATTTTTTTTCACTCTTTATGTTTAACATCCTACATTGAATATTAAAAATGCAAGCAATATTTGTGTATAAAGGCGTAAAACCCGTATTTTTTTTTTAATGGTTTTACTCTGGTTTCGAACATTTTCTGCGGATTTTCAGCAGCATAAAGTATTGCTTGACTAAACTAGCTACAATTCTGAAAAAAGTAAATTTTTCAAATTTGGAATTATCAGCCTCGAATATGTCTGAAATGGTCAAAATGTTTACAGTCCTGAAAAACATTGATCCATAAGGAAATAATAGTATATCCTAGAAATAATGTACTGAATACTTTATTATTCTAAAAATGTTTGATTAAATTTATAAAATGAGGTTTCATATATTTAATTAATTTTAATTACAAATGATCATGAAACCATAATCAACCCGCTGATGACTATAACTTAATTAGCAATTATGTTCGCCCTACTCTTATTATTACTTCTCTCTACTTTATGATATTTTGCCTTTGAATTTTAAAGGGGCAATTCCTAAAAAGGGCCAACAGTATTAAAAAGGTCGCGGTTCCTGAATCTTATAGGCTTTTTAAAATAAATGACAAGGGCGTTTGCTCTCTTATACCGTAATTGTTATCGACCTATCGCAGAGTGATCAATTAAAAATGAACTTGTTACACTAGCCTTCTCTTCACCTATAACATGTTATGTGTTGAAAAAAACGTTAAATATAACTTCAACAATTTCCTTAACAGTACATATAATTATTATTATTTATAATATTAATGTATAAAAAATGAAACAAAATAAAATATTGTGCGTGAACTTTAAGCAGGTCTATATCCCTATTCGTAGTTCGATCCAGTTCATGGAAAAGATTCGAAAATTAGGTGATTTATTTCAGTGTAATTTTTTTTCACTAGAAGATACTTATGACACTGACATCATCATTTTTCACTTCTTCCCCCTCACTCACTCGGACCACTTTACATCAAGACAAAAACTTATAATTCAATTTCTTAATTTTTTCTTTTTGTAAAAACGGAGGGATCGTTTAATCTTCCGACATTTCACTTCAAATGATTTTTCAAATTCGACATTTGAAAAATGTAAATATAACGCGTTTTAATTTTATTTTTAGCACTTCCCATGATCCTGTTTAGATAATAGCATTACATAATCTCTTCCCTAATTCCAGATTACCTGGAGTGGTAGTAATTCAAACTTTGCTTTCAAGTCGAGAAAGGCAAGGTATACGTTCCGTCCCCGATCCCACGCCTTCTCTGCCACCATCCTCGAGTAGAATAGGTGATCTTGTGATTGCCTACCAGGACGAAAAGCAGCCTGTTCCTCCTCAATATCCTCTTCGACATAGTTCCGCAGGCGCCGTTCCAATATTTGAGTGTATATACACCAGATATTGGATAAGCAAATAGGCATATAATTTTCACAAAGGGTCTGACTTCCATTCTTATGGATGGGGATAATAATATTTTGTTCCATCTCCTCTGGTAACTTCTTTTCATTCCAAATTGCCTGGAATAGTGTCTCAGGAATCATTTTAGTTCTTCTCCTCCGAATTTAATAGTGTCACAATGTCAGAGGACCATTAGTAGGTAGGCCAAGACCTACTTTTTATTATTATTATTGTTATTTTTTATTATTATTATTTATTTCTTGTATAATTTGTTACATTTCACAAAATAAAAATGCTATACCAATAGACCAGTCTCAAATTAAAAACAATTGTAAATAATTTTAAATATATCTGTGAAAAATCATAATTTGCAATGAAAGAAAAAAATGATAAAAAACTTCTAACAGAGAGAAAAAAAAATAATAATAATAAAATAAACAAAACTTATAACTATACATTCATAGTAACTCATATACATATATATATATATATATATATATATATATATATATATATATATATATATATATATATATATATATATAGCAATGAAAAGAAAGAAATTGGTATCCTACAAGAATAAATATTTGGTTCGTTTATGTGCATACCGCTTTGTACTATTTTTTGTATATAGTTCCCAATATTTTTTATAAGTGGGTTTTTACACTTTAAAAAATTGTTTACATAGTTTGTAACCATAAAACAATAATAGTTTGTTGATAAATATATTAATGTAAGGTATACTTAATTCTTTATGCATAATTTTAACCTTAGTGTCATATGCATAATTTCCAGCAATTCTAAGACATTTGTTTTGGAATATTTGTAATTTTTTGTAATTAGTTTTAGGCATGCAACTAAATATTGGGCATGCGTATGCTAGTATAGGTCGTAAGCAGGCTTTATATAATAATAACTTATTATCTGTGCTTAATTTTGAATTTCTATTCAAGTAAGGATATATAGTACACAGAGCTCAGTTAGCTTTATTGCACACATAATCAGTGTGGTAAGTAAAAGTTAACTTTTTGTCCATGTTAAGCCCTAAGTATTTGATATGTGTTGTCCAAGGTACAGAAGTTCTGTTTATCTTCAGTTGGTAGACTTACCTATAGTGAATATATAGAGGGAATAACCCCTCCACCATGCTATCGAATTCTTCTCCTATCCAAACCTTCCAATCCAACACGACCTTAATGTCCCATTTGTTGCTTATATGGTCAGAAACCGATACGAATCTATTTATGAAAAACTATATTCTCTCTCAAACCCACTAGTTTCAAACCTAGCTACTTCTTCAATTCCTAATAATCCTCCGAGACGTCTGATAAGAAGATGGCCTCATGACCTAAGTTGAATTAGCTATTTGAGTACTACCATTGGGTAGTTTCTCTACTTGTTTTTATACATGCCATTATATATCATTCTTGTCGTTTAGTTGTTATTACTATTATTACATTACTTGTATTGTAATACTGTTGTAAATTTCAATGAATAAATTATTAAAAAACAAAATAAAAATCCTTATTAATTCTTTTTTTAAACAGAGACAGCGTTCGTGCTTAGTTTGGTACCACCTTAACCGAGGTTTTTGAAGAAGTGCTGATATTTTCTTTCAGGGACTTAGGTTCATCGCCAGTCTCAATAAAGGACCTTGAGCATCTGGCATTTTATTTATTTTGTCAGATAGATGAAGAAACTAAACAAAAAACAGAACCCAAAAGAAAAGAGAGAAATTTAATAAGGATTCAGAGGATTTTTTATTGGGTTTTAGAGCTGAGAGGCAATCTCCCTTTGAGGCATATATCAAGTTTTAGTGTAAGAGAGGAGCGCGGTGGGCGGCGGTGACTCCGGGACGGACATATAATGAAATAGAAGAGGAGCCTCGGTGGCGGCAGGTTTTATAGATAGGGACCCAGTCATATCCCCTTTACTTCCCTCTTTTATTTGCAACCATTTTAGCTTTAGTGCGCACCGGTTTGCATTAAACATCTCCCTCGTGGCGCGCCCGTGCTTGACTCAGCCGCTCCTTCTCTCTTCTCATCAATCCACTCTCTTCAGGATGAGCATAATTGCTGTCATAACAGTGAGGGTAGTGTCCCAGTTAGTAAGCCATATCGGTGCATCTCAATTAGAAAGTACTTCTGTATAACTATAAAGATAAATCTACGCTCAAAACTACATAAAAAAGTTGTTTATGTGATCGTCTGTTACATGCAATTAGTGAAACTCTTATATACATATCTACAACCCTTGTAGATACGTATCTCATCATCCATAATCAATAATTAACATCATTATATTTAAGTTTTCATTACAAAGTATAATTTATATTACCTTTTTCCCCTAGCTTCATCACTTTTTTTATTTTTAGATAATAACATAGTAAAGATAGATGGAATCTCTTTTACTGCACCAGGTACATTTTAAGAGAGTAATGTGGATAGGATTTTCTGTATTTTAATTAGATGGTAGGAGTAGGGGTTTAGTGATGGGGCTCGCTAGTTATTTCTGAATGGAATTATATATTGCCTTTTTTTTTTATTCTTCCAGCATTTATTTACAATATATAAAAATTACATATATAATAAATAGATGCAATGCTGCTATATAAACTAAAAACCTTTTTAAGGTATAACATTAGGCTGAGTCCGCTGAGGTCGGAAATATAGTACATAATAGTGGAATGTACGAGGGATGGCATATTAACATTTTGAACACTCTACCTATCCGAATTTCTGTACTAATCCGAATTTATTTACTTCGAGCCTTGCTTCATTATCTGCATACATCGACGTTAATTGTATTTTAAGAAGTGTAGAGGTTCTGAAATGGATTAAGGGTATTGGTTATAACAGGAATCTAGGTTCTAGTGATGGGTACTTACACTACACTGTAAAATATTAAAATATTACGTGGGCATTAAAACCACTGAACCATGGTTTTAATACCATTTTCTTAGCCCCTTGGGTTTGAACTTTGATGATCTGATGATCTACGAAGGAGTTTTGAAGGGTTCTCTTCTTTGTAATTCTGCAAATTTTAAGGGATGGATGTGACGTGGAAAAGGTTCTGATTTTAGTTTCTTTTTTTTTAATGCCCATGTAATTTGACTGTTGTAAAGTGGAACGGACCGTAACGGATACACCAAACTTCATATTCCCTCAATATTTCTCCCAGCATCATTCAGAATAATTTTTCTTCAAATCCAAAATTCAACTTTCGATTATTTTATCTCCAGGAAATTTGGATTATTCTAACCACTAAACTCCTTTAATAACTAAAAGATTGTAAAAAAAAAATCATTAAAAAAATTGAATCCTTATAATATATATATATACTGGATAATAGGGTATATCCTTTGTTATGCGGGCAGTGGGCACCCCCTTTGATCGTAAAAACAAAAACATATTGGTCCAAGGAATTTATTTATTTGAAATTACAATCTTACATAAAAAAAAATATATTCACAGCATTGAGATTGGAACATCTAGAAATAACAACTATTAGATTTTGTTTTAGGTTGAGAAGTTATTTCTTTTAATGATTATGAATTAATGTCTCACTAATTATTTTTTCCACTTTAGACGCAATAAAATATTTAATTCTTTTAAACAATTGGCACTATTGATCTATCAAGTAAATCCAGTAAATTAGATGAAGCTATGTCGGGGTCAAAACTCACAAGATGTCTGAGCTAGTCAACGATGTTGCAACTACATTAGACAACCATTAACAATTATGACTAGGAACGTTATAACCACTTCTGTGTTAACACCAGATTATATTCACGTCGATTGTGGAAGATGAAGGCCATGTATTTACTTTGTTTATCTTGAATCAAAACAATACTGGCAAAACTATTTAACACATTTGTCGATTCAAAATTAACAAGGAATCTCGATTCTTCTTGTATTTTATTTTTATTCCCCTCATCCCTTCGTGACCTTCTTGACAGTAAAATCAGAAAGTTTATTTTTGAATTTTTATTTATTTAATTCATTTAGGAAAATGTATTTCGGGATGACCCGCGGTGTTATGGTTAGCGTAGCATCTTGCTTTGTCCAGAATCGCGGGTTTCAGCCCAGCAGGTGGCCTTAAGATTTTTCAAAAGGGAGTAAATCGTCCTTGGTTATGCCGTCCTTCGGAAGAGACGTAGAATAGATTTCTCTAATATGTCAGTTACTCGTTAAAGATCCTTTCCTAATTATACCAAGATAGAAAAAAATTAGCACTCCGACTATATCTCTGTCCGATCAGCCATAACAAGATAAAGTGAATGGTAAATGGATAATCAGAAAACGTTTCTATTTCAAATAAAATATATAGTGATTAGATGGATTTTTTCTTGTTGAAGTATGAAAAGGAAAATATAAAAATTTGCTGTTTCTGGTCTCTGAAAGACAAACTTCATTTTTCCTAATAATGTCGTCAAAACATATTTGCGGTCTTGAATATAGATGGGACTTAAAGAAAGGAATCAGTAAAAGGAATCGTAGAAGTTTGATAACTGTCAGGCCTGGATGAGTAATCGTAAATACACCAGGCGGCTGGTATTTCATTATGACGGGGTTTTATGATATGGACTAAGCAGCGGATATCAGAGACAATAACTATTTGGTGTCCATATTAAAGCCATTAGGATCACTTATAGTCAATGAGAGATGAGAGATTTAAGGGTGAATTCCATTTGCCGCTGGAGATGCGGCCCCCACCTGCTAGATATAATATCGAGCCCTTAGCCCCCGACCCTTAGCCCTTCAAAGGATTATTGCCGCAATAGGATCCTCATTTGCTATCATCTCTCATGGTCATTTATCGTCACACCCTCGTCACCATAAGAGCATCTTCTTTAAATGCAGTTCGGCTACTGAGTATGAATCATCGTTTTACGCTCATCTGCTATCTTGTTGAGCCATCAGTTGAGATGGTCTGACTTTTTTACTATCGTAAAATATTATTCCTTAATTTTTAAGGCGAAAGTAATATTTTTTAATGTTGAAAATTGTGCAGTAAATAAATTGTATATAAACAAGAAAATTTTATTTTATTTTGTGCCAACCTTTCGGCGATTAAGACACTCGTCAACCATCACCTCACCGTTATAAATATTTCTTCAATCATCGATATGGTTATTTGTAGATATTTGTTTACATACCATTAAGTTCCTCAATTTTTTAATAATAAAACATAAGAAAGGCTCGTCTTACAGATCTTACAAAAAAAAAAAAAGAAAAAACGTATTTTTTTAGTCGGAGTCGCGTTTTTTGCGTATAGTCAACTCCATGCAGAGACAAATTTTAAGAAGAATATGGGGCAAAGTAGCCGAAAATGGAATATGGAAGGTGGACCTGATGGAACTGTTTGCCGAATTGATTATCCATGAATAAGATGGATGAGAAATATTAAAATAATGCAAAACCATATAATACTATAGAAGATGCTCGATGGAAAACTGAGCGGCAAGCGAATCATAGGACGTCCTTGGATGAGATGGCTGTAGTGAGGGACCCAAAGCGGTTGGGTGTTAGAAAGATGGAAAAAATATCACAGGATTGCTGAGACTGGTTGGCTATGGTGGAAATATTTAGGGACTATATTAACGTTGTATCAATAGTAAGCGTTTATTCGGATTATATTTACTTTAGGTAAGTGAAGTGACTGTAAAATTCCACGCATATTATTTCCTTCTAAATCTAAAGACGCATTTTCAGCAGTAGGTCTGATCCATGACTCTAACTAGAGGACTAACTTTTAATTTGTTTGTTATTATGGAGTTCTGTCCTATTAACTTTAACTCGATCTCATAATATTCGTGAGTAGATAAAAAAAAATTGTAGATTGTATACTTTAATACACTTTTATTTAGTCGAAAGATTTTTATAAAACTTGCCTAATATGTGTGTGTGTGTGTGTCTGTCTGTGTATTTGTGTACATTATAAGCCCTAAAGAAGAACTGCAATGTGGGTCGAAACGTGAGTTTCTATTAAATAGTTTATCGCTATTAAAGGAATTAATTGTTTGACCTCCATCCGGACCACTCTTCTTTCCCGGTAATTACTTTTGTTAAATTAATTCAGAAATTTCACCATTGCTTACTTTTTCGAAAGATCTGTGCCACTATTTCATCCATTTTGAGACTAATAACATTCTAGTATTTTCAATTATTCTTTTTTTTCTTACTACAATGTCTGGATGAATTTCTATGGATCGGTGGGTGAATCACCGATGCCATAGAAATTCAAAATCCATTTTTCCACCCTGTTTATCAACTAGCCAATGTTGCAAATTACATGGCAAACACAATTATACCGCATTCGGGGAAGAACCGCCCAGAACAAACAGACCTTCCCAAAATATACAGCATACACCATTCCCCCAATTAGGCATTGTAAACTAGAGCTGAGCTAGGCGAGAAAAGCTGTAAGCCAAACAACGTGAGACAATTATATGTCTCCTCCCTTATTATTGGATAAGTTTCTCTATTTGTGTAAAGGGAGTCCAAATTGGACAGAGAGTTGATAGTGCTAACAAGGGCACATTTACATTGCGGTGCCGGGGGCTGTAGCCTCCTCGGCCGGCCCTGACAAACGCAGACTGATTGACTCCTACAAACAAACACAACCGGAGCCAGGAGCGATGGGATCCGCTGCCGCTTTGAGCGACCGCTACCAAACACTATTAGCACCTCCATCTGACTTCTATCTTCCCCTCTGCCCACACTAATACATCTAATTAGCACTAATCGATGGTGGATTTGTCCTCCGTTTGGCTTCTTATAGCGAGAATTTAAGAGAAAAAAAGTTAAATAAATAAAAAATACACTAACACCATTTGGTTAAATTAGAAACTATGATAGGCCTAGAGAGACAGATACGTATTTAAATACAGTTTAAACTTAAATAAAATATATAAGAGCCACTGTTGAAGCTTGAAATCATACTACAATTTTTCCAGGTGCTGCTATTTATAAAACCAAACATCGAACAAAGAAAATTTACGTAGTACAAAGTAAGAAAAGTTTCAATCAGCTATTGTTGTCTAGTAAAATAAACCAAAAATAAAAGTTTTTCGGCCAGTTTTGAGCAGTGAAGAACTCAAGCAAGAATATATAAATTCTGTACCCCTTTCAATTTATGCCATCGGCCCTGTTATAATATATATAATAGTAGTAAATCCTGAATAATAATCATGAATTACTATTAACCATCCTATTAACCACTAAATATACAATAAATATATTGCTTCTTTAACTAAAACTCAACCAACGAGTTAGGGTTCAACCAGCCTCTTTAAAATGGGTACCCAAAATAGGGAGGACAAATCACCTTTCTGCACAACTATTGTCAAAGAATCAGATCAATTTCTACTGATCTAAACTAGTTTCTACTAAGAACCCAAGACTGTAGTGGGGAAGATTTTGTTTTAACTAAAAAACTTTATTTTTACTTGCAGAGCTTATTGGAATATCATGATCTACATCCTTAGTACCCCCGGGGGTCCACGGGAGACTCGACTGAGGTCTGCGCTGGCTTGGCAAAAAATGGTTTAAATAATTAGAATCAGTTTGCCTTCGTTATTTTGTTTATTTCATTGCAATAATTAATTAGGTAATCCTATTCTGTTAAAATAGCCATATCTTGTTGAATATGAACGCCTTATGATTACTAAATCTTCACATTTTTTTACGAGTTTTGGGATTATGGTAGAAATATAGCTGCAGGTCCACCGGAACTAGCTAAGTTTTGAAAGTGTTCTATGAGAAAAAAAATCTGGGAACCTCTGATCTATATGATGGAATGAATAACACAAGGGAACAAATTTTTATTAATTTTTTGTTGCATGGAGTTTTAGGCCTGTTGTTTACTAATTAGAGGTTGGTGATTACAAATCTAGCCTCAGTTTTTCTCCAGCACCTTTTGTTTTTGGCAAACAGCTGATAGACATATATTTGTACTAGTCACATTCAAACTTCAATTCAACTGAGTTGTTTAGTGAAAAAGTTTGTGCTCTTGTGTTAAATAACAATGTCCAAGTTAAGAAATATCTGTAGAAACGATCCAAACTATTTCTGTAACATTTGTGGTGAATATACATTCAAAAATTGTAGGCTAAGTGTGTCAGAGTTTATAACACAGGTATATTTTGATTACTTTGGATTCGCTTTGGACATCCGTGACAAGTACTGGATCCCTCATATGGTTTGTAAAACATGTGTTGAGTCTTTGAGATTATGGGCAAATAAGAAAAGACCCCATTTTAAGTATCAAACACCAATGATTTGGCGGGAACCTAATAATCATCAAGATGATTGTTATTTTTGTGTGATTGATATTAATGGAATTAATAAAAATAACCGGTCGAAATGGTCTTATCCAAACTTGTTATCTGTTACTCGACCAGTCTTGTTCTCTGGCGATGCACCAGTACCCCAAGCTTCTTCATCTGTACAAAATGATCATGATATAGAAAAACAAAACTATTCTTCAAGTGATGAAAGTCGGACAAGTGATTCTTACCCTGATTTTACTTCTGAGCCCCAGCTCTTTAATCAGGAAGACCTCAATGCATTAATCAGAGATCTTGGTCTTTCTAAAAAGACATCGGAGATTCTAGCTTCTCGATTAAAGCAAAGAAATCTTTTAACCCTAGAAACAAGAATTTCATACTATCGTAACCGAGAGGCAGAATTGCTGTCATTCTTTTCTAAAGATGACGACTTTGCTTTTTGTTCAGATGTTCCTGGTTTATTGAAAGCAATGGGAGTACAGAAGTATGATCCAAATGAATGGCGTTTATTTATTGACTCCTCTAAACGTAGCCTGAAATGTGTACTTATGCATAACGGCAATAAGCTGGGTTCGATACCGATTGCACATTCAACTACAGTCAAAGAAGAATATGCTACTGTAGCTTCTGTAATGGATAGAATCAAATACAACGAACAAAAGTGGTTGATAAGTGTTGATCTAAAAATGGTGAATTTTCTTCTTGGACAACAAGGTGGATATACAAAATATCCATGTTTTATTTGTTTATGGGACAGCAGAGCTAGGTCTGAGCACTGGATTAGAAAAGATTGGCCTTCCAGGCAATCTATGGTTCCGGGACAACTGAATGTAATAAATGAGACCCTTGTGCCCACGGATCGAATAATACTGCCACCTTTGCATATCAAACTAGGGCTCATGAAACAATTTGTCAAAGCTTTGAACAAGGGTGGTGATTGCTATAAATACATCTCTAAGAAGTTCTTTAATTTGAGCCAAGAAAAAATTAAAAATGGAATTTTTGATGGTCCCCAAATAAGAAGGTTGATAAAGGATGAAAACTTTATTAGTTACATGACTGATATTGAAAAAAATGCCTGGAATGAATTCGTTTGGACTGCTCAAAATTTTCTGGGAAACAAAAAGGAAGAAAGCTATGCGGAGCATATTGAACTAATGTTGTTACACTTCCAGCAGCTTGGTTGTAATATGAGCATCAAAGTACACTTCCTCCACAGCCATTTGGACCGTTTCCCTGAAAATCTTGGTGATCTGAGTGAAGAACAAGGGGAACGGTTCCATCAGGACATTCGAACTATGGAGGAACGTTACCAAGGTCACTGGAATGCTCACATGATGGCGGACTATTGTTGGAGCATTAAAAACAGCCCCCGTGAACCGAATCAAGCCAGAAAATCTTACAAAAGAAAATTTTTTGATATGTAGTGGTATTTTTTTTAATAGTTTTCTTAATAAAAAATATTTTCATCTTAAAAAACAGTTTATAATTATAACCCCAAAAGTAAAGCTGATACAAACAAACTGACTTCAGATCTTAAACCAGCACCTCGAGGAAGTAGAATATTAGTCAAAATATTTCATGCAACAAAAATGTTGTTCCCTTGTGTAATCAGTGTGCAGTTAATGCAACAATAGTTAATTCTGAAGGGCTTCGTTTCGCTCCAACTAATAATTTACTTTTAAAGTTTATATATTTCATAAGCATCCTTCAAAATCAGCCAGGCATTGATTGAATAACTCTAATGACACATATCCGATATGGAAGAAGTAGACACTTGGATCCGAAGAAGGAGACGGAAAGTCCCCGCGGATCATGCATACTTGATCGGTCCTGATGTAATTGATAGGAAGGTGGCTGCGGGATCTGCTCCTAAATAATTCAGCGCCGCCTCGATCTGCATCCTCCGCCCGTAACATAAATCTATCGATATAGGCCGTTACTTCCTGTCTCTCTTCTGGTCACCGATCTTCTGATCAGGATCGTCTCATCAAATATGGCTTCCTCTCCGCTTGGGACATCTGTCATAACTGAGCACGTTTCAGGGATATGGCGTTTGGCGGCAATCATGCTTGACCCCTTGAGAATTAGATTACCGTCGAGGGATGGAAACCCAACGTTTACATCTTAAGAGTTCCGAGTTAAATAGCCTTAATAAGAAAGTTTATTCAATATAGAAAAGTGTATTGACAGGTATTATGTTAATTCCGAAAATGTTCATATATCTTTTGTAAATCTATATATATTAATAACACTAACGTTATGAATATGTATTATATGATCGAGTGAACAAAAGTCCGAATTACCGAAAAATAATTGTTGGTAGGAGATGAGAGAATGTTTTAGTTTGTAGTAAAATTATTCTCCTCTTAAACGCTTGGGTACTATATTTTTTAACGAAAAGTTTTTTAGGAAGCGCATCATTGACACTGAGATGCATACCATTTCCTATGACGAAAGTTGTAATTTATTTTTTCTGTAGTTATTGTGATAGAGATGGAATTTGACTAGATTAGAACTAGATTTTAACAATTTTTAAATTATTGCCTTATTTTAAACAATTTTTAAATTATTGTTGTATTAGATTTTTAACACGTAGTCTATACAAATGCTTAATAGAGAATTTCGGTTAAACCATGCCAACCCGATTCGCAATCCCTCCTATCATAAACTCGGACGGGGAGAGGGAACTTTTCCTAGATCACGCTCATCATAAACTCATAATAGCCTTCAGGAAAAAAGTGGATGGAATCATTCCTATTAGAAATTTAATACAGACGAATGTACGAGTATATATTATTATTTGGAATAGTTCATTCCCAGAGCGTTGGGTAACTGTGCTGAAGGTTCAAATCCAGATAAAAATGGCAGTCCAGATGTAGCAGATAAATATTATTTAATCTGTTAGCAGTCATATGTGGACTCTGTGGGATCCACAATCCTTCTTAGGGTTCACCTATAAAGAGGGTAGTACGCTAAAAGAGGATAACCTGCAGGTTGGGTATGACCTCGGACAGAGCATCTGCACAACCATGGTCTTATAATCAGCACAGTCTCTACCGTATATTCAAACGAAGACCCTTTGTGGGTTGTAATGGCTCATTTTTTTCTTAAATTGTACTCATAATTGACTATTACTAAAATGGAAATTTCCCAGTAATTTTTTTAGAAAATAAGGCTTTCTTACTGCAGATATAATGAGCAAGCATAAATGAGGCGTTCATGATCTAAAGCAAAGAACTCCAAATTTCGAAAATTGTTTTTTCACATGCTTCACTAGTTAAGTCCTCCAATGATTTATACTCCCCAAACGTTTAGTTCAGAACTGGAATCAACTGATAGAAATAAGATGTAAGACCAAAATTACTTGACTACACTAGCAACAGATGTGAAAACTATGTTTTTGAACTTTTGGAAAGCGGATGACTACTTCTGATACTGAAAGCCATAAATTTTGTTGTACTTTTAAGGTTTGACAAATTATATTTAGCCACTGAAGAACCTGACTAATCAAATTATTACGATTTATTTAAAATAAGTATGATTTTTTAAGAATTCCAGGAATCGGAGCGAAAATACATAATTAAATTGTGCCGAGATAGGAGGCTAGGTAATATTGGAGAAGCAGTATTCAAAGCAGGCCGGGGACAATTATGTATTGTAATTAAGAGTGTGTTGGGGAGAGGAGATCGATTTCACCGTATCTCTCCTATTTACATCGCTCCAATGATTAGCCTCCATGCCGCATGCTACGCCCATTAGTTCAAATCATTTTACTCCTCTCAACTTCACACTATTCTGTCTCTCCCTTCTCAATTTCATCTAAAGTCCTCTTTAACAATTGGATCCAGTAAAGTTTATAAACATTTCAGTGATTCATCTGTTCATAAATCAATAGACATGTTAGATATTACATCAAATTTTATAATCAAACCCTCAATGCTGAATCTCAAATTTCGCGGGCAATCTAGATCCAATTTTCAATTTTCGAACTGAAAACTTCTTTCGGGAAAAACTTATGTGTTCGTGTCACCGACATGAGCGACATGCTCGTGACGTATTGGCGAGACTGGCGACACGTAGGTATACGATTTCTTGTAATGAACTTTAGTTTAGAATTCGATTGATATAAGAATAAGAATAATATTTAACTAAAATATTGATTAATAGTTGTGTGATTTATACTAATAATAACTTAAAACATCAATAACTTAATCCTTTCGTTTTCTCTAAAATATCCGTAGTTAAAGTCCTGTATTAAGTTTCTTCGGAATACAAATGCACAAAAACTTGAATGTAATATCCAAAATCACGTGGATGAAAAAAGTCTGCTAATCAAGAAATCATACTAGACTCCTCAATCTGGACGATTCTGAGCCAGTCACTCATCAGACGGCATCTATTCCTCTTAATAACAATAAAACTATAATAGGGAAATGAAAAGATTTCTCACTTATTTCTGCTTTAACAACGACTATTCAAGAGTCACATTGAGGTACTTACGATGCAATTGTTTATTGTTAGTTCATTTAACGTCACTTTATGCTGCTATAGCTAATCAGACGATGCTACAGTGGGAGTTCTAAATTTTGCCTATCCAGGTTTTATTAGGATAGGGATTTTTAACGAGTACCTGACATCGTACAGGCTCGGGACCCCCGTTTAACGTCCCTTCCGAAGGACGGCGTAACTAAGGATTTTTTACTCCCTTAAAAAAATCCTAGGGCCACCTGCCGGGCTACGAACCCGCGATCTTGGGCTTAGTAGTTTGTTACGCTAACCACTAGACCACAGGTGACCTTTGCAATTGTTTATGAATTTATATTTTGTATTGAAGTTGTGACATAAGTTGGTCTTATCTTTTGGTTAATAAATAAACTACTTGAAAATGTAAACAATTATTGTTCGGAGTATCAGTATATTTGAAAACCAATAATGAATAATGTTACTAATTGCTATTCCTAAATTATGTAATTTTAACTATAATTGATTTAGAACTTTAAAAAGTAACACAAGTATTCAAAAGTTTTTAGTTTTCCCTTTTATCGCATGACTGCCCATTTACTATTTTTGTTTCTTATATTGGTATTTATGATGATGGTGGTAATAATTTAATCTCAATATTGATAAGAAAACCAATCATCTTATGATAATAGAATATCATAATATTATTTAAGTTCCGTAAAGCTGTTTTAACCTTTACAAAAAAGAAATAATGTATTACTGATTATTAATACTGACGGCAGGTCTTTGAATTTTAAATCCTTCAAATTTAATTCAATTGCCCATGATTAACTCTTTTCTTCATTTCTCTTTTTTTCATTTATGTACCGTACGAGCAATAAAATACTCTTTTAGCAGTAGATTGTTTGGTGTGATTTCATATCACCCAGAGTAGAACGGAACTGACTTTGGACTGACCAGTGGCCATCTCTTTGATCTCGGAATGGCCAATGGTTCAATATTCCCAAACCAATCTGCACCACTCTCAATCCCACAACCTGTCAAATAAATCATGAAATAATAGGAAAGAGCAAACGGAATTTTACCATTCATCAGGTGCAGCTTATGTGATTTTTTAAAACGACTTAAAGTAGTTATATTATAGACAATTATAAAGCCATTTCCTAGCGATTCTATTATAAAAGGACGCAGCCCTCATTAATCAAGACAGTATTCCTCACTTTCTATTTTACTGTTGCTGTTATTTAATGTTAGCCCTTTATTATTATTTATGCTTACATTACATTATTCGCATTATTATTTTATTAAACACTTGTTAATAAAGAAAATCAATAAAACTGTCCCCGCTAAAGTTTCCCACTTATAGGTATGGTCTCTCATTTATGTCTCCCTAATTTCAGAACTGATTAAAAAGAAGGTTCTAGATCCTCTTCCCACTGTGTTTGTTTTCTGGATTGCTACACGCGGCAAACTCGTCCATATTACCTTGTTTCTTCTTCTGAGGTTCCATCATTGGGTTTATTTTTATTTCTTCCTAGTTTTTATAATTGCGGACACAGTACCTGCATTGTCACCCCGCACATGTTTTATTGTATAAATTTAGTTTAAATGTAAGAACTCGATTGATAGAAGAATAATAATATTTAACAAAAAGGTCGTTTAATAATTTTCAATTCTTAGTTTTATTAACTCAAAACATCAATAAACAGTTTGTTAAATTTAACTTTTCGTTCTAACCCCCCTATTATTTAAGCTTGTGCAGCTCATCGTATATTTTGATAAATCAATAAACCACTTGAAAATGCACATATATATCGCGGAGTACAAATATATGTGAAAACCAGACTCATGTTGATAATTTCAATTTACAAATTTTGAAATATAAATAATTCAGACTATAATCGACTTAAAAATTTTTAAAAAATAGTTGTTATAGAGTTTTGAAATTTCCTAACTGCCCATTTTAATTTTAATTTTTCTAATTATCCGTTTGATTACATTTGAAATATCCAGAAATTTTTTATTGAATCATATTTTCCGTATGCTTCACCTATGGTTTGTTTATAGTGATATACCAGTCATAGATAAGGGAGAAACGTGATATTATTATCTATTACTAGGTTTTATAAAAGACAGTAGAGAGAGAGAGAGAGAGAGAGAGAGAGGAAGAGTTCGGTGCCAGGGACGGGGAGAGTGAATATGCAAAGTTCCATTTGTGAAATTACTGGGAGCGTACGGAACATTTATAAAAAGTTTGTGGGGCAGAGGAGAGCAGTGGAGCTAGAAGGAGCAGGCCTGGATTCTCTCAGGCCTCCACCGTCGATTTATTTCCTTAGCCCTGCACCGCTTTTATATGAATTCTTTATCCGGGATTGTGAAAGGAAAGGGATTTTCCTTCCTCAATAGCTTTCCCTCCCACCCTTCTCCTCTATATACAACAAATTCTCTTTCATATTTTATAGCTAATGTGTTTTTCAATGGGATTACTTTCCAATTGGGAGCTGCATTATTACTAGATTCTCTTAAAGCTACGGTTTCTGTTTATTGAAGGTGTGTTTACATACATAATATACCTATAAGTATTTATTTGTATATATATATATATATATTCTACTAATATTATAAATGCGAAAGTTTGACTCTATTTCACGCAAAAACTACTGAACGGATTTGGATGAAACTTTACAGTAATATAGGTTTTACATCAGAATAACACATAGGCTATAACAAGCGTGGATTTAGAGGAGGGCGCACGGGGGCACGTGCCCTCCTCCGACTGTTTTTTAGGTATTGTGGAGAATCCATTATAGGACATAAATAAAGGTAAATCACATGATTGTTAAACTAACAGAAAGAACGTGAGTGAAATTATTTCTTTTGATATCCTACTAATCTTACTAATATTATAAATGTGAAAGTTTGTACGTTTGTCTCTCTTTCACGCAAAAATTACTGAACGGGTTTGGATGAAACTTTACAGTAATATAGGTTATACATCAGAATAACACATAGGCTACAGCAAGAGCGGATTTTTGGGGGGACACGGGGACAAGTGCCCCCCCCCCCGACAGTTTTTTGGGTACTGTGGGGAATCCATTATAGTACATAATTAAAGGCAAATCAGGAACTTAGCATCTTGAAATTTGTAGATAGGTTCTTTGAATAGTTTAAGAAAGAAATTTGGATAATTCCACACCACCCTTTAATATAATAGGGGTTCAAAGGTTGTATAAAATCCGTCAGTTTTGAAGTTAGACACCTGAAATTTTGGATGTACGAATAACTTATATTTTTTTTAAATAATTAAATTATTTATTAAAAACGTTCTTTCACGAAACTTTATGTGGCAGACCAAATTCCACGTGAGCGAAGCCGCGAGCACAAGCTAGTAATTCATACATGTTTTCATGGGATGAATGGGTGGACTCCCTCAGAAAACATGAAAACTGTTATAATTATAATTTAAATTAAAAAAATGCAGTAATTTGGAGGAAGATTATAGATACTTAATCTATAAATACTTGGGAGTAGGATTGCTTAGTGGTAGAACACTGAGTTGCCGTGTCGAAAGTCTCAGGTTCAAATCCATCTGTATTAGATAACAGAGGACAGCAAAAAAAAAAACTTAAAAAAAATTTTTGTAATAGAGTTAACTGATTTTTATATTGTTTTTGCGCTGATTTCAGAAATGGCATTTCTATCAGATAAGGCTAGCTTTCAAAATAAAGTTGAATTTTTTGAAAAAAGTACAAACAACGTATAATTTTGGATTTGTTTTTATTATTTTAGCCTGAAGTAAAAGCAAAAAAAAAAAAAAAAAGGATACCTAGCTAAAATGAGCATAAAAGTGATGCACATGTGTTGTAAAGTTATTATAAGTCTTTGTAAAAACGTTTTCTATTTCCAACAAAGCATCTTTTGGTATTTTTTTGGGTGTGTTCTTGTGAATTTTCCCTTTTTAACATCTTACAGTAGTCTGGTATCTGCGCTCCATTTCTTTTATATCTTCATGGAAACGTTCTCCTTGTACCTCACTTGCAGCTCCAAGATTTTCTGGAAAGTAGTCCAGATGTGAGTGAAGGGAATGAACTTTGACACTCATGTTGCAGCCCGACATTTTGTATTTTTTAACAATTCAGCAACCAAACTTTTGTAGTTTTTTTTCCAAAAAGGCCTGTTACAACAAGTTTAAATGAATTCCTGGCATTTTTTCTTCCATTTCCATTTTAGTGACAAAGCTTTCATCTTTTAAAAGTTTTGTGATGTCAGGCCCAACAAACACTCCCTCTTTCAGCTTAGTATCGGATATACCAGAAAACTATTCATAAAGATACTTGAAACCCTCTCCTTCTTTGGGTGATGCTTTCACAAACTATTTCATTAGCCCCAATTTGATATGAAGTCGTGGAAGTAAGATCTTTTTAGGATCCACTAAACTTTGTCTTTCAACATTTTTAACTCCAGGATTAAGAGCCTTTCTGATTGGCCACGTCTGCTTGACATAGTGTTGTTTCCTGTCACGGCTATCCCGTTCACAGAGGAAACATGGAAACTTTGTGTAACCACTTTGTTGACCTAGTAACATGTAAATAACTTTAAAATCCCCAAAAATTGTACATTTATGGTCAGAGTAGCAGAGCTTGTTAAGAACAAACTCAAGATTTTCGTAGCATTCTTTCAAATGGACTGAGTGTCCAACAGGCACAGAATATTATCTTACCATTGTGAAGAAGTACAGCTTTCATACCTTTTTTATGGATCGATGAAAAGCCTCTATTCCTCTGGTTCATGCGTGATTTTGAATATTTCCATGATCCCAGGTACAATGTTGCAGAAAACTAAAGCACCCTCTTATAATAAAGAGAATAGCTGCAAAACAAAACATGAATAATGCATCCAAGAAACATCCCACCAGCTCCAAGGCTCAAATGCAACTAATTTGACTGGCTTATGATTCATTCCAAGACCCTGAGGATGCCTGAAAAGGCGAAATATTGGACAGATATTTTCAATTGCTGTTTTAGTTTTGGAGACTTAAGGGCTTTTCGTTGGAATTTTTCCACGGTCTTACATTTATTTATTATGTTAACAGCCGGAGATGGATCCATTAGGATCTGGAGACCCGCCTGTGATCACCTAGCCTCATTAAAGTGGGAACTCAAAACATGATAAAATACCTGATGGTTGAGCGATATCTTGGACAAATCAAGTCCCTACATTAACCTAGTAATAGGAACAGAGCAAAAGACGTTTACCGTCAGCCACTAACTAGTTCACTACTTCAACCCATACTGCACAATTTCTGTAGAGCAGCCAGCTAAATCCACTTGAACATAGTGTGCTAAAGATCCGTGCATGGAATACGGAGCTTTTGACAGAGGACGCAGAGGTTCAAATCCTAAAAAAGTTACTAAGTACAACAGGAAGGCGTGCATTTTTCTGATTTCTCTAAATTCCCCTATACCTCAAATAAGAGATTTTATAATGTAATAGAATATAATTTTAAAATTATTGCGAAAACTTCTTTAATTTATAATTAATATTCCCATGGCTTAGTCAATAAATTTTTTTTTCTTCATTGAGGGATTTAAATTTTATAATAGTTATGATAAAAAAACAATCCAGAGACAATAGGTACGGATTAGATAGGGTTCAAGATTGCTGCTGTAAGTTTCAATATATAGCAACAATTATTATGCTCAGCGGTTGAGCGTTGAGTTACCATGGCAAAGGTCCTGAGTTCAGATCCGGCTGTGGTAAATAATCTGTTAGCTGGAAAGGATCCTTTAAGGTCTCAGACTCTGCTTGGGCTCACCCAGCCTCTAAAAAATGGTTCCGCAAAATAGTAGGGAAAATTTGGCGGTTGAGCGTGATCTAGGAAAAATCACTTCCCTGTACAACCGTTGTCCTAGAAATACAATCTCTACCACTCACTGAAACCAAGAACCTTCATGGGTTGTAATGGTACAGAATTTTCATTTTTTATGCTTGTTCTTCAATGTTCTTCCATCTACATGGTAATTCCCATTTTGTACTATATCCTGACAAGAATAATAGTGGATGGAACTTTAATTTGCTATTTTGGACGCATTGGAAAATTTTCTATAACACTCACAATAAAAAGTATTTTTAATTGTCTATACCGATGGTTATAATGGGAAGGAACGAGGCTCCGGATGAAAGGGTTCATGAATCCATATGAGCTGTTAGAAGGTGTAGATTGGGAGAGTGGTTTTAGAGAGCAACCTCCCCCAGGTATCGCTAAAGGAAAGGCTTTTAATAAAAAATGAGTATCCGGTCAGATCGGACTAGGGAGGAGAGCACAATTCCCAGAAGGGCTGACAATTGAGAGCAGTATTGAGATGTCAGGGAAATTGAGTTGGCGGAGGGAGCTCGCTTTAGGGAGACACTTTACCTCGAATTTATATAAGCCCTCGGCCCCGCCTCCGTATCGAGTTTTCCACTACGTGACAGATTAGCATTCTCTTTTATCCCTCTCCTTCTTCTTCTGGATACTTTCCACGGGGCTCTTCCAAACTGAACAAGTGGTCAACACTTATCACCTTCCCTCTTCAGCGTAAATAGCCAAACTGCTTTTATTGTCTTCGACATCGGTTTTTCTCTTGAGAGTTCGACATTTCATGCAAAGTCCGGACCACTTTAAGGAATAACTATCACACGTACATATTTTGTAAACTGTAAAATAAATATGAAAAAGGATACCATATACAATATTTTATGTTTGAAATATATTGTTCTTTCGTGAAACTGATATGTAGATAATTTGTGTTTTTGGCTCAATTAATTAGGGATAAAATACGTCCGTTACTAACTAGGCTAAAAGAATCCCTAGGGAACTAGCAATAAATATGATAACTTAATTTGCTAAATATTGTGGTCTAACATGCATAAGAGTTCATGATTAAGTTTTTTTTTTCTATTTTCCCCAATAGGGGTGTCATCTGTATGGTCCATGCAGCCATATTTAATTTCTATGAAAATTCTATTCTCAGTAAGTTCAATCGCTTTGTTGGTATAGTATTGAGAGTGACAAGTGCTTTTCGGACTGTTTCTTACGAAGGTGTATGCGTAATTGCGCGCATGTCTCCGATCGAGATGCTAGTGGAAGAAAGAAACAGATGGTACAATCGTAGTTCTCGAGTATCAAGAGACGAAGAGTGGAAAACCACCTTCGTCCGTTGGCAACAGCATTGGGATTCGGCTAATACTGGAAGGTGGACCTACAGGTTGGTGTCTGACGTAGGTTCGTCGAAATGGTGAGGTGGATTTTCACCTAACAGTACTCAATAGACAATTCTGGACATGGATGCTTTAGAGCCTACCAGTACAGATTCAAACTCGACGACAGTGCTGAATGCCCAATGAGATAAAATAAGAAGTAGAAGACTGGTGCCTTCTTGAAGAAGAAGAATTTAGAACAAGAAGCTGGCCATGATGCGGCACAGAGCCATTCCCCTCCACGAAGTAATACCTAACGGTGGTCTCATGGAGTGTGGAAAACAGGTGTTGGGAGGTGGTTTTAATGGGTAAAAATCCCGCACACGGATAGGTACGGGCCTATCCGCGTCTTTAGAAGATTTCCACCTGCCCACGTAAAAAAACACACATATATATGATTAAAACGGTGCACCTGTCAATGTGTGCCATTAAGTTCACTTGTTTTGGTAACGACCAGTATAGTTTATAGAAAGACTAAAATACCTACAGGATCTACATTTGTGCTATTCTAATTTAGGTTCTTTATCTACTTTGTTTATTTCTGAATCTACGTTGTTTTTTCTGTATGTACGTTTGGGTTATTTTAATTTTTTTGTCTTCTTACATTCCATCTGGAGGTAAAATCTAGTATGCATCTGGTTGACTAAACTTATCATAATTCCCAGCAATATTTTTTCTCACTCGGGTTTCTCGCTTTCGTTCCGGTGCAGACCTATTGCTTAGGGAATTATGGTATTCTTTAGTCCATAATTATAAATATTAAAATATAAATAAATATTAAATTATTGTACATGAAAGGTAAAAATAAAGACTGTTAAGGCAAATCAACATATCATTTTAGATAATTATTCAATTTATCATTGCGAAAACGATTAACAAAAGTAGAGTTTGTAATATATTTTATTTGCAATAATTACGAGTATATTCGTTATTATATATCGAATTATATTAATTCACTACCAATTTGTCTGATATTCTGGGAAAGTTAGAATAATACATAGTATAGGGTCGATTGAGTTGTTGATAAAACATTGTTCTCTACTTTCACTATAATCGACATAAACCTGTTTTTAAATTTTGATTATGTAATTGTTTGTTATAGTTGAGGTATGAAAGTAGTAAGTTATACCATTCATCAAGTACAAAATAAATAATACAATGATTAGCGTATCTGAATTATAGTTAGTAGCAGAAAAGATGGAGCAACAGATGTTGGTGATATCTTTGTAGGAGGGAATAAGTGTCGAGAAGTTTCAGTACTTTGGTTCTGTTGTAACTAGGAAAAAATAAATTCATGAATAAATAAATAATAAACAATAAAGGCGCGATTAAATGCAGGAAGTGCTCGTGATTTATAGGAAAAAAATAGTTAACTCGCCTCCAGAAATACCATCGCCTGAAATTTCTAAAAATTACAATTTATTTTTGTAATTCAACGTAAATCCTTAAGGATTTATTCATTTTTTAATTTCCTGTGCAATCTTCATCAATATAATATTAACAATTCTTCAATCACCAAAGTGATGGAATTCTTAGCTGTCCAAAAATTCATTTAGCTTTTAAATTTTTTGTTTGCGTACTTGACAAAAAGGACCAGGCAGATATGTTTTTAACTCTCTCTTTCTCCTCCTCCAATAATCATTCATTCTCTCCGAATGTTGCCTTCTTCCCTCCTCTGCTCATCCCCTATGCCCATTCTTCATTGTTTCTTCGAGAAAACTAATGTTTTTGAATCAGCTCTCTTTCTGTCCAGTCTTTCTTTATTTGATCTCAATCTGTGGGTATTTTTGGGCCATAAATTCTTCTTAATATTCGTTTTTTAATTAAGCATTAAGGACCTTTCCCAGAATTAAGAAATTCGCTTTTTCCGTGCCGTACAAAATCACTGCAGTGCCTTTATCTGTATGATTTAGAAAAATTCAAAAGCTTCTATGATTCTAAATGCTACCGTTCAGATTCAGGAGAGGATGATTTATTATTTCAGCCCTCCTCGCCCCCCCCCCAAAAAATGTTAATATTTGAAGAGCCCGAAGCAGACACGGCGCTCAACGTTATCAGATGAGCTGAAGGTGGGCACAGATCGGCTGATGAGTGTTTGCCGTGGCGGTGCTCGACATCTGATAACTAAATAATCCACGTAACGAGGTCAATCCATTAGGATCCGTTAACCCGCTCCAGTTAAAATCCAATTCCGCCCTCCCTTATCTCTTATCTATAGCGGCAAATGGAATTGTCTATGTTAGCTGCTGTTTTCCAAGAGGGGCATAAGTACCTCTCATTTGGTCTTCTCCCATTTCATTATTCCACTAGTGGTCGGCATTATGTCACAAATGAGGTCAGGAGTTGAATTATCTATCCATAGAATGAACCTGTACAATTGCTGTATGTCACGTACTATCTAGATTTTTCAAATGATTCTTAGAAATAAAGCTATCAGGATTCCAGAAGGTCCTTCGACTTGTCCTTCGAATAGTTATCAGGTGAATGATGGTAACTATCCAACTTTCTTAATAAACGTAGCTAATGAATGCACTATCCTTTAATCAAAGAGTTCCCAGACATTGTGTCTGCTTACCACATAGGTACATATTTCACTGTGAAATTCTCCATTCTTTTTAATCTATTATGGTATTGTTCTTTATTTTACTATACGATAACTTGTGTGATAGATTTTACTATTTGGGAATAAAAAATATTTGCAATCAGGCCTATGTTAGTAAATATGTAAATATATATATATATATATATATATATATATATATATATATATATATATATATAGTATATATATGTTAGTACTCTTTGTATATATGCAAAATGGAAACCTGCACTACTACAATCCATGAAGATATTGGGTTCAATACATAGTAAAGACTGTACTCTTTCTAGGACAATGGTTGTGAATTGAGGTGATTTGTCCGAGAACAGGCTCAACTAAGTACCAACTCTTGTACCTCTTGTACCTACTCGCCATACATAGATGCCAGGTGATCCCTTGGACTGTCTGTGGATTTGAATCTGGGACCTTCAACAAAGCAATTCAGTACTCGGCATACCGACCTATTCGTAGAAAGTTTTACTAGTGTCATAAGTCTTATTTGCAATTAATGAAAATACCGTTATATATATTAAGGATATCTCTATTAAATGAATGAATAAATGAAACTTAGTTATCTTGTGAGGATTCATGGTGGTCATTATTATTATATTTTATTTTTAACTCAATATAAAAAGCAATTAGCTTTGCTAATTTATTATGAAACTGTTATTTCACAGAATGTGTATTGTGCTGTTGGCTTTACTTTTTTTTTCTCGAAACATTTATTCAGTGATTGTTTACTAATAACTTTCCTATAATAAATGATTTTTTTTCAATATGTCTGATTACTCATTTATTTTTTCAATGATTTATTATTCATTATTCCTTATTTCTGTCCCGGAAAATAATAAAAAGACAATTTGTTTTCCTAAGAATTGGCATGGATCAACCTCGGGATTTTTGACGGTTTAAATATGCCATAAAAAGAGATGAAGCCAAATAATTTATTGAGTAAATTTATATTAATTTATTAAATCTAATATATTTAATAATTTTACAGATTTTTTTTTAATGAATGAAATTTAATATCAGAAGAAAATACAAAAAAAGTAGTTTTTGTATTGATATAATAACACTTGAAAAAATATATTATGGAGGACTATCTTTTGAGATAAGCTGGTCGATAGAAACAATAACTGGAAGATTTATTGTAATTGTTAATAATGGATCTAAAAGAATTTTTAATTATAAAACAAGCCAACCTACTTTGTGACAAACTTCACTACCTATCTTACCCTCTCTGAGAGGGAGGGAGCTTGATCCCATGGAGCTATAATGACAGAATAATTCTGTTTGGAAGATGCTTTGCTAATTCATCGCCTCCGAGGTAAGCAGCTACAATTTGCATGCATTAACTGCCGTAAGCTCCGAGTGCCGAGTTTTAAACTGATAAAAAGTTGGCCCGGAGGGGAGAGATAGGTTTTGCATTCAGGAATTCGGGAGTGGTAACGAGGTATCTCCCGGCCTCCTTGAGAATACAGATCAGCTCCGTCCCCCTCTTCTTATATTACGCTTTAATGGAGTCTTCCCTCTCCCCGTCTTCTCGAAATTGACTATTATCTGTCTTCTTCCCTATATTTCAGACTGATTTCCCCCTTTAGTTTGCATGTGAGTGTATATTACGTTCGCGAGAGAGCCTCTATGTGGTAGGAGTATTAGGAATTTTCAGTAAACCCGAAGAATGACTAGAACTTATTGTAAACTTAAATAATAATCATGACTAACTATAAAATCTATAATAAATGTCATTTTAACAAGTATCAAAACTAACAGAATTAATTATCGTTAGAAATCTTTTATTAAATCAATAAAAACGAGAAAAAGAAACAATATAATTATTAGAAAACAACTGAATACTTCATAAAACTTTCAAGGACTGGAAAATAACCAAACAGTAAACGTTTAACCAATATTATCATTCGGACACAAAAAAGATATTCACATAAATGCAGATCAAAAGTCAGATAATGGAGAATGGAGATTGTTGGGGGTGCAGTCTAGAAAACACCAAATAAGTCAAGACTTATATCTTATGTCTGCCAACGTTTCGACCTTGGTCGCTTATAAAAAAAAAATTACTAGTAATCAATAATCCTTTTGAACTTTATAGTTTCCAGTGGCTACCTTTTGGAATAAATTCAGGTCCAATGATTTATCAAGAGAAAATGGAAATCATTTTACAAGGAATAGACGGTGTCGCTTGTCTGATGGATGACATAATACTATAAATGAAGAACAATACCTTGAGAGACTTCAATTAGTGCTCGAGAGACTTCAAACTGCAGGTCTAAGACTATACAAATCTAAGTGCAAATTTTAAGGACTAGATTGGAATACTTAGGCTACATTATTGAGAAATCAGGTGTCCGCCTGACAATGCCTGACAGGCCTTCACCAAATAAAATAAAAGCTCTACAACAAATGCCTGAACCAACTACTATAAAGGAAGTAGTAGCCTTTATAGGTATGATTAATTACTATGGAAAATTTATAAAAAACTTCAGTGACATATGCGCACCCTTAAACTGGCTGAGAAAAAAAGATACACCCTTCATATGGGACCCATCCTGCCAAGAAGCTTTTAAAATATTAACAACAACATTAACAGAAGACAGTATTCTTACACATTATGATCCAAAATTGCCTTTGGTTTTAGCAGTGGATGCAATCTCCTCTCTAATTCCTCTCTAACAGTCAGATAGTCTTGACAAAACAATTAAACACTCACGTACATAATCTTGATAAACACATAAACTTTGGGAAATTAAAAGTAAGCAACTATACGATGCTAGAAGTTTAAACATAGTTTAGATTCGCTTTAGCACTTCCTAAGGGAGTTGAGTGGCTAGGTGTGTAGAGGGCACAGTTGCTGTGCCGAAGGTTCCGGATTTGAACCCAGCTTTGGCTGATAAATTATTTAATAAGTTAATAGCCACAGATGGACCTGCAGACCCTTCTGGGGCTCACTCAGAAAAATCCTCTCCCTGCACATCCGTTCTCCTAGAATAATAAAAGTCTCTACCATGCACTGAACCCAAGACTTCTACATGGGTGTAGTGGTTAAGTCAATTTTTTTACCACTCCTAAAACTCTATTCTTCGTTAGAAACAGAACAGAGATGCTGATATCATATGAAGTTACGGACAATAACAGTTATCTATGATAAGAAAACCATCTACACCTCATTATGAGAACTATACTAGACTAAAAATGAAGCTGGGAAGTTTTATGATTCAGTTAATTCACATGGTTGTCATGTATCAATCAATTGATACTTATTTTGAAATAAATAATAACCAATAAATAGAATGTGTAAAATATAAAATAATGAATGAATTACATAATTAATAAAATAAATTAGCTGGAAAAAAAATTATAGTTCCTAAATTCTTGTACGAGTAGGTATATACAGAACACTAGGAATGGTTTAAAAATATTCTAGCATCTGGTTATTTTGTTTTAATGGAGGTCAAAGTTTCACCTATTTTTCAAGCCTGCAGTAAGTAGATCCACTTGTTAGAGTACTGGTCAATCTTTGGCTTAACTTAAAATATTTTCGAAAACATTATAATGCATAAACAACATAAATCATTTATCGCTCATCTGTCTCATTCTTTGTAAAACTATTACTGCAAAGAACCTAAAAACTAAGCAATAGGTAATTGGTGTATGGTCATATGGTCTCAGTATGGTATTTAAACTGGTTTAGCCAGTTTATGTGTGTAAATTAACAAATTCCAACTTTTACTAGATCAAAGCTTTAAAATTCTAAACGAATCTCATAAAATCTAGCTTTAATCAGGTTAAGGACTTTTCTTTCGATTTATTATACTAAGATAGTATTTAGCCCTTAAAATGATCTGAATTAAAAGTCTTTACTACTTCTAGCATAACTGATGCAATAGATTACTGATACATATTACTTATCTAATAAGTATGATACATACTTACTTAAGTACATAAAAAAAAATCTTATAAATAATTAACCAATAATTAACCAATTCATAAATATACCATACATGGTTTACGTTCAAATTACAAGGGACCACTCTCACAAGGAATTTGCCACAAATCTCATATAGGACACACAGCCACAGTCGGGTGCAAAGAATTTGTAAAATTTTTACTAATAAGTAGTGATTTTCCTTATATCACATTACCAATGTAAATCACCTTCTCATTAACGAAATTACAAATGAATAGTTCTTAACTTTAATTTGATAGGTGTTAATTAAGATTGTGGTTTGGTTACGAAAGATGAATTATTGAATTATGTCTGTATATAATTATTTCTGTATGTATATATATATATATATATATATATATATATATATATATATATATATATATATATATACCTATTTATGTATTGTATATATATATTGAAAATATTTTTTTTAATATGAATAAGTGGAGATTTGAAACAAAAAGTGAATTAAGAAATAAATGTATGACAGTTTTGTTTTTTTCATAAAAATTTATAGATATAGTTCTGCTCTGATCTTGCTAATGATCTAAGCTTAAAGTGTTTATTCACTTATGATACGTATTTATGATTGCAGATATAAAATCGTGAGAACTAATATCTAATTATTATCTATTTAAATATAATTAAGTACCATCATACCTAAGAAACGGTTGAACTATTTCCAGCATAGTATTACAGACTTTACATCCATTTGACTTATACCTGAGCTAGAATCGCTTTGATAGAAGGCTACCGCCCATGTTCCAGAATGAATCGATTCGTATTGGTATGGGATTAAAGGCTGAAGTGGATGAAATTGGCTGCAAATAGAAGAAGAGATTTAGAAGACAGGCGGTAATTGGGCGACAATAAGGGCTGAAAGAGGGACCCTCTAATCGAAGCGCTGGTTAGCGGATTACAATCTGAGGAGGATGATGAAAGAGGTTGATGGCCAGGGACCATTTAGCCTTTTGTGGCCACCTTAGCTTACCATCCGCTAAAAATATGTTAATTCAAACCCTGTCAGCTGCCCTTTCATGTCCTTCGGTCGTCGGTATTGTAAAGCCCTAATGGCGTTTAGTTCTGCTCAAAATATCTCAGCATAAGGGGTTTCAGTCCTTTGTACGTCCTGTCGATCGATTTGGGTTTCAAAGGGATGTACATACTGATGGACTACGGTGTATTGTATTATGTAATATATTATTATAATAACTTTAGTCGTCCTTAAAATAAACCACTCCCTCGCGAGGTAAGAGTAAAGAGGCGGATAAGGGGAGTATCATTGATAATCAATATTGTATGATTTGTAAAAAAAATGAGGTTAGGTAATATTATTATTTATATTCAAACTATACAATTTAAAAATTTGTTAATTGCTTAATTAAATTTTGTCTTTCTGTATATTTTAGCTAAACTGTTTGATTTATCATAGAGATACATAGCTTATTTATTAAGAGATACATAATTATTTATGCAATTTTATTGATTCTCTCTATACTTTTTCACTGCCAGCACTATTTGTAAATTAAAATAATTTTTTACTTTTCCCACTATAAACCGCGATGAAGCACACGAAAAGTTTTTAATTGATTGGGTTGTAAAAATCGTCTATAAATAATTTTAAAATATCATAAAAGAAAGATTTAAATGTGGTTTATGAATGGAAGTATTTATTATTTACATATGATAGACTCTAATGCTACTACTAAGATTCTAATGCTTAGCGTACACCAAAACCGATTTTGTCGGCCTAAGGTGGACAGAATTACTCAAACGTGCATGTGCTCACACTGTTTGGCATTGGACGTTGCCGGTCTTCTGTAGTTGATTGTGCGTCTTAATATTTTAATAATATTATAAATATTTTAATCTCTGCAACCGCTATATCCATTTCCGATGCAACACAATTAATTACTTTTTCAATACGCATAGTCGTTTAGGTTGATAACGACACACCAACACGACAGAACTATGAAATTAAACCTCAATGATTGTTTTATATACCTGTACCTGTAAAAAAAAAAATCTACAACTACAAACCATAAATGTATTGGATTCAATATATGGTTGCGATTGGTTTGTTTCAAAGCCAATGGTTGTGGAGGGATCAAGCTCAATCAGCAGGTTTCCCCCAGTTAAGGGGCATCCTTGAGCACGGTGACGGAGAGGCAGACGACCCGGGTTCGAATCCCTGCCATGGCAAATCTTTTCTCTTCAAAACAAACATATTTATTTAGTGTAAATTTTGTATCACATGAATCTTGACTATTATAAACATATTGATAACTGAATAATTAAATAAAAACGTATTCATTTCAATACTATCTTCATGTCTACTCCTTTAATGAGGCTATTAGGCTTTATTCGTATTGCCAATATTACAAAATTATCCTCATGAAAAATAAAAAATGCATTGGAAAAATTAGGAATTAGAAGAAATACTTTGAGCCAGAACACTAATTGTTTTAAATTTTTATTAACAAATAGTGTGTCTATACAGATATAATTAACACATTGAACAATGTACAACCATGCAATAACGCAGACAATAAAAAGAACTCTTCTTCATCAAGAACTTCTTTTAAGTTAAAACATTTACAATAATTTAGGAATAACAATTGAACAGTATATACACTCCAATTTCCCACGAACTTTAAAAAAAAAATAAGAAGAATTTATTCTTATTTAAATAGCATTCATACCTACCAATCCAATAATGTTACTAATTTGTAAGGTCCTAATCCATATTGAATATTACCATTTTTTTCAATATTATTTTGAATAATAACTACAATTATTTACTTATATAATTTGAAGTTTAACTTATGTGCTACTTAATTCTACTATAATCATCTCTTCTTAGTCATATCACATATAATGCATTAATTGTATTATTTAATTTGTACATTTATTACAAGTTCAAATATATACTTACACATGCGGTAACTGGATACATCCATACAAATTTCAATAGAAGCTATAGATGTTTAAAAGCACTAGATTTTTCATATGTTAATCTTAAATAGTTTATTCACACATTAGTCTAATATATACACTGTTTTTTTAAGAGATCTCCAAGAAGAAAAATTGCTATAGATATGTACATTAACATTTCTTTGGTTTCTGAGACCATTGTACAATTATATATAATAAAATATATGTATGAAATAAAACATAAACTGAAAGTATATTAAAATATTAATTAAAAATCAGCATGATATTGGCATTAATACTAAGCTATTTTTTCCAATATCTAGATTTAATAACATTTCAATTATGTTACTATAATATTCCTTATACCCGATGTAATGCCAGTATAAAAACAAATCTAAATAATTTGGCTCTTCTTTAAATGGTTTCTGTATTTGTCGGTCGCGAAAACTATGTTGGATAAAGCCATTAAGGATTTTAGTTAACAATTCAATTTTTCAATTTCCTAAACTTAAAGAATTGAGTATAATTGTTTGGTGCTCCTTTAATATATTTTCTTTCATGCTGTACCATGGTACCCATACTAATTAACCAACTCCTTGAATCACAAATTTGTGTTAAAATTGTGATATGATTTTTTTTTTTTTACATGTCCCTGGCTTTTCATAGCCGCTTAAACATTAAAAACAGAATGGTAATGACATTTTCTAATCATTGTTATCAACTTTTTTTCCAGTAATTAATTCGGTGTTTTATGTCAGTTATGCTATTTATCATTTAGTATCATGTTTTATAAGAAACAAAATATGCCGATGATAATTTAAAGATTTACTTTGAAATTTGAAATTGAAATGATGTCAACAAAATTAATTATTAATCCTTTTCCAAAATTTTAAATTTTAAAAATTAGTTATGTATGTTAAATTGGTATTTTTATTAGTTACATATAAAACGCTCACGTCAGAAAATCTTTTTATTTTATCCAAAACTTTTTTCAGAATAGAAATAGAGAAAAAATAGGAATATATTTTCTTAGTTTTAGAAAACTAATATCTATAAAACGAGCATCCAAAAAATAAGGAATAAAATTTATATATTTATATTAATATTCTGGATTAATTAAATATCCTCATGAATTTAAATAGCTTTGTGATTGTAAAATATTAAAAATTACATCAATTGTGTTTGAATTCAAGAAATCTTTTTTTCTTTTACTGTCTACTGCTTTAGGTTCTTGTACGTTTCCAAATTAAAATTAAATAATTTAAGGTTATATTTTTTATCAGTTGATTGATAAAAACTGTAACCGAAAGCATTATTTATAATATGTATAACTAAATCTGCTAGAAACAGATTCATCCCCCACAAATTGGGTTTTTACGACAATAAAAGCGAAAGTACTACATTACCAAAATTTTAACATCAATACCAAAATTTTAAAAAATGTTTTAAATAACATGGAAAAAAGTTCAATTTATTAAATATTTCCAAATAGGGATCGAAATTCGAATAATGCTCCTTATTAAGGTGATACAGGCGTATACATATCCACAAGAATGCTGGCATATGTGTATATTTCTAACGCTAAATTTACAAAACAATAAGTACAATGACATATATTTAAATATATATATATTTTTTTTAAAAGAAATATCTCATAATTTGTAATTCTATGATACATTTGGTATTTATAAGACTTGGAGGTCTTGGGTGACGCCATTGTTTCCTGACTACACAGGAGGAGGCTGAGGACTGTACCTACCCTGCCGCAGTTCCGTATGTTGCGTTTCTTTGTGCCTTCGCAAATCCACCTTGCGCTGAAATGCGCGCCCGCAGAGGTCGCATGCGAACGGTTTGTAGCCCGTGTGCTTCCGCGAGTGGGTGATAAGGTTAGAGCTCTGGGAAAATGCTTTTCCACAAACCTGGCATTTGTGTGGCTTTTCACCTGAAATTAAAATTAAATAAACAATTAAATTCATTTGAATGTATAATATTTATGTAGTTATAAAATATGGTATGTTCATGATATCGTTCCTTCTAAGTAACAACGACATACTCAAAATTTGACATTTTGAATTTAGTACTGGTTGAAGCTAATTATGTCGTCCGATATTCCATTTCCATATCATGTATGAACTTAAAGTTTTATGAGAATAATGACATAAGTTAAAATAAAAAAAGTTTCAAGCTTTTAAAAATCTTCTATGGTTGATAAAATAATATTAGTAACATTATTGCAATATAAATGCTCTGCTTTAACAATATCTAGATTTTTATTTTTTTTTACTAACATGTAACTTTTGAAATAGCTCTATTGAAAAGGTTTTTTTGGGTCATGACATTGTTTTTTGAAGGAGCGATATTATTCTTTTATGCTAATCTTTTGTAATTATAATTTTCTAAATTTTCAACAACAAAAACGGAAATATCGTTACTTAAAATTAAATGATATTTTACTTCTGAATTTTTTATGAGTAAAACATTTAATCAGTGAAAATAAAAAACCAGAAACTTCCAAGAATAATTTCGTTTAAATCGACTTAAATGATTGCGTTTTTATTATCTTCTACAATAATATTCTGTTCGTTTTTTATTAGATATATTATATTTTATTAGTTAAAATTAATAAGCAATTAAAATACATAATAACATTAAAAATTAAAAATTATTTAAAAATGAAATTTTGTTTATTAAATTCAAATTGAAATGATTTCTGATGAATACCCATTAAGACCTTACCCATTAAGCATTACCTTTATACCACGAATAAATGAGAATGCAAAATACCGCCTTAATTTAGATAAATCATGATAATTAGCAATTTTTTATTGAATTTAAATGATGGCACTGTAACTTATGTGAGAAAATGATTTTCATGTCACTATAATTTGCATTGTTTAATAATTAAACAAATAAATGCATTTTTAAACTACTTGATTTATTTATAGTGTTTAGTTTTCCCGAAGAAAACTCAGTTTCTAAAGAGAATGTAAGTAAGATGTGGGTTGAAAAAGAAGGGAAAAGTATATTGAGTGATGCGGCCGTTGGTGGGGGTAAGATGGTGGGGTTGTCCTCTGCACTGATTGGGGGAGACCGCGTCTAGTTGCCATGGCGACATGTAGATCTAACCCCCACCCCTACGGAAAATCCAACCAACCCTCTCACCATATTCTTTCCTATTAACTTACTTACTAAGGCTGTTTCTTTAAAAAATAGTACTTCATTATTAATAACTTACAATTATAGTATGGATTACACTAAAACTAAATGAGTATTTAATTACTTAAAGTATTTAATTTAGTGCACAATGCAGAGTAAATTTATTTATTTCCTTCTTATTTGTATAAGAATTAAATTTATTTAATATTAGATAAAGAAAAACTTCAGCTTATGGTTTTAAAGACAAATTTCAAGACTATATATAAAATATTTTTGTTCAATCAAAATAAGCTTATCTACTTCAACAAATCATTATAAATTAACTATCTCACAAATATTTCTATAACTTATTGAAAAACCTACTATTTTGGGCACTTTTTTTTAATAAATTCTTTTCATAACTTTTACAACTTATACTAATTTTAATCCATACATTCATCATCCACCTATTCAGAGATACTAAACCTTCATTTTTGTTTCAAATATTTCTAAAAGTATAAAATGTTATTTAGATACAATGTTTAAGATTTTGCCTAGTAGCAATCACGATTACTGATTCATTGAATGATTTCCAATAGATTGGTTAAATATTGTCATTAAAAAATTACACATCACTTATTTTTTCTTAATACATTAAATTTTAAATATAGGCTTCACCCACTAGTCTGCTACTGTAGAAAACTGAATACCAATATTTGTATATTTCTCTTTAATTTTCACTAATTTCAGCCACGATATGCTTAAAAAGGAATTCAACGAATTACCTGTTAGTTCTCTTTACGAAGCGGAAAAGAATATTTTTTCTGTATTTCTGTAATTATATATAATTCGCATAACTTGTTAATTGAGATAGCCACATCTCTAATCAAGAGTCTCCCCTGGTCTCCGAATGAAATCTGCCGACAATCAAACCGAAGATTTCGTTGAGTAAGTTCCCCTGGTGGAAATAGCCGAGGAAGTTGTAAAACAGAACCGTGCGTAGGATGGGAGGAGAAGTAATGAAAAGCGAAGCCCGTAGAGAAATATAAAGACGGTAGTAAACCTGGAGCTCAGAGATTGGAGTGACCTATACCCTCCAGAGTATAAAGATTCTATCTTCGTCCTGGCCAATCTCTGCTTCCATCCCCCTTCACATTCTCACTTCTCGTCTATAACCTTAGCATGTCAGGTATAACTGTTATATATAAAATCATAAAGTAATGAGCAGACAGAACATCAATATGAATTAGAAGAATGATAATGAAGTCCCCATCTACTGTCCAGATCGTGATAAATAATTCTAAAAAAATTAAGTTTTCAAAAAATAATATTTCAGAAACTATTCTATTCCTTATTTGAGCTGTTGTAGTAGAAGGTGGTATAAGTCCATTTTTTTTATATTCGCTAAATCTTAAGTTTTCCATTTAAATTTCTTTCAACTTATGGGCAAACAGGCAAATGTTTTTATCACTTAACACCTAGCAAAGTGTGACGTTTTAAACCCTACATACATTTTAAATTTTATTATGAAATAATAATCATTTAAACCGTTTAAAAGAATAAACTAAATAAAATTAAAAGATTTTTTAAAAATACAAATGGACTTATATCATTTTCCAACATAACGGCTCATATCATCATTAATAAAAAATATATAATTTTCTCTTCTATTCGGAAATATTCTATTTCTTTATATTATTATTAGCTACGGAAAAGCAGATGGAATTTAAAGATGCAAATTGAACACAATACAATTCAAGGGAGAAATAATTCTTGGAATGAGAAGTGAGGTGTCTCCGTTACGGTCCGCCTATTGAGCCCCGTCACAAGATCCTAGATTCCTCCTTATCCAATAACCTCCATATATTTTAGATACTCCACCCCTTTAAAAAAGCACCCGGTGCGGTACAAGAGTTATTATATATATAATAATTAGCATTGGTATCTAATATATTTTAATTAATCACTTATTTTTTGTAAATATGTTTCGGACGAATCTACATTTCCCAAGGAGGTTGAACAAAAAATAAACTATATTAACATTATATCTCCATCTCAGTTTTTCTTATTTGACATCAGCTGTAACATAACTCACGGAATAACTTAAAATACAATAAATTATAGTACAAGGCAACACAAAACCAGCAAACAACAGAACCAATTATTTATAGGGGTTGAATATTTATGGAAATGAATATAAAATATTATATATTCAACTATATTAATATTGTATAAACGACTTTTTTTTATATATTAGGAAGAAAAAATATATAGTTTTCGGAAAGTAATATTTTATAAATTATTCTATTACTTTATGTTTCTGGTTTCTCTTGTTTAAGTAATAATTTAATTTAGACGAAATATCCGTATCGCCAATTAAAACGGTGTCCGTAACGCCAATGCAAACCATACAAAAACAATTTAGTATTTAGGGATCAGAAAATAAAAATGCTTGCCGTTTTTTATATATACATATATCCAACCCCGGGGAATAAGTGGTTAAGTCGTAAGCCAAATGGAACGATTCCACTTCCTGAAGTACAAGAAACACATTTTGGAGAAAATTAGACTTAATCAATCATTCACCGGGGCTGCAGATATAGCCTCTAAATTAAATTATAAAATCTAATCTACATTAAATTATAAAATAAAGGAATACAATAATTTCAGGGACTTAATGTTTTTGTTCGGAATTTTCTACTCATCCCTTAAAAAGTATTTTGTATAAAGCATTCACCGGCAGGTAGCCCTAGGATTTTTTAAATAAGAAAAAGGTCCTTGGTTATGCCGCTCTTCGGAAGTTACGTAAAATGAAGTCCCTGAGCCTGTATGGTTTCAGGTACTCCTACTCATAATTATAACTGGATACGCAAAATTTAGGACTCTGTGTGCTACCACTGTAGCACCGACCGATTAGCCTTAATAGCTTACAGTTATGTTAAATGGATAAACAAATAGTATTTTATATCTCTTGTGCTTTTGCTCTCCATTAAACATAATTGCTGGAGAATTAAAAGCATGTACCGTTGATAAGCACTGCTTTTCCTTTTTTTGCAAATAAATATCTCATTATTTCAGAACATATTACTTGTATTTCTGAGTCGGATTTACTGAGATATATCCTCTGGAACTGGAGGCATGGATTCCAGACGACCCTTCGGCAGAAAATGAGCCGGCTGGAAGGGGCTCCTAATTTATTGGAGAGTCCAGCTGGAGAGTACCACTTTGGACAATCCCCAGAGGCAGGGCCTGGCTACTCGGCACAAATTAATATTCTACTCCTCCCCGAAGGACCAGGTATTTGTTATATCCTAACTACCTCTCCGCACTGGGCTTTCCAATGTCTAGGTCGATATATTTTATGTGTTTATAGGCATAAGGAAAATTTCATAGAACAAGAAAATCGTTAAATCCTTTCCTTATAGATAGTTGTAACAATATCAATATGCGTACCTGCATTGTTAGCAACAATATATAGTTGGTCAAAAATTATTCATACACCTAGTTTATCTGTGAAAATATTTTTAATTATTTTTTTTAACAAGAAATAACATCGGTTCCTAATAACAAACGACATTCCACATTATTTTTATGCAATTTTAGGAAATTGGAAAATTGTGTTATTTAATCAACATCAAAACTTCAAATTTTATAGGCAAACAAATTATTCATACACTGACATTAGTCTTGTTATTATATCCACAGCCTGGTGAATAAGTGGTTAAGTCGAATTTTCCCCAAAATGAGTTTCATTTACTGCTTTGGATTGGTCTGTTTTTTTAATGAATAAATATGCATATTTTATTTTTTTTTTCAATTAGGAATGTCAATATAGAGGATAATTACCCTTAAGCCTTAATTCAATGAAAGGACTGTAGATTCCAATGTTCACTTTCTATGGAATTAAAATGTTTATTAAGTGCCATTTGTCCAGTGCCGTTTCTCCCATCAAATTTCTTAGTTTCCGGCTTTTAATTTTTTCAATTTTAAGTTTAAAAAGGCCTCTTCGTGCTGAGGATGTTGTGCGTGGTGTGGCCCTTATTGATGATGGACGTTCCATTAGATATGGAGATAATCCCATCGGAGTTCCCTATGAAACTTTACGAGAAACTGGGCTATGGAACTACCTGGGTCTCACCATAGAAGGCCCGGTTCTGGACTGCCTAGGGTAACTGGACCAGAGGATGACCGGTTTTTGACTTTAAGAATTTTACGAAACCGGCACCTTACCGTTGTTCAAGCGATTCATTAGCTCGAAGAAGTTCGAGGTGTGCAAATTTCTGAAGGTACTGCACGGAGAAGATTAAATGAGCATGATTAATAGCTTTAAGAGTACCTGTAAGAGTAACCGAGTAAGAGGACCCGAGTCTTTCGCTCGAGAACACAGCCACTGGACTATGGACGAATGGAGTGCTGTACTTTTTACAGATGAATCAAGATTTGCTCTTAGATCTACAGACGGTCGTGAAAGGGTGTGGAGAAGAAGAAATGAAAGATGCGCAGCCTGCAATTTTACCCGGAGCCAACCTTTTCAACATTTTTTCCTTAATGGTGTGGGCTGGGATTTCAATGGAGCGCCGCACAGAATTGGTTGTTGCTCGTGGAGGGTCTTTGACGGCCACTCGCTACGTAGATGAGATTTTGGAACCTCATGTGTTGCCTATCCTCAACGAAATCGCCGATTGTTCTATTCTAATGCACACCCACATGTCTCTCGCGTAGTACAGACGTTCCTTCATCACAATATTGAGGTTTTATGATAACTTAACACTTATGGGATAACGTCGGAAGACGAATAAGTGCGCTGCAGGACCTCGAAAGGGCTCTTCGGGAGGAATGGGCTATCCTTCACCAAAGGGACATTTTCCCGACTGGTGAAAAGTATGCCGAGGCAAGAAGTAATAAAGGCAAGAGGAGGAAATACGCACTATTAAATGATGCTGTCATTAATTTCTCTTCGAATAAAAATGGTTCGTTTTTCAATTTTCTTAGCCATTCACATTTTGATTTTAATTTTGTAAACAAAGACTCATTTAATAAACGTTAAAAATGTTATTAAATGTGAAAAAGATTATAAAATTCCAAAAATAATAAGTATTATCTACAAATACTATGTATTATATACAAATAATTTTTTTTTTTACAAGTGGATGGAATGTTTTGCCTGACAGTGCTTAATACCCAACTAAATCGTTTCTAGAGAAAGACATTGTATGATTGAATGCTTAAATAAAATTACTGGTCCGGAGTTCCCTCAGCAAAGAATGATAGTAGGGGTAAAATTTTAAACGAAATGTCACGCAAGGGAAATCTGTTTTTGTAATGGCTCTCATGATCTCCCAGGATGACTAAAATTTAAAAATTGAAAACTGACAAATACCAATCTTGAAGAACAGCTGCTGAAGGTTCCAGATCAATATATATTGTCACGTTACTGGTCATATTTGAAACGAATTAATCTCCCAAAATGTGTTTGTGATTTTTATAGGATCGTATTGTATCGATTCCGGAGTGAGATGGCTCAGTGGTAGAGTGCTGAGTTACCTTCCCGAAGATCACGGGCTCAAATCCGGCTATGAAGGGTAATTTATTTAGGTTCCTACTCGGATCAATGGGAGGTGGTATCGACAGTCAAGATTCATGGGTTTAATTCAACTTTTATACTGACAGCCAAGGGTTATGCAGGATATTTATCGGTTTGGACGGAGAATGGTATATTAATGTTTAATTAGGCTGTGTTACAAACTACTTATACTCTGTGAATAATAAAACATTAAAAATGAATCAATACAGGACCTTTTCTGTACAACAACTGTATTCAGACCATGAGTGGAGGAAGAGAGAAGGGGAGATAGAGCACGTGCCCTACCTGGATCAGCGAGTGCGGGCTTGAATACGAAAGCATAGGATGCGAGTGTAAGCTAATGCTTTTTGGCCATTTAAAGATTAACCAGGCGAGGGATGTTTGTTAGGGGAACAAAGGGACGAGGCCCAGGTGGGATTTGAGCAGGTCACAAAGAAGGGAAGAAGGGTCAGCCCTGTATTATTAACCCGGGGAGGAGGAGCCTAATAAAAGGATGTGATTAAGCAAATTGCCCTCCACACCCTCGGCAAGGACCCATAACTGCCGGGATTAAAATTTAACCCCTCGGTTAGGGATTAGGACCCAGTTCACTCAACACGTCTCTTCACATCTCATCCCACAACTCCTCGCCTATTCTAATCGAGGACCTGTTGACTTCCCTTCATCAAAGTCAGTCGCTTAGGACTTGATTGGAAACGTTAACAACCCTCCTAATGGCGTTGACATGGAAAAGGTAGTAAATAATGAAATGTAATTTTATTAGAGAAGAAAAAAGACCATTTTGACAACTATAACTGAAAGGTTCGATTGGATCAGTAGATCTAGCTATCACCGCTCATAGAACCTAAAGAACTCCCAGTTTTGTCTTACTCCTCTTTCTATCATATTGGCATGATCCTTGTTAACACTTCTATTGGTTATTTCATTGTAATAGTACATACTTGGATTAATAGTAATGTCGGATAGTAGCAGTTTAGTAGGCTCCTTCCGACATCTGAATCTACCAAAGGTCGTTGTTTTATCTTTTCCATCATCCTAATACCTACATATTACTATATATCCGTAGTTATCATTAAATAAATAGCCATATGTTGCACCAGTTCTATTGTATTACCAACTGTACCTTATCTGTATCAGTATTATGCAGAACAAACATAACATAAAACAAATCGAGCAAGACAATTAATAATTGCACGTACTGCAAAGAGTTTGGGTGGGAAGCGGCAATGGACCGAATGTTTGTCAATATCTGAAGAACAGTCGCCTCATGAAAATTACACTTATTGAAAATCACATAATTTATTGAAAAATATTGGATTCATCATATTAAATTAGCTCCACTTAAAAAAAATCAACCGTAAAGGTGTGTTGCCAATAGTTTACGTATTAACCCTTGTATACTCGATTAATACTTGTATAGTATTAATTAATTTACAAAATAGAGTAAAACTATAATTAACAATTTTTCATTTAATTTACATTAAACAAATAATTAAATGTTTTTTTGGTTTTTACATTTTAGCTAAAGGACTGTTTATTTATTGGCATTACTGTATACTGTGGGCCTTTTAATTACTTATTTACAGCGTAAAATCATAACATCATATGATAATTAAAAGTGTATACAAAAATTATTACTTCCTAGTTAAATTTTTGACTACATTTATATATAAATAAATTTATATATAATACTATAATTATATATTCAGATTGATCTTAAGTTCTCCAATGAATTTAATTAAATACCTGCTTCTTAAAGTGTTAAAATACCCATTTATATAAGCTTAAAAAATGAATTTATTAATAACAAAAACTATCATTCTAAAATACATTTTCTCACTGGATATTCCGTTCTCATATTAATCAAAGATAAATCTCTCAGGATCCCTACGCTGTTAATGATTGGTGACGATATTATATAATGATTGGGATTATGATAGAGACATATAGCGGCAATGTGACACCGCCCCTATGTAGCGGGGCATGATATACTGTCCGGAAGCCTTCGGTAATTATACACTCTACCACAACTGTTATCTCCCCACTTATGTCTTGCCTCATTTACTCCTCTTTCTCTAATAAAAAACACCCCTCTTCTCCCACCGTGAAAGAATCTAATAGTTATCTAGTGGATGGAGGTACTCCCGACGATTATTAATGCCTTTGTGAATCGACCACCCACGAGTAAATAGTGATGAACTGTTGTGAAATATGCTATCAGTAATCATTGTTGAATAGGTGCAGCGGACTTTTGCTCTTGTAACAGATATAATAATTTTTTATAGATGTTTTTGTTTTCTTCTGTTATAGTTACTACTATTCCGTACAATAACAGTCAATCCAATACAATCAATTATTACTCGATTGGCGAAAAATTGGCGAGACAAATAAAATCATTGAAAACACATTTTTTCTCCCTTTATTATTTTAAAAAAGGTTTTAGTGATCGTGATCAGATATAATATTTTATTATATATTCTCGACCAGTGAATTACATATTTTCATACTTATGAGTTGTTTATAGACGCTAAAAGAAAATTTTAAATGTGGTTGAAGTTGATTGCTAATAGGAAATAGTAAACATACTAGATAAACCGGAAAAGGTACTTTACAAAAGTCAACCATTCTAACATTTGAAAAGTTTACGACGTGCAATAAATCTATTAGTAAATAAACAATATAAAAATTATACAACTATGCGAGTTCGAGTGATTTAATAAGTATTCAATAAAAACAGTCAACAGGGAGTTCTCCTTCTAGTTTTACTGTTTTTGTTTTTACTGATCATTTTTGATTCATCAAAATCTTTATAAAAATTTGGCGTTCTTTTTCATCTGTACATCACGATGAAAACTCATTGCTATGAGTTTTTATATACTTTTCATTGAATTAAACTTATTTATTATTATTTTATGAACTGTTTTAATCATTTTTTAGTTAATAAGTTGTTTGGAGATTGATTTTAAATAAAACATGAAACTGGTAAAATTAATATCGTCTCTGAAAACCGATTATTTTAGGTTTCACATCTGACAAGTTTCAGTTTTAACTTCTATCTTTTCCTTCAAAAATCTGTTTTGGTCGGGATACGGATTACGAATATAATTAAAAATATAATATTTGTTTTAAAAAATAATGAAATTTCTTCACCTTAATGAAACTCCTAGGAATAAATTTTAAAAAATCACATCTTTAATTGTAAATCTCATTAATTTAACAATTAAACAGTCTAGATCATATTTATTTATTTATGTTTATATGGTTAAAACTTATAAATCGCTGATTTTGTTTACACCGTTAGAAGCTATTGATTTTTCTTTTTATCAAAACGTAATTAAATTAATAAATACTTCCAGAAGCCCTTCCTCGAGAACCACCCACACTTCAGCAAAGTGTGACTAAATATTGTTAGTATAAACATTAACTAGAGCCCCCTATCCTATTGAAGAAGACAGCGGGCACATCTGTGCTCGGCGGGCACTCCGTTTTTTAGTCGCCTAACAGTTCTTTATAGGCCGACTGGGGCAGCTTCGTATTGCTCCGCCACGCGACCAGACAGCGCCGCAGTGTAATTCTGTTAGGGCGCAATCAGCGTTGATTTGCTTTTTGAAATATCAATCAGGCTAGGAGAATTTTTAAAGCTTATAGGGAAAAAATGAGATGTTTTATTGGTGACAAATTACTTGATTTCAAGATTGATTTTTTCCATAGTACTACCAATACTGATATTGCTAAAAGTAGAGACATTTTTAAAATAAAGCCCCACGGTTTTTGAATTTTTGAAGTTTTTCTGAACAATTAAAAAAAATAAAATTAAATTAATTTTTCTATTGTGAGTTACAGATGATAAATATGTACAGATAGGGTTCATAGCATAATAAAAAATTTATATATCAGCTATCTGTGAAATATCGGAAGAACTTTCGATACTTTGAGAATATCGAATGAGTACCATATTCTTCTAATATCGAAAGAATGTCCTTTCCTATGCATGAGTATATTATTTTTTTTTTCTTTTAATTACTTCCCTGATATGTACAGATAGGGTTCATAACTTTAGATATCATCCCTTTGTGAATATCCATTTTCTTTCTACCTTTTAGTTCGGCCAGTTACAAAAGTGGTTTTTTTTTAATCTATTATTTTCTAGGTGCAAAATTGAAACTCCCTAATTGATCGAACACACAACAGATGTATGCAGCCTTTTGAAACTGCAAGCTCTGGCGACTTGGAAACAACTTTGGCACTCCGCCGACGAATCAAATAAATTAAAATGCATTAAAAGAGACATTAACGCCTGGAAAAGCTCCCGCGGCATATACAGAAGAGAGGAAGTCGTTATCACAAGACTGAGAATTGGCCACACGCGACTTACGCATGATTTCCTTATGGAAAAAACAACGCCTCCGAACTGTAGGGCCTGTCAATCATAACTGACAATATCCTTGACAATATCCATATCCTTGAAGAATGCCCACAACATGAAAGTTATTTTAGGAACTTAAGAATGGAGAGAAAAATTCAAACGATGCTGGTGATGATGATGACACAAATTTTAAAACAATAATTAAATTTCTCAAAAAAGAAGATATATTTCGTAAAATATAATAGACCAAAAATTATAGAATAGGACACTGAAGATCTTAGACTTCAGTGTTCATAAATAATCAACCAACCAGCCTAATTGATCGTTCATCTGATTTATTTAATTACCAAGTTATATAGCAAATGATCAAAATAAATTAATTTAATTTAATTCCGAGCTTCTTAGATTTTTTTTATTCATTTTAATTTTTGAAATAGTGAATTATAAAGGGAAGGGGAAAGAGATTTATTCCCAACTTTTAAAGTTCTTGGTTAAATAATAATAAATAATGTTCATTCGTTTCCTTTTAACTGTTCTCGAAAAAAAACATAACCGTATTTCAGTATGAATAAAGTAATTATGGGAAATGTGTGATTTGGAAAGTGTATGATGTGGGAAATGTAATTATGGGAATTTCGGTAATAATAAGAAATGAACTTTTCAATAATAGTTTCAAAGTCTAGCGGAAGATATATCCTATACAGTATGTAGATTATATGTGATAGGGTTCTTTTATGTATATACGCTCAGTAAAGCTAACTAAATACAGACAGTACTACAATTATTTTATTTTCTAAATTATTCAAAAATAAACGAATGAAAAGTCAAACTATTTGTGATATGAAGCGACAACCTGCGGAACTGATGCCTTATATTTAGTGGTTCCAAGTTCAGGTAAAACTTGTGATGTTTTATTGTGTATCTTGTTAATTTTGTTGTCAGACATGGAATAAGTCTATGGAAACTATGTGATTTATTAGTACACGTTTCGTCCCAATATCATATTTATTATACTAAATTATTCATTAAAATAATATTAATAGGACATTGAAGAGCGCGAAGTATTCGCGACGGAGGTAAGTAAGAAATGGCAAGTTCAGAGGATCGTGGAGTAGTGGGGATAGAGTGTGGAGGGAGCATGACGACTCGGCAGCCTGCGCAAGAGGCCCAATTCCATCCAACCTGTATCAGGATGTCCTCAGCTACCAGGAGCTTGTCTCTCCACACAGCTCCACGCATCGTCGCATGTACTTGTCTCTCTAGGTCGTCTTGTATAGTTTAGTACATACCATGGATAAACCTTACTCTATCGCTTGATACCTTAATCGACTAGGTTCTTCCATCAGTAATCAGAATTCAGACTCCGTACTAGGATCAACCAGATTATTGATCTCAAAGTTTGGATATCTTCTAGTTGTTCTTCTTTTTAGAATTTATACATTACGTGATGAATACAAAAACTGCAAATAAGCTTGTCCTATTAATAGCAGCTTATTTTTAAACAGTTAATAACAGCCGTTATTATAGCAAATCGCTGTAAGGTATAAAACCGTCCATTTTATTAATAATTAAATTGTCAATGTTTTACGAGTTCATCATGGAGCAGAAGTAGCTATAATGGAAACGAGAGATAACACTTCTCCAACTACAGACTAAATAAAGAGACAGCCCTAACAAGCTGTAAAGTTTTTTTTAATATGGACAAGTGAATAAATTAAGACAATAATATGATTTTAAGAAAGAAATGATAAAAAACTATCGATCTTTCTACTGATGAAACCCACAATACTTATATATTGTTTTTCAATATTTCATAATTACACTAAGTACTCTAGTCTCATACACTAGATTACTTCAAGCCCAAAATCACGTTTTTGACTCAGTGTATTTCACTTTTAACCCTACGATATATGTACATGAATTTTGCAATTCTAAACAACTTTGTGATAATATCAATCTAAGTGCGGGTGATTGAAATATGGAATATTATAGCCGACATAGATGACAGAAATGGATGAGGGAGGTGCTGTTGATAGGCACACAGTTGGCCGACACGTGCCCTGATCCCAGATCAGCTGATGGTACAAGTGGATTACAATCACAATGAACCAATCTACAGATTAAGGGAGGAGTGTCATGTTACAGCTAATTCCTAGTCTCCCTCTTCGGTGTAATCCTAACCTCTGGGGTCTCCACTTAAGGCCAAGGAGTAAGCGCTGCTTCCTCTCAGTTTAGGGGCGGCTCTCATCCCATTACTTCTTTTCGCAGAAAGGGTATCGATGTATCGATTAATTAGTCAAACAACTTTATGAATTTTAAATAAAAATATGTATTCTCATTGTCTATATATTTTTCCCAAAATATCAAATTTTCAATCCCAGAACTGAAAAAGTCAGTTTTTTGTGATGAAATTAAGTCTGAAAATGGTTTTGACTCGAGAATTAATTTTTAAAAAATATTCTTATGTAAGTTTTCCAAATTTCTGAATAGAAATCTGTTAAAGATAAGTCTGGCGAATAAGTTGGGTGTGGGAGGACTTCGTGATCCAGCTCGTTTAGTTCCTTCACTGTCTGCCGTGAAAAATTACATCTGCCTGTGTAAGGTCCCTTCCGATTAACAAATGCAGGTTGTTTTTTGATAAGTACGATTTGGATGTGATTGTTAAACCTCTAAGTAGAAAGAAAAAATTAATTACTCCTGCCATTGCCCACCGAAAATGTTTTGGTTGGAAAATATTGCAAACCAATGACGAGTGGTAGGTTCATTTCAACAACCTTTTCCAGGACGCGGTGGTAATGTTTCTTGCAGCTCGGTCTGGTGTTTGTCAAAGTAAAATCATAAAAAAAGTAACTAAAAAAAACGTGTTTCTATGGTTATTTTTTATGGCATACTAAACAAAGTTCGTTCAATTGTAGTGATAATAAATATTAGAGGATATATAACTACTCATTTCAACGTTAATTTATTAAACAACAGAAGTCCACTAATTCCAGTCTGAATTTTATAAATAATAAAAACGGACATATCTTATGAACCGATAGTTTATCTGCAGACTTCGAACTTGGGATCACTGTTAGCGTGTTAAATGTGTTGTTTTTTTGTACACAGTTAAACTGGATAATTGTTTAAACTTTAATCGTCCCTTAAAAGGTCTTAAAAGTTGTTTCAATGTTGCTCTTTTAATTTAATTTAAGACTTATCATTAACCAGGAGCGAAAAAGTATTGAATTACAAAGAAATGTGAATACTGAATTCTAAATCTAGCTAGCTCATAATGATAGTTAATTGTGACAGTGACAATCTTTATACCCCTATTATGTTTTACCAAAATCCTTTTATGAGGCCTATCAATAACTTTTATTACTCGCATTCGGAATCAAAAAAATGTTATCTCCTTTATTGATTTTTATGGAAGAATTACATCCCTTCGAATAAAGGGATGTAACTAAATTTATTGACGATTAATCCAAACATCACACGATTACAGGTTGTTTTGTATTTTGAAAAAATATTCTTAGCAATAAATGATAAAGCGTAATAAATACACATAAGGAATGTGATATATACTCGTAAGATTAGGTTTTATGGTGTCGTATTTGCTTATTATTTTATCGATGTTGGGTTATATTAAACAAACAAAAAATCAAGTAAATATGGTATTTTATTTGATACTGGTATTGGTAGTTCAGTGGTAGTATTAAATTTAAAATCGTTAGTGAAATAAGTTTAAGAATTTTTTTATATTTAAAAAAATGTTATTCCGTGAGAGGAAAAAGCGTCCCTAGGCATTTTCGTTTTTATTTATTGCAGTTTTATATTTCACGATTTAAAATAGCATGGAGAATAATTAAAAGCCTAAAAAGTTTCTTACTTTTAAAAAATATTTTTATTAGTAATAAAATCTAATTTTCAATACCAGTCGTTGATTTTTACGTCATTGGACGATTTAAAAAATTTAGGACATTGCTAAAACATTTTTTTAATCTGCAGTAAAGCCTATTCCTTATGGTACTTGTATTCTATGCATGCCTTATTTACAATGTAATTCAGGTTATAATTTATAATACAGAGGGGTAATAGTATACGCCTGACAAACATGCTAGAACCGAAACCTATGTTTGCAAGTGTTATACCAATATACCATCGATGCTCATTTGGCTAAATTTAGGTTTACTATTTAGCTTATCTCTATCTAAACAGGATGTCGGAATATATTCCATCTGAAGAGGAAACTCATTTGACAGCTTCAAATAATAAAATCACATGCTAATTTCAAATATTTAATTGTAAATACATTGTTAACTATTTCGTAAACGTGTAAAAAATGTTTATCACGTTAATTTTTTCTTAACTATGAGTTCTCAGACGGAGCACTTTAATATATTTTCTTTAGACTTCTATTTTGATTTTATTGGGTATTAAATGTTTAATGAGGATAATTAGTTAGTTTTAACATAACTTAGCTACCTCTTCAATTCCCGAAAATCCTCCGTGACGTCTGAAAAGAAGATGGCCACGTGATTCCTTTGTTGAATTTATTTGAATATTACCGGTGGGTAGTTTTTCTACGCGTTCTTATCTCATTAACTTGAAGGACATAATGAATTTTTCTAGGATTCTTTCTCAGCTATGTTAATCATAATTTGTTTGCTTGGGTACAATAATTATCATAATAGTTTTTTGTAATAATTATTATAAATGATGTTACAGAAAGGGATCATTTACTTTTTCCTAAATTAAAGTGTATAACAGTATCCGTTGAATATCTCTCTCAATAACAATATTCAGTAGAACAGTCTGGTACAGAATCGGCGGCAAAAACAGAATAATTTAAACATTTTGAATGAAAAATATGTTATTATTCAGATGATTAATTTTTAAACCATTGTCAGTTAACAACTATTGACAAAATACCGTTCAAAAACTATTTTTTTTTTTTTATAAAAGGTAAACGAAAATATTTATGGTTAGTTTTCAAATATTAAGTCGGTACGTATGCCAAATATTAAGTACCCGTTGTCCCATTATTGGAGATAGCAAGGTTATTGGATATTCTTAACTTTTTTTGGGAGTTTTTATCAATTGTCAAACAATACTTTTGTTAGCACATAAAACACCTAAATATTTTTTATAATTCTGTAAATATTGATTATAAATGTGTTTTAAAAAATTGTGTATTTACACTTTTTAATAGACAGTACGCAGCGTAGTACTTCAGATTAATGTAGACAAAAAATAAATTATGTAATTTTTTTTATTACACATGATCAGAAGCAACGTACAAGCGGAGATATAAACCTCCGAAAAAAGTTTACAGACCAGCCTAAATAGTCAAACAGATAAGAAAGTTTGAGAAGTGTCGGTTAAAGATGTGAAGGATTTGGCCGACATTGTTGACAGAATGCCAGATTAAACTGTGACAGCTGACTTTATAACCGGGCTCTTGTAATGGCTTTATAATTTTACTGCTCAGTTGTGATGAGGCCTTATCAGCGATGATATCCTCCTTGATATTAAGGCCCTGATTTGATCTGGCCGCCTTTTTAGTTAATAATACCGCTCTTACAACTAATACCTGGATTTAGATTAGGCACTCAACTAAGGATGGCTAAAAAGGATGGCACCGTCAAAAAGAGGTATATACCTTCTAGGGTCTGTCCTAAGTTTCTACGATACTCAGGTTCTACACGTGCGTTTTGGTCATAAAAGTAAAGGCCATTTGTGAAATATTTTCCCATTAAAAAAAAATGGTAAATGGATGATTTTGTTCTATCCAAGGAGAGGATTTCGCTACAAACTCAAAATATCGAGAATGATATAACCAAAATTTCAAATTTTCTATACCCCGGTATTGACATAAAATAAATTTGGTAAACATTCTTAAAAAAAATTATTAAATTAGATTATGAATTGAACATTAAAATTTATGGATTAATATGTTTGGATCTTTAGCTGAGACAAAAATAACTCATAGGTGAATTATAGAAATGAGTATGACATGGTAGTGACAGTAAACTTTCTGTGGACTGCAAGTTATGTTAATAGAAAAAAGTTATGGAATAGGTTCATGAGGATCACATTAGTACAAAAATTGTATAAATAGATTTTTAATGATTGATCAGTGAGAGCATAGCACTATTTATGAAGTTATTTTAAAAAAAAACTTACTTATTTTAAGTATTCATTAGTAACATCTAAGAGTTAAAAAACAGTAAATTTTACTATAGAAATTCAGTTCAAGGGCAAAATAGATGAAATAGGATTTACTGACAGAGTTACTTACATTTAGATACAATAACAAAACTTTTTAAATTGAGAAATTTGGATTTTTATCATAAATACCGTTTTAAAACTTACTAAAAAAAAGACAACACTCTCATAGAGGCAAAATTTATTCACAAAAGAATTTAGAGTATTACTATATCTTATAATGGATAGGAAAAATAACATTTAAAAGGGTTGGTAATCTAAAATTATTAGGGAATACTAGACTTTCCTCCACAAATAAAATTTGCTGGGTGTACTTTAGCACTCCCAGTCCTTCAGAATCTGACTAAAGCTCGAAGACGTCGTTCTGTGATATCAATATAATGAAAATATTATTGGATTAAAATATATAAATGACGATAAACGTTTAAAAAAAGACGATGCAATAACTTATTCTTCAAAAACTCTGAATGAAATATTCGTGCAGTAAAAAAAAATAAGAATTTCTAATAATCATAAAATTATAATAAACATATTTTATAATTTTTGGTCAACTGTTTTGATTTTTAAATGTTTTTATTTTAAAGAGAAAAGATATGCCACGGCCGGGGTATCTTTTCTCTTTAAAATAAAAATATTTATAATATAAATAATGTAAAAATGCTAGGCAAAGTAAATAACACAAAGTTAGCAGTATTCCTACCCATTTTTGCATAGTCTATATATTATAATATAAATATTATATAAATAATAGTTCTCTTTATAGTATCTAAAGTGTTATAGAATTTCAATTATTAAGTTTCAAAGAATTAATTTTGTTGAGATATGAATATGTACATAATGATGCACACCTTGTAGTGTTGCATCTTTGCCATCATTTACTACTCTTATCATTGTTTACTATACTGTTAATGTATTTTTAAACAATTAAAATTTATTTTTATTACTAAAAATAAATGTTTTGAGCTCTAAAGATTTGAAATATGAAACTTGATATTATCACAAAAAAGTAGATACTTCCAACAATATCGACCAGACTGATATCATTAGTCAGTCAGACAGAACTAGAGTTTGAAAGAGAATACACGCCAGTCAGCCGGCAAATACAAACAGCCGAAAGGAACATCAAACAAAAACCTTGGAGATTAACATTGTGTAAACAATGTACGACAATCGCCATGTCAATATTTTCCATTTCAATCATAACATTGATAACTAGCCTGGCAAACCTTTGCCGCAATCCTAGGAACTTGTTCTGTGTCACCGGTTTAGGCTTGTCTCCTCTGTCTTACATTCTATAATTAAGTAAATTATATACTCGTCTCTTATCTTGAGGGACGGTTGTAATCTTTAAATGTTATCTCTGTCTCGAAAATAGAGCTCATTACATATATTGACGTTATTGTCGTGTAGGGTCACCTTAGGTTAACATTAAGGAAATATTTCAACATAACACTGGTTTGAGAAAGCTGAAAACCACGGTTGATAAGAATAAAGAATTAATCCGAATGCTAACAGTTTACCGAGGAAGCAAAACAAAGAGATCATTTAAAAAAAACATTACTAATAAAAATCTTCTATTATATCTTTCTTTATATAATGATCATTGCTTAAAAATTAATGTCTAGGAGGCTTCAAAACAGACATTATTCAGTTTAAGGCATCTATGATTACGTATTTTTATTTTATTAAAACTTTTACTCAGATTTAACTTATATTTAGATATTTACAGCCCCGGTGAATAAGTAGTTATTTATTATATTCTCCAAAATAAGTTTCTTGTACTTTGGGAAGAGGAATCATGTTGTTTTCGTAGCGATTAAGGGGCTAAGTCAAGGCTTGAAAGTTTATTTCAAAATAGTTAAGAGTTATTGCTTATATTACAACTTCATTTCAAGTCAAAACCTACAAGAATAAATAAAGAACCTACTTTCCTCAATACAATTAACTCTGTAGAAAATCCGACTAAACCACCTATTCACCGGGGTTGCAGATTTAACAATGATTAATCTTGATAACTATATTTTAGATAAAACTAGAACTGTCAAACATAATATTAGAGAGTAATAGGTAATTTTTTTAAATTATGAATGATGGCACTGTGCTTTTGTAAGTACTTCTACATACATACGAAAGCATGTTTTTATTCATTTATTATATTGAAATTATATAGATACAGAATAATTTGGCATACTCTCATTGTAGTGGTTATAACTAATATTTGCGTAATTGTATACGGAAATAATAAACGTGGCCAATATTACTCATGTTATTGTACAAATTGTCTTCCCCAAATGCGTGCAACTAATAATTAATCAACTTTTATAAAATTCCCTGTATCATTAATATTTTTATATGATTCCTTCATTTCAAATACTACTTATTAGATATTAATTACTTAATATCATTGTTTTAAATTTATTTGCATGGTTTTTTCATCTTTATGGTTATTTCTCATATTCCATTTTTCTAATTCATATATTTTATATAATACCTTTATTTTATTTTATAATTTAAATTATACCTACGTTTGTATCTGGTTTACTCCAATAGCATTATTTTTATATTTTTTATGTCTATTTTATTCTTTAAAATTTTCTGTATCATTTTAAGTTATTTGTATCTTGTCTATCCAACCCTGATTTGAAATAAATTGTTAGCCTCTATTCAGGAAATTTTTTCTTTGATCTCCTCTCGCACCATCTTCTTCCCAATAATTATTCAAGATAATCAATCACTTTTTATTTTGCAACATTTAATTTATATTACATTATAACTTCGTTACATTTCATTCGAGCGACTAATACCGCCTACCCGGCGCTGTTGACTGCAACAACGGATCGCCTGATGACAATAGCTCCGCTCAACGGGAGTTATTTTGATTCGGTCAGATGGCATCGGACCCAGATGGAGGGGCGAGGAACTAAATTGACGGAGGAGGCACTTGGCGGTTATTGCAGCCCGACCCAGATGCCCCAACCGAAACAAAGCACATTTGGCCCTTCGCTCGCTCCTAATTCTCATCTCGATTAGCCCTTAGGTAAACTATCCCTGCCAAAACACTGGGCCGTGGTAAGAGTCCTCCACTTCGGGGATATTGCCGTCTCTCCTCTAAAGTCTCCAGGAGTCGCCTTCACCTAATTTAGCTAGCCCTCGTCTTTGGAGATTTATATTGGACTATTTCAAAATACAGTAAGATATAACAATAACAAAAAATCAGGAATTTTTAAATAATTTATCAAAACGTTTTCTCTTGATTATCTGATTAAATATATATATATATATATTATATATGTGGGAGCGGGGACGTTCATTGTGAAGGGTGTTGTGCGGAAGATTCTAGGTTCGAGTCCATCTATTACAGATAGATTATTTACAACGTTAACAGCCATCTACTGGATCCTGTATAACCATGAAGATCAGGCAAACATCTCTACCATGTACTGAACCCAAGACCTTTCATGGGTTATAGTGTTGTTGTTTTTTTTAAATAAAAGAACTTTTATGAGATGAAAATAGTTGAATGGATGATCTAATGTAAAGGAGATAGTTGGGGGGTGCAGTAAAAAAAAAACACTGAATAAGTAATAAACTTATACTTATGTGCCGACGTTTCGACCTACAGTGTAGGTCATCTTCAGGGCTATGAGAGAGAAACAAACAGAACAAAAAATATAAATATGTACAGTAACAATAATATGGTGACAAGTAATGTAGAAAATTAAAATAGTGGCAGATATGAAGATGAAAGATAACGAATATTAAAACAGTGAGGTTACATGTTACAGAAAAGTATGGAACTGTATGTACAATAACTAATGTGAATAATAGAAATACTATTGTACAGTAACAATTGTGTACGTCGGCACATAATTATAAGTTTATTACTTATTCAGTGTTTTTTTTTACTGCACCCCCCAACTATCTCCTTTACAAAAAGAACTTTTACTTTTGAACTTTTGATTCGCTTTTCATCAATGCTCCGAGCGAGCAAATTAAGCAATTGTTAAAATTTACTTTTTCTTTGTGTATTCTTATAAATACTGAAAATAATATTATTTTGTTATCAGTTTTAAGCAAATATTAAAAAAAAATTGAAAAAATATTTATAAATATAAAAAACTAATTTTTTTCATTGTTATTTATTTACTTAATATTAAATTAAAAAAAATTCTGGAAGCGATAACGCGCATTTGCAATAGTAACATAAAAGAATAATAATAATGTTTATCTATGTTAATTTGTGATATGTTTGAAAAAAAATAGTCTAAATTATTTCTACAATATTTTATGAATTTATTTTAAATAATACAAAATATTGTTAGAAGTATATCTGAACGTTAAGTATCATCAAGATTGAGGATTGAAACTATGTGGTAGAACTGGTCTAATCTGAATACTTCAATATTTAAATCATTCAAAATTAAACCAATTTGGTATGATGTGACCATTGATTGTCCTGACGGATTGAAATGAAAATTAATAACTAATCAATTTACAGGTATTAGTAATTATTCATTGCATCATATAATACTTTATTAATGCCATGATCAAATCTAGCATATAGCTGAATATTGTCATCGCTATCAACGGGGTCGATTGCCGTCATTGAGACTGAGTCGATACTCATGGAGTGTTAAACGGTTTAAAGAATAAAATATTCAGTTTAACAATCAATTTTATTTACTTATAGTCTCAGTTAAAAATCAATCATGTTCAAAGAGATAAGTTCTTTTCAACCTTTCAGAAAAACGGAAAAGATTGGCAGAAAAACCTTTTGAAAATTGTATCCAATAATACGAGCTAATCCGGCTAAATTTTTAACGGGGCCAGATATGACGGACTGGGAACAATTTGTTTGATTGTTTTTTCTCAGGAGGAGGTGAAGGGGGGGGGGGTAGTTATGATTACAGTAGCCCTCAGGGGAGGCCCATGTTAATTGGGGATAGGATTTTTGCCGCCCCCAGGAAGGCTGGGGCGGGGCCCCACGGGACCTGCCCCCTGGGGTTTGCCCCATTGATTAGGGGGTCCCACTTACTGCCCATCCTCAACCGGCCCTTATTGAATTTATTTTATTTTCGAGAACAGTGTTACTATTCGCCCCTGTACTACAGAAGACTGGAAATGATGTATCCTTAAAAAAAATCGACACCGTATCAATAGTTTTCGATTGTTTTCCATCAACCGTTGCCTTATAATGATTATTGATAGTAATAAAATTTAATAAAAATGTAGTGTTCAAAACATCACTCTTTAAGTGTTAAAAACATGACACCCATATTTTTAAATTAATTCAGATGCAAACCTTATATCTCGATACATGGATAAATGGACTTATCCCACTTTCAACAATGACATCTCATATCTGTATTAGATAATTATTTAATTTTGTAAAATCCTATTTTCGTTAAACGGTGGAATGAAGGACTCCTAGCTATAACGAGAGGGACCTGCAATAGCCTGCAGTCGCTGCAGTTGATTTGGCTCCCCGAATCCTCGCCATTGACTCATCCTACCGAGCTATTAACTACGCAAACTTTAATTAAATTAAATAAATTAGACCCGTCCATTTTCTCTGACGTAGTGTATTTTTTTCTTATTTAAATTTTTTTTAAAGAGAACCGTTTAGAACTAAGCGAAGGTTTTTATCTTCCAACTGCTTTTTAAATTCCTCCGCCTGGTAGGGGTGAAGCTCCTCCATTGAGCATTAACCCGTTTCTGTTTTTTTCCCCTCTTTTCTTCTTTTTTCTTGGAGAAGAGGGCATGGCTTCTAGGAGATCGGCGTCACGTAGTCGCTTAATGAAAGCGGAGGATGATAAAAGATAAAGAGAAAAAGGAAACGACGGAAGACTCCGTTTGTTTAATTACAGAGGTAGGAAGGGTTGGAAGGGAGCAGGTCATTTCCCAATCAGGTCTCGCCTCTCTGATTAATTGCTCGAGTACTCGTTTGTTTGTCGATTGTGATTGTGGCTCCTCCATTGCAAAGCGATAGCTTACATCAAATCCTCTCCGCTCGCGGCGTTTCTGAATTCTTGAAGTTTTAATGTTGTAATAATAATAAATTATTTCATATATAATAGATACATATAAATAAGTTATAAATCAGACTAAACTAAATTTAATACTTAATTTCATCACTTCAGCCAAAGCTGGATTACACGTTTCCTATTATTGCTGAATTTATTTCAGTATACTTTGACTAAAAATGTACATGAGTTTAGTAAATTTTCTTGTTCAAGCAAATAGATGTTTTACTCAAATATTTTTTCAAAGTCAGGAATATTGAAAAGGTGTTTCCTAAATTACAACTCCATTTTTAAATTCCTAGCTGAGCACTAATTATTAAGAATAGTAACATATTAACATATTAATTATTAAGAATAATAACATTACCTACGTGTTTAAAACTACAAATTGTAAACAGGTATTTTGTTCCCTGTTTTTGTCTAGAGACTTATGGGTTTTTAGTAGTTATTTTTCCACTATTGTCTTAACATGTATTTCCATTTTGAGATTTTCCTCTTCAATATTAATATTTAAATATAACTATTTGATTTATATTTTTAATAGAAACACGATCAACATTTGATTAGGGCTAGGAGAGGAAGTGGTGAGGGGGAGGGGAGAAGAAAAACAGAGACTACAAGTAGAGACTACTCGATTAGTTGGCAAGGTAAATAGAGCCCGGTCGATCCCAACCCTCAAATCCCACCGCCCAGGCCGCACAATCCTTCTTAGCTCCACCTCTACATCTCAATGCCTTAACAGTTCCATCAGGTCATTATAAGTAGATAAAATACATAAATTATTATTATTTATAAACATAAATCTATCTTATAAGCATTGATTTTTAAAATTTTCCAACATAGTTTTTTAAAAACCTTCCATTTATGATGATGGTAATCTACTGAATATTTTATTTTATACCTACCCATAAAATTCACATGAATTATTGTGATAAGTTGTGGTGTATTACAAACACTGGTTTGGTAAAAACAGTGGTTAGCATAACATCCTGCTATACCCAAGCGGTTCAAAGCCAGGAGGTTGGATTTTAAAATATTAAAAATCATTGGTTATGCCGATTTTTAGAGGGACGTAAATTAAATGCCCTGGGCCTGAATGGGGTTAGATATTCGTTAAAGAGCCCTTTTCAAATTATACCCGGATAGCCATATAAATTTAAGCCATAAGCATCTTAAAATGAGGTTGCATGAATAAGCAAACACATGCACATATATTAGGTAGGTATATGCCTGTGTTGCTACAAATATTTAGTAAAATTCAATTTAATGGAAATGCCACAATGATTAGATAAAAAAATTTCTCAAAAACGGCCTTAGCAATCTTGATAAAATCAACCCTAAAATTTTCCCCTTAATTAAACCGTTCTACCTTTCCATTTAATATATAATGTATCGTATCATCATCATCATATATTTCATGAAAGGCATTATGACTAAAAGGTCAAGTTTTGCTTTAAAAAGTATGCAATATAAATGTAATAATAAGATAATATATCTACATTACAATATAAGATAATATATCCCGGTGAATAAGTGGATAAGTCGTATTTTGTCCAAAACGATTTTCATACCCTTAGGGAAGCGAATTCGTCGTTGATAATAAATGCTAAGTCAGGGATTGGCTCGAAATAGATTTATTACTTACATTATAACTTCAATTCAAGCCAAAAACTACGAGAATTCCAAAAACTGCCTTGATTTCGCTTCCCTCAATATAATTAACTAACTCCAGACAAAATTCGATTTAACACTTGTATTTACGGTATATTTATACAATGTTAATATAGATTTAACATATACTAAATCTGGATTCAGTAAAATAGTTTTATTTTCAATTCAAATTAGCTAAATAATTTAAACATTATTTAACTGTTGCCATATCACCAAATGAAATCAAATAGTTAATAGAATACTATTTTATATAATAATATTTTTAGAGTTTCAAAATTCCAGAGGTAGACTCTATAATCTTCTCATCAGGAGGGTTAATTATCAACTATATTCAATGCGATAGCAGGCAAATCATAAAATGTTCACCTGTAGTGCAGTGGTAAGCATAACAAACTTCTATCCCCAAGTTCGTAGGTTATAAGCCGGGCAGTTGGATTTAGGAAATTTTAAATGAGAGCTAAAAACCTGTGTATATAATGTCCTTCAGGAGGGACGTAAACTGGTTGTCTCGAGCATGTATGGTATCATGTACTCGTTAAAGATCCCTAACCTAATTATATTTTGAAGGAAAATATAGGTCTCCCACAAGCAATTAAAGTGGCTTTAATGAACATAAATAGATCATAAAGAGATGAAACTGGATTGCCTCTGTTTCGATACTCGTTTGTTTCAGGTTTCAATTATCGGAAGGTGGAATAAAGGAGCTTGGATAGATGAGATTGTTGTTTAATTTAAAAGACGGCTAAATGAGGATTGAAGGATAGATGAGGATTGGAAGAGGTGAGACGGATGGGTTGGGATTTGCTCTTAAATCCTGCCCTGGACTGGGACGTGACCGTGTGGGTCACGAATCAACTTACCCCCCCCCCCCCCAGCTGAGAGCACCTGCCTGTAACAGGGTTAGTATCGACACCAATCACCTAACCTCCCTTCAGGCCGGGGCCAGAGCCTTCCTTTCAGATTTCACACCCTTACACTAACTAGCGCCTTCTCTTATCTTTCCTTCTTCCGGATCTTCCTTATCCTCTACTTCAATGTTGACCCAAGAGATATATTATAAACTTCTAGGAAAAGGCTTTGACTAAGTAAAGATATATTTTGAATCAACTATATCTCAATCATATATATCTATTCAATGCCTCAGAAAGTACAATTTTGATCATAGTAATATGATTATTTTTATATCGTTTTACTTCATCTTGATCAGAAGTTGTATTTAATTGATTTTTCTCAATAAACTCATATCCTGTCAATATGTATTTAAAAAATATATTTTCTCCTGGCATGAGTGGCCCTTGGGCATAAGTGGTTAAGTCGAATTTTGTAGCAGAGTGAGCTAATTGTATTGAGGAAAGCGGAATCGTATCATTCTTGTAGTTTTTGACTTCTAATGAAGTTGTAATAAAAGGAATAACTCCATTTCAGGCCGATGTCCATTTTTATTTCGAAAATAGCACAATTCCCCCTCCCTAAATATATAAAAAAAAAACATTTTGGAGTAAATTCGACTCAACTATTTATTCTCAAGGGCGGGCAGACCAGGAGACAATATATTTTTTAAATACATATTGACCGGATATGAGTTTATTGGGAAAAATCAATTAAATACAACTTCTTCTTAAACTTATTTTGGGATGAAAATGGTCCGGTTGAAGGTCAAAGAAATAATTCCTTAAAGAGAGATTGTTCATTACTTACTAGGCAATTAAAGTGTGACGAAACGTCATAATAAATAAATAAAATAGAGCCAAAAACTCAAAAAGAAACACTATTATTTATTGTAATGCAATTGGGAAAAACCACAATGCAAAGCCTTATGCTTCAAATCCAGTAATACACCCACTTACCAGTCGACGTTTCGCCTATTTGGGCTGTTGATCGTTAGGATGTATTGTACCTTTTTCTTCGAGATTTGATTCACATAACCCTTTTTTGTTTTTGTGTCTTGATAATGCCTGAATAGGCGAAACGTCGACTGGTAAGTGGGTGTATTACTAGATTTAAAACATAAGGCTTTGCATTGTGTTTTTTCCCAATTGCACTATAATAAAGTCATAATAAATAGTTTATACCAATTTTACATTATATTTAAGCTCATGTTACAGACTTTCTGGATTAGAACTTAGTGATATGAGAAATAAGTGATATTATATCCTATGTAATTCTATAAAACGTAAATTTAAAAAACAAAAGAAGTGAATTAATAATTTTAGAAATACGAAAAATAAAAAAATATGGTCATTGCCCTATTGAATTTTTTATATGTTGAATAAATGGTTTTAAACGACAAAGGAAATAAGGATTTATGAAAAATGTTATAAAACATGATCTAATTATTATAAACATTTCAACTGAGTAGGCAAATAACTCTGAAATCACCAATAAAAACACTATCTTGGAAGTTTATACCATGGCATTTTTAAATTATTAATTGTTTGTAATTCTAATATGAACCTTTTATAGATCAATTTTTATTCAATATATATGAATTTAAATATACGAGGCACCTACAATTCAATCCTCATCAAATATTCCCCTACACAAAATGTAGGTCAAAGTAAACAAAGCCTTCAGATAAATTTAATGCGTCCAACTTATCTGATTGCATGACTTTAACATTTACTCAACAGATGAATATGAGTAAACGAAGGTCGCTTCATCCACTTTTTTTTCGGAGTCACTAAATTACATACTTAGATAAATGATATACTTATCACTGACAATTATAACAAAAGTATCTAAGGGTGGTGGAACCACTAATGCCAAATTAAAAAAAAAAATTCTTTTAGTCAGTTTTACATCTTAGTCATTCTTCCTTAATCCTTCAAGGATATACTTTTTCTTATTATTATTCTAATATTAAGAGCAGATATTTATTTAGATACAATGGGGTGCCTCGATTAGTAGCCCTCCTGTAGTACATTCAGCCTTAATTAAAATGGGTGCCTGGCCCTTCTTTAAACCATAAACCTTGCGGCTGAACTAGTATACTGGCCATTTCCTTTGATAATTTTTGGTAAAGAAAAGTACATCCTTACATGTAATGGACAAGAGCTTTTATAAACTGTAGTGGTTGAATATAAGTATGAATCGCTAACCGCGGAAAAGAAATTAGTCCACTTTTCTAGAAAAAATAAAAGTTTCTATGAAGGACTAGTTATAGTCTAAATAAGAAATTCCAGAAATACTGGCATATTTACATTTTAAGTTCAGACACGCATTATAGATGTAACCACCTTAATACGGGTTTTCAAGGTATTTTTCGTTTGGTTTTAATAATTTATTCTAGATAATATCAAAGTTTTGTTTTTATTAAATTTTCATGAACAAATTTCATGACTTTTAAATAATTAAAGCCTTGTAATAAATTACTAGTTTATTGAATTATTACTTTATTACTAAACTATTAGTTTTGCCTGTTTTTACAAATGTATATTTATTTATGCGTAGCCTTTTAATTATACGGAAATAATTAAAATAGGGGAGTGAGAAGCTCAAATCCGGCTGTGGCAGATGACTTATTTGATGTGTTAATCACGAGTGGAAAATGTGAGATCTGGTGATCCTTCTGTGCTCACCTACCCTTTATAAACTGAGTTATTCAATTTGAGCAAAAATCCTGGCGATTGAGATTTGGATAATGGCTGTGCAGGGAGGTGAATTGTCCGAGATAAAATAATTTCGACAATATAAATTGTCTAAGGTACTTCGTCGGTTATAGTGGTACAGTTTTTACAGTGTTTACAGTTTTTTTAATTAATGTAGAAAAATCCTAAACAGAATGTTTTCTTTAAACAAGGGAGAACGACACAATCGCTGTTTTGTTTCTTTTACACACTCTTATTGCTTCAATAAAACTTCTTATTACGTCAATTGAGGTAAGTATAATTTGAAAGCTTGTCCAACGATACCTCTTAACGATCTGCATTTTAAATAAAGTAAGGGAGATAAAAAAAAAAAAACAATATAAAAGAAGAAGAAGAAAAAGGGAGAAAAGAGGGGAAAAAAGAGCTCTTTTGGGCCGGCAATTACTAAAATTAACGCGGGAAAGATTGTCAGTTGGCGGAGTGTAAGGGAGCAAAGTGTTGGGAAATTGATATTTATTTTTACTGCGTTGCGCTCCACCCCACCGCGGGAGTGGCCTCTTCGGAGGGGAGAAATCATTTTTACAGCCTTGTATTGCGTGTTTAGTATCGGCTCTTCTACCATCTCACCATCTCTGCATATTATCATATATGCTGGCCAGTGTCCATCCCAACCTGTATTTGCAAATAAGGGTATGTGTAAATAATAGAAAAAGAAAAAATTTAGGTACAACTACAACCCATGAAGAGGTTCAGTACATGGTAGAGACTTTTTCTTGGACGACGGTTGTGCATTGTGAATTGTTATACATCATGCTCAACCGTCAAACTTTTCCACCACTTTATTGAGGCTGGGTGAGCCCCAAATGTGTCTTAGATCCCAAAGGATCCATCTCCAGCTGCTAACATATTCAATTCAATAAAACTATTGGCATTGCGATTTCAACTAGTAAATATGAATTTAAAATAAATAAAAATACTAGACTAATAATAACGTGAAATTAAAAGAATAGAAGCTTTAAAATACCCTCAAACAGTAAAAGGTCTATATAACAAAGACTGTATATTTACGTAAGTACATTTGACTTTTTATGTAACCAAATGGTTGAAGCGTATTTCACTTGTAACCCCCACGATATATTGTAATAAAGGTATTGTAAATATTAAATGTATCTTTTTTTAAAATTTATTTATTTCTTGAATAATTTGCTACATTTCACAAAATAAAAATGTTGTACCAATAGACCAGTCTCAAATAAAAACAATTGTAAAAATTTAAATATATCTGTGGAGAATCATAATTTACAATGAAAGAAAAAATGTATAAAAAACTTCCAACAGAAAATTTATAAAAAACTTCCAACAGATTAGATGTATCTAAAAATAAAAGAAACGAAGAGGAAGCTTAACTAATAGCTATTAGTTAATTTTATACAGCTTAAAGATACCTTGGGGATACTTTTATAGATAACTTGGGGGTTACCTGTGGTGTAGTGGTTAGCATACAACCTTCAATCCTAGAATCAGCTGCTGGCCTAAGGATTTTTTTAAAGGGAGGTAAAACCCTTGGTTGTGCCGTCTTTCAGAAGGAGCATAAAATGTAAGCCCAGGGCCTGTACGGTGTCTGGTACCCATTAAGGATCTCTATCTTAATTATACCTGGATATGCAAAGTTTTGTCTGATTAGCTACAGAGGTATAAAGTAGTGTTAATTCGGTAAATAACAAGCTAACTAACTTTTCTGAAATGACAATAGTAGACAGTAATCAAGTACACATTCAATTATTACCGAGTTCACCGAAACTTAATATTATTTAACCCTAAGTGCCAACAGATGTGGATGTGTGTCTCTGGCATCTGGCAGTGGTGCAATCGATTCATATCTACTTAGTTAGGAGTTAATCGGACGGAGCCGATAAGTTTACTGTCCCCTCCCACCACCCCGGTCGAGTCTTCTCAACCCGATAGAAAAAATATTATCTCAAGTCTTCCCTCTCCCCGTCCAATCTAAATTTCTCCACCACCGCCTCTTCTGAAATAATGAAAACAGATTGCACGGTAAAAAAGAAAAAAATGGACAAAAAAGGCTAGAAAAAGGGAAAAGGAAGGAAGGGATAATTAGTTTTCCCCGCCCTCATGTTTTCTTTTAGCTTAATCAAGGGCCGTGTTTTCTTTCTCTGCTTTCTAGAATGGAAGCGAGCAAGCGGAAGGTCGGAAGGGGACGAAATAAATCAATTTTCCCTTTATGTACAATATTACTCATTTTTAAAATTTATTTTGTGTTAAAACCTCTTTTATGCAAGATTTTGTTTCAGCCACATCAATTGAACTCGACCCTTAAATACACTAACTTATGTTTTATTTTCTGACGAGCATCTTCACGAATTAACTGTATGATATTGACCAAAATCCATATATTTCGCTTGATGGTATTGCATTTGTTAATAAATAAGGAGCACTTAAGGTGTTTGGTGCTGTTCAATTAAGTTCTGTGAAGTTTTTGAGGGTTGATTTGCAAATCGTAATTAACTAAGAGTATCTCTTTGTTTAATGTGAGTCAGTCAGAGTGGTGATTCGAGGCGAAAAGAAATAAATAAAAAAGTAAGAAAATGTAAATAAATAAAGTTTCTTTTTATTTACATTCTGGATCATTTTTAAAATTTATTTTATGTTAACCAATCTTTTATGTAAGATTTTGTTTCAGCCACGTCAATTAAACTAAATCCATACCATAGCTACGAAATGCAATAATTTAGGCTTTATTCCCTTACTGGTATAGTGACGAAAGAGATATAATATTGACCACGATATATGTCAATGTCTTTCGCTTTATTCCATTAAATTTATTAAAAACATATTTCAGCCATAAGTTAGGAAGTTCAGTATCGTTTTTAATGCTTAATTTTGCAGATTTTATTAAATAACAGCTTAATAATAACAAATAATAATAGTAATAAATTGTAATTAAGTAAATATTTATTGTGATAGTCCGTTTTCCGATACCCTTCTCTTTATTTCAATTTCGAACGATAACAGAAAATGTATGTACCTAATTTTCGATGAATAACTTTTTGGTTTAGGATATTTAACATGTGATATTAAAGGAAATTATGTCAAATTTTCATAAATTAAGAAAGAAAAATCCAATATCCAGACAATAAATTCTTCATTTATTAAGTCTCAACATGTTTCGACTACAATCAATATAAATCAAATTTTAAAATGAAATTGTGTTTAATGACCCCATTAATTTTATATTTCAGATTAATGGAATTAATTAATTTAAAGAGTAAATAAAATGTATGGAATATTGTACTATGGTAATATGGAAAATAAGTGTTGGGCGAGAAAGGATTGAAGTAACCCAATCATATGAAAATAAATGTGTAAATACAAATTTGTGATATTATTACTAATATATGCTAAAATTCTATAACTCTTCAATAAATGCAGCGAATTAATTTTTAAGAAAAAAATACCTGAATAAACATATTCATTTCATAGTAAATGTATGTAACAATGGTAAATTCTTAAATATTATTTAAGTGATAGTGTAAGTTTACTCTGGACTGCAAGTTATATAATAAGAAAGAAGTGATGAAATCTGTTGATGAAGATCGTATTGATACAAAAAGGTTTATGAATAGATTGTTAATGGATGACCATTCAGAGCAAACAGTACAGGAAATTAATATCAGGAAACACTGTTAGAATAGAATCACCAACTTATTTTTTTTAATATTTCTTTTTTTTATAAAAAATGACACTAAAAAGGTGACAAACATTTTAGTATGGCCATTTATGTAGTTGCCAGGGGTTAAGCAGAGGACAATTACTAACAATGGCAGCGCTAATCCTTTTTAAAGAAGGACATTAAGGTAGCTGGTAGACCGACGTTGATTAATACCGGCCCCTAAATCCCATTATTAATTGTGCCGGTGAATTATGTACTAATTACTCGAGGTGGGAAATCTCTCTAAGACAGGCCGGTCTAACGAGATCTGGCCAGGAATGCCGGTTCCCCTCCGATGCAATTTAGCCCTTCGCCACTAATCACCAGGCGTGTCCCCTTTCTTCCGGGATCCATTGTGTCCTCTCTCTGCCTATCCCGGGAGTTTCCTTGGAAGCAGTTTGTGCCTTAAGCAATAGTTAAACAATATGGGTTTGGGAAGTATAATAACAAGAATATAAGCATTTTCTGTGTCAAACTCCTTGGAAACATGTTTCCAACAATGGAGTTGTGTCAAACTATTCGTTACTTGTGCTTTAACAGGTCGCTATAAAGACTACCTCCTTATCTTGTGTAACCTCCCCTTTTCACTCGCCTCTTGTCGTTGTGTGTACGTTATTAAATTGATTCCCTATAATGTTTGGAGTGTTTTCTTGTCAATTTTTTTTTTGTTTACTTTTTTCTTAATTTATTGATATTTACAATTGTAATAATATCACAACAAGTAAATTTGCTAATATGAACAAATGACATGAAAAAAAACACTTGTGGATAAACTACCCATCGGTAGCACTCCAATATTTGTTTACTTAAATTTCTTTATTGTTTATTTAATTTAATTAAGTGTTTTTGTCATATTAATATTGTTACTGTCTATTTAAAATAATTAGGATACAACATTGGTAATTGCTGTCTTAGAGAGAAGAAGTTTTGTAATACTTCCAGAACTTCGGGATAATTCCGAAGATCAAATTATGGGGACAAGGTCATACAATGGATTTTGAGAAAATGAAGTATCCGTTTCTTTGATAAAAATTTAGGATATCCTTTTAAAAGGCGATTTGTGGTCTAGTGGTCATCATAACAACCTACTACGTCCAAGATCGCGGGTTTATAGCCTGGTAGGTGGCAATACTATTTTTCGTATAGTCGCAATTGCAGTAAAAAATTCTTGGTTTGCCGTCCTTTGGAAGGGACTTTATGCGGGGGGTCCCTATAGGTTGTCAAGTACTCGAAAAATCCCTACCTAATTAAAGCTGGATAGGCATAATTTAGGACTCCCACTGTTGCATCGTCCGATTAGCCATAGCAGCATAAAGGGACGTTAGATGGACCAACAACATTTATAAAAGCAAAGGAACGTGGTTATAAAGGGGTTTAGATTTAGCATTTTACTATTACATTTTGTATATTCTATTAAATGAATAATTAGATAGATATTATAAGTATCAGAATTACCAGTGTTCAGGTTATAAATAATGGCGGATAACAGTCAATGGCGACATGCTAAATCACAAGTATATAATATTCGATCAAATTAAAAAAAAAAAAAAAAGTCAGATTCAATCCAGTAAGGGTCGTGGATTCAGTACTTCATGAGTACCATACTGTTTCTATATCAACTGTTGTGCAAGAAGATAATATAGCCAAGTCACGCCCAGTCCCTCCTCCCAATTAAGGGAGCAAACACCCCAGGAGGATCGATACAAGATGATAGCAGAATAAATAATGTATCCGTGATAGCCTGTAGTGCAAAGAGGCTTAAGGTTGGTAGCACTCTCCAACCGACTGAGTAATCCTATTCTTATTCAAATAATAATAATAATAATAATAATCGTTAGATACAACTTCATAAAATCGTATACGCTATATGATTGGAAGAATTTTTATATTCCTGTTTACATTATAGGTTTCATTCATTATATACCTTGAATTATATATTTAATTTAACTTCTTAGGTGAATAACTTTTTTTTCTATACGGTTTCTAAAAAAAAACTTTTCCTTTGCTAATAAATTAATTTTAATTTCAATATTTCCGATGACCCGTCTTGTGTCACTGAAAATTAAAAATTTGTATTCTTATAAACGGTTATAGTTATAATAATTGGACAGCAAAAAGAAAAAGACTTTATGAACCTCTTATTGATTATTTATGATGTGTTTTGAACCAGAAGGATTTGAGTAACACTGATCGAATTTCATTAATAATAGTTTATATAAAACAGTTTAAGGTAATGGTTTAAGAGATTCATTTGAAAATGATTTCACAAACAAAATTAAGCACGCAGAATAAATTTATTTAAACGCTAATATTACCAATTACAATAAAACATTTTGAATTTCGTATAGACTTGGTTTGATGATTGAAAATAAAAATAAACTTTCAGCTCTGTCCGAAAAAAAATCAAAGCAAATTGCTTTGAAATTGAATAAACACCGGGAGATTGAATAACTAAAGTGGAATGGATGGCCCTTTTATAATCTCAAGTAGTGTTATTTGGATGCTTAATATTGTTAAATAAATCATAATTTAAACAAATTTAGTTAATGTTAGAGTAGATTTATTTATATTTAGTTATAATAATGTATTAATATTTTGATAATATATAGGTATTGTAGTACACTATTAATATTTAGTATTAATAGAATACTTTCAAACTTTATTTTGAATGATTAATAATAAGAATCATTATCATTTAAGAATAACATTTTTAGCAGGCGAGATTCTTGTTTAGGTCTTTAACTGTCCAGTTGTCCAGACGACAATCAGGATTAAACTAAACAGAAACTTTTTATCTAGACAAGTTCACTTTGCTCATAAGCCTCTCAAATTTTCAGGACTAAACCGCTTAATCGACTTGTTCCTGAAAATATTATTAGCCTGGAATATTATTATTGTTTATTTATATACTTATTTTATTTATTATTAATCTTTTGCATTATTATACAAATCATATTGGCATCAGTAATTGATAGAATTAAATCAACCCAATCATTATTGTAAAGAATTGTTCAGAAAAAATAACATTTTATGAAAAACATAATGGTAACTGGATAGTATAAAATTAAAGAAAAGAAAAGCAATAAGTAAAATTGTTTAAATAATTATAATTTTATTAATAAATAAAATTAATAAAAGGGTTGATAATACCAAAAGTTTACCTTAGGTATGATAATATCTGATTTAATTTTTTTAACTTATTTTCAACTTATTTTTATTTTTATCTTCAATATTTTTAATTTTTATAGTAAACTGAAGTCTATATATATTAATAGATGATAATGTTTTACCATGAATATATGTGAATAAAATTTATTGTATTAGTACGGATAGATGTGAATGAAATTCAATGTATTAATATAGATATGTGAGATTAAAACAAAAAATTAGGTTTAGGTTGCAGTTCTGTATTTAAGAACGGTTGGAGTGTTGGATAGGAAGGGTATGTAATTGTATTAATTTGATTAATTGTTTTTGCAATATCAATAATTTAGCGGCATGTTTCAATGTTTAAAATATTATTAAAGAAGTACATATATGGCGTTTCGGATCAAAAGCGGATAATTCCAAAATTTCAATAATAAACGTTTCTGCATTCAACGCTCGTGTAGTCAAGCAATTTGGCCAGCCCGAAATTTATCCGCTTTATTCATCATGTTTTTAGTCCAGTTCTAAGCCTGAAGTTTCTAAAGCATAAAATAGGTTCACTAAATTTAGGACAAATATGAAAAAGACATATTTTTAAATATTTTTATATGAAAAGAAAAAATATGTCCAGGACCGGGACTCGAACCCGGGTCTCCCATGTTTCCGTCGTGGTACTTTACTCCTGAGCTAAAAAGGCTGAGTGAAAAAGACATATATTGAAATTATCCATTGTTGATCCCAAAGGCATCACATTATGAATTCCATTTTATATTTCATTACACCTATAAAGAAATGTTTTATAAATATACTTCAACATTAGGAGATGAGCTGTTTTATATAAAAATGGTTAAAGTCCATTTGGATCTAAAAAAATTGTTTATTCTTTTAAATGGCTTCATTGATTATTATTATTTCATAATCAAATTTAAAAGGTGTTCAGGGATTAAAACGGCACACTTTGCAAAGTACTAAGTGATAAAAATATTTGATGGTTTGCCAAAATCTTTAAGGTATAGAGAATTTGAAAAATGGTCTTTCAAATATAACAGCTTCAATTAGATACAGAACATCAAATGTGAAAAAAAAACCACTTTTTACTTGAATTGTGGTGTTTTTCATTTTTAACGATATCTCCCATGCCACAACTAACTAATACTTCTGAAAAACCTACGACGGTATTTAGATTTTTCTAGTAAACGCGTGGTCGATGTTAGCGAAGTGTAAATGAGCCACACAGGACGAATTTCGAGTGGAAAGCTTTCCTTATTATAAAACTTTAATGAGAAGTGGGTTCGGGGGACAGTTTAAAGCCTTTAGCAATTAGTTAATTGAGACTGGGAGGATTAAATTAATAATGGACCTCAGGGGACTGCGGGATTTCACATGACGCTCGCGTGTCCACGATTTCCTATTTTTTAACGATAATATTCATTAAAGCTAATTCTCACTAGTCCGTAAGTGATTAAACTGGAAAGCTTCGGTTAACGCTGAGAGCTTTCTTGCAATTCATCACGTCATATTTACCGAACCTTTTAAAGCATTCAAGTTTTAAGAAATATGGAGGCAATCCTAGAATAAAGTATCATTATTTCTGTGGCACCTGTGAATAGTGGGCTAAGTCGAATTTTGTGAATTTCAAGCAATTTACTTAGAATCGTATTTTTTTTCTCATTACTTGTGTCTAAGTGTTCCGTCCATTGCAATGAAGGATATTCCTTTCTGAATCGTGGGCTGATACTCCAATCTTGAAATTGAAATAAGTTCAGAAAAATTACGATTCTAAGTAGATAGCTCGAAATTCACAAAATTCGACAGCCCAGTATGCACACGTGCCACAGATTTAATGCTTTTAACAATTTATTGAGGAGAAAATCTATTAGTTTTTTCGCTGAATTTTGTAAAATTGAATAGTTTAACCTTAAGTAATTAACAACGATTTACAAAGAAAAAAAGGTTAATCACCTGTCTAGAGTATACCAGATTAAAAGAAATTTACTTTGCAACGGAACTAAAAAAAAGTAGAGGCTCATCGACGATAGAAACGGCATGTGAGTAGAATTAAGAAGAAACTAAGAAATAATTTTCAACTTCCCATTTCTTAGATGGAATTTTTGGCAACTTTTTTGATCTTCAATTGTTTGCTATTCTCGTGTTGTAGAACCTTTCTACTCAGTGTACACGACCCGGCAAAATGAGCAGTTATTCAACTTGAATAGAAATGTACAATCCTTAAAATTCTTCTATTACAGGTGACTTTAGTGGCTGAAGGACATATTAAGTGCGGTCTGCATATCAATTGATTTGACTGTTAACTGTAGAAATATCGCGTTCACGATGTTTCTAGAACAACTCTGGTGCAGACTGCGTAACTATCTTGAATTTACTTACAAATAACAATAATTTTTTTGTCATCAGTCAATAATTATTTTGCATCCCTTTCTTTATAAATTTATAGTCATAAAGTAATAGTGTAGACAACTTAAAGTGAATTCTATATCCTTGCTTATTCTTTATTATCACCTATATACTTACTGATGAATGTTTCCTTTATATGATTATGATATGGTGAATTATATTTCGAAATTAAATACACCAATGTTTATTACATACAAAATCACAAATGAATTATAGAAAAAATCACGAAGTTTCTATTGAAAAATGATGATCAGTTTGTAAACATGAAATAATTTTTTCGAATACCACGTTTGACATGATAAAAAACAGGTTTTGTTGTAAATATCAAAACTTCAAGACACATAATTTTGGAGCCGAATGCGTTGTTTATAATATATTTATATATTATGCATACCAATAATGGTTAAAATTTAAATTTATTGCATAAATGTATCTTAGACGAATTTCCCGGTTAAACAATACAGAATAATTATTTATAAAATTGTAATTAATTTTAACTTTTATTTCTAACATTAATTTTAACATTCATCATATAGTTACTTTAAATACATTCATATATCTCGTTACATATATCTAACATATGTTTCTCAGTTGTAGTTTTTCTATGAAAGAAGAAACTTTGTTTAATATTGAGCTTTCAATTAAAGCAAATATACAAATATGTATTTTGTATTAATTAAAGCTGAGAGATCTAAGTAGAATACACAGCGGATTTGTTATAACAAGCCAGCCGTTGTTATTGCAGTCCTTGCGTCACATTGACGTCCCAGTGGCCATGAATTCCATGGATCAATTAAACGACTCTTCTTCATCTCGCAGAAGAGGAAAAACAGGAAAATTGAGAAACACACAACGATAAACAATGTAGACAGTAAACGAAAAATTAGATGTAATATTTTTTAAAAAAGCTTTACCAATAAATACGAAATCAGGGAAAATTTCTAATTGATTTCGGCAAAAGGCATATAAACAACACAAAAATGAATAGGGATAACCACTACTTTTTTGTGTTTACTTTGACTAGCATTTTAATATTATTTTTTTTATAAAAAGCATTAATATTTCTTAGAAATTATACTACATTAAATATTAGACAGTGTAAACATTTCCATAATAATATAAATGCTACGTAAAGTATATACTACAAACTTAGCAATATCCCTATTGATTTTTGCGCAGTATATATAACTTGCTGAAACCAGAAAAAAAAATACCTGTCAATATTTCACCTTTTCAGGCACCTTTAGGACAGAATAATTGCAAAGGAGAATAATTGCAAAGGAAATAAATAAATGAAGGACGTAAACTCATAATGCAGCAAAATAGCTAGAGGATACATCCCACCAACTCCAAGGCTCAAATTACAACTTATGAATCTGAGGAAGGTTGCCATACAACAGTTGGGAGCAGTTAGATAAAATTGTATTTGAAAAACACAACAGAAAATGCTCAATGCACTCAACGATACACAATATACAAGGCAACTCCATTTTACGTTCCCTCCGAATCAGGGAAAAACTAAGGATATAGTACTCTCTTTAAAAAATCCTAAGGGATGTTTTTAATGTTTTGTTTTTTGAATGTTGTAAGTTGTTATAATAACCACTACACCACAGGTGATCCCCCATAATTATAGTTAAAAGGCAGTCGTCATTTAATAAATTGAACCTTCTCTTTAATAACTTTTTGAGGACCATAATTCATGTTTGAAAATATACGGAATCAAACACTATAAAACAAAAGTATCTTCTATCCCATCTGTCATATGTGTAGTATCAATCAACCAAGTGTGTAATAAAAGATAAAATTGATTAACACTTATACAGTTTTTTAATAATTTCTTTTTAAACGCTCTGTCACTTTGGGATCTCAATAGCTAGGTAGGATTCAGTTTACATAAATCAGCAGGAGCAAATTATTCTCAGTATTCGATGGGCGATATCTCGACCATCGCGACGAATTGTGAGTTTTCATTTGCCGTGCTATTAAGGAGATACAGGCGATTGATCACTATTAGTGACCCGCTCAGTGTCCATAATTATTTCACTTATAATTTCGACACGCGATGTGACTGAAGGCTTATCTGATAAAACAAATAAACCTTAGGAACAGGCTCACGACGATTAGGACAAAATGTTTCATAATCCAAATTCGTGATGAATTTAATAACGGTCATAAAAATCTCAAAGTTATCATTTAGAGGCCCGTTTTATTGCACCCTCGTTGGTAAACTGTAGCGATAGCGGAATAATGTTTTAAAAATTTTCCATCAAGTGTTATTCAACAATTCAAACAAAATCTGTTAATAAAATATTTCATAATATATAGTTTATTATACAGGCATTTGGTAACATTGTTGTTTAATTGATAAAATGACTATTGTTCATTAAATTCATTAATAGTATCGATTTTGAAAAGTTAGCAACAAATTAAGAATATATATATTTTTATTTTGAAGAGAAAAGATTTGCCCTGGGCGGGATTCGAACCTGTAGCGATTTTTTTTCCGAAACTGTAGCAGTTAATCAAAATAAATACGAATATGTATATATTGTAAAACATAACTATTATTTATAACTTTTGTAATTTTGATTTTAATAGTATCAGGATGTAAGTAATAATGTTTAATTAATTCATATTATAAATAAGTAACCAAAAGGCACGTTTTATAATATACTTAAGTATGGATTGTGCCAATAAATAAACGATCCTTCAAAAGATTACTTTGAAAGGAACAAAAAAACATTTATACATCCTGTGTCTTCATAATCAGTAAGATCGGAATTCGTATAATTAAGGAACTTTTGACAGTATATATTGGAATCTTAAACTCTAAGTGGGTATGGGAGTCTTAAGTCCTGAACACATGTACAACTGGTATTATTGATTTTGAAATTTCTGATTGAGGAGCGAAGTAATCTAGCCCAGTTTTCTACTTTAGCTTTCAATAGCTTCTCGACCTGAACAACACTTATAGCTGACGAGGAAAAGTGAACCGACATGTGATTGTTTGATCCTCAAAATATCGATCGGAAACGTGATAAAAAAAACACCCCTGTAGAGGATTATGTTACAGCACTTACGGTAATGAAACTTGCGGCTTCGAGTTACCAACTCAAATCCTCTTTCGATTGCTTTCAAATTAGAAAATTATATTTACAATAGGGAAATAACAATAATGTGATCACTATAATCATATCATAGTAAGGCTAATACTGTCTCGGAATTCATATTTTAAAATGAATTGATTGTAAGTGATATCGGTTGAAATATGCCTCTGATAGCTTACACAACCCATGAAGAGCCTTCGTATAGCAGCTATACTGTTTCTAAGCCAACGGTGGTGCAGGCAGGTGATTTGAGTCAACCGCCAGGCCCTCCAATTAAGGTCACCCACTTTAACAAGTGGTGGCTGGGTCCCAGAAGATTCTGCAGATCCCCAAAATGTCTATCTCTAGCTGTTAAAAGATTAAATAATCTATCAGCCAGTGCAGTATTTAAACTCGGGACCTTCAGCATATCAACACAGTACACTATAAACGAAGCTATACCACTCTCCTGAAGTATGTATGATGCCTAAAAACCAGCCGTGATTCATTAACCTAAGACTATTTAAAGACCGGATAAATTATGGCTTAAAAAAGTATTCTCCCCCTAATTAAGGTACCCACTTTATTGAGGGTGGATGAGCCCCTGAAGTTTCATTAGATGCCACATTATCTATAGTTGTTAACAAAATAATAAATTTGAAAAATATCATTATTCATTTGTGGACTTCAACTCTCTCCGTAAATTGAGAAAAATACTGTCCTTCTGTGTTTTAAAGATCCAAGATGAATTGCAGAATGTCATAGCTCAAATTGCTGTTTAAGTTATTGCTGAATTATCTTTATAAGATTAAGAAGAGCATTAAGGATACCCTAATTACATTTTAAGATAACAATTTGTAAATAAAAGGAAAACGTGCTAGAGCCTTGTGTTTAAGAGTTATTTATTAAACGCTTTCTATTTTCAAGATAATATTAATAATTTAAATGCTTGCTATTGTATTTTGGTAGTGATTGAATTGCATTTATATAATTAAACTTTAGGCTTTGAGACTTAATTATATTTAATAGTTTTGCAGATCATCTTTTAAATGTTATCTTTTTATCTCTGGCTGATTACGATTATTTACGTTTATGTGGATGTTCATAAGTTATCATTAGTTTACTTAAATAAACCTATTCTCTTCTCTTGGTTGAACTATTCATTGCTGTTAAATTATTTCCACTTCGCCTTACATAATAAACTAATATGCTGGTTGTAATGTGGAAACATTTCCTTTAATTAATTGTTTCGATTCATTTTTCACTCAATAAAAAAATTTCTCATCTTCATGTTACAGAGAAGTACTTATTTAAACAGAAAATTTCGTAATTAAGAGCCTCCGTCATTGTCAATAGTTCTTTTTTTGTTGATGTAATTGTTTAATGTAAATAAATTAAATGCTTAATCATTTAAGGAAATAAAAGGAGTGTAGAATAATATTCATAATGAACTTTTATTCATAAGAATCAATTATAAAAAAATGAGCATTTAGATTAGGTTATGTACTAAAATGGCATTTTTATTTGAATTGATAGTAATAATAGAATAATAGTAATATAGGTGAAATAGTAATAAACTAATATAGTTTAAATTATGTTAGAGAGTAAATAGTTGACTGGGTGATATAATGGAGGATGGAGATAGTTGGAGGGTGCAGTCATGCAGATATGTCAAGACTTATTTTTATTTGATCCAACGTTTCGACCTACTTTGTAGGTCATCTTCAGGGTTATGAGAGAAAAAACTATAAAAAGCATTACAGTACCAAGAATATAATAACATATAGATTGAATAAAAGTAAAAATAGTGACAGATATATAATTAAGGATAAAAAATATGAAATTAAAGAATAAATGAACAGAAGGGTGATAATGTAAACACAATACAAAGAGAAAGAAAAATAAGATGGTAAACGGAAAGATACAAAATGAAAAAAGATACAAGATTAAAATATGAAAAGGTGAGATAAAAAGTAATGGAAAACCTAGTTTAATTAAAGATAAAATATATATAAATATAATATATATATGTATATATAACATATAATATATATAAATATATCCCGGCCGAGGGCCTATCTTTTCTCTTTAAAAATTAAAATATGAAATATATGATAATAGACTCCTAGAGGTTACATAAGTAAAATAAAAATAGGGCTTGACTTATTTGGTGTTTTTTTTTTACTGCACCCCCCAACTATCTCCATTCTCCATAGTTTAATTTATATTTAAAACTGTTGATACGGTACAAGAAGATTTTAATATGATATTAATAATATGATATGATAGTATTTCTATTTTGACCAACTGATTAACACGTGTAAAAAGAGGTTGTCAACAGAAGATATTTCATCTTCATTTTCACATATTGTGTATATTTAATTTGCTTTCGAATGGAATTTAAAAAAAATTAATAATAAGTATACTAGGTTAATGAATGAAACTATAATAAAACAAATTTTTCATACTATTTCTTTTTCACAATCATCTTCAATGATCCTACGTGCATAAGTGAGTAAAATGTATATCATTTTTTTTTTATGTCAATTACAAATAAATCAATTCCATAGGATCCATACATGGCTGTTAACAAATATTTAAAAAGTATTTAAATAATTTGTCTGACTTGATTTAAACCTGGGACCTTGACCATTCAAACCGAGCGCTCTACCCACTGAGCCCTAGCCCCCAATCAAATATATAATTAAATAAAGATCTGAGACCCAGAGTTACCTTATTTCTTGTTCCAATCGTGGAATATTGAATAAGCATGTCCTCATTATTTACACAGCTGCATCGATTATTTTTTGTGTTGATTCCGATCTCACATTTTCAGAGAGGCCCGCAGATGCTATCAAGTCCTAGCCATTAGGAGCAATTAACTGTTTAATACGATATAAATTGGCGACGGGAGAGGACTCACTCACTCACCAATGTAGGGAAGGGAAGGGGCGACGGAAGTACAAATATAGCGGTGAAATAATCATTTAAGCGATGCGGTTATGAGGGACCCTGAGTAATTCATTTAGCTCCAGCGGGGAGGTAAGCGGGGAGGTGAGCGGGTGTGTGAGCGCTTGGGTAAATATGTTGATGAGGACGCACGCTAACCCGAACCCTCGTAGGGCTTTATTAACACTTATTTAGCTCACCTCCGGAATAATTTTAAAATATTATTTTATACCCAATTTGCATAATGTATTATTTTTTCTTTTTTTATAACACCGGCTCATGTTTACGTATGAGACTTATCGCTCTCAGAGGAATTTAGGACCTGAGTGGAACGTTCGCTCCAGAAAAATAATATTGTTTCATGAGAGTACAGTATTTATTTAATAATATCAACTTTTTATACTTGTAAATAAATTTGCACACAGCCTCCATAAAACTACTACCCAAAATAAGGGGAAAACCTAGTGGTTGAGCGTTATCTAGAGCGAAAATCTGCCTGCACAAACGTTATTAAATGGCACACGACTCGATAAAGAGCAACGCTCAGGCTTCTTCTGGTAACAGACTACATTACACGGAGCCATACACAATTCTTTGATAGTCTCTTACACTTCACAGACCCGCTTTTCATCAGGCAAAAACATGAACAATCAGCTTTGACTGACAAATACTAAATAACTAACCCACTCTAAAACTTGTTAGTCCCATCCCAAGAGTCCTATTTCTATGCTCCAACAGAATTGCAGGATATTCCCACCCTCATCCCTTTCTTACTATGCATCCTTTTATTGTGTAGTACAAGGCATCCTCTCATTCTCGGGCAATGCAGTCCAGAGAGACAGCGCGTGCTCAGCGCTAACTAAGTACGGAATACATTTCTCTCGAGCCAGCTCTAATGCTTGATTAACAGTTCAGGGCGCGACTATAAATTATGATAGTATTTCTTTTGCATAAGTTTGTATAAAAACATAACGGTATTTTCAAGCATCAGTATTGCATTAAAATATTTATATTGTTATAGTATTGTATTGTAATTTTGGTATTGTTACAACATAAAAATTATAAAAAGTAATTTGGAGTGCTTTCGCAGCTACTAGGGGTCTCAGGCGAATAAAAACAATATATCAATAACACCTATCATAAAATTTATTGAAAATATCAGAGTATTTTAGCTAATACTAATAAACCTGAATGTTTCATAATATGTGATTTCTTTAATGCCATAGGTAAAGTTATACGCATATAACTGTCTCACATAAAAGTATAAGTAATATCTTAATCATAAGTACATGTAATTATTATATGACAAAATTGAAAAACGCATATTTCCGTCTATAGACCCTGCTGGTGACAGACGCATATATGCGCTCAAAGTCACCACTGATTGCCCTCGCAAATCCCATATATGCGTCCACAGCACATGATAAAAGTAAACCAAAGGGGTATGAAAAAAAACACTATTCAGAACAGCTAGTTTCTGATCAAGAGTCTACCTACTCATTATGAAAATTGTTACAGACGGGAACCATGGCACTTGAAGTATTTTTGAACTTATGGACAAATTGAAAGCTCCTTATTTTGCCATATTTTTTACATAAAATATCGGTTTACATGCTAGGACTCACCGGTATGTATGTAGGTGTGCTTCTTCATGTCGGATTTCTGGTGGAACCTCTTGCCGCAGTATTGGCAGGGGTATGGCCGAGTGTCCGAGTGGATGAGGAGGTGCGTTGAGAGTGTCGAGGATCGCTTGAACGTCTTCCCGCACTGCTTGCACTCGAATACCTTCTCCACCGAGTGGACCGACCTGCGGCAGCACAACCACCTGTGATCGTTTAGTATGTTCTCATTTCGAGCTGATTTTACCTCATTGAAATAGCAGTGATAAGATGTGGATGCAAAGATTCAAGGGAAATAGGAACACATTCAAGAAATCTTTTAATCCATTTGGTAATTATCACTACATTTCAGCTATACATTATTAAGATGAGCCCATAATAACAAACGGTTTATCAATGATTCGTTTAAATCAGGGGTGGCCAACCGCATGCGGCCCACCGAACATATTTGCGGTCAGCAAAATTCATCACACTTTTACAAAATATATTTATTATAAAACAGCCAAAGTTGCCATTTTACATTAATTGTGCATTCATTCAATAAAAAATTAGCATTCTAAATTATGAGATAAATTACGATGAATCCATAATAATGAACAGAATGAGCGTCAAGTTTATATTATTTATGTTTGCGTGTACGAATAACTTTAAACACAATAGTAATACCTTATTATTTTTAAATTTTACTTCCAACAAATTCTATTGTGGGTCTAAATTTTTTATGCGGCCAAAGGAGTTGTGATATATTTCAAAAGTGGCCCGCAAGATGACTTAGGTGGCCTCCCCTGGTTTAAATGGCTGTTTAATTGAAATATAGATGATCCGTTAGATTCATAAAAACCGATTTTTTTTAGTATGATTAAATTTTAAATTAAATTAAGGCCAAAACCACCAATTATCTAGTTTCAAGGTCTGAAATGGTTAAAGTGCTTTTATTTATTGCTAAAAATACGAAATTATAGTTGTCATAAAAATTCCAGTAATGAACGAACAGCGAAAAATATAATGATAAAGATTATAGTGCTATTATCAAAATGTCAATTAAAATATTTATCTAGAGTAACTATTTTATTTAGAATAACTATTATTATATAGAATTTTGTTAAACTTCTATAGAACTCTAATGAGTTATTTAATTTAACGTTCGACTATACAACAGAAACCGATTTGATGGACCTTGTTCATTAGCACAAATTTATGACCGATTTTATTTTCCGTTTTAATGTTAGCATCGATAAAAAAAGTTCAAATAATTTATGAAACTTATTAAATAGCATAAATAAATTATAAATAAGCTGGAGCTGGCTACTCACCTGTGCTGGGATAACGAGACCTCCGCCCCGAAAGTCTTATTGCAGAGCTCACAGGCGAAAGGGCGCTTGCCGTTGTGTGACCTCCTGGAGTGGACCTCGAGGCCGTGCGGTGTAGGGAACATCTTCTCGCACTTGATGCACGAGTACACGTCCGGGCTGAGGAAGTGGTGCTCATGATGGCTGGAGCCGGCGAGCAGTTGCTGCCGCAGCCGGTACAGGTCGTCTGGGGCAGTACCCGGCAGCAGTCCGGAAGAGCCTGATGGAATGAGAATCATTTAACCATTCTTCCAAACAAAATAATTGTATAACTAGAAATCTCTTGGATAAAAGGACTGAGCTTTGCTTTGTGATAATGTTCCGAAAGGTAACTCGATATTTATAATTAGTTAAATTAATTGCACTAAAAACTAAGAGAAGATAATGGTCTGGATGGAGGCCAGAAAAAAATTCTCTTTAGTAAGAAGAACTGTTTATTTTAAAGCCAACGTTTCGACCCTTGCAGGTCTTCTTCAGGTGCAATATTGGTCGATACCTTGGCTTGCCTTTAAATAAATAGTTTTCTAAGTAAAGAGATTGTTTTTTTCTGACCTCCACCCGGATCATTTTCTTCCTCATATACACACGCGCGCGCACACACACACACACATATTGAACGTTGAACGTGTGGTTAGTAACTGTCGACGTTTCGGCACAAATTATGTGTAATCAAGTGCTCAAGCCAAGACATAGATAGTGTATCCTTATTCTTGACTGAGGTTGAGCCCTGATGAAGAATAACAGGGTCGAGACATCATCATTTCGTAAAGTCGTACCACTGTTAAATAATTATTGATAGTCATCCAGAATAACTTCTTATTTATTACTATTATAAACTTTAAGATGGCGTTATCTGGTTTGTTTTAATTATAATCTTAAAGCTCCTGATTTCAAGATTCCCAAAATAATATAAGTAGTAAACTATTTTAACATCTTATTGGTTATACGTATCTGCATCCCCAGTGAATAAGTTGTTTAATCGAATTTTCTCCGGATTTAATTCTATTGAGGGAAGTGGAATCGTGCAGTTCTCGTAGTTTTGTAGGTTTGAAGTGGAGTTACAATATAAGCAATTACTGAATTTCAAGCCAATGTCTGATTTATCCACTTATGCACTCTGTGGATAGCAGACATCCTCTTCCTGATGTACAAGAAACTCATTTTGGACAAAGCTCGACTTAAATACTTATTCACCGGGGATGCGAGGATATTACTAGGACATGTGAATACATCTTGCTTAATACTAGTTGACCTTGTATGTATGAGGAAGAAAAAGGTGCTGGTGGAGGTAAAAAAAAATCTCTTTGATAAAGGAAATAATTTATTTTAAATCCAACGTTTCGACCCGAATTGCAGGTCTTCTTCAGATCTTATAATAGGCTCAAGAGTTGACAGTTGTGTTGGGTCCGTATTAAAGAGATTTTGTTTTACCTCCACCCTCATCAATTTCTTTTTCTTAAAATACGAATACATACCACTTGGAACCGCTGTGTTGGCCATGACGGCCGCAGCCCCTAGGCTGAGGTACAGAGACCCCGCAAGGAGGTTCCTGTTGGCGTCCTCCTTGGGCGCCGGGTGGTAGAGAGGGAAGAGCCCCAGGGGATGGTAGATGGGAGGGGGCCGGCGTGGCAGGTCCGGGCGGAGGAGGGCCGACACCGAGAAGGAGGAGCTCTTGAAACGCGGAGGAGGCGAGTCCACTTCCAGCTCCGGTGAGGACTCCCGGGAGGTCATCGTCGTCACGTCGTTCTTCCGGCTCCCATCCGAGTCCTTGTCGTCCTCCTTCATCAGCCGGCTCACCCCGAACTTTATTTCGTCCACTGCAAACAGTTTTTAAGGTTTGCATCTTAGAGCTCTGCTTTCAACTCGTGTAACAAGAATTAGGGGATACGTTTGAAAGGAAGGAAGAAGGTGAATTTGGTGTGTATTGCAAGGTAAGGATAATAGCATGTCCAGAAACGAAATTCATATGAATCCATAACTAAAGAAAGCCGACAAGTCAAACATTTCATATTTTTCTTGTTACTCTTTAAGTGTTTCCCGGAAAAAGACAATCGGGGGGGGGGGTGGTACTATGAGCGTATATATGTATTTTGCAATGTTTTCGTTTTTCATGTAATTTATTATTTTTTATTTTTTTATTTTTTATTTATTGAAATTTCAAACTATAATAATATTACAATAAGTAAATCTGCTAATATGTACAATATGACTTGAAAAACACTTGTGCAGAAACTACCCATTGGTAGCACTCCAATTTCATGCAATTATTACATGAAACTATGATTAAAATATTACGTATAACTCTATATGATACAGTTATGTAAGTACAACTTTAGCAACGGCATTAAACGTAGACAGTTTATGAAACAATCAGGTTTATAAAAAAAAGTTAAAAGTAAGTTAAATATTTAAGAGTTGAAATTAACTAAAATATCTTCATATTTTAAATAAATGTTATGGTAGCTATTATCGATATATTTTTCGTAATCACCCAAGACCCTAAGTAGCTACGAAGGCACTCTATTAGTTGTTTCTTATTTTTATACAAACAAAATAAATTTTATCCATTTTAATAGATTATTGATACTTGAAAATAACGTATAAATAATTATACAACCAGATGCCAAAGAAATACTATAGTAATTAATTAGTCGCGCAAATGAACTATTAACCAAGCATTTGAGGTGTCACAAGTGAAATGTATTGATTTCATTTCCCGAAATTCGCCCTCAATTTAAGGGTTAAAAATATTTAAATTTTACTAGAGACAGAACGCATCGTTCACTAGAGAAAAATCACAGACCTTTCAGGTGTTTGCGATCCATATAAAGAAAATTCTTAATGTTAAATAAGTATAAGAATGAAATAAATATTCTATACTTATAATCCAAAATATTGATTTCGTTAGTTTAAAATACTTTGAATCTCTGAAATTCATCATATACCATTGTAAATAAATTCTCCACCAACAAATCTCTCTATTTTGTATTAGAGACTAATCGTAAAATATTTTTTAATAATATATAATTAATTATTGTTTTACATACCGAGTTGTACTCTTATATTTTAATAATAAAATATAATTGTTACAGTCTCAAACTATGGAGTGTGAAAAAAGTATCAATTCGGACATAAGTCAATGTCCTACACACCTTTTTAGAAAGAAAAAATATTTTGTTTATTTCGTTTAAACATGATTCGGGAAATTATCTATAGCAGCTTTAGATGAAAAATCTAAAATAATTTATGGTAGTACATTGGAACTATAATGTTTTGGTTTCGTTTTTTTTCACATATACATAAATGGCTTATTTTTTTTTTTTAATGAAAAGTAACGTTATGTAAAATATTCATCCTTATCTTAACGAACAAAATATATAAATTTCTGACACTAAACTCCAACACTCAAACCATCTTGTTATCTGTATATCTTTAAACTATCAAAAATATATTATGTAAATATGATCCCTTGTAAAACAAACCGAGCTAACTAGTCATAGAAGATCTTTCATTAAATCTTAAAAAGTAAATGCTTAGATGACGTCAAGGCTTTTTTCAGGGACTATGGGAATCCTTAGGTAAGGTACAGAGACCCCTGCATAGGGCAAACACAAGTACCTGGGGTAGGCACTCTTGTCTCGTTGAATGTTCTCTACATAGGCGGAAAATGGCCGACGCACTTATGGATATGGTCAGAATATATGGGATATGGCCCCTACCTCATGCCAACACATTGTTGTTAGAGGATGATTGGTACTGAATAGCTGAACATTTTATTTTATTTTTATGTAAATTATCAGATAAATTGATTTGTAGATGATGATGCAAAGTACAAGCTCTGAGGGTTTTGCTTATTTAGCGATGAAATTTACTTTAACCGAATATTTCTGATTAAAGTATCTTCTTAAACAAGACACCACCAAAACAAGATGTAAACTTTTTTTTAGGATTAAATTCCAAATGGCTCATATTAGAATGAAAAGACAAGAAACTGCTCACCGTTTCAGGCTACTTTACAAGACAAACGCACCAAACTTCCAATTAATTACAAAAGATTCATATAAATGACAATTATAAGAGCTTTGGAGTTCCACTAAGCCATCGAATTCCTCTCGTATCTAAAAATCCAAAATCCTTTGTAAAATATTAAATGCTCCTTACTTTGTTACAGATAAAGTCATATATAATGACATTAATGTCCTTCTTGCTGATTTGGCCCGAACCCGATATCAATCTTTTACTGACAAATTTTATTCCCACCCAAACCTACTAGTTTCAAACCTAGCTACTTCTTCGTTCCCGATTACCCCCTGAGGCGGGTAGTCTCTAAAAGAAAATGGCTTGATGGCCTGCTTAGATGAATTTTTTATTAGAGTTCTACCAGTGGACAGTTCTCTAATTCTCTTTATCTCATGTTATAATGTATTAAATCTGTTAAACCTACTTAATAATATAGTTGTAAACTTCAATTAATAATCAATTAAGAAATACTAAGTGATACCATGGAGTGATATGAAGTGATGAGGAAAGTAGGTTTCACTTCACTCGTTTTGGAATTGACCGCACCTTGTTATAACGAAGTTTCATTTTTACTTCCTTTAATTTACTTATTTTAGGAAATAAATTGTTTCATATAAAAACAAAAGTCGCTAGCATTAACTTACCCTTAACATAAATTAGAGATAAAAATAAACAAAGAGTACTCGGACCGCATTGCGGACATATCAAATATTGGAGAGGCATATGATTCAGTAATCAGAGCTTGAGTATAATTTGCACTCCAAATAAGCGAACGAGCGTTCGAGGTCAATTAGGACTTAGCGAATGAGCGAATTGGATTGCTATTTTGGTCCGGATAGGGAGGCTGTTTTAGTGATTTATTAGTGTTCTTTGCCGGCACTCGGACCTAATGTTATTTGGATTCGGTTTGGAGAAGTGGTGGTAAATAAAGCCCTGTGATTGGACACCTGATGTGTGACAGGGCAAAAATCTGTTTTGTTATTTAATCCGGCGCTGTGGCCTCGGTGTTTGATTTTCCTTTCTGTATGCCATGGTTCACCATCAATCTCCCGTATCAATTAATTCACTGGTTCGCTGCTCGTGTATCCAAACAAAGGAGTGTATTTTTACAAATTATCCGTAACACTCCCATGGATAAATATAAAGTTTAATCTAATATATATTTATTTGTAATTTGTTTTTTAATACATAAATAATTAGGCTTTTCAGCATCAGTCATTTTATATTAAAACAAAAATACTTAGATAAATAATGACGTTGAGAACAAATACAAAAGTAATAACTATAATATTTATATTTTAAGAAATGAAAAAAAAAAGTGGAAGAAACTTTAATCTTTAATGTACTCTAAAATTTGTTTTAAATCTTGAACAACAGGAGATGTTTTTGTAAATGTGGTTTTAATTGATAATTTAGTGTGTATTACTTTTGAATATTTATTAATTTGAAATAAATTCATGATGTCAGTATTTTTAATTGAAAATTTTAAATTTTAATTGAGTAATGTAAAGTTTATTGAATAAAATAAATATATATCGATATAATATATTATATTACAAAATCTTGAAAGATCTTAAACTATCAAGGTCTATATCTAGTTGTATGTCTAAATCATAACAAAAAATAAAATAAAATAATTTGAATCAAATCCTAACGATCAGATAAGACTATAACACAATTTTGTCACGATTCAAAGCAAATATTGATTTACTAATATTTATTTCATTGAGTAAATGAAACTATTTTTTTAATCTTCCCATTTATTTATTTTTTTATGACCGTTTAGTACATTCTAAAATGAAAAATATCTGCAACTGGGTGTTGAGTTGAGAGTATGGGCCATGGAGGATTTACTAAATCTAAGCCAACGGTTGTGCAAGCATTATCCGGCGCTCAGCAGCTAGTTTATACCCCAATTAAGCGTGGTTGAGCCGATAAAGGGTCTACAATTGCAGATAGGCTGTTACAATAAATAATTAATATGAATAATAATGCCTTATCCAGTTTTGAACCCAGTACATTTATGTCGACTAATTTAGAGCTTATTTTCGTTAACAAATTCTCAGTCCTAAAAATAATATTTTTTTATTATTTCAAACGATAGAGAAACGTGCACAGACCATGAAGGATCTTGGGTTCAGTAAAAGGTAGACACTGTAATAACGGCTATGCAGTAAGGCGATTTCTCCGAGATCACGCTCAACCCCAAGGTTTTCGCCCCAATTAAGCTGAGTGAGCACCAGGAGGTTCGTCAGATCCCACAGGGTCTATTCACAGGTTTTAACAGATTAAATAATTTATCTTCTACGGCGTGATTTGAACACGGATCTCTTTGGAATAGTGACTCAGCGCTCAATTCACTGAGCTAAACCGCTCCCTATTTAAAACGATACAAATTGTTTTTATTTACCTCATTGAGTTGAATAGACACATAGAATTGTCCAACTATTAGCAGACATATTGTTCTTAAAGAAGACTGCGATGTCATTCGTACCATTTGGTAGGGTAGAGAGTTGTGAATGACCACTAATGAATGATTAACCGGACACGGAGGACCACGAAGAAGAATAGCCGATGGAGCGAAAGGAAAACATGGGGGGAGGAGGCAGATGCGAACCCTGCCATATTTATACTGCGCTGGGGCGGTCGCTAATAGCGATCGTAGCCCCACGGCCATGCCTAGTGAGCCTTGCAAATCCCACTGAATAGTGATCCGATACGCTCAGCTGTACCGCAATAAACTTGTTCACGCCTCCCAATCAGGGGACAATCTATTTTGTTTTTTCTATGATCTGTCCCGTGAAATTGTAGCACATGCCGCGTACCCACCTCCCCTGTTTTCACACTTGTTCCAAAGGCAACACCCTCCGATTGAAACATCCTTTCCAGATGTCGAGGGCTATTGAGTGCGCCAATTAAATATACAACCGCTTTGTTTCCTGTTTGTCCGTGATAGATCAACTAAAAGGGTGCAAGTTATTAAGAGACGAATCGATTCCTAATCTCCCTGTAACTTGTCAGAGCTAACGATGTCTAGTTTTCTAAACTGATTCATGTAGAAACGTTAATTTTAATATGTTAACAGCCAGGGATTGATCCTGGAAGATCTAGGCTCATCCAGCCTCTATTTAGTTTTCACAAAAAAATTTAATGATTTTCTTCTTAAAAACATGCTTATAAAGTCCCATTTCCTAATAATAATGAAGTGCTAAGACAAAGTATTATAATTATTGCGCCCAGTAATATTATCATTTGTGTCCATTATTAGTCATATAAAAATGTTGAATGTAAGTAATAATACAGGTAGAATACTGAGATGCTGTGAACAGCTACGAATGGATCCTATAGGATCAGGAGAACCTCGCGGGGCTCACTTCGCCTTAATAGGTGGAAAACCTGACGGTTGAGCTTAATTTCGGGCAAATCACCCCCTGCACAACAATGGTTGTTCTAGAACCACCACAGTCGGTGGAACCTGTACAGTGTTACAGGTTTTTTTTTTATTTTTTTAATTTTTATAAACGTTAATTACAACTTGCAAATTTGCATATATAACATTATATGGAATCACACAATGATTATAATAAATAAATTAATAATTCGTAATAAATAAGTCTTAAATTTAAATGTGACATTTTTCAAGAAGGTTGGGGTAAATAAATAAAATTCTTTTGGCTAAATCCAGAAATAACAAAAATGTAAAAATAAGATTGAACCAACTATATTAAATTCTTGTTTATTATTAGGGCAAAATATTTGAAGGGATAGAGTATTTATAAAGCTTTGTTGGGATAGCATACATAAACACTTTCATTATAGCTTTTACGATAATGTATGATATTTTTATATTTAATATCTTATCTTCAAATATTATTTATTAATACTTTAATATTCAAAATCGTAAAAAATAAAAATTGAAATTATCTACAAATATAAGGAATTTAAAAAACTTGAATCTTCGTCAGATGAAGAGATGACATATTGGTCAACATTTTATGAATAATTTGACGGATAAAAGCTTTAAAATAGTTAAATATGAATAGGTGAGTTATTAATAGAATAGGATATATTTCTGATAAACAAGTTGATGAATAAATTGTGTTACATTGAATACTTAATACATTTGATCAACCTTGCATTAATATCCTAACATTAATGGAAATCGTATGACTTCTAAAAAAACGTATACATTAATTCTTAAAGCATTTACTAGAGATAATAGAAATAAAAAAAGAAAAAGTAAAAACCATTTCTAGTCTCGACCAAAATAATTGAATTTTTAATTTTAGAGAATAAATGTTCAAAAAAAGGAAAGACAAAAAATTAAAAAGACAAAAACAGAGGACAAGAAGCCATAAAAAAGGAAAGTAAAAGTGAAAGAGGTATAGGGCACATTAACAAGAAACCAGTAGACATAAGGTTATTCCAAAAATATATATTACATATAAGAGCAAAGGCTCAGAACAGAAATTAAATACTGTTTAAACATTAGAGGAAAATTGACAAAAACAAAAAGCCTTAAGTCTCTAAACTAAAAACTGGAAACAAAAGTATATTTAGAGACTTAAGCCTTTTTGTTAGGAATATTTCCATTAATGTATTACTACTATATTAATTTTATTTTAATCTTAATTAGGTAGTAAGCTTAGTGAGTTTATTTTATAATTGTTTCTTTCCAAAAAAACAAAAAGCAATTGCATTCCCATTATTAAAGCTTCAGTTTGGAGACATTGTTGGTTTTATGCGTTGTTTAAATGTTCGAAAAAAGACTACCATTGTAATTTACTTTACAGCGGGGCGGAAGGTATAATATTTCTCATTAAACAAACAGCGGTAATAGGCCATTTAATTTTATTACAGTACTAAATTATAAGCACTCTTTAAGAGAGAGATCGTTAGTCATATCCGAGTAAGCAGTGTTTGCTCTGGTGAGGACTGATCAATCCATAGTGCACGCAACCCTCCAGAGAGGTAACTAACTGTTCGCTCTTGATAACCATTAGATTTCAAGATTAGCAATTTCCCTGCCAATAAATCATTAATTTATATTTCTCGTGGGAAAGAGGGTGTTTTCCTCGTATTTCAAGCTTGGTACTTGTAAATTGCAAAGAAAGCAATGCTAATGCAAGCAAACTACAGCCGCATAATGAAAGTAATATTAGTCACCACCTGTGGTGTAAAGGTTAGTATAACTTGTATAACTATGACCAAGATCACGATTTCGAAGCTCGTGAGGTGGCCTTAGGATTTTAGAAAGGGAGAAAAAAAAAATCGTTCGTTATGCCGCCCTTCGGAAGGAATGTAAAATTGATGTTTGTTTTCTTGGGTTTAGGGGCGTAAAACATCTAGGTCATCAACGCCCGTTATACATATATAATGTAAAATTGAGTCCCGAGCTTGTACGGTTGCAGGTACTCGTTAATACTCCTATCCTAAATATATAGGTGGATAGGTAAAATTTAGGACTACCACTGTGGCATCGTCCGCTTAGCCATAGCAAGATAAAGTGACATTTGAATAAACAACATTAAAGACAAAATACAAAGCTCTAATTTTTCCAGATCCTTAATTCACAAATATGTATGTTTCTCCAAGTAAAAATCATTAGATTCATTATTTAATTTTTGGTGCTTTTTCCTCGTCACCTTTTTCACTTAAACAAGAAAAAAAGAAAAACAATGAAAATTTAAACAATTGAATTGCAAAATTTTCAAAGTTCAGAATTCTTTATTAAAACTTATGAATAATGCTAGTCTTACTTCAGAACTTATTTAGGTTGAAAAAAATTAAAAAAATTAATTAGGTTATGAAAACTTAAGTTGATAAATGAAATTAGTAGTTGCAGGGAAGAAAATATTCTGGATGGCTTTCAAAGAGGGAATTTCTTAGATAGAGATGAACTATTCATTGGAAACCTACGTTTCGACACACGCCTTTATCCGGGCTGGATAGATATGACATAAACAAATTAAAATGAGGTAGACAAATTTTTAAATAATTAAATAGATAAAATAGCTAGATAAACCTATTAGTGTAAACCAGATACAAAAGTAAGTATGGTTTAAATTATAAAATAAGTTTTTTAGTTATCTAGCAAGTTCTGAATACAAGTCACCTCTCTACTTGAGTTTTATCAGAATTTAGTTACCTTCTGTATGCCTTTAATGAAAAGCCTTCATCAATGTTTTCAGCCCAATTTTAAAATAAGATATTCTTTTAAATAATTATTAGTTGAACTTATAAATGGAGGCAGTGAGGAAAAATTAAATCAAGAATGACCAATAAGCAATGATAAAGACCTACAATAAGAGTCGAAACGTTGCTCTATTATTTAAGATTTTTTTCTTCTATAAAAGATATTTTCAAATAAATCTGTACTATAAATCTCTGTATTTGTAATCTTTAGAAGGAGGATAATAAAATGGGAAAGTAGAAAAAAAAATAGGGAGGGGAGTACTAACGGGAGGTATTAAAGCAAGAGTAGCGGATTCGAGTCACGCGTAGCGTAAGATTAAGAAGGAGAGGATTAAGATGCAGATTAGAAAGACCCGAGTGATATAATCATCACCGGTGAGCCCGGAACCTGGACTGAATACAGATTGCCCAAATCCCGGGGCTCCGTCTCCATTGATACCTTTAATCTTTATCTACGGGCTACTCCAGCCCTACCAATTGGATGAACTTTCAAATAGATTACTTCATCCATTTTGTGATTCAATTCCATCCATACTGGTTAGTAAATAAATTGAAACTTTTCACCCTACTCAAGGACCGTTGACTATACGGTAGCTTAATTAGTTTGTCTCATAATAAAAAACCAGGACCTTAAGGATTGGAGATTTTTCATATCCGAAGACACGGTAGAGTCTTGTGTCAAGTACTAAGGGAGATATGGCTTAATCTTTGAGACAAGCACTGGCCGAATGAACTGGGTAGTTTCGTATAATTTGCAACAAAAAAAAAATAATAACTTGAAAACACTGAAAAACACGCATTTCTAACTATACGATACAAATATTAGAAAATAATCGTTTTTCAAATATGAAAAACACGCTTGAATAGAAAACAAAACAGCCGTAGAGAATACTTTTCAATAATTTAAAATAAGAATAGAGTGATGAGCTAAAAATTAATTTTATCGTAAAAAGGGTGGGGTACTTGATGTCAATTGCAGTAAATATTTGATTGACTGATAATGGTAAAAGTAGAGTCATGCAAATATCTTAAAAAGTGACCCAAGATTTTTTTACGATAAAATTAATTCGTCACTCTATTTTTTCTTATATTAAACATATTGAAAAATATTTTCTACTTTTTAGTTTTGTTTCCTATTAAAATGTCTGTCTTTTGGTTTATAAATTATTATTTATTATTGTGTTCTCAACTAATATCTTCTTTGACTTCCAGTCTTCATTTGAATTTATATATGTAATACCAGCTCTAATATAAAGCCAGGGAGACAGAGAGACAAAGATGATATAAGTAGAGTATAGTATGTTAAGAATATAGTTTAAAGAGTAATCACTATGCTTGGTTATAATTTATAATGTTAATTATCTATGTTGTTTATATAAGAACGTCTGTTATACGTATTCCGTTCCATCATATGTAATATGTGTTATATTTAATGTTTATGTTATATATATATATATATATATATATATATATATATATATATATATATGTGTGGGTATAATTCTATATGAAATATCGTTTCATTTCATAATAAATATAATTCTTTAGTACAAATCAAATCTACCAATTGTTAACTATTTTATACAAATGTTGCAATGCTTTTTTTTTTTTAATGGCTTTGGAATGAAAGCTTTGGACGCGATTGGCTTAGTTTTGAAAGCTATCTATATTATAATATTGGAACATTAATATTTAACGACACATTGACTACTCCATCGGCAGAATGGCCATGACCGGAAGACTCATGGACCCCACTGGACGGCCTTAAGCCAGGAGATACGACGATAAGGTCGCGGCTATAAAACACGAGATAAGTTCCAGCCTGGCGATAAATCTATTTTTGATGTATTTACAAAGGGTTCGGCTCGGGAGGGTTTGGGACAACAGCCAGCTGAATTTATGGCGCCCGTAGGAAGGGGCGGAAAACCATTGATTTGTCATTTAAAAGGGGACCTGCCCTAGATCAACACCCCTCCAACGTTACTCCTGTTTACGCACCTTCCCCAGCGCTCCACCTTCCTCTCCCCTAACTATCCTTAATTACCATGTCTCTGTCCATATTGTGTTCGTTCCAGGTCTTTGTTGTTTCGTTTCATTTAGGGGCTCGTCAATCGTGAAATCATATTCTCCCTGATGAATATTCATACGTTTGCTCTTCTCGATGAAATGTATTCTCTCTTCTATCAACTGCATCTATCCGGTACTGCTGTATTTTCCTTCTGAAAACAAACACTAATAATTTCTTTTAGGGGTCGCTTGTGGTTGCGTAGTTAGCATAAATACCTTCTATTCCCGGGTTCACAACTCGGCAGATGGCCCTTGGACTTTTTAAAGGAAGTAAAAAATCCTTGGTTTTTCTGCTTCCGAGATATACTCGATAAAATACTTTAGTAATTGGATATAATACTATAGTACTAGGAACTCGATACAATTTCTTTATAAGTAATATCTGAATACGCACAATTTACGACTACCTCTTAAGTAACGTCTGATTAGCCAAAGCAGCATAAAGAGACGTTTAAACAAACATACTATATTACAAAGTAGTAAATACTTCTAACTGTGTTGATAATAAGAAAATAGAAGTGATAATAAGTATTGAGATGGAATTGATAAAGAACATAACATAGAAGAACCCGCTATGTTACATAAGAATGTAATATTACAATTAACCATAACTAATTATATAAACAGTTAAAACAATAACTTTCCTTCTTTATTCTCTCCGTTCTCCGATTACCCTTTCCTCATCAGAAAAATTCGTTTTCGCCTCAAATCCTCAATTCTCCGGTTATACTCTTCGCAGTTGCACTCCATAACCTCGATTTCTTTCATGTCCCTCTCTTCCTCATGAAACCAGTTCGGTTTAGCTTTTTGTTTTGTAAGGAATTGAAATATTATTTTCGTTAGCTTAATTACAATTGCAGGATATGTCCACATAAATTAATTCTTCTTTTTCCACATTGTATCGGAGACTCTTTCAGATACTTTGTAAAGGTTCTCATTTCGTATGTTGACTAATTTGTCGTTGGAAATTTTATAAATTTTCTTTTATTATAAAGTTTTCCTTAATATCATCCGTTCTTTAATCTATAAACTTACAATTAGTCCATAATTGGTGATGGATAGTGCTTCCGCTGCATAGCTGGATAGGGCTTCCCGTTTAATCACTGGATTCCTTAATTATACTATATTTTATTTCTTAATTATAATAATAAGTACATATTCATATTTTCAAATCGAGTTTCTTCATTAGAAACACTTTATTAGAAAAAATTCTACAACTGTAAGATTCTTTACTAAGTTTATATGAAAATAGAACAGATTCTACTTCTTTCTATTTTTATTTCAGTATCTGAAGATTTTTCTCTAAATTATAAGCGTCATTCACAATAATGAAGTAAAATAGTACATTCCTAAAGTTAGTAAAAAATCGGTTTGTAGCCTTGAATAGAGGTTTCTTGAAAATTAAGAGATTACATCAACTGTATGAATTGTTCGCCTTCTTTTGGTATTATAAATATATCTCTTGGTACAGGCAAACGATTTTAAATTAAAGAGAAGTGAAGATTTTGTCCTGATCAATGAAATCATCCGATAGAGGAAAATCATATTGCATTCATGGCTGAGCCAGCTGTTGGATCTTTTTTCCTATAGATAACTACAGGAATTTGACACTTCATCCGATTGATTATAGTACCCATTGCCAAAAGCTCTTGACAGGTCGATTATTGCTAGATACGGCGGCTTTGTACAAAACCAGTGTATTATAAATCAATCAGACCATCGGATTTGTGAGATATTCCTCTCGCCCCATAAAATGTGGACAAACAAGGATAACAGAGGTCGCTTTTTGCGGTCCTCCGAACTGCCTTTGTGCGGCCAAACCCGAGACAAGATAAGCCTAGCCTACAACTTGCTATCTTAAGATAGAGCCGGCACGTGCGTCTTAGTCCGACACCCTCAGGGAAAGATTCGTTTAAATTATTTATTTCAATAAGAGCTTATATTAAGATAAATTAAGATTAGCAGCTAATTTTAACAAAAAAAATAACATAATAAATCAAATAAACCGGGAAAGATTAGACGGTAAATATTTAGGTTTTTGATTGGACCATCCATGATGCAATATTTTCCATATCTCCTTAAGTTCATGAACCAAGCTAAAGACTTAGCAGCTAGAGCCTAGTTAGTAGGTTAATAGTCAGCTGTAGAACCGTTCCTAGAACCTAAATATTTTATCTATTGGTAATTTCAGTTTTCAAATTGAACGTTCAGAGTTTAGAGAAAAATGTTCAGAGACTAAAATTAAGATAGAACGAAATAGAATCTCTTCTATTTTGACATAAACTTAATAAAAAAAATCATATAATTATTAAAAGTTTCTAACATAGTTTAGAAATCCAATTTAAAGTCGGTATAAATTACATAAAATATAATATAACAAAGAAATACTGAAATAGTCATTCTTATCACTGCTCATTGGATTACTTTTGGTAAACCATAACATTGTAATATTATATTCTTATGGAAAATAGCGATATGGTGTTTTATTTCCTAATTTTAAACCTCCTATAATTTTGGTGTTTTTATTTTACCTCTAGCATTATTTTCTTAATCAATTTCATCTTTATACTCATACAATTTTTCTTACTATTAACACAAATATTAGAGAAATGACATATTTATTTTGAAAACATTAATTATTTATCTTGTAATGTAGAACATTGTTTTTAAATTTAACATTATTGGAAGTTCATATATCATATGGAATAGAAGGCAGTAGGGTGAATAACAAATTTATAAATGTATATGTCGTATTTCCAATATAAAACCAACTTTTTCTCCGATCTTGATCAAATTTGATAATTTGCCTTCCAGCATTTCACATTTTTCAACAGTTTCACATTCAGTTTGAGAGCAATATTGTTTTCTGGAAAGAGTTCTCTCTCTCTCTCTTAACCTTTATATTTGTCCATTAAAAATAATTAATGGACGCTTATAATCAGATTATCAAAAATCTCTTGTAAAAAATAATGATTTGGGAATTACAGTTCTACCAGTTAATAGCAATGATTCGTTTAAATTGTGTATTTTTAAATATATATTGAAATTTGAAAAACCAATAGATAAAAACCAGTTCCTACCATTCAGTTGAATAGAATATCACTAATACCTTTTCATTAGTAACTAATAACAATGTTTTTATAAAAGGAATGATTCAATTTTGATAGTTTCTACTGATCCGAATAATACATTATATATATATATATTAGAATTTATGTTGCGTACAAAAGTTGTACTATTCCAGTTGAGGACAAATGGTAAATTTTTCGGTTTTAATATATATATTCTGCCTTAAACAACAATTTTAACCAAGGTAGTATTTTTTAAGTACAAGTTATGTCGAATAAGCTTTCCTTTATTACCTATACTTAAGTTAAAACTTGTCGTGACTTAACCGGAAGCGACAACCTGCGGAACTAATGCCCATTTTTTTGTTCATCACTCTGTTCTTATACTAAATCTATTGAAAATTATTTTCTACTTTTTAGTTCAGTTTTCTATTTCAGCATTTTTTACACTATTATTTACTAATTCAGTAAACTATCTGTGAAAGGTTTCCACTCCGGCAATTAATATGGGATGGGATTTGCACAAGGAAACCAGTGACTGAGTTTAAAGGAAAGGGAAATGACCACAGTGGTTTAAATAGTTTAAATATTTAACCAGGGCTAGAATAGGTTTTCCGGAGGTGCCTTGATTTTAGTTTTAAGTAGAGAGGATACCCCGGACGGTGAGGCGGGAATAATTATTTAAAGACTTGAGGAGGAGAGAGTGGGTGAGATTGTAGTGGCGGCCATTCCAGGGAAGCGAGGCGCACCTGAGCCACCCCCACTCACACACACACCCTGGGCTAACACCTACACACTCACACACAGCTCATCTCTTAGCGGCTTCCTTGGGGAAACATAGCCAGCCTATTGCATTAGCTCCTGTCGTCTTCACTCTCGGCTCAACCTTTTATAGATTTTCCTAAACACAGCCTCCGCTCGTATATTGTGATCCATTTTTTATAGGACCATCCTTGTCGGAGCATTATGGCTGCCTACTTAAGTGCGTGCACTAAACTAAAGGGTTGGATGTTCAGCTACTAGTAGGGAACAGTTCGAATGATTTTGAGTTTAATATGGTCTTTTTATTATGCAATAACAAGGCTTCTTATGTTCGGTCCGGATAACGTAACAAAATTCCATGTAATTAGTATATCTAAATAATTATACCGCTATGATGATAGCCAAAGTTAATTACGGACAGGGCACACGAAGAAGAAGAAATAACAAAAATATAATGTGCCCTGCAGAAATTAAATGCAAAATCAAATAAGTGGACAGAATGTTGCCAAGAAAGAAAAAACCTCAATTAACATTTCTTTTGCTAGTTTTTTTATATACGAAAACTGTTGTTTTTAAGTGATTAACAATTGATTCCAATGTATGAATTTTTTTTTTAACTTTTTATTTCAAATATTAAGGGGTGGCTAAGCTGCCCTGCTGAAGATCCCGGGTTCAAATTCGATTTAATACAGATCAATTATTTCATGTGTATAGATCCCAATAGGGGTCACCCAGCCTCAATAAAGTGGGCACCCAAAATAGGAGGAAAATCTGGCGGTTGAGTGCAACATCGGACAGATCATCTCCCTGCACCACCGTTCTCTAAGAAACAGTGCTGTCTCTACCAAGTACTGCACCCAAGACCCATCTTATAGGTCTCATAGGTCATAGTAGGTTCAGGTTAAAATATTAAGTAGGTTGGTTTATTTTTACTAACTTTTGGTTTCAATATTTTTTTAAACTTTAGGCTTTCTATTGCAAAACCTGGACTATTTTATAATTCTTTTTTATAGAAATAGTCAACATTCTTTGTTTGTTCATTTAACGTCACTTTATCCTTCTATGGCTAAACGGACGATGATACAGAGGGAGCGCTAAATTTTTCATATCCAGGTCAATTAGGATATGGATCTTTAACCGAGTACCTGACATCATACATGCTCGGGACAACCGTTTAACGTCCCTTCCGTAGGATGGCATTACCAAGGATTTTTTACTCTCATTAAAAATCCTAGAGTCACCTAATAGTCAACATTGGTCCCATTTAAAACCATTTTTAGCTCATTTTTCTATATTTGTTGGTTTTATTCTTTATTCCATTATTCTTAGTGTCTTCAATGTCATAATTTTTCACATGGGACATATATCCCTTCAAAACGATGAAAGCACAATTTTTTTCAGAATATAAGAAAAACTATTTTACAATTAAAAATTATTGTTATCTCTTCTTTTTTTTTTGTCAAATTCTGTTATATCAGCTCACGTAACATCCACGTTTTTATTTTTTCTTGACATTTTGTTTTCATCATGTTGCAGTATGCCAATCCTCAGCTAAATATAACGATTCTTCTTTGATATAGTCAAAGTATTTAGCAAGAAGGAAACAAAATTGTTATAAATTACAAGCTGAATACCAATGATACGGAACTATACACTCACTAAGTATACTGTCTTGACGTTATGATAGGAAACACTACATTACTACATTCCTACACTACATTACTTTAAACAAATGTAACCAAAAATGTTAACAAATTGTTTAATTACGAATGTAGTTACGAAAGTACCTTATTAATGTATTACATAAATATAGTATATATTATCACAAACATATATATATATATATATATATATATATATATATATATATATATATATATATATATATATATATATATATATATATATTATAACATCAAAAAAGTTTGATTATCAGATTTTAGAATTATTAATGAAAGGCACCAAATCAAATTAAATTAATAGTAAATAGGTTCAATATTAGGATTATGAACAATATATGTTTGGATTGCAGTATTATCCGGACTATTAATAGTCAATTACCCTGAATTTCAACAAATATACCACAAGTTTTTTTCTGTTCTAAAAAAAATATTTAAAAAATTTCTGAGTAGTAGCCACTGACTAAATGATAAAAAATAAATGTTTTTACAGGAAGGCGTAAAACGCACAAGAAGAAGAAGGAACGTTCTCCATAGAAGGACCATTATTAGAATTTAGTTTTTTTAGAAACCGTTTGAATGCTAAAAGATTATTGGAATCTTTTAGTTAACGATTCCAAAATAAAACAACTTTAAAACATCAATTCAAAACAAATATTTAGTATATATCCTTTGAACAAAATATATTTTTGCCGAGCTCTATATCCTTCAAGGAAACCTAATTGTCCCTTAAAATGCGTAGTAGATAAGGCAGGAAAAATCCACGAATATGGAGATAAGATAAAACAGCAATGGTGGAAATTTTATTAAAGATATAGGGAGGGATACATTTTTTTCCTTCCATAACGTAATGCAAAATTAAACGTAGACTGCACAGTAAAACTTTGCTAAAAAATTGCATAAGTTATACCTTCTGAAAATCAAGTTATTGTTTAAATTGATCATTTAATCATCTCATAACTGAATCATAGAAATTGAAAAATGATTATAGTTTCCTATCAATTTATAAGCAGTGAAAATAGTGAATACATATTTACAATCAGTTGCTCAGTCGAGGGTTAATACAAGGGTTGATTTAAACAGCCTATACTCCAAAACTAATCTAAGCAAAAACAAAAGTACTACTTGAGTATGCATAGATAAAGGACAGAATATAAGTTGTGAATTAGTTGTACTAACGCATCAAAACTATTATACAAGCACCAATTTAATCAGATTAAAATATCCAAGAGAAGGAACTAAATAAGAACGAAAAACAATGATAACTAAAATAAATAAAAAATTACAATTACATCGCTTTGGGTTTTTGTTGTTGTTGTTGTTGTGAGTTTTAAACATTTAAGTTGAATCGATACCGAGGGAAAAGGTTCTAAAATCTGTTGCAAGAAAAACATTTCGTTTCTGAAAAATAGGCATTAAGCATGAATGGAAAAACGAGATCATTCCGAGATTGATTTTTATGTGGCCGAAGCAGAAATCGCTAAGTTTTCCCGATTTCCTCAACATTCTTTGTTAAGTTTAAAACTAAAGTAAGGTATAAGGAACTGCTCCAACATAAGCAATAATTCAATCAGGTTTTAATTTAACCCAAAACAAAACATTAAAAAAATAAATAGTAAAGCCATGAGTTGTCACTTTAGATCTGTAAAAAAAATTACTTTTAATTTGACTCGAAAACAGTAGCACAATAGCATAATAGTACTAGAGCAAAGACGCTAGTTTTATTATGCTTTACTAAGTGCAGTTATACTATACTGTGATCAAAAAGTAAGGTGACTTTGTTTATAAAATGTAAATTCTTTATTTTTCTTCCAAATCAATTTCATCCCCTTCAAAGTAATCCCCGTTCGACAAAACGCACTTTTTCCAACGCTTTTTCCAGTCCTCGAAATAGTCGGAATAGTATTTTTTATTATTATTTATTTTTATTTTTAGTCGGTATAGCTTTCAAGACCTTCTTCGATTCGCTTTTTATCTCCTCAATCGTGTCGAAACGGCAACCCCGCATTGGCCTTTCGAGTTTGCTGAATAGCCAGAAGTTGTATCCAATTGGAGCCAAATCAGGCGAATACGGTGGTTGCTGAACGATATGAATCGAGTTTTGGGCAAAAATTCGTGAAGAACCAACGCAGCGTGTTTTGGAAACAATCGGGACTTGACGCGTTTGAGACACAAAGCATCTTTCAAAATGGTTTGAGCTGAGCCAAATGATATTCCAACACTATCACCGAGGTCTCTAATTGTCAATCGACGATTTTTTTTTTTGCCCCGGGTGATGATATTCCTGCTATAGTAATTAAAAATCTTAGTAAAAAATCAATAATTTTCCTGACTAAAATTTTCAATTCCATTTTCTGTCTCCGACATTTCCCTACTTTATGGAAAACAGAAAAAAACATCCCAATACCTAAACCAAATGAAGACTCTTCAGAAGTGGTTAATTATAGACCGATTAGCCTTCTTAACATTCTCTCAAAAATATTTGAAAAAATATTCTTGAAAAGGCTAAACAAGTTCATATCAGGAAACAATATTATGGTTAATGAACAATTCGGTTTTAGAAACCAACATTCCACAGTAGCACAGTTAGCTAGATTGACAGATTATGTTACAGCAGGATTTAATGAAAAGAAAACATACAGGGATGATATTACTAGACATCGAAAAAGCTTTCGACACAATATGGCGTAACGGACTAATAGTCAAGCTTATTACTTATCAATTTCCACCCTATATCATTCACATTATCCATTCATTCCTTTCTAATAGATCCTTTCAAATCACAATCAACGATACCACAAGTCCTAAACATCCACTATCAGCAGGTCTACCCCAAGGATCCTGTCTTTCCTCAACGCTCTTTAACCTATACTTATCCGACCTACCCACACTCCCATCAGTTGAAAGATCTTTATATGCAGATGACACCGCCATTTACACTAGTTCTTACAGGATAGATACAATAGAAAATAGATTAAAATCCTTATACTCCAGATTAAGCAAGTACTATAAAAAATGGAAAATAAAAATAAACGAACAAAACTTCAGCAATAATATTTACAAAAAGAAGGCCTACTATACCGGAACATATTATCCTAAATAATACTCGAATACCCTGGGCACAAAATGTCACCTACCTAGGTCTGGAATTAGATAAAAGATTAACATTTACTCCCCATATAAATAACAAATGTTGTAAAGCCAAAAAACTTATAAGTACTATGGCCCCATATTTCCGTAGAAACTCTCCGCTCTCTAGTAAAAACAAAATTATATTATATAAATCAGTCATAAGACCTTTACTGACATATGCCTCCCCTGTATGGAGCTACACCTGTGACTCCAACTATAAAAAAATAGAAAGAATACAAAACTTATGTATGAGAATCATAAATGTCTACCCCATGTACACAAAAATAACCGATATGATACTTGATTTAGACCTACAAACAATTAAACAGTTTATTCACTCTCAGACTTGGAACTTTTTCAACTTAACAAAAAACTCAGGAAATCCCTTAATGCAATCAATAGGCAATTATAACAAACAAACCTTAAGACGATACATACATAGACGAACTAGACATATACTATTAGAATAAATATAATTAATTTAATACATTATAATAAGTTATCAATCATAAGCGAATTTATTCCTTAAATGGTAGAAAAAAATAAAAAAATTGTACTAAGATTGTTTTGTACTAAAATTGTTTATTTTTACTACAAATTATACTTATTTTATTTATTTATTTTAATTATTTTTCTATTTTGTGTAGGTTTTTTCTTCTTTTTCCTACTGCTATAAATATATTGCAGCTTTTATTTATTATGTTATTAAACTTGCAGTGTAAATTGTTATACTTCAACATGTATTAAATAATTGTTACAAAATTGAAAATTAGCAAATTAAAGGAATAAAACTTAAAAAAAAAAAATCGACGATTTTGAAGCACCAAATCTTTGAATTTTTTGACGTTGATGGTCATCGGTAGACGTTGATGGTCGTCCAGAGCGCGGTGCGTCTTCAACGCGTTCTCGGCCCGCTTTGAACTCGTACCACTTATAAACGTTTTTTTGTGCCATAGTTTGATCACTATAGGCCTTCCGCAACATTTTCAACGTGTCCTTACAAGAATATTCGTTCCGCAAACAAAATTTGACGCAAGTTCTTTCCTCAACAAAATCACCCATTGTAAAAATCGAAAAATTCACTTTTGGTTGTTTACAAAAACACGTGTAACTCAGAGATAATCAAACCTTTTAACAAACAGACGCTTGGCAAGTGTTATAGACATATAACAGTCACACCAACCTAGGTAAAAAAATTTACCTGCCTTCCCAATGCCCGAGATTTTTAAATGAAAATTTCACCTTACTTTTTTATCACATAGTATGGCGTTGATAGCATCTAATTGTAAAAAATGGATGGTGTGAAGGATATAGACTATTGTCAAGACATAGCACTCTCTATAATGTTACTATTACTATATATTACAATTGAAATTGAAAGACAGTGAAACTGGCATCATTCTGTTGATCCTTAAAGTCTCATTAAATAACTAAATAAAATATCAAAATATATCTACCTGTTGTGCTCGTATCCGGTGTGTATGGTGGGCTCCTAGGAGCTCCTGTGCTCCAGCTTCTGAAGCCATCTCCACTTCCTATAGATACAAAATATATTTATGTATTATTTTTGTATTTAAATACTAATTATTTAATGATTGCAATCGCTAATTGATAGTTTAGTTAATTAAAGACCATTAATAATTAAACAACACTTATTGTTTATACACATATTGTTTGAGTTGATGTGTATATTTTTTATTTAAATATTTTTTAATATCAGGTTATATTAAAAACCACAAAATGTCGGCGGTTGAACTTCGAGTTTTAGCCTGCACTGGATATCACAATCTCTTTATATTTTAAAGTCTTCTTACCCCAAATGACCATGTATCGCTAAAAGGTGTGTGTGTTGGTTGGTAGGCGGTAAGTCTTACTCAAGAATTAGTTATGTGCTTGTGATATTACAAGCAACTATTTATCGCTAAAATCGGCAAGATATAAGTGCTAGTTTATTTTCTTTTTTTTTTCAATCTTTCCAAAATTTTGTAAAACTTTAAAGTGTTTTTTAACTTAAATGATATTCATTATAGAAAAATATCAGTCTAAGAATGCAGCTTGTCTATATTCAACAAATGATTTTGCAAATCTTAAAACACAAGGTCCACTACATTCTTAAGGCACTACAAGACAAGGTCCTAGATGAAGTAAGTTGCTGGTATCTTATGATTTTGGGCCACTGTAGAATTCTTCATTTATATGGAACTATTTTCGGTTATCGGACAAAACTATCTAACTTTTTATCTCTTAATTTTGTAGATCTGATATTTAAGTGAGTATGCTCTCAAGGCACCTAGGGAATCAGGAAGAATAGGACGCTTGGTATCCTCATATGAGGGATAGTTTGTACTGAATATTTGAATAGTTGACCTTGATAATATATATGGAAGAAAGTGGTGTTGGTTCATTCATTGACCTCTACGAGGAATAGTTTTGTTTGTGAAGTCAAGAAAATTTAGTTGACTTGGATTTTTGAAAGATGAAAAAGAACAAGTGATATGAAGGATGTAGAACAGGATGTCTGAATATTTGGGGTAACCGCGGGGAGAACTAAGGCGATGGAGATGTACTCGTATTGTAAGGGAGGCCAATGTTCATGCTGAACTGTAGCGCCGGATAAGGAAAGGGAATATTCAAGTTCTATAGTAATCTGTGTTATTTTTCTGAATTACTTTCAACAAAAATAATTGTTTGTTATTAAAGTTTAAATTAATATTATTCAACAAATTGTATAATTCATACACAGGCCGCTACGTAAGTCTCGCTCAATAAGTCACAAGCACGTCGCGCATATCGTTGATGGGAACCCATAAGTTTTTCCCTCACCAAAAGTCACACAGTACGGCTAAAAAGGGGTTCACTTAGGTTTAAAAAAGGCGTTAGAAAGTTGAAAATTATATTGCCTATGTTTCAAGTATTGCGCTAAAACCTAAGACAAAATTCTAAGTGTAGTCAAAATCAAGAGCATTTAAATGACAAAGTTTAATTCTTCATGTTGTGCCCCTTTTATAGTTGATGAGACAATATAATTATAAATGTAATTAGTGGTCCTAAGGCAGAAAGGAGATTTTAAGAGGACGTATAAGGGGAAGTAGTGGACGAAGCTTCGGAAGCCGGGATCTGGAATAATAAATGGACTGGTGGGAATCCGTTTAGTCGGACTGAGCCGGATCAGTTGCCTCAATAAATAATAGAGCCACTGAAAACATGAATTATATCTCCTCCGTGTCAGGTCCACGGTTGACAGGCCCCGTGCTCTCCGCTCGCCCGGAAACTGCATTACTACGGCTAATATCTAGGGGAGCCAAATCTAATAATTCAGGGCTCCAGTTTAGCTACTTTCAAAACCTGCAATTGGTAACATTACAGAACTATGGTCAGTTGTGAATAATTAATTTAATTTAAAAGGGGGGGTCAGGGTAGCACAATAGCTGAGTTGCCGGGTTCAAATTCAGTCGTAGCAGATAATTTGTTAAACGGTTAACACCCGGGGATAGATCCTATGGGATCTAGAAGCTCAACCATCCTGTATATGCATGGGTATCCTAATCATCATATTTTTAAATCACAAAATAAGGCTTTTTATCCTATTAGTTTTCGGATATCAGAAAAAATTAAAATTTCTTCATGTAAAGGAGATAGTTGGGGGGTGCAGTCAATAAGAACACAGAATAAGTAATGAACTTATATTATGTGCCGACGTTTCGACCTACAGTGAAGGTCATCTTCAGGGCTAACAGAGAAACAAACAGAACAAAAAATATAAAAAATATACAGTAACAATAATATGGTGACAAGTAATGTAGAAAAATAAAATAGTGGCAGATATGAAGATAGAAGATAACGAATATTAAAAAAAGAGCCAGATTATAGTAAAATAAAGATATAGACAGATTTAAAAAATTAATGATAATGAAAAGGAATTAAAATAGTGACAGATATAATAAAATTAAGATAAAGACAAATATAACAAAATTATTGAAATAGTGACAGATATAATTATTGAAATAGTGACAGATATAATGAAATTAAGATAAAGACAGATATAACAAAATTATTGATAATGAAAAGCAAATGAAAATAATGACAGATATAATAAAGTAAGACAGATTTAATAAAATTAAAGAAAATGAGCAGAAATGATAAATTATAAATAACGCATATAAAATAAAAAATAGAAAATAAGTGTACAGAATGGATAGTACAGTACAAAATTAAATTTTGTTTAAAAAAAAATTAATTAATTAAAAAAATTTTGAATCCCAAATTTTTAATTTACTCAAAAGACCTTAAATTCCGTTACTTCGTCATTGATGTTTCTTTTGTTATCACTCTATTGACATTTCTTTCATTGTTTTAATTTTATTTATTTTATTTATATTAATTTTATCCATTTATTCACTTTCCCCATCTTTTCCTATACTCCAGTATGGTTACCTTCTATAGTTAACTTTTTGGCCACTAGAGATCGCTCCTATCCCTTCCCCCTGTCTTAACGGTCGTGTACTCAGTACCCGCCAGTCGTTAAATCTAACGGCCTCGCTCTCCAAAATCGGTATGTCTCTTCTTTTATTTTATTTATATTTTATTTTATTTATTTTAAACTTTTCTCTTTATCCTTTCTCCAATTTTAATTTTCCTATTATTTCCCCCTTATCATTTTGGCATCCATCATATGTTGGTAATCAAGAGTTCATATTTTTAAGCACCAATTTTAATTTTTCAAATTCATTTATCCTACCTACTTTTTTTCAAACAGACATTGTATTATACACTATTGTTTCTGTACAAGAGTTTTCACTTATTTTAACTTTTCAAATTCATTAATCCTATCAACTTTTTTTCAAAACAGGCATTGTACACTGTTGTTACTGTACAATAGTATTTCTATTATTCATATTTGTTATTGTACATATAGTTCCATACTTTTCTGTAACATGTAACATCATCAAGTCCGTTATCATACATTTTATACCTTTATTTTACTAGTTTTTCTTTATTCTTCATATTCCAACCTTTCTGTATATGTAAATATTTATATGCGTTATTTATAATTTATCATTTCTGCTCATTTTCTTTAATTTTATTAAATCTGTCTTACTTTATTATATCTGTCATTATTTTCATTTGCTTTTCATTATCAATAATTTTGTTATATCTGTCTTTATCTTAATTTCATTATATCTGTCACTATTTCAATAATTATATCTGTCACTATTTCAATAATTTTGTTATATTTGTCTTTATCTTAATTTTATTATATCTGTCACTATTTTAATTCCTTTTCATTATCATTAATTTTTTAAATCTGTCTATATCTTTATTTTACTATAATCTGGCTCTTTTTTTAATATTCGTTATCTTCTATCTTCATATCTGCCACTATTTTATTTTTCTACATTACTTGTCACCATATTATTGTTACTGTACATTTTTTATAATTTTTGTTCTGTTTGTTTCTCTGTTAGCCCTGAAGATGACCTACACTGTAGGTCGAAACGTCGGCACATGATATAAGTTCATTACTTATTCTGTGTTCTTATTGACTGCACCCCCCAACTATCTCCTTTACATTAGATCATCCAGTCAACTATTTTCATCTCATAAAATTTCTTCAATTTACTTTTAATTTTGAAAAATGAATTTACAACAAATATTTAGTACCTTAATGAAACTTAATTATTATATAACAATCCAATCACATTTGTATATTTGACAGAAGTTTGTTCTATCACTTTTCAGAGAAAAAATTAAGAATCAAAACTTGAGGTGCTTAAATTTGAAACAATCCTTTTTATTGAAATATTATTTATTATGTACTACTAATTATTTGATTACAATTATTTCTATAATGAATCGAATATTTCGCAAAGAGATTTAATAAAAAGTATTATTATTTATGATTTTTATATGTCTATAACAGTATAGTCTCTAGCATGTACTGAACCCAAGGCCCTCCATGTGTTGTTATGGTACAGCATTTTACCAGCTCTTTCAAAAATTATCTTAACCGATAATGTTGTTTACAGACTATTATTATTATTATTAGAGATTACTACTAATTAATATGGCTATGAAAACGATTTTTTCATAAAATTATATGTATTGGGTTGTAATATATGAAATGTCAGTGCAGCTGTAAATTTAAATTAACAAAAAAAATATTAATCAATACTTTTATTAATCAAAATAGGATCCTTCACTTGAAATACACTTTCTCTCTATCAATAAAGAATTTCTATCCCCGCTCTGTACAAATTAGGTGTCAAGAAAGAAGCGAAGACCGATTTCAGGGCATTTTCGTTGTCAAATTTTTTATTTCTCTAAAAATTATCCAAACAACGGATAAAGTAAAAATCAGTTGGAGAAAGGTCCAGAGAATATGGTGGGTGAGGAAGGACCCAAGACTTCGCTTCTTCCTTGACACCTAATTTCTACAGAGCGGAGATAGAAATGCCTGTTTCATGTAGAGAGATGTGTATTGAAAGTGAAGGATCCTATTTTGATTAATAATAGTATTGTTTGTTAATTTGTTTGCTAATAATTTAAATTAACACCTTCATTGGCATTTCATATGTTACTACCCAATACTAAATCCGAAGTAATTTTTTTTTTTTTTTAAATTCATTCGTTACTAAGGCAAACAAATTTATAAACGTCAGGTATTAAATATACTATTCAAAATCCAATACACAGTAGGTTGTTGAAGGGACTTTTTTATAAATAGGTAGGAGGATGGCAAGGGGGGTGAAGTTCAAATTGCCTTCGCATGGCAGCCAGGGATGTAAAAAAACAAACCTGAGATGGTTTGAAGGTAACCTATGACGTTCGTTAATCATTTGAGGACTTCTTTTTACAAACCTAGGCCCAATACCAACATTAATTCCATTTAATTTTTTCAGGATATTCAAGCCTAATACTAATTTTCATTCACTATAAAAATAGGAAAAATACTATTAAAACGGTTGCCACAAATTACATCTAGCCTTAGCACACAACATCCTAACCATACTATTATCGCGGAAGGAGTGGAAGTCCGCAGAGCAAACCACAGCTCTAAGGATAGATGTAAGTTGAGCTACAGCACCTTGAAACCGCAGCGAGGCGGCTCCTTTGGGCTGGATTGCCGCAACGACGCTAATGACTGTAAGCAGATATCGTGACAGCCGCCACATTACCATCTCCTAGGCTTCCTTATTAGTAAATCCTTATTTGTCCTTAAGCAGGATGCTCCCGAAATGCTCAACTAACCTAATCACTACCTCGGCGGTTCTGTTACTTCTTGTCGACTAAGATGAGTAAGTGGAGGTAGGAATCTGGAAACGAAGCGGAATGTGTCATATGTTTTCCATCATCATTGCGATTATACTTTGCATTGAGCTGAGAGTTTATGGTAGGAAAATAACTGTAGTACTCGAGTGATATATCTCTTAAGTGATCATAGGTCCTGTTTCGAACGGGACCGTCCCTTTTCTCGACCACATGTCCCGCTGTCCCCGGAATGCAAAATAGTTCCGTTTTCCGAAACTCAGCGAAAATTTAAAATTTTGTAACTCTTCGGACTAGTAGAAGAGTCTTTTCTCTAATGAATAAATTTAAGAAGTCCGAAAAGAAATCACTTCTAAGTTTCAGTTCTAAAGGCAAAGTTGATAACTAAGATAAATATAAAAAAATATGTGCAAAGAATTTTATTCTTATTTAAAAGCATCACCGACTTTAATAGAGCGAATTTTTTCTCTCAAAAACAGAAATATAATTAAAAAATATTTTGCATATAATTTAATGAATACTGTCAAATGATCTTTGCTTTAATGAAGCTGGTGAACTGACGATTGATTTTTATTTTATATTTCTTATAATAAAAATATTATAATTAATCCGAATAAAATTTTAAAGCACAATAATTGTATTAAGTTACAATTTTTCCAACTACAGAGCTTTGAAAAGTTGTGTTTATTTTCATTGTTTCATAGATATCCAAGAAATATTGTCTTCATTGAAATATACAATTGGATATATGTATAAATAGAAATGAAATGAAATGATTATTGAACAGGTTAACTTTTTTCATATAAATTAGGTCAAATTTTAATCGGCACTTGTTATTTGATTTCTTTTATGTACATTATATTTCTATAATTTACAAATTAAAAAACTAATAATGTTATTCATATAATAAAAAGTAAGGATATCCACTACGCTAAATAAAAAATCCTTATTTAGGTAATTAATTAAATGTAAATATTATATGGTTACAGAAGAAGTATGCCTGTATGTATTTATAATCAAAGACTCAGAAGTTTAAAACTTCCTTTAATAATCAATAACCGAAGCTTAAACTTTAAAATTAATTTTTTGGCTTGATTCATAAATTTTATTTAAAATGATAATAGCAAGATTTTTAAACTATCCATTTTAGCAATACGCTCTATAAATTAACAACATTTTTTATGTAGCATTTACCTTCTTATGTTTCACTGTATAAGAGTCCGTGAGTAGTTGAAATTAAGTATCTACTAAAACCTAGATCTATAAATATCTATGTTTTTTTTTATTACCATGTGTTAGTTTTCAGTGTTTTACCAAACTGTGGAAAATAATCTCGTAAGCTCATTATTTATTAAAAGATCTTGAAAATTTAATTATATGAGCGGCTATAATTTATCCCAGAGTAACCGCTTTTAACAAATTAAAAGCTCATAATTACCAGCCCTTACCTGCTCATTAATTTGTTAATGGATTAAATTTTCAAAGTAATTATAGCCATGCGATGTTTAAAAACAAAAATTAATAATTAATTTAAAATATAAAAATGGTATTTCCGGATCAATTTTAAATTAAGGGAATAGGTCATTAGAGGTAGGGACATGAAAAATTTCTAGTTATAGTTGCCTATCGAACCTACGAGATCAAGAAGTCATCATAATCCCATGATTTTTGGAACAGTCTATGAAGCTTTAAATGAGAGTCCATCATGGTTTCATGGATTGTACATGTTCGTGATGTTTATTGAAGATAGCCGTTGTGGCTTCAAATGATCATGAGAACACAGTCCCATGGTTCTTCAATTATTCCCTGAGATGGGGGGTCAGCACGCGAAATTTCAATAGAGATATTGAGAAACACGCATCCACTGTCCTCTCCTATCCTCTCTTCTACGTTTTGTAAGCCTCACCTGATTCTCCAGGGAAGAATTTCTTTACTAATTAGGTCGAACCAGATATAAGGTTGGAATATTTTAAGAAATCGCATTATTTAATTTCATATTCAATAATTGAAGCCTCAAATGAATATCTTTATTTATCATGTTTAAAGTTGTAAATTTTAGTAAAGATTATAAAGATTATCTTTACTTGAATCCGGTTAGGTGTTTTAAATAGTTGCTAGTACTTTTTTGTTTATATTTGTAATTAATTACACATAAGTACTTGCAGTAAAAATATATCGCTCCTTTAAAAGCATTGAAAATTACTATTTCTCAATTAATCCTTTAGTAGCAATTTAATTGACTGAAGCTTTTTAATTTAGGAATGACATATCTGATATTCCATTTACAAAATTTTTTTTTTAATAAAGTCATATTTTGAGTTGTATCAAGATTGAACCTAAAGTTTTATGGGAATAATGAGATAAGTTAAAATCAAAAAAGTTTCAAGATTTTAAAAATGTTCTAATGATTTATTAAAGAAGTTCAATACTATCATTACAATAGGAATGCTTTGCTTTACCAATACCCAAATTTTTTAACACAACTTTCTAATAACTTATGGAACTTTCTAATACCTGAAACATTCAATTCCCAAGGAACGATGACAATACAATATTTTAATAAGTTTGTCTCATTATCCTGAACAGGATCTTCAGGATTGGCAATTTGTCATATCTTAAGACACGGCAATATCTAGAGCCAAGTACTAAGACATGGCATAAACTTATAAAAAGCATACGAATATTGAAAGGATCAACTGGGGATTTTCGTATTTTTCCGTATATTTTACAAAAAGAAAAGTTAAAAACGTTTTTGTAGCTAATCGAACTAAAAACTAGATAATGAATATTAATATTTTTTTTTAATAAAGAACACGCGTTTATAAATAATTGTTTAAAAACTAATAAACACGCTTTAGTAGGAAACAAAACTAAAAAGCTGAAAAATAATTGTCAACAAATTTAAAATAAGAACAGAATGACAAGAATGTATTTACTGATATGGGTAAAGTAGAGCCATTATGAAAATGTCTTAAAAATGACTCACGCTTTTTTTACGATAAAATGGATTTTTTGTTCATCGCTCCATTCTTATTTTAAACTTATTTTCTATTTTTTAGTTTTTCAAATTAAAGCTTGCTTTTAAGATTTTTAAAGTATTACTTATGTTTTGATAGTTGTATTAAGCATGAAGTTGTCTACTTTAATAGGGAATATTTTAATTTAATATTTACTACAATATAGTATATGACCCATAAAGACCGTACAAAGGTAGGAATCGGGAAGTTTCTGAAAAACTGTACTAAGCTTGTTATTCTTAAAGCTTTATAACCGGCTTATCAAACTGTAATCGAATAACTTTCTTCCACACTGGCCATTTCTTTTAAAGTCAATCTCGACTCGGACATTGTCAGAATTTCAAGTTCCTGTTAGCAATAGTTTCATCCCTGCCAACTAAATTCCAAACTAAATAACTTGTTTTTTTGTGTTAATACTTCGTTTCATAGTAGAATTTCATTGATTTATTGCTGCTAACATTGCCCGTTTATGAAGACTGCCCGGGTAACACATTTTGTTCAAAATTTCACATCGAAAAAGTGTAGGTTTTAATGTACTGGTATCTGTAGGGATAAATGTCCATTATAACAGTAAAAGTTAATGAAATATTACTCATGTTTGAAAAAAATCATTTACTTTATGTCTGTTTATTTCTTTTTTTATTTTTTCAATAACCTATATACAAAATATTTTCTTATATATATGTAAAGGTATTCTGGTCAGAAAGATCTTAAAAAATGATACATCAATAAACACCAAAGATTTTTAAATTTGGACTTTGAGGATGATTTATTGACGTAACAAAGCAAATTTTGGCTTACCGAAACATACAAAGCTCAAAACAGATTTTTAAAAAGTCAATTATTTTTAAACTTGACGTCTAACTAATCCAAAATACTTATAAGATGGTAAACGCGAAGATTTGCAATTCTTAAATTTGCAATGCAACTTAAAATAATAATAATGCAACTTAAAATATTTCAAGTAATTTTTATGATAAATGTGGAAAATGATTTTGTAAATGGATAAATGTTATTTTATTACATGGATAGTTGTATTCAGCGCGCATCATGTTCTTGTTACCTGTGTCTAAATTTTAATAATTACAGCTAGAAAATTTGTAAATGGTATTTTCTTTCTGATTGCATTAATACTCTCCAATTATGACAGAGCATTATAGGGCTTTCTAAATAAGTAGGGAATTTCTATAAACTACTAAATACAAAACTTTTCCAATTTTAACACTATTTCTTGACCTTATATATATATATTTAATCTTAATGGAGAGAGTATGATATTCAGCCAATATCAACTAACGAATGTCTGAAGATGGTATTATTTGATATCCTATTGGTAATCCTTAAAATTTCAAATAGAGAATAAAGTAAATCCAAGAAAAAGGAATAACGAAGAAAAAATAGTTTAAAAAATAAAGTGGCCGATCTACTAAATCTTAAAAAAAAAAAAACTAAATTGGCAGGATTAAATGAAAAGGTATGAGAATTGTTATTTAAAAAGCACCTGTTTGGCTGCATATTATTAGGAATATACATAAAAAGTATTTTAGAATGAAAAAGGGAATAACATTATTTATTATTAATGTATTATGGTCTGTTATATTATTAAATATGTAGCACTTCACCATTTAACTCTTTTGTATAAAAACCGCTTATATATATATTATTATTACAGTTTCCGTCCTAGTTCCGTTAATGCCTACATTTGTGAAATTGACAATGAATACTGATTACATTCCATTTCTTAACAAATTGCTGACAGAAAAAAATATTTTTAATATTAAAAGATTTTATAATACATTTCCATTTTTTTTAAACTTTGTACTTTTTAACTCATTACTAAGAGAACTATGATATTTAGTAGATATAAGTTACTTGACAAACACGCATTAAAACATGTATGCTTACAACCTTAAACCATTTCTAGTTCTTTATAATGAGTTTTAACAAGACATTTAGCAAACAAAAGTACCTCTAATGAAAACATAAAATATCTGCATATGTGAAATAAATATCTGGAAAATAAAATGAAGTATGTCAAATGATAACGAACGCTCATTTCATTATAATAGTTTAATTTTAATGAAATATTAGTTATTCTAATGGTCACATTTTATTTGACCGTTAAAGGTATTGAATTTAAAATTGTTAAATTACTGTTTTTAACTAATTTTTATCAATTGTTATTTTTAAAGTAATTTTGGTACAAAATAAAAGATTTAATTTACTCGATAAAAATATTTTTATTGTTTCAGAGAAACAGCTATAGATTGCTTAAAATAAAACATTTTTGTATTTAAAAATTACTAATGTCAATTTTTTTAATTTTAGGTACCATTAGTTGAAGTTACAATGCCGGTTATATTTTATACTTCTCATTTTTTTTTTGTATTTACAACTAGCATTAATACGAGATATAAGACAGGTGTTTTAAAATGAAAGCATTACCTACATTGCTATTTGGCATATTCATTTAGACCTAATTTTCTTTCCTTATTATTGCCTTAGATTATTTAAACCTTGTCTAAGGGTAATTAATTTGCAATCATAAAGAATATAGTGCTTACACTGGATGAAATAACCATGTTGCTCTGAATAAACACTATTAGCTGAGAGGATGATGAAATATCGTTAATATTAAAAGGCAATCGTAATTTCATATTTATAGAAACGGTCTGTCGATTATTCAGTTGGTCCTCTCCTACCGAAAAATTGACACATTCATATTAGCTTTTTTTAGCTTTACCTGTGAAGGCTCATTACTAATTCGCGTGTTTTAGTATTAATTACTATTCTCCCTTGTGATTGAAACATGCATATACCTATAGATTTTCTTTCCTACTTTTTTTTCAATTATAGAAATCTCAGACACCTTCAGGCTAAAGGTTTCTTGTTTAACCCACAAAATCATTCTTTTTATTCTTTAAATTCAAATTTTATAAATAAAAAGTTTTATCCAGAAGATTAAAACCAAAGTGTCATTTATCCAAATATAATAATTTCTTCAATAAAGATCGTTAAAAAAAAACGATATTTTTATAAAATCATTTTCAAAATGATTGTCTCATCAACAACATTTTCACGTTTTAGTTTTAATTACCAATCTCCCTTGTAATTGAAACATCCATATATATACTTTCTTTCCTACTTTTTTTCAATTATACGAATCTCAGAAACCTCCAGGCTAAAAGTTTCTTATATAATCCATAAAATCCTTTATTTTTATCCTTTTTCATTAAAACTAAAATATCCTAAATAAAAAATTTCTATGATCTAGAAGAATTAAACCAAAGTGAATTCTTCTAGTTGCAGGAAATTTAGAAAAAAATATGGAAATTGAAAAATAATTATTTGTTTCATAAGAAAAACTTTAAATAATAATACAGTCTCATTTTAAGGTTTCCTTATATTCTTATAAAATTATTTTCCAAATGGTACTCAGTCTCATATACTTTAAGCACAATATATGTATGTGTTTTGATATATATTCTATAATATATTCTCAATTAACTTTTCCTTAAGTGTAATCTAAGAGTCGAGTGATGATAAATAACAATTTATGTTCTGTCAATTTCAGAAGTATCTGAACAACATGTACTGAAAAATACATGAAAGTTATTTCATAAATTTATTATGAAATAATGCGTTTTAGTATTTTTTAATCAATGAACAAAATATTTCTTATTATATCCAAATTACATTAAAATAAATGTTGATATCAACCATCTCTTGAAATATATATATACATTATTCTGAGTGCATTAATTAATTAATATATAAATGGCTTAAACTCATCACAAAACAATTTTCTGTTTAAATATATCAACCAAATACCTTCGTGTTGTGGTTGAATTAATAAATAAATATCAATCAGTATTCTTTAATGGATTATCCTCTAAGATGTTTTGAGGATTAGAATAGCATAATTGTCTGACTTGACTTAATAGGCAATTAAACAAATATTTTTAACAAATTTTAAGGGTTATTTAGGTAAAAAGTCTCATACAGAAATATTACCAAAAATTATAAGATAAACGATTAGTGTAGAATTAATAAAATAATATAATTTGTAATTCAAAATGCAATTCATCATACAATAAAATGATGTTTGGTTATATATTTATACTAATCCTATTTTTTTTCTCCAGAAAGACTTTTTCCGGTAATACTTTTTGTTTATATGATATAGATATATTTATTTTATATATTGTTTTTAATTTTTTATGGATTTATTTGGCCTTACAATACAAATATGCATATCACTTAGGGGCATTAATTTAAAACAGAAACTCTGCTGTGACAATAGTGCTTAAGCATTTTAAGTTGTGAGCGGTGTCTGTCTCCTTTTAAATCAACAAGCGAAAAATCCACTAAATCTATATAATATCAACCAACAAAACCAATGATAAAAATCTAAAGCACACTTTAAACATATTTTATTTTTCTACAATATAATGTTACAATGAATATTAAAACAGCATATTATCAGCACATTTTTTTAAATGTTCAATGATATAAATTCCAAAAAAAATCATATGAAAATATAATTGACTAAAATTTAAATTTTTCTCTGGTCTCATTATATATCTAAGAGTAACACAGTGTTGTCCCAAATATATACTATCTAAGCGAATATTTATAAATCAATTGGTCAAGTTGTTCTAGATAAAAAATGAAAAAATTATTATTGTTTATGACAATATTAAATATTTACTATTAAAGACTCAGAATAAAATATTACTAAATCTGTACAAATTAATATACTCAGATAAGTCACAATTATTTAATATTTATATACAATTTGAATCTGGATTAATACCGAAAATCGTATTATTTTATTTACTAAATTAATTAAAGCATAAAAACAAACGTTTTTCTTATTAATCTTAAATTAAACATGACAACTAATGTTTTTAAACGCGAATATTTATGAACGATTGTAACAGTAAGATAGGTTTAAATTATTATTCTACTTTTTTTCAATTGTATGATTTTATCTGTTTTCAATATTGTTTTAAGATAAATCTGTGATTCAATTGATTCAGACATCTATGACCTATTCAGTAATTAATTAAAAAAAAAATTGAATCCCTCAAAATCAGTCACAGCAGAAATTCTCATAAATATAATTGAGAAAAAAAAATCTGGATTAATCTTATAAAGATTTCTTTGCAGAATTTTTGTAATTACTATTTTTCTGTTGTCTGTCGCTCATATTCAATATGGTTAATACACTATTTATTTTTATATCAAAAAATTATCAAACCAGTTAGAAAAAATGTGTTCACTAATCTCCTCTTTAAAAAATTTCAAAAAGTTCAAAATTGTTTACTTATTGTAATAGTAATTATTAAATACGTAAATAAGAAATGAAATAATAAAATAAAAACGACTTGCTCATAACAATTATTGATAAAAAATATCTGGATCAATCTTATGATGAATCCTTTGCAGAAATTTTTGTAATTACCATTTTTCTAAATGTCAGTCTTAATCAATATGGTTAATACACAGTCTAATTTTAATGCCATAAACTTATAATAATATTATACAAAAAATGTTTTCAAGCAGTTCAATCTATTAATTTACAATAATTATTAAATACTTTTCTGTTCCCATTAAAATGTCTTAGAGAATAATTGTTCCATGGAATTCAATTAATTATAAGTCCTATTGCATTATAATACTTCAGTTACAGATTAGTGATATTTTTTTCATCAAAGAATTATAAGAGCTTATTATATATTATGTTATACTACTTCCAGCTACCTTTCTTTTTTAATCAAAGAATCATATTGGACATAAATCAAATAATTATATTATTATTAAGATTTCTTTTATTTTAAAATTGAACTGATTTCTAATTGAGATTGAATAACTGATTTTATTCCTTATTTATGAAGGAATACGGATATATCTGCAGCCCCGATGAATTAGTCGTTAAGTATAATTTTGTCCAAAGAGAGGTAACTGTATAGTGGGAAGAATAATCCTGTCATTCTCGTAGTTTTTGGCTTGAAATTGACTTGTGCGAGGAAAAAATCGTTTTAACCCTGATTTGTGCACTACGAATAAGACGACTCCGCTAACTTCAGTGTATGAAACTAGTTTTGGAGATGATTCGACTTGAGTACATTTCACCGAGGCTGTAGATATATGTTTTTTTTTACATATATTTTACAATGTATAGCCTTGCATACATTGATACAGATACATATTATATATGATACATGAGACTAACCTGGCCTCTTTGGCTGTACGACGGTGAAGGCGGAGTGCTCTCCGATGGGTACCCTGGGTACCCTGCAGTCCAGCGGGGCCACCTCCATCAGACTGCCGCGCCACCCCCACCGCTCCGTCGCATGCGTTTCCCCCACTTCTCTCCCTCTCGTTAACCCCCTCTTCATCTCATAGCCTAGGATGGAAAAATCTGTCTCCTTCTCCCGATGAAGGAAAAATTAAAAAAAAAAAAGAAGTTAAATGAATCGCAGCCATAATTGATATGGATATCTTGAGTAGATCATAACATCCTCCGGTAATAGAAGATACATAATGAATTCATAAAGCATATAAAATTCTAGACTTATTTAAGAATTGAAAAATAATAAATAAAAAAACAACATAGTGAGCTATGCACTGGTGATGGTACTGCTGAAGATAGGGAAAGGCTGTTGATCTTAAAAAAGAACTATACTTTTTTTGCTTGAATAGTACTTAATTTTTTATTATTTAAGTATCTACTAGACTATTAGATTCGATTCGATGAATAAAAAATATATAGATTATTGAACTATGAGGTTGGTGTATTATTATTTTCAGTTCCGCAGGTTGTCGCTTCGAATTAAGTCACAGATTTATCCATCTATACTTCGAAATGTTTGTTGAAACGTTTATTTGTTGTGGATATGATTACCGACATTTCCCATAGTTACTCACTATTTTTCCATACTAAAGCTCAGGATTATTTGTATTTTTGGGTGATATTATAAAGGAAACGAGTGAAAAGTTAAAACTTGACACTTTACTCGAAGCGACTACCTGCGGAACTGATAATGTAATTTATTTTGTCAATTAAGTCCAATCTACCAGATACCTACTTAAAAAATAATAAGTAAAATTCAGCAAAAAAACAAACAATTTTTTTCCAAGTCTGAAACCGTTCAATACCTTCTATAGTGTGTGGTTCTAAATTAAAATGAATAAAAAAGACTATTCACATGTGCTGTATGAAGAAGAAAATTATTAGAGAGAAAAAGAAAGAATTATTGAAAAGCTCAGAGGGTTTTTTTTCTCAATTCGAACCGATAATTTTTTAAGACACGTTATTATGTTTTATAATAATAAACAATAACAATAACAAATAAGGCTTAGCGAACCCGGAGGCTGGATGCCAATACCATTAATATCCGCATACAAACCTCCGTCCACGGACCCAGACTCAAATTCGCCTGATCACTCTTAACACAATCCTCCCACCTACGCCTCGGTCTACCCCTCAGACTATTTATTAATTGCAGACAATTATTTCAAAGAAATTCGGTAGTAATCAAAGATATTTATCTGTTTTCAAGTAACAATTACCAGCATCGTTGTATGCGACAATGAGTTTATTATTTGGCTATAAAATAAAATATATAAATAAAAAAGATTGAATGGAATTTAACATAAAATAAAAGTTAGTGTTTGTGCATTACCATATCTATAATAAAAATTACTAAAGCAAGTTTATAATAGTTGATTATCGGATACCTACCTATTTTTACCCTTACATAAGATAAGAGCCGAATATCCATCCTCTATTCTTCACATCAATCAATTTGCGTTCTTCCATTTTTTAAAGTCAAAATCTCAACCTTCCAATTTAATATATATTACATTAGATAAAACTGCATTTTTTAAGAAATCTTATTTTATTCTACTATTTCAATTGCATTATATAATCGGTATATCATTCTACATATTTTGGATTTTTTTTATCTCCTTTCATAAAGAATTCTTCCTGCCCTCATTTAAATTGTATTTATTTATCTAATGCTTTGCACATATACTCAATTATTAACAGGTGCATGCATCTAAATGTTTATTTTGGTTTTAATAATTATTTATAATATGATTTAATTAAGTTCCAGTACTGTAACTATACTGCTTGAACTGTTCTTTATTCGTAGGCGATCGAAAGTCCCTAAATAAAGATTAATTATTCATGTCATTTTATTATGCTGTATTTGCATTTAAATCGACCATAATCATGGTCGCACTTACATCAATAATCTTGAGTAAATAATTAATTCTAAAATAAAATTTTATTTTCAAAGAATAGTTTGTTAGAAAACTATCACAAACATCAAACTATCTAAAGGGAGAAGATAAATCTGTGGCACCTGTGCATAGTGGGCTAAGTAGAATTTTGTGAATTTCAAGCTATCTACTTAGAATCGTAATTTTTCTGAACTTATTTTAAGTTCAAGATTGGAGTATCAGCCCACGATTCACAAATGAATATCCTTTATTACAATGGACGGAACACTTAGCGTGTTAGACACAAGGAAAGAGAAAAAAATTACGATTCTAAGCAGATAGCTTGAAATTCACAAAATTCGACTTAGCCCACTATGCACAGGTGCCACAGAAAGGAACTAAGATATTTTTATCTTAGTTTAATCTTAGATAGTTAATTAAGTTCTAATTTTTATTAATTGCTGCCTTCGAATCAGCCATAGATCATAATTCCCAATAGCTTAATAAACATAATCGTGAAATATAATTCATAATGTAAAGATAAACATCAATCTTGTTTTTATCTCATTAATAAAAAAAGGTTTAGAGAAAAGGTTTAGGATTTAACCTGAAGATTCGATGCCAGTATCACAGGCTAACACGTCTGGCATGATTTTCTATTTGTCCGGATTAAAAGATTTGGACTGATCTACCAAACACAATTTTCGTCAAGAAAGACTCCTATCGAGGAAAGAGCAAACAAAAAATTAAACATTTTTTCAATTTTTTAACAACTTTAAATTTGAACATTTAACATTAAAACATTTGAACATTATTTGACTAGAATTTACACCATCCATATTTTTTAATGATTTTCATTGGTCCAATGGTCTTTATTGTTACACTAAGTCATAAAGTATTATTTTCGAAAGAATTCTTTTTCATATTTCTTAAAATAAAACTGCAATATTGTCTGATAGCTGGATACAAATATGTATTTATTTCAGAAAATTTTTGCGAATCTCAACTTTCTGTTTAAACATTTTCCAAAATTGTAATGTAAAAATACCAATATTGTTAGATATCACATGTTATAAAATGAAGTTACCTCTTACACAAAGTGTAAACATGAGTTCTATAAAATTGGCAAAATATTGCTCATGATTTATTATAATTATAAAAGTCAGTCAAAATTATCCGGTATAATACATATAGGTATGAATAATATTTTTTTTAAACATATAACGTTGTTCATGACTTACTTGTTACTTTCTTCTTTAAATTAGTTTTTATTTTAATTATATTTAAATAATTTATTTATAAAAATGATTAATTTTTTACTAATAAATTTATGTATGTTTTAAAGTCTGCAATTGTTTTTAACAGTAGATTTTTGTTTTAATGTCTCTAGCGATATCATAATAAATAAATAATATAAGATATTTAAATATGTTTATAAATAAATTCTATTAATTAATAGGCTTTATAATGTGGCAAGTTAATACCTACCACCCGTTAAGGTCTTCCAAACGTGCCAGTAAATCTCAGCCGGGCCATTCGATGGTATTATTTCTCTTTAATTAGCATCAAACAGTATATGAATTTTAATTAGGATTTTTTATTCTTATAGGAGGAATATTAGATTGAGTTTTCTTTCTATAATAACATATAAAAAGTTGGGTTAAGAAGTATTTTTGCGATAAATATATCAATATGAATATCTCGATAGCATAACTGATTGATTATTGATTTTTATTTGTGTAAATTACTTACTAATTCAGTAAGTTATTAAATATTATAAGGTTTTATTAACATGTATGTCCAAATTTCAATCTCGTTCTCTCGTTTCTCTACCAAATCCCATAGAGTTAGAATTAATCAAGACTTAATTTTGCAGGGAAATTATTCTGAAAATATTAATACTATTGACTAACAATATGAACGGAGACGAAATATAAAGGGCCTGATATTTGCTCCTGAGATAAAGCTGTATTGAAATAGGAACGAGGAGCGGGTGGTGGGGGTAATAAGGTGCAGTGATTGGAGGAGTCGTGGCCACGCCCACTTTACCCCCTCCACTCGCCTCCCGCTACCCCCAGGCGACCAGATGTGGCGTCCCCAACTCTTTATTGACTCCCTAGCAATACCTTTCCGGAATAGTAACATCTCTCTTCCCAGATCTTTTTCCTTACTTAAAGTAAGTTTCGTTAAATAAAATCGTAATGGCCACCCAGGATTGCTCTGTTAACGCCTATCTAATTCCTTGTGTATACGTGGTAGGTGTTTCAAAGATAAAAAAATAATAAAGATAATATGGAACACTCAGCCGAGCTGTAACATATCACTTTTCTCAATAGAATTACAAGAAGTATTGATTGCTTTTCAGCCATCAATATAAAATATGAGTTTTTAAAATTTTTATTCTTGTCTTCAAATATTTATTCATAAGTAAAAAAAAACAAAGTTTAAAAAAAAAGTCTCATTATTACAATTACTACCACGATTACCATTACCGATAAATATATTATACCAGGAGAGTAAGCTACACTTCTTATATTTATCACATTACTTCACTCTACTACGTAAATACCATTACGATATTCATTTATTTATTGATTCATCAAATGATTCTGTCAGTTAGAGTAATCATATATTTACTTATATAATAAGGAAAAATTTAGATGTATTTTAATTAATCATATAAATAGTAAAAGAAAATGTCAGATTAACTAATATCAAATCATAATCAAAATTTGTGCAAGTTCAGAAAATTTGCAGTCAAACCTTTTCAAAAACAATAATTTTAATTTAATGTAATAATATCAATATTAATAATACCTACCTATCTGTTTAAATAATTTATTTAATCAGAAAGGTAGGTATTATTAACACGTTACTAACGAAATACCTTTTATATTCCTAATTAGAATAGTTGAGTACGTCAACCTTCATCGCTTCCACTATCAATGAATGCATGATTATATTTTTATAAGAATGGTATGTGATAAATTAGTTAAGATTTAACATGAATGCTTTTTCTGCATGCCATCCGTTTTTAATGCTATTTATTTTAAAGATTTGTGTCTGGGTTTTTTCCCGATAAAACTATAGATAATAACAAAACCAACTAAATCTATTTTTTTATATATTTTTTTAGTGCAGTAGGTCACCTGGTTAAACCATATTGACCAATAGCCTCAGAATCCAATATAAAACTCATGATTACATTTCTTAAAAGGTATTGTGCTTAGGTTTTTTTCGGTTAAACTTTACGAAAATAATCAAACTGAAAGCATTAAAAGGAACTACTTATTAGGTCAAATAAACAATATAATAAAGTTCATCAATGAATGAATATTTTGAAAAGTAAGTCTTCGGAAATTTCCAGAAATTGCTCGAGTTACTTCAGCATATAACGTTTTGATATTAGTTAAGCTGATATTTACTTTTGCATTTGGTAATATTTAATAATTGAATTCATATGTTTTTTACTTTTTATCTAAGTGAATTTAAAATTAGTGAATAGAAAATTAAATTTTCAGCCCTCAAGTACTGACATAGTGTATCCTTACGCTTGTACTGACACCTGGTCCCACGGACTATCTTATTTAAAAATTCATTAATAAATACAAAATAATATATTTAAACATTTTATTGCTTGGTATTACTTGTATGAACCTTTTTGCATTTCCCACAATCATATTTTTGTTCAAATTTCATTTTTAACTTGTGTATTTATAACAATTTAATGACAATATAAAAAATGAAACACCAATTAATGAAAATAAAAGTACGTTTAAAAATTAAAATTATCAATATTCCAAACAATTGACAGACAGTTTCTTGGAGCACTCCAACCATATTGGTTTTATGCATGTATTACAAAGAAAAGACATTTTCCTGTTTTTTTTTTGTTTGTTTTTCACAAAACATCGTGTCCTAATAACTATTTTTGATTTGAAAGATTGGGGTTCCATAATTGTATCAGAGCTAAAATATAAAATAAATTAATTTAATATTTTGATAAAATTTATATATTTAAAAGTATCAATGATTAATATAAATAGAAAGCATTAAATTAAAGCTTACCTTGAAAAAAATCAAAAAAGTGGCGCAGGTACTGGGGTATGGTCCGTGAGACCAGACGTTGCTTATATTTTGTGAACAAAATTTAGAACCAACCTTTCACTTTCGCATCCAATAAGGTACTATAGGAAGGTATTGACTGAGTCGTGGTACGGGGTTTTCCCATGATCGGAAGGGTGGGAATTTCCAGAAAATAGGTACCAAAGGTTCCATGTATCAGTACTTGAGGGTTAAACGGATTAATATCATAAATCGATAAACAAATGAATTCTTATTGCACCATCTTAGTCAACCAGTTTTAATTATTACGGATTACCCCGCCAAAGTAGTAGAGGTAAAATAAATAGATCATTGTATAGGTAGATAAACGAACAATATGACGCTTTTTAAATTTTTTTTTTGTTAAGATAGGTAAATCTCTGTTTGCTTGTTAGTGACATTTCGCCGATTATTTCACAATCAGGTGAATCTATTTAATTACTTTATTTTTTTTAAGGTAATATCTGTGTAGCAAATCCCTAGATTAAAGAGTAGGTGTCAAAACGAGCACTGCAATGAAAATTGTATGCCTCTGTGATAGACAATTAAATTCTTTATAAGTACTAAAACACATTGAAGAATTCATAGTTTAAGAACCTTTACTAGTCACCTAAATTTGGTTAAGCTAAATGGTACCTTACTTCGAAGGGTAGAATCCTTGGTAAAAGTTTTCGTAGAAACAATTGTTTTTAAATTTTCCAATATTTGAATATACTGGTTAATCGAAGTTCTAAAACCAAATTTGCTATCAGATGTGTATGAATAAAATATCGTAATATAATTTACTCCTTGGACGAGTACTGTTACATTACAATGTACCTATAATTTCTCTCAAATTCAATTATGTTATTTTGATAAATTGGATTCGTGATTTCTTTGTACGAATTCGGAATGTTTTGCGCTTTAGCCACTGGGTAACGTAAGGAGCTGAAAATCCTTTATCGATTTTAGTTATAACTAAATATTCGATTAGTAATATGCCTTGTCAAAATAATATAATAAATTTTCGATGATTTTTATAATTTAAATCATTTTTTTCCTTATAGAAATAAATTATTAAATCAAATGATATCATCTAAATTGATGTTAAAACAAAAGTGTATTCGATGCCATAAAAAGAATATAATTTTTTATAACTCACTGATAATTTTGCCTTTATCTTCTTTCGTCATATATGACTTGTTTATTCAGAGCTTCTAATCTTCAATTACAATTCAATTGTAAACTCACCAAGTCTTTAGATAGAAATTAAAAAGAACAAATTAAGTCTCCAGGAACAATAACTTAATGCTAAATCAAAATTAAATAAATAGACATTTATAATTTTTTGTTTAAACAACTTTTTGAATGCTTGACAATATAATAAAGGCCTATTCTTCTGCATCTTATAATAATATAATGATAATAGCTGTTTTCCATTGAACTTGTTTCTGTGTCTTCCAAAAATGGGTTTAAAAGGTCTTTAGCACTATTCCTGAAGAAATAACTTGTTTCTGAGTGAAAGTCTGGTATCAGTATTGCGTTACAGATGCAGCATTTCAGCATTATAGTATAGGACTACTCCTATACTTTAATTAATTATACTTTTATAACTATATATTCTTAATGATTTATTATAACTTTTATAATAAATCATTAAGAATATATATTTACTATTATTATACTAATCGAATAATTAGTTATAACTAAAATTATAACTTTTGTTTATAACTTTAAATCATTAAGAGTCATCTTTTCTTGCCCAAAATACTTGGAGAACTTATTTTTTATTTTCTTTAAAACATTAATCCACCAAAATACCTGTAAAAGGTATTTTAAGCAATTTTTAATAATTTATTTATATAATTATTTATGTACATTATCCAAGGAATGTTACATGGATACTACTTTGATGAATTTAGTTTAAAAAACTAACACATAAAACAACTTTCTTATTTTATGATTAATAATGACATATAAAAATAAAATCATTTGCATACTTCATCATATTAATTTTAAGAATCTATTTAAAGGAACAAATTGTAACTCAATAATCTGTCGTTTAAGAATGAAATAGTAATAGGCCAGATAGTAGTATTGTGTAATTTCAATGGCCATGTAAATGCATTTCTAATTTTAATATGTTTTAGACTAATGTCATTTTCCAAAAATAAAAGGGTTTTACATTACATTAAATTAAAGCATAAACAATTATGGTTTTTGGGGGGAGATGAGGTGTTTGACTACGCTAATTTTCAAAACTTTCATAGAAGAAAATATATTAAAATGAAGGAAATTACAACAGCGCTCAGTATTAATAATCCTTAATTAATCTGAATTAATCATGAACAAGTTCAATCTCCATTTTGAAATCTTCTCTTTTATTGGTTTAATAATTTTTTCAATTAACATTATTGCAGCTGAGAAGTTATTGTCAAAATGACTCAATATTTCTAGTATATTAGTATATATTTATTCATTTAGTATATATTATATATAATATAATATATACTAAATGAATATATATAGGAGGAGGGTTATTAAATTACTAAGGAGAGGGGCACTAAGGTTAGCTTAGTGCTATGTTGAAGGTTATGGGTTCAAATATGTCTGGGGCAGATAAATAATTTAATCTAATAATATAGTTGTTGTTGGCCCCTGCTTCATCTGATGACCCTCTTGAGGCTCACCTTGCCCCAATAAAGTGGGTAAAAACCTAACGGTTGAGCGTGATCTTGGATAAATCACCTCCTTGCACTACCGTTGCCCTTGAAACAGTACAGCCTCTGCCATGTACTGAATCCGTGGGTTGTAGCGGTACAGGGATTTTATTTATTTATTTATTGTTTTAAATTACTTCATACTTAGTAAATTTCCATTCAAGTAATTTAATCTTTTGATTGCTTTCTTGGTAAATATTTATTGTAGTAAAATATTCATACATAACTTTTTGATATGATAAAATACAAACCAGGGCTCTTTAAAAAAGAAATAGTTCAATGTTGATAAAATCCATTTTTAAAATATCGTTTAAACTTCCGAAGCGGTAAATGTTTTCCGTTTCTTAAGGCGAAGCCCGTTTAAAAATATCAGTTAAATCAATATTTTAAAACCCAGTCTCAATAAATATTGTATACCTTATATTGTGAATTATTTAAAAACAACCCTTCCTATACCGCAAAGGTATAATTAATGCGGTTGAAGTTTTGGATTCAACTAAATTAATTAAAAATTACCTGTGAAAGCTATTCTACCTTCTTGGACGTCATTAGTCATTCCGCTAGTGGTCATTTATGACATATGAAATTTTTAATAAGTTTAGAAAGAAGTTACTTTTGAGAGATGGAAGGGAGAGGGAAGCCGGGCCGTGAGTGATCTGATTGGGCCTACCTCTCGCACCCATTCATCATTCATTGGTCGCCTTCAGACAACTCTCCCTCGGTTCACTTGAAATATTCACGCCGCATCTAGCCAAGGTGGAATTTCCAATCTTCTTTACTAGCTAGCAAGGCTCGTCTCCGTATTTCCACATAAATTATACAATTGCTCAGTTTTGGCCAGTAAACCGATTGACATATTTATTAGTGCGACAAGAACTCACGAGTCAACAGCATCGAACCTACCCTTGTAAACGTAATGACACGCTTCCGGAATTGGTAATAACAATGGTACAAGTTTTAAAGGATCTTTACACAGTATTTTTCTTTGGGTAATACTTAGCGGCAAATTCATGCTTCAATACCCTCACAAATGTTTAATTTCAGCCTTTTGTAGGAAAATTGTATGAAATGGCACGATCTAACAGTTTACATTTTAATATTACTGCTCGCCGTTCTTGGCTGCTTCAACAGTTACATGGCAAACGCTTTAAGCTCCCAATTAATTACAAAAGACTCATTAAATATACATAAAAAGACCGATTTGGACAAAATGTGTGTAAGTGTGCTGTATATAGAAAAATTCAAAAAATTGGAGTGCCGCAAGGGCATTATATTGTTAATTAACATTAGCTGTAGCATAACTTACGGAATGCCTTAAAATGCAATAAATTGCAATACAAGGCTACACAATTACAAAATACAAAGAAGCATTTCAGAACTATTTATTTATTGGGCTTTTGGAAAAAAAAGAAAAAAACAAAATACGGAGTACAGCTTTTGGCCATCGAATTCCTCTCGTATCCTTCAAACATTATTTGTTTTTCCTTTTTGATTGTATTGTCTTAGATGTTGTTAATGTTAGTACTGCTGACTTTTATTGAAATAAGAGGAGAAGAATTTTCAGCCCTCCGGAACTACCTTTCAAACCTCTCTTGGAATTAGGACCTATACTTTCACTCATCAATTGTATTATTCTGTTGTAAACGTTGGGATCAAATGTGATACTTCTCAAATTAAGGCAATAACTAATAACAATGTTTATTAATATAATTTTCCATTCTCAACAATGCACAATGAAAGCCAAATGCCTGGACTTCCGAAGAGCAACTTGAGCTGTCTGTGTTAATAATTCTATGAAGTCGAGCAAATTTTCACAAATATTTTACTAAAGTAAAACAAACATTTTAGGCTACACTTATTAATCAGATGCCATGATGAAGGGTATTATAACAATATATAAAGAATTGTGTTGTACTTTTTTTGTAAAACAATGAACTTCGGTTACTGGAGTGTAGTTAGAAATTTCATTGTTAAAATACTTTTCGATGCTTTCACTAATGGTTAATTAATTTAATTATGGTAATTATGGTAATACACTAATAATGAAATAAATGCACTATGTAAATATTACCTGACTTTAAGGTTTATTGGAATTTTACTTATTATTAACTATAAGATTAAATTACTCATGTTGGTTTTCCTATTCGTGTTGATCTTTTGATCATTTGCTTAAATGGAAATTTACAATTATCTCCCTCATATATTAATGATGATTACATAATAAGTACAGATATGATCAGGTGGTCAGGCACCATTGGTTATATACTACTGATAATTAAGCATCTTATCACTTGCTTATATTCACACTTACCACACATTACAACACTAAAATATTCCCCATCATTATTTAATCTGTTGGCAGCCATGGATAGACTACTTGGGATCTGTAGAGTGTCCTGGGGCTCACCCAACCTCCATAAAGAGGGGTATTGAGGGGAAAACTTGACGGTTGAGTGTGATCTCGGGCAAATAACCTCCCAGCCCAATTTTTGTCTTAGAAACAGTATAGGCTCTACTATGAAATGAACCAGAGATAATATATTATAGTAATAGCATAGTTTTTCCTGTCAGGAAAATTTTGATAGCCTTAGAATTATTTCCAGGATGTATTATTTTCCTATTTACCTGCAATCATTAGGGTCCCGTTATCGAGTCTTAAATCTTTCCAATTTCCACATGAGCATAACCATTCACCTAAGGTTGTGCAAACCTTATCTACTCACACTAGCACTACTCATCCTTATAATCCTCTCCAGTTGTTGAACTTGCAATGGCCTAGAGACCTATTGTAAATATGTTTTAGGAATTCTTGCAGTTCTCAGCTCCTATACTCATGTCCTGAGCATCTGTGCTCTTATTCAGGCTCTACTGGTTTCAAGAGTGACGACTCTGGTAAACACTGGAAAAGCGCTGTGATCTCCTGTGGTCTCGCTTTACCCTCCATACTGTGGGTTGGGAGACTCCTCACGCAGTGTTCATAGTTCGTACTAATACTTATTGCCCTTAAGTGTGGCAGATTGCACCAATGAAAAAAAGATTTTTTAATTTTAAAAATGGAGTATTTTGTTATGGTTCCTCTTGTTATTTCAGAAATGTTGACCGGTTTTCAACTGCATTCAGCACTTGCACGTTGATAAAGAAAGGAAATTAGTTCTTCAATAGTGAAATATAACTATCAAAAAATATTTTATCGCATTCACCAAAACTAATAGAAAGAACCTTTGTACAAAGGTCAGTAAAAGGTTTGTATTAGTACCTGTAAGGACCTTCAAGGAAAAAGGTAGATCATGTTTAACCACCTTATCGTCTTTTGCAATCCTTCCCGAAAATGACCAAAGAAGAGAAATAATAATAAGATTAGGTTTTGAAATAAGAAGCGGGGGTAGGAGGTGGCACATGATCCTTTAGATCCTCCCTTCTGCTTAAATCATGTAAATGACTGGTTAAGGCTAAAGGAAGCCCGAGAGGAGAAATCCGTCGCGGCGCCGACGACTGCTCAGAAGTTGGCTGCCAATTATGGTAAAGACTGATTCCATTTAAATTGCCGGGGCAGGAGGAGCAGATAACTTTTGATTGGCTGTTAAGGCGCTAACTTAGAGCCCTTCTCTTCTATAATGCCTCATAACCGGGCAACTTCTTTCCCTCATCTTCCTCATTTGCATTTCCTTAAGTCTGTTTTATTTCCTCTTCCCTTTTCCCTTCCTTCCCATCTACAGAATAATCGTTTGCGGATAGTGTCCAGGCCATAAAGCCTAACCTTCGCAACTCTTTTTTCCAAAGATAGTCGTCGATCTAGGTATGAATTTAATCCCAAGTTGACGGACACTACAGATGATGGTTTTTGGTATGTGTTAACAAAACATAGTAAACAGAATCTTCAAAGAGAAACATAACGATTTTTGTCAACTATGACTATGTATATTATCGATTCAAGATTGCACAATGGTCAGGTTTCATCGGCTGCGAGGCTAATGTGGTGGAGATGGGCTTGCAAGTAATCATGTCCCATGGCTATATCGTGCCCGGCTGATGACATCATAAATCGCTACTGGGAGGCTCAACGTCGAATGGTTAAGGAACCGCGTATGGGCGTTGGGTAAAGAAAGAAAGAAGAATAATATCGATTCACACGACCCCTTTGAATGACTGCAAAAATTTGTTTCTGATCAATGTCTCTAGTCAAGGTTGGAACATTGGTATTCTAAAGTATCGATCTTTGCAAATAGGTCTTATTAGTATGTCTATAATGTTTCATTTATTGTAATAGTAGTCCCATCTCGGTAAAAGTTGTATGTAAATGTTTCTAACTGTTAAAAAAAATAAAAATCTGTTAAGTTAAAAAAATCTACTCTGGTTCAAGTTAGAATCGTAAGATGGTTTATTTTCGGACTGGGTGAATCTCAGCAGATCCTTTTTTAAAGAAATGATATGGAACCATGCAAAGAATTATGACAATCACTTTTTGGAAAAAAAAAATTAGGTATGATATTAACTATTATCAAAAGAGCCTCGTGACTGTTCACTCTAAACTAATTCAGAGATGTAATCACAGTTTAATTCATTTTTTATTATCTTGACATAATTTAATTTACGACTAAATTGAAATTGTTTCGTTTTCTGTCATTTCAAGGAGTTATTTAAGGATTATAATTTTATTTTTACGGTTCCTTAATGTCCCATTTGTTGCTGATTTGGCTCGAATCCAGTATCTATCCTTTCATAACAAACTTCATTCCCACCCAGACCCTCTAGTTTCAAACCTAGCTTCCTCTTCGATTCCCGATAATCCTCAGAGGTGTCTGAAGAGAAGATGTCTACGTGACCTTCTTAACTTGCGATTTGAGTACTACCAGTGGGTAGTTTCTCTACTTGCCATTATCACTTAGCCTTCAAGAATTCAATTAAAAAAAAAAAATTCTTATGGTTGATATTTGAATCATTGAAATGTATTAGTAAATTTATTATTCCATATAATGAGCGATTCACAATCACTTTCAACGTCAGGTGAATGGAGAAATCAGTTAGTATAATATAATGGGAATAAATTACATATAATGTGTGATTGTTTACATATAATTCCGTTAACCTTTATCTCCAATGATACTTTGTTTTTCTCTCCTTTAATTTTATGTGGTGCATTCAGGTACATTGAATTCAAATTTTAAAAAATAAATCCTAAAAGGCAAATTAAAAGTTGTTAAATGTTAAAAATCACTGATCCAATTTTTGGAAATTGAGATTTACCATGAAAAATCTTCTAGTCCCACAAAATGGCCTGTGGTTATGTTGGAAGAAGTCTTGAGAGCTAGTATAAAAACAAAACAAGAAGTTGTAATTTTCTTATGTCAGCAAAATAATTCAACATTCTGGCTTTCACACCCCTGCCTATCCACACTAAAATTGAATCTACTAAAATTATATGAATATGGTAATAATAGCCGTAGCCGATATGGCAGTCTAAGTCTGTAGAAGTCTGAACTTTTAAATATAATGCATCTACGGATTCTCCTTGTTTTATCCTATGATATCTTTATCTCAGTGCTCATTTAAAAAAAAATGTCCAAAGGATATTTTTTCTTTCGTTTCAGCTGAATTATTTACTCTCATTACCAACTTAGACAGATGAAAAAGCAAAAATTTTTTTTTTTTTTTTTAAGATCAATATTTTCTATTTACTTCTCTACACTCAGCTTCAATATAATTTACCTGCATTACTAGTTGATTATTTTGAAATAAAATCTGAACATATTTACTAAACTCCACTCTTTCCCAAATCATGATCCTATTTTACTGCTCCTTTTCTTTACATTTTTTTTTTTTTTACTCTCCCATGAGAATTACGCGTTTTTGTTAAATCAGAATGGGATAGCTATTTTAAATCCTACTTAAGTCGACGAGACGGCTAAAAGAAATCGCAAAAAAAGGCAGACTAGAATTAAGACTGAAACCTCAGACGTCAGATGCGTTTTTATGGTGCTTTGTAACGGATATGAGACACGTGTTTTGCGTCAGTATATCTTATAGCGAAAAAACTGTGTCGTAAAAGTCTGCGAAACCAAGAACTTTTCTCACGTTTCTTTACTCAGGATAAACGTTTGTTTTTATTCTCCCAGAAAAATGTATTCGCTTTGGTAAAGTTATATTATTCATGGTTTGGAGATTATTATATTGTTATTAAAAATATACGTACATATTTTAGAATATTTTAACACTTCAATGGTAAATTATTATATATATGTTTAATATATTACAATCAAACGAAAAATTCCTTTTCAGTTCGAATAATATGTTAGCAGAAAAAAATAGATAAACATCTTTTTAATGTAAAATTGATGTAAATATCGTTTCCAATTTTTATTCTTTGTGATTTCTTAATTGTATTATTGTTACATACAATTAATTCAGATAATCAATTTCATTACGATATAATATTGTCTATATACATAGATCACAAAGGGAAAAGAATAATACATGTAATTAAGAGAAAATTAAGTGCTTGTTTCTTGGCAACATTCACCAGTTTTATTACTTCTTAATTTGAAAGAATGGCTTAGCACACGTCACATGGCTTAACACGAATGAACTCTTAACACACGCCTTGGTATTTTTCAAAAACCAAATAACAATTTCAGATCTCTCATAGACATTTATATAATTGGTTGGAATGTAAACACACGATAAGTGTCTTATTTCAAAATTAAGTTATGTCTTAAATCAATCAATACCAAAAGAGTATAAATATAAATATATAATTATAATGTAAATATAATCAATCCCGAAAACGCAGAAACATTAGTTGAACAACCATTCGCTGACTTAATATGCTTCCAAGTAAAATTTACTAATGACTAGAACATGGTAGATATATAACAAAGAAATGAAGGACGTGGACCAAATCAAAATACAAGAATTATTAAGATAGCATAGTGTAATGACTTGGAATAATAAATAGGATTTGTACAATGGCTATAAATTAATCTCTATTTTTATTATTAAAATATAGTATAGTAATCAGGGGATTAAATGAACCGATATACAAATATATATTTGTTAACAGCTGTGAAACCATTCGGTGGGATCTGGACACTCTCCAGGGTTATCCCAGCTTGATATCCACCAGATCACCTCTTTGAACAACCGTTGGAATACGAGCATTACCACACCTAACTGTACTGAAACCACTATCTTTCGTGGGTTGTAGTGGAACTAGTTTAAAAAGATTATTTAAAAAAAGTGTGTTCAACCATTTAAACCTATTTCTCATAAAAAAGATTTGAAGAAAGTTATTTTAAGTCTACGAATTATAATTGGTAAGACGTAGAGATACCCACAGGAAGTAAAATATGTTTTATCCCGATTAATGTGATGGAAAACTGCCTTACAACTGATGCTGTTATGCTGATGGTGTTATTCTAAGCAGTACCTGTTTAACTTAATGTGTTTCATTCTGGAACCTAAGAAAAACATTATCAGAGCTTATACATATCTTACACGGTTCACTGAGGTTTTGCAAGAATAATTGCATAAAGCATAATATAATTGATAAGAGATACGCAAGGGGGCCGAAACTACTATCACTGGTTGCAGTGAAAACCAGGCAGTTGGAGAAGGGTGTGGGAGGGACTAGGAAATGGTCCGTTGGGTAGACACAAACTGTCCACTTCCTTCAGGAGGCGCCGGCACAGATTAGATAACTCAATGTAACCTAGAGCCAACTAGCTCTAATCTAGTACGCTTCGTTTCCATGAATACTAACTTACTCTCTCCTCCTCAGTCTCTTCAATACTCTGTGTCATCTCCTGGGCCGGTAGCAACGCTATGGCTTACGACAAATTTGAAAGTACTAAACCTACACTTTGATGGATGACAATAATAATTCGTACAATATAAAGAATAATAATGAAATAATAGGGGAAAAAAACAGAAGAAAATATAATCCTAAAGGAAGTATTTTAATTTTATTGAGATTTGGAGAAATCTAATCAAAGATCTTGGACTTTATCCTTACCTATGATTGGAAAAATAAAGATGTTGATTTTTTAAGATAGCTTAACTGTCTACTAAGCGAAAAAAATTAATAAAATAATGGGACCAATATTAGTGAAGAGACAGCAATATTTATAAAGGATTTTCACTTAAAGTGGTGTGAAAACTCGTGACATTGGACACACCATAGATTTTTATTTAAATTGATTTATCTTTTCTTGGCATTCAACAAATTGACTTTTAAAAACCTGTAGCATTACGATCCATGAATGGTTTTGGGTTCAGTACTTGCTCAACTGTCAGAGAAATCGCTCCTCGGTTATTTTAGTTATCCTGTAAAAAAAAAAAACTCAGTTAAAACCCATGTAAATTAACCATTTCTAAAACAAGGATTGTGCAGGGTGGTCATTCGTTCAAGATCTCGGGCATTGTAGGTTGTAATGCTAACCACTACGTTACCCCAGAAACTGTACTGTTTCTAACACTAGAGATGTGCAGGAAGATTATTTGTCCAGATCACGCTCAGCCACTAAGTTTATTCCCTCAATTAAGGGTACCCACTTTATAGATTGAAAGCGAGGCTCTGGAGGCTCCGCAGATCACACAGGATCCCTCCGAGCCTGTTAACAGATTAAAATAATTTATATGCCACACCTGAATTTGAACCCGAAACCTTCAGCACTGCAAATAACCGTTACACACACGGAGTTTCCCCAGTTCTTAAAAATAAGCAATTGTAAATAGGATATCCTATGTTGAACTTGTTAGTGTAACAATACAGCTATCAGAATGTATTGCTATCAGTCTATCTACATGTATTTTTAGTATCCTTTCACATTTTACTCAATAAAATGAAAAGTTTCCTCTAGTTCTACTACTCCCTCTCCAAGATTCTCGTATGTTCTAAGCAGCTAGATCTTTTCATTTAAAAAAATTATTTTTCAAAACGTTTAAGTGTTGAGGATTATTCCTCCCTCCCACCGACAGAACTGAGCTTGATCCCGTTTCATCCGCTTGAAGAAAGGCTGTGAGAGCGGAACTACCTCGACAGTATCAGTATTCTGGGAGGAGGAGCTTAAGGAAGCGGTTGTTGTCTCATCTTAGTCATCGTTTAGTGTGGGTCATTAGTGGCAAGGTTGTGCGTACGCTACTACAAGATAGGTGTTGTCCGAATCTAGTGTTGTATCTTTAGTAATCGATAGATAGTCATCATAATAGATTGTCCATTCAAACTGTTAGTAATAATAAAAATATGAAAAAATAAATAACTGTGTTTCATTCTGTTCATTCATTTATTATGTCACGAGACCCGAGTAATCAATACAACTGAAAGCAAGAGGAGGTAATTTAATAGTACAGTTAATAATAGTATATTTCAGTTAACTTTGTAACACCAGGTATAGCAAGTAATTTGCAATAAATGTCTCAGAGAGATTAAGATAGGGAATTAGCACGATTCTATTCACTCATCTCTTGCAGCATTAATATCCAAAAAAGTTAAAAAAAAACATATTTATTGAAATTTACTACTGTATGGTAACAATAAAACAAGTAAATAAAATACGTAATGGTGTTACGTAATATTAAAATAATAAATGCAACTTAGAAGGTCACGAGGCCATCTTGTCGTGAAAGGGCTTCTATCGGGCCACTTAAGCAATAAATGGAACATGGGCGTCTTTATGGGACTTAATTTGTAACAAAGTAATGAGCATTGAGGATTTTACGAAGGATTTGGTGTTGTAAGGATTGAATATGGAAGGGATTTGATGGCTCAACCCCAAAGTAGGCGAATTTTTATTGAATATTAAATTATCAGCCTTTATATAATTTGAAAAGTTTATATGAGGCGTTCACGATCAAAAGTGGATAACTCCAAATTTTAAAAATTGTTTTTTAAATAGTTTCACTTGTTTTGTCAAGCACTGCTTTATGCTATATGAAAATGGTTGTGTTAAACGAAATTGCTTGTCTAAACTAGCGAAAGGTATGAAAAAGTAAATTATTGACATTTCGGAATTATTCGCTTTTCATCCTGAAAACCTGCTATGGTTGCCATATAAGGCATAGATTGCAATAAGTGTCATGAGAAAATATAATTCTTTTAAAAGTCCTGTTTTCATTTCATTTAGATCCAGCAATCTCTATTTTTGTTCTTTTATTATCCATTGGATTTCTCCTGTCATAAAGGAGTTAATTGGGGCTGGTAATATTGCCTGTTGTCATATCTTATCGTTATCAATTGAGCGCAATATATAATAAGGTATCTTCAAAGATGTCCTTGCCAAACCTTGACTCCATCTCGTTTAATAAGGCACTTAGCATAGGCAGGTTTACATATATCTACAATCACCATAATGTGATTCACGTGGATCAAGTTCAACTTTTAATTTTTTTTTCTTGCTATCCTCTTTGAAAAGTATTCTTAAATCCCTATGATCAAAATTTGTATTATTATATAATCTTCGAGGTGGGTCAGTCAACATTTTGTAGAAAACCTAAGCTCACATACAACAACATTCATCATGATTATCTATCATCACTTGAATCATAGCCAGCAGGAATAAAGCCCTTTATATTCTCTATGAATACAACTTGAGACTTATACAACTTGATTATACTTATAAAACTTGAGACTCGTCTTCTTGAGCTTATATTACCCCAACAAGTCGCAATTCAATAACTATAGTACGACTCTGGCCAATTAGCATCAGTTAGTTCACCTGCCTTTGATCCCGTAAAACATGAAGTAGTAAGCCCGTCCACTAACATAACCCTTCCACTGATCCTGAATTAAAAAGCTGCTAGCAATGCAATTACTACTGAAGGCATAACTTCCCATTTTAAAATCCCAATTTTTTAGTCATGTTGTTATTCTTTTGAAGGAGCGATACTTCGTTTAGTAAATGACCCAACATTCAAAGATATGGACTATTGTAAAGCACTTCTCACTTCAATCAACTTAAGTTAAACAAGTCCAACATTTTCTTTTAACAAGAGTGGGTTTAGCGAAAACACTTTTATTTTCATTCTTATAATTATTGTTTGTGGTTGAAAAACATAATTTAAATCTGTTGAACCTCGGATGAAAATATGCATTTGTCTTTCAGAACAGTCTGAATAGTACAACTTTGTCTGCTTTAAAGATTATTTTTGTTTTTACTTCTCCCTTTCTAGGTCGGAATTACACACTCACAGTACTCTTTCAACTCAGACTAAGAACAAACTGAGAGTACTGACACAATATCAATGGAGTTTAAAGAACTGGCGCCAGAAGAACCGGAAGTGGGCCTCGTGCGTGACCCGTTCACTTGGACGGCTTTTAGCGCCTTGTCTTCCGTTTATCTTTGCCACCTCTGGCTTTTAGAGACCTCAAAGGCCGCAATCAGTGCTCTATTGTATGTTGTATTCCAAAAGATTGGTAAGTAGGTATTGAGTTAAATAATCTATAAAAAAAAAAAAATAGTAACGGGATTGCAGTGGTTGATCGCTGAGTTGCCGTGCCCAATATTGCTGTGGAAGATAATTTATTTAATCTGTTAGCAGCCGGGATTGGCTCGTGTGGGAACTGTATCCTCCTGAGGCTCACCCAGTCTCCATAAACTGGGGATCATTAATTGGGGGAAATCTGTAATTGGGGGAAATATGAGCCACAATCTCCGGTGTGTTACTTTACAAAATTCGTTAGTGGATACTGAGTTACATAATCTAAAACGACTTTAAAATGATCGACTCAAACATATATTTATTTACAAAAACGTATTTACATAAAACGTAATTACAAAAATCAAAATATATTTAAGAGTAAAAACATAGCAGATTATACTTCAAAGTGACAAATGGCCTAAGTTAAAAATAACGCGTAAAATAAATAATTTTATTGAATCAAAAGGCTTTAAGAAATATAGAATCAAATTAAAAAAAAAAATTAATACCATGTACTTAAAGTAACACTAACGTTGTTTTTTTTTTATTCGGTTATTTAGTTACATTTACTGTTAGTTTTTATAGTTTAATTCATTTTTGTAACTTTCTTTATTAACTTTGTATTGTTATTGATTACTCATAATTTCTTATTTCCTGATTTAGATAACAAAAAAAATATTAGCAATCTTCAGAATACTTTTAATAACGGTATACCCTTGTTTGCAAGGTACTTGATTTTTTTTCTCAAAACATATGACAGAAGTATTATTTAAAACAGTATATATCTTTTAAAAATTCTGAAAGCGGATATAATTGCACCATGATAAATTTGACTTGATTGGACTTGAACTGTTGCTAGGTGCAGTCTTAGTTTTTAAATAAGAAACTGAAAATAAATTTTTCATGCTGCTAGATTGAAATTAAGAAAAAAAATGTTGCTAAAAAGTTATCTGTTAATAAATAACCAATGCATGGTACGAATATTAACAAATTCCAAATTCTTAAAATGATAAAAAAACTCCATTAAAAATTATCAACATGACCATTGTAAAATCATATATTGACAGCAAATATACAACAGCTAATTTGTCAAAACATCACCAAAATTCTCTCATTCTATCTCTTTCCTACTCTCTGTTACCTGTTTTGTCTATAATATTAATATTATGTTTAAAATTATTGAAATGTTAAATGATAATATACTGCAAAAATTGAATAGGGATATTGCTAAATTTGTAGTATATACTTTATCTAGCATTTATATTATTATGGAAATTTTAACATTTTACAATATTTAATATAGTAAACTTTCTAATAAATATTAATGTTTTTTATAATGAAAACAATATTAAAATGCTAGGCAAAGTAAATACAACAAAATTAGTGGCATCCTCATTAATTTTTGCGCAGTTTATTTCGCGGAGGAATTATAGAGGAATTTCCGTAATCATCACAGAGGTAGGAGAACGCTAAAGACAACATTGGCACATAAGGCGGGTCACATTGGAAGCAATCGTGGGCGGAGGACGGAGCAACATGTGCCGGTGACTAAGGCATATGTACACCCCCATCGCCCCTCATTGTCTTATTAATATTAACCCCCTTTAGGAGTGGCCTCATAGCCGTCAAATTGATTCCATTATTAACGACCATGAATTTTATCCAGCGCTGATGATGGGGTAAGTGATGGCCCTGGAGGGAATTCTCCAGCTGGGGGGCATTGTGTTGTATCCCTGTCTTCGTCCCGTCTCTTCTCCTCGGCCGTCTTCATTAATCTTAGCGGCGAACAATCCGCTGCTTAGTAGATCTTTGTATTTAATTGTATTCTTGAAATTAATTGATAACCTCTCCTTGGCTCCACGTTTCTGAATATATATACATATATATTCCAGTTTTACCAACAACAGCTGATGTGTACATGAAATTTAACAATATGATTTCAGCATTTCTTAAAACAAGAAATGAGGTTTTGAATAATTAGAGCTGCAACTATGAAACTTTATTATTTATTTATTTTTCTGTTATTTGATATTTATATTTTAGACATAAAGTATTTCATTGTATATTGAATTTACAAAGAAATGTATCGCAGAGTTTTATTTTTGGGTAATTTGTTCCTTACTATGATCATTTATTCATAACCACTACTTAATGGCCTATGTATTTAAACGGATATTTACATACTACAGTGAATATAACCCATCATTTTTTTTTATTACTTCAACTTAAAAGAGTAAAATAAAAGTAAAATCTGATATAAATGAGCTGTTATTTTTAAAAGTGTTATTAATCCATTTGGATTAAAAACACCATTCTTTGCTTAGTGCTAAGATTTAAAAACGTAATGTTTGCATATTTTTAAATTAATTCAGATTCAAAACCCTAAATATCTCAATACATGAAAAAATGGAATTATAACACTTTCAAAAATACTAGAAAGAGACTTTAATCAGTTATAGTAACTGGTTTCTTGCTGATCTATTAAAATAAATCATGAGCAGGCTTAAAACCTTTGTAATATAAAAATATTGGTAGAAAAATGAAAATTAAATATACTAAAGGCCAGTATAGTTGAAATATTGTATGAGCATACATTTTAGGAATGGAAAGATATTTTAAAATTAATAAAATTAAGATAACAGTTCAGCAGTTTGTCGTCTTCATTTAAGTCGCAAGACTTTTTATTCGTTTCCTTTTTAATATTCTCGAAAAAGAAATTTACTGTTGTATATAGTGGCTATTACTATTAAATTAGCTTTCTGACTCCAATCAGAAAGAACTAGTGAGCTCCATCATTAGAACTCCACTCCTACCATCTAATTAATCAAGAAAATCCTAATCACTTAAAATGTTGCAGTAAAAGAGATGCTTTCTCTCCTTAATATTTTATTGTCAAAAGAATTTTAAAATCCAAGGGGCTAAGAAATAAAACTGGTATTTTGAAACTGGTATACTTATAAAATGGACTTCCATTTTGGCTTGATTGAACTCGAAGTAATTACCCGTGTTACTCTCTCCATCGCAATTTTTACGAAAATGGATGGAAAAGCTTAAGGTTTTTAATATCGGTCCTTTAACATCCCCAATTAAGAAAAATAGATTTCCTTTTTAATATTCTCGAAAATAAAAATAAGTGTATTACTGACTGTATATAATGATTATTACTGGTGGTATCTAGTTTAAATGATAGACTTACGCACTATATAAAGTCTTTATTATTTCTGTTTAGGCTATATCTGCACTCCAAAAGGTTGCTGAAAGGTCTACTTAAAGATTAAACGATTCCCGAAATATTCACTCTTTCACTCACTATTTTTTCATACTAACAATCACGATTATTTTTCTTTTCGAGAATATAAATAAAAGGAAACGAATGACTAATAAATAACTGATACCTAATATATCATAAATAATAAAACAATGGTTAGTTTTTTATAGAAACTGTATTTTCTGACTTATCCGTAGTGATGATCAGTCGATAAAATAGATAAGAAGAGGACGAAATAGGAAAATGGTTGGAGAATTGGAAGGATATTAAAGGCGATTACTGGCAATTCCTGGTAATTGGTAAAACAGGGACCAGATGCTAGCAATCAAGTTTGTTAGGGCTCACACAGCTTATAGATTTATATCTCCAGCCTCATCCCTCCTCTATGCTCCACCTTCCTCTGTCTAATTGGAAAACACCGTTTCTGTTTGTCTCCTATTAGGTTCGTTAACTCTCATGGTGTCATCGAGAGAAATCGATATCCTGTGTGTGTGAGAACGGATCGTAAAGTTCACAATCCTCGGTAATTTCGCTCTAATTGAACAAGCAGCAATCCTAGGCATTATCTTCTTCAAAGTTTATCCCTATTTATTTGTTTCTATGTGCGGAACTTTGATAAACGTTAACAATCATGAAAACAAAGACTTCTTAGTCATAATTAGCAAAATTAAAAAGTTCCCACATCCCTCGAACTTCTGTCGAACCCTATAATATTTTTGCATTGAAGACATATTTAGTTCGCGTCACCAGTATGCACGACATGCTCGTGATCTGCTGTACGAGAAAGATGATGTATAGTGTCACCATTTGTTTTACTCAACTTTAGATCAAAGTTTAGAATCCCACAGATTTAAGAATAATTATCAACTAATATGTCGTTTAATAATTACATTTACTTAAAACATCATTATCTCGTTAAACTTTTCGTTCCTCGGAAAAGATTTTATCTTTCATGGTTAAATGTCTTGTTTTAAGGTGCTGCAATTCATTGCTATGCAAAAACAGAAGATATAGATAATCTAACTGTTTACTAATTATTATTTTAATCAAATTGTATTGATACTTGGTATTGAGCTTGTACAGCCCAAGTTTTTATTTTATTAATAAATAAATTAATTGAAAATGTATGTAATCATTGATCACAGTGTCAATATATATGAAAACCGAACAAATGTTAATTATTTTATTTTTTATTAATTGTTATAATTTTTAAATATTTTTATTCGAAAAGAAAAGATATGTCCAAGATAAGTCCACCTAATTAAAGTAATGTTCAATGAACATTCTTCCCTTTGTATACATCGCAAATTGCGAGAACACGGGGAAATGGGATCAGTGAAAAGAGAGGATGTGTCTGACCGAGAAGCGAGCCAGGTTAGCTCAGTTGGCAGAGCAACATGCTAGGGACGTGGGCGATCCCGGTTCGAGTCCCAGCCCTGGACATTTCTTTTCTTTTCAAATAAAAATATTTATTAATTATTTTAATTTACGAATTATGAAAATTAAATAAAGCAGATTATAATTGATTCAGAAATTTAAAAAAAATGCAGTTATTCCTTAGGTTTGTGATTTACGCCTGATAAAGCTGACCATGAGTGGTGTGAAGTGTACTGTGCAGATTGGTGGGCAAAGAACGGAAGAGTTCTTTTCAAGAAAAGGACTTCCCCAAGGTGATGCGCTAATATGTCTCTATTAACTTGGCACTTGAGAAGGCAGTTAGGGACACTGGTCAAGAAACTAGCGGAATGGTTTACAACCGCATGGTCAAGCTTTTAGCCTATGCAGATGATGTGGACATTGTCGTTTCATTCTGTAAGAGAGAGTTTCTTGGCTCTGTTGGGCGCCGCCAGAAAACTCGGGTTAGAGGTGAACGAAGGAAAAACTAAGTACATGGCCACAGGAGAGGACCCACAACCTGGCGAATCCATCAATGTTGGTCCCTTCAACTTTGAGAAAGTGACCCAGTTCACGTATTTAGGGTCACTGAGGGTATATGCACCTGAGGTTGAAGTGAAGAGATAAATGAATATGGCCAATAAGTGTTGTTAAGTCCTCCGCAAAGAATTCACCTCCCGCCTTCTATTCTGGCAGACCAATCTCCATCTTTTGGACATTGATCCGCCCAGTCCTGTTGTATGGATCTAAAACAAGGACGACAAGTAACAGAATCGAGTAGGACCTATTAGTCTTTGAAAGGAAAATCCTCCGAAGAAAGAGGAGGAGTCCATCTCAACGGGGACTGGAGAAGACGAACGAACAGCGAAACATATGCAATATTTAATGAAGAGAATGTTGTTCTGACAATGAAGCTTGTGAGATTGCGATGGGCTGGGCACGTGGCTAGGATGGAGGACTAGGCAATCCCTTCGGTCTTGACTTAACCTCTCCATGGCACTAGGAGAAGAGGGAGACCGAAACTGAGATGGTCGAATGGTGTGGCGAGAGATGCCAGAAATGTCCTGGGAGTGAGTACTGGAGGGGACTGGTGGAGGAGTGCCAAGTTAATCATAATAATAATATGTCCCAAATGGTTTTCCGAGAGTATTTAAATCCTCTTAATGTTTTATTAATACCGAGGAGAGACCCGAAGTGTAGGTGTAGCCACTTAAATTTTCCAGTTGAGTCATCTTTCATCATTCCAAATGTTTCACATATATAAAATAAGAATTCGCCGCACATCCTTCCTACTTGACAACATATGGACATTAGCCATAAAATAGCATATAAGGAGTGCCTGAGGAATCTATTCAGAAGAAAGGCACCTAATACCATGCCTTCTTATCTAATGTTTATGGACTTGGAGAAGTATTGTAATCCGCAATTTCGAAGTTGATAATTACATGATCACTTATTACAGCTGGTATTTGCTCTTATCACTGTTATCTAATACACGGCGGCCTTTCAGGCCCTTCATTTGGCCGCCCTAACAGGCGAAGGTTGATCATTGATTGACGCGGATCATTTGTCTTGCAGTTCACGCCCTTCAGCGGCTATAGAAAAACAGGAGGGGGAATCTTATGGCCGTCATTCGCTTCGTGAAGGATTAAACCAGGCCTGCAAATGTTCCCATCACAATGCATAAATCATTTTAGGAAGCCAAAAAACAAAGGAAAATGAGAAAAAAAGGGGAGTATGTTTTATGGAGTAAACCGTTATACCCGATCTCGTTCTCTCTTTTAATCCTTATGCGAAAATCCGCACATGAAGGGTCACTCTGAAAAGGTGAAAAAGGGAGGGAAATGTTTGAAAAAACAGAAAGAGCGTAAACAAAAACCCAAAAATGGAGAGTGAATTAATTTTGTTGTGTTGCCGGGTATTTATCTTCTGACAACCCTCCGCCTGTCGAGGACTGTTGTTTCTTTTCAATTTCGTTACAATCTTTTGACAGGGCATTAACCACTGTGAGACCATTAGCAGGGGACAATGAAATATCAACATTGTAATCCTTTCTTGCTTCATCTCAATCCTATAGGCGGCTCCCTTTCATCAGCCATCAGGAAAATACACGGCAGGTTTTCCTCCCGGCTTAAGGCTATACCCGCTTTCCAATTTGTAAATGAAATCCAGTCGTTCTGCCAATGGATGAACTTGTTTCATTGCCTATCAGTTATTAATTAACACTTTTCATGATATCTTTGTCCAAAACACATATTTGTTTATGGCATAGGGTTTAAATATTTACCACTGTATATCTATTCTCCCTAGATAAAGGATACCGTGTCCGCAAAATAGCTAACAATGTCATAAATAAATAGTACAATCAATACTTCCAATTACATATCAATTCCAATAACAATGTGAACTATTTCCTTTAATCTGTTTCTATAAGTAACAAAAAAACAAATTTTAATAGGTCTAAGTTATGTAAGATGGGCTCTCTTGAAACTAAAAAAAACACCTCCGGATTACATTTATTATATTATACGTAATTATCACCAAGTTATACCACTTCAACTGTTTTTCTTATTCCTTTACTTATCCAATGTGTAAGTAGAAGACTCTTTCATTTCTAGTCGATGTTTCGTTAATTCTTAACTTAATGAATACCTTCCCATCTGTTAGCAGTATGAAAACATTGATTATTAGAAAACAATTGATGTGCAGTTTTCAAAGAATCTATACCTTTCAGTGCAGCTTGAATCCGAAAAATTTTTAAGCGGGTTTTTTCTACATTTTTCCTGCTATTGTAAAACTTATTTATAAAAGACAATTTTAATTAATTAAAAGTACTGTTCTTTAAACATGTAAAGGTAGTCCGGAACATGTACTTACACTTATTGCTGCTTGTATATGTAAAACTGTAAATAAAGGTTGTTTAAAAAAAAAAAAAAAAAAATCCGAAAAAAGCATTTTCGGCCATCGCTGTGTATCATTTTAGACTCGGATTCGATGATTGCACCAAATTTAAAACACTTTTCATTGACTGTTGAACCAAAATGGCTTGTACGAGTTGAATAAAACTCTCCTTAAAGCTATTCAACTTGGTTTTGTAACGGGTTTCGAAATCTACAAATAAAATTCACGTCGGACCAATAGTTTATAGTAAATAACTGAATATCTCCTTAAACAATTTTTATTTGAAAGATGATTTACTTCTTCACAAAAACCGAAACTTCAATGGACCACTTTTCGGAAAGGTACAACAGGCAATATTCATTTTGTAGACTTTGACACAAATCTTTTGATATCTTAAACGTAAAAGTTCACTATTCTTTTATGCACGATTTTATTCCTTATATATCTTTATTTTTGCTAATTAAGAGTATAAGCTTTTTAGGTGAACGGCTGTCAACAGAATAAATGATTTATTTCTCACAGCCGGTTTCGTTTTTACAATTTAGTTCAACAACTCAGTCGCTCTCTTACTGCTCTCTAATAAAAGAAAGTGTATTGTACACACTCTAAAAGTCTCGAGAATGTTGCAGTTTAGAGTCGAAAATAACCCGATTCGGGACTAGGCCTAATAAGTAAATATTGTAGTAAAGGCCACTCATTGGTAGTGCAATGAAAAATTATCGACCACGTACAAAAATCGAGCAAAGCATAAAACTTTCTCTCAACTAAATAAAGAAGAATAATGTTTAGTACCCACATTTCCGAGCATAAAATATTCTTTGACTGGAGCTAAAGGTAGCAAAGAGCAGAGTTTTTAAAATATGCATTGCTCTTCCTGGTAAACACTCACTAATTATTCAACGAGATTCAGAAAACTGAAGAAGCGATCGTTGAATATGTTCAGAAACGTCGAGAAAATGTAAAAAAAATATATATAAAATTATGGATTCTTCCACTGATTATTAATAATTCATATATATATATATTTAAGTATTGTGGGTTATATCTGTTATTAATGGAAAACGAACTTACTCAAGGGCGGATCCGGGGGGGGGGGGAGCACGGGGGCACGTGCCCCCCAGACAGTTTTTTTGTGTACTGTGCAAATCATATGATCATAGTTGTTAAAATAACCGAAAGAACATGAGTGAAACTATTCTTTTGATATTTTAACAAACTTTCTATAGATACTACAAGTTAATTTGTCCTTACTTATTCATACTACTATTAATTTTTTGTATTGATAGTTACAGAGGAATGTAAAGAATAGATAGGTGCTCTTATCCCTGTTCTTTTTTCTATTTCTTTGCTTATTCGTTTGACGTAGCTTTATGGTCAATCAGACAATGGTACACTGGGGGCCTAAATTTTGCCTATCAAGGCATAACTAGGATTATAATAATTAGTGATAATTATAGTAGTTAGTGATTATTAGTCTTGTTTTTTCAATTATGTTCACCTACTGTTGCATCCCCAGATGTGGCACAACACTGCCTCCATTCCAAGTGTCTACTCTAGTATTACAAGTGCCTGCATTTGGTAAGATTATTCACAGCTACAATTTAACAATATTTGCTTGTCTATTGGTAATATATTCACATCTCAATAGAATTGGTAATAACCTCCGCCACTGAAGTTAGTCTTGTAAGTCCCGCCGCCCCAATTGGCGGTCCCAAGTAAGAGCATCGATATTGGGCTGCAGTTTACAATCAGATGAAGGGAAGACAGAGGCGGTCAGGATTACAGGGCCTAAGGCAATTCTCTTTAGCCCTTGGTTAATTAGTAGCTGACCGCTCCTAACTGCGGGGTCCAATTGACCGCCTCGTCTTCTCCGGGGAGCTCCGAGGGTGCGAGCAATGTTCATTACTGTCGAGTGCTTGTTGTTCGAGCTGTGGGATGGGAGATATTCGATGGTAGTCGGCACTGCATAAGTAGTTCTCTTTATGGATTTATGTTAATGAAGAGAATCTAGAATATCAGTTGGCCTTATATATCTGGGGGCTCGCCAAACCTCTAAAAAGTATCAAAAATATGTGGAAAAATGTAGTTGTTGAGCGGTATCTAGGACAGATCAATTCTCTGTACAGCCGTTGTCCAGGAAACAGTACAGTATCTACCACGTAATGTGCCCAAGACTGCATTAGTTGTATGTTGAATAATATTGATACGAATAATATTGAGTCCGGGTGGAGGTCAGAAACAGGACGTATGTCATTAGTTGTAGTGTTACATTTTTTTTTTTATCAGAACTATAGATTAGAACTAATTCAGCCGACTAGCGATACAATATCAGCTCGTTATAGAATAAATTGGTCAAATCCAATTTGACCTTGGTGGACCAGCTTACTCGTACTGATACTGTCTCATCTGTCTTCAAATAATTAGTCTTATATGCGTGGAATATGGCTTCACTCGTGATTACTGTAACCTACATAAAAATCTAAAATATAAAAATATTAGTAGCAAATAGTATATGTATTAGATATTACCAAAATTTATTAGTATCAGAACCAAAAATATTTTAAGTCCAAGTTAGGTACATACATTTGAGAGATTTATAAGATTCTTATACTGTCAGTTCCAAAAAAAATAAAAATAATTATTTAATGATATTCTTGACTAAGAACCTTTGGGATAAGAACTATTCTTATAATGGCTTATAAACAATGTATGAAGGAAAAAATAAGTTGAAGAGCATGTTGAAGCAGCTTGGAACAGCTACGAGCTTCGAGTGAGTGATCTGCGGCCGCGACAGGACGGGCAGGGCAGGACGAGGCTGTTGGCTGTTCCCTCTCAGGCCTCCTTCACCTGTTCTATGTCACTGCCTCTTCATTTCATTACTTCCACTTCTCGATTTATTTTCTTGTGCCTCCTCCAAATCTCTTATATGGCTCTACCGCCTCAATTCCACTAACTACTAATCAGCTGATTGTTTCGTTTGCTCTCCGACCCTCAATTATACTCGAGCAGTCTTGCATCTTGGCATTTACTTGTTAATCATTTCTTAAAGCTTGTCATGTTGGATAAACACATCGATAACATTAAATTGAAAGTCGGATGCCGTTACCCCCAATCTGGCGCCCATACCTTGTGAGATCACCCTTATGAAATCCTCTCGGATGTTAAGCATCGTCACAATAATTATTAAGTTGATTGCTACGCCAAGCAAACGCACTTCAATCTTAGCTGATCTATCAATTAGGGTGCATACTTAACGATTCCGCCTTTTGTAATGTCAAAAATTTTCTTGGGTCTTGTCCTATTTTGTACCGACCGAGGCAACAACTTATTTTTTAATTCTATTTTTGAAATTTTGGAGTTATCCGGTTTTGATCCTGAACGCATCATGTATTGTATACACTTATTTATTAATAACATTTGGTCTACTTCCGCGAACAACTATTTTTTTCGTCCATGCAACTAAATCAATAATAACTTGTTCCATTATTTTCTCGAAGTATCAATCTAATGGAAGTTTTTTGAATCAGTATTATTATGCAGTAGTGTACATGAGGCGTTCAGAATTGAAAGCGGAAACATTTGCAAAAAATTTCAAAAATTGACTTATATAAATTCTTCGCTAGGTTATTTAAGCAATTCCTTCTAATACGACTCTTTTTAGCCTCATTTCTCATAGTTTTGTCCGGTTCGGAACCTAAGTTTTGGGAGCGTTGTTTGATTAAACTAGCAAAAAAAATGAGAGTATTGAGCTTGGGCAGCATATCATAGCATAAGTGTTGATTAATAAATAAACTACTTTAAAATGTAAATAATTATTGAGAGTGGTGTAAAATGATCGGTGGATGCAGTCAATTATTACACAAAATAAGAATATCTCATTTTGTTTGATAATTGACTGCACATCCTGACTATTTCTCCCACTCTTAGAATTATCAAGTCAACTATATCAAATTAAATATATGATTGTTGTTCGGAGTGTCAGTATATATGAAAATCAGACTAACGTTAATAATTTAAATTTAACTAGTTCAGACTAGAATTGATTTAGAAATTAAAAAAAGAACACAGTTTTCACTTATATCGGCAGTCCTCATGACTGCCTATTTTTTATTTTCGAGAATATTAAAATGAAACGAATGAAAAGTTAAAACTTGTTGTGTCTTAACTGGAAGCGATAATGTGCGGTACTGATACAATCAATCCTCTAATTGTAGCCGATAAAGAGGCAATGAGCTCTAATCGATCGATCACGAAACGTTATCCTAAAGACCACACAAGAATGAAGAAGGGAGGAAGCGGAGATGAAAGCTCTAACGTAGTACATTGATTTTGGCCCTTAATAACGTGTAATTAGCCGGAGCGAGGCATCACGCGAGGCTTAAATATTTGACGATATAGGTCCCATGGGACGAGGCTATCCTCCTGGTCATCGGTAAACAATGACCGCGCCTACTGAATTAGTAACTACTGTTTACTGGCCCTCCCTCAGGTAGATTTAGTAAAACCTCCTTCTCGTGATCCGCTCCTATTTAAGAAACGCCAATCTTCCTATACTCCCTATCGTCACGATATTACTAAGTCCTAGGATGAATTTACGATTAGCAATATAACGACACCATTAGGCTCAAAATCGCTAAAGTTTTCAAGCTATCGTGAACGGGATTAGTCAAAGCATTCGAGTCACAATGGTAATTACAAAATCAATGTTTCAACGATAACAGTGCCAGATCTAGAGGTACAAAATAGGCGGCGGATTTGGTTTAGTAAAAATGGCAATGGCCTGAAGTAAATTGATTATAAATTCGATTTGTAACAAAGAACTTTCATCAATGCTATTATCAGAAATGTTTTATATCTATAAATATATCAGCTCTAAGATTAGAAATAGAGAAGGAAGGAAGGAAGGTAGGGAAGTAGGGAGTAGAGATGTAATAGTTAAGAGTATGTAAGTATGTAAGAGAGTAGTCTGTAAGTTAGATGTAGCCCATAGCCAATAAGTCACAATGGTAGTTAATAGAAATAAGTCACCTAGTTAGTTCATTAGAATGTCTCTTTTATATCTCTTGTATAACCATATTATAATGTTCAATTCCTAATAGATATTAACAAAGTGCAATAATAACAAAAAAACCTGTACCACTACACTCCATGGAGCGTCTTGGGTTCTTTACGTGTACTGAGGTACAGACTGCTGTTACTGAGCTGTTATACAGGCGGGTGATTTGTCATAGATCACGCTCAACCGTGATCTCTAATCAAGGGTACCATTTTATAGAGCGTAGGTTTGCCCCAGGATAGTCCCCAAATCAAACAAGGCTGTTAACAGATTAAATAAATTATCTGGCACAGCCGGATTCGAACCCGGGACCATCGGTAAGGTAACTGAGAGCTGTACTGCTGAGCTATCCTGCTAGCCCTACAAAAAGCAATACAATATTATAGTATAAACTATTTGAATTTGTATCTCTGCTTCCAATGGATGGCTGGAATCAGTCATTTAGTATGAAATGTTGATTTCACAAGAAGGAACAGCCTATTTTAAGGGTAGTAACAATGATAACAATCACAAATCCTTGATTATGGTTATCATAATATACTTGTCACTTGTCAAGTATTCGTTAAAGATCCATGTCCTAATTTTTGAATAAAAGAAATAACCATAGAAATGTCTCAGAAAATGTTTTGCAGGAAACAGAATATGTAGAAATGAAAATAATAATGTTGACCAGAGAATGGAGAAGAATACAGTAGAGATTAGGCTTATAATTATCCAATTCAGGCGATATGTATTAATTGAAGCATAGTGCTTTAGGAATTATCCCCACTTCTTTGTTCATGCGTAAAATGTGCTCAACCAAATTCCGACACTCTACAACAGAAATTGCTTTAACCAGGCGTTTATAAATGTTTTAATATTAATAATGTAGGCGTTTTTGAATGTTTTGAAAAATGTAATAAATATATTTATTAATTTATTTTTACATATTTATTGCGAACTAAAGATTACACTTTTGCTGGTAATGAACTCATTTGCTCTCCTTTGACAATTTAGTTCCAAATATTTTTGCTGAAAACTTTTAAATTTCTTGATTGTTGCTCTCAATTTATCTCTTTTTATGGTCTGCGGATATATTTTAGTTCCCTTCATACAGCACTCAATCAGCCTTGTACTTCGTCTCATTGCGTACTGTAAATGTGCGTTATTTTTTGATAGTCGATTTATCATTATTCATTACTCTGTCTAAATGTCATTATTAGTGGTTATGATTATGTTTTTCTTGTTCATCCAGTACTGCTTCATTCGCTCACTAAAGGCATTCTTCCTTACTTCGGTCCACATTGATCTTTGGGATGTGGTTAGTGTCTTCTCTGACATCACGTCATTCAATGTATATATATTTTTTTACGATTGAGCGACCATGGAATATGTCTGGTTTACCTCTTTCATTCTTTCATAATAAGTTTTCTTTCCTGCGTCCAATCTGTGTCATTCTTTATGCATTTATTTATGGTATTTATTCAAAACTGGGAGCATTCTGAAGTTCCTGCTTAACAGGAGAACGCCATTCAATACCATCCGAATAGTTCTTTTTTTTGGCGAAAGGCTGCTTATATCTTCTCATTAAATATATTATTTATATTATGATTATTTACTTTTTTTCCGTCTTCTTTCACTTGCTTAATTGTCGCCTGAATCCGGAAAGCAGCAATCTATTCTTGTTCTTTTCCTAAATACTTTGCAATGATGATGATGATCCGGTGAATAGGAGACGGATAAAGACGGATGACAGAAGGTGGAAGAGGGTGTCTGGAGGGCGGGGATGTTATCCTAGAGGGAGGAAGGCCTCTGTTATTCTGCGGTTCCCCACAAACAGGCCGCTAATCCAAGATCTCCGGTCTTCACCATCATCACAAACACGACTTCCTCTTCTTCGTTTGCTAATAAGTCATGTTGATTTATATGTAAAAACAAGCTTAATTCTGTAATACTATTGTCACTTAACAATTTTTCTTTATACGAAAGAGCACCCCTCTGTAGTAGATGGTGGTATAACTTAAACTCATTAGTATAATTGCATCTCAGAAGTATCTTTTGCTTTCTCATTACCTGCAGTGGTAGGGAAGCTTCATACTCGTGAAGTAAGTGAGAACAATTGTTTCCTCAGTATGGAGTATGCTCCAATAAATATTAAATTTGATCAAATCCTTACTTTACTTTCCCTCTGGCCGCATTCACTCTGAGGCCATATAAGAGATAAGTGATATATCGTAAGCGATACGCGACAAGCAGAGACAGTTCCCTGAAATCTAAAGACACACGACAAAAAAAGGTTCAAACTCGTGCGATTGTTCAACACATTGGAAGTTACATATCTCTTGAAGTGAAACTTGCCGGTTTGTATTGTACGATATTTCGAGCTATGAATATGACTGGTAGAAGAGAAGGTAACTCGTTAATTACTTTAATAATCTCATGAGTGCATCCAGAACTATTCCATTGCCGCATTCAGAGAATAAAGATTTCGGTTTTCTTCCCATCATAAGTCTAAACCTATAAACCACTTCAATAACTTCGTTACTTGTGTTCAGATTTGTTACTGTAGCAGTGAAAATTGAGCAGTCATCAATATTTTTCCCCAGGCCGCGCCGAATCGTCGGAACTGAACCTTCCCAGTAGTAAATCTTCGCATTATATTCCTTACGATATATCACTTATCTTACATCGCCACGGTGAGGACGTGACTTTAAGAATCCACAAACTTATTTTCCAGTACACACCTATATTTCAAGAATGAAAAGATTTGATATAAAATTGCAGTGACTCACTTTAAGTGACCCAACATCATTATTATCAAATTTCTAAATCCTTTTTTTCTGTTAAAAGCCAACATCTCAAGGTATTTTTTTAAAAATGATACCTACTTTAAATATATAGTAACTCTGTTTAAAATTAACTTATATATTAATTATAAATGAAATATTAAGGTTAATGTAATGTAATATTCAGGTATTTTTGATAATGTAAAAAATTGAATGATTCAACTGATTTAGTTATTCCTAATTTCGCCAGATTCCGATAATTGGAATGACCAAATACATTTAAATCACCTATTTCAAAAATAAACTCAGTCTACTTACACTTTGTCATAACCCAACCAAAGTGAAATGACTAAAACTAATAACAATCATTCCTCTTAACCAAAAATTATGCATTTCCCCCCTAGCCCATTGGCGTATTTATTTATTTGTAATCGATATTTATCAAGACTAAGAAATCTCTTTTACTGCACCAGATGCATTTTCAGAGAGGGATGAGGATGATTGGTTTGCTGGATTTCTCATGAATGGATAGGAGTAAGACTTTGGTGATGGGGCTCAATAGGTTCAATAGTTAATAGGCTTCCCGATTTGGAATAAAAATGATCCACAACTACAGAAACGCCTATAGCTTTGCCCATAGATCTCTATTGAACGGGATGGAAATGATTCTTTAACCTTAATTGTACGAAATGAGTGATAGGTGGGTTCATTCGTAATCGGTTGATTACCAAAGGAAAGCGGTCCAAACACATACCTCTATTCAGTGGGAAGAGCTATAAGGCAAGTCTTGACCGCTGGAACGTGAGGCTTCAGGATCTGATGTCATCTCGTGAGAACAATCCGAGACGATCCAATCAAGAACATTGACACCAATTAGCATGATTTCTTACAATTAACCCAAGGACCGTGCTAGTTCACACCACCACTACACCACTACACCACTTCATCACTTCATCACTACACCAATACTACGCTTCTAATTCATCTCCATCCAGTCATAAGGACACTCACTGTCGTACTACTGGCAAATGGTTTCTCCATACAACCTGGGTTGATCTGTAAGTATTGATCTGCTACAATTATTTTTTGTATTTCCTTTTTCATATCTTTGCAAATTTATTATTAAAGTATGAATCAAAATCATAATTATAAACATTTTATGGATAATCATTAAAACAACCGGAACCAAATAATAAGTAATTTTTAGCTCAAAAATCCACAACATTTAATATGATTTGAAAATTAAAGAAGTAAAAAATTGAGTATTTTGTTTTATTTTTTACATTTTTTCTTATTCAATTACTAAGAAGTAACTATAGTTTAATTAGTATATGCTTAATACATTTATTTTTAATAAAATTTCCCTAATTCCAATATATTTTAATGTTTATATTTATTTTTTTTATTTTACTTATTGTTAAATATATTTATTAAAAAAATTCTGATGATTTCTGCTGTTAACAGCGAATACTTATGTGTAAAGGAATGTTAAATTGGTTTTATAAAAAAAAATTAATATTTTAATTTTTCACAACCCATAAAAATTTATATTATTAAAAAAAATCAAACTAGAATGACACCTTTTTTCCTGTACATATAAATTATTCAGAGCCATTGAAAGCACCTATGTGTATTATAAGAGTGGGTTAGTAATATTTTTTAGTTATGTATAAATGTGATGTGATAAGAATAAATGTTAGGCAAACCGAAATTCTTTCTTCTGACAAGAATTTTTGATGATAATAATAAAAATGTATCTGAAAAAATTATAAGTTAACTAATTAGAAAAAAAAATCAAATAGATTTTAAAAATACAATATAATAATTATATCATAAAATATTATAAAAAGCGTTTAAATCTGAACTTATATTAAGGTAAATTTACTTTTCAAGATGTTATATTGGAACTATTTATATTATATTTATCCATTATATCGTCTTTCTGATTATAAAACCGACATCACGGAGGCAAAGGGTCACAATAGTCTATACAGTTATAATGTTTGTGAAACAAATGATAAATTAGGTTAAAAAATTATTTCTAAGTAAACTAATTCAGGCAATAACTGATAATTTTATCTCGTAACAGGACCAAGGACCCTGTAATTCATAAGGTCCCTTCTAAATAACTAACTTGTTAAAAATCTTGTGAAATTTTCTAATATCAAATAATGACTCTAAGTAATATGCTCTTTAGTTTTGGTGATAATCTGAGGATTCACAAAAAAATAATTTTCTATTTCGGAGAGCTTTCACACGTGTCATTCACTTCACTCGGTTACTGAAAGCCTTGTTGCTAACGCCTTTTTGCCCCTTTTTCTACTAAGGTTTGGTGGTAATCGATTATATTACATTAAAAAATAAAAAGCAGACGTGAAATCAATTTATAAATATTTATATGTTGGTATAAAATAACAAGCTTTAAGTAATTACTATTTAATAGGGCGATTTTATAAAAATATTATTTTATTTTATATAAGCCAATACAATTGTTATGGTTCAAATAGTTTTCGTTTATATAATACATTAATCTGTTACATTAATGATAAAAATTAAACACATGAAACAATGAGTACTAGTAAGGAAGCCGGTGTATTGTCATCTAATCACTCATGTAATTATAACTAAATTAATATATTATAATTATTTAGAATAGAATAGAAATAGAAAGAAAAATTATTTTAGTCTGGGACCAGGTCCCTTAAGAATAACAATATTGTACAGGAATTAATAGAAATATTTCTGGCCAATCGGCTACGTTATTGGAATACTACAATTAAATATGAACTAAAGCGTATGTTCTGCTAGAGAAAAATATATATATATAAAACAAAAAACAATAATAATAAATTAATAGGATAAAAATTACAATAAAACAGAAATTGGCTAATGGAAAAATAAAAAAGTTGATAAGAATATCAAGTAATATGAATAATAGTATCATAATGAGTGTGGCATATTTTCACACATACACATACATACATACATAAAAACATTCACATATTAATTATTTACATGTAAGAAATAAAATAAAATAATTAAATAAAAACATATACTGATATTATATTATATTGATATACTGATATTATATTATATTGATATAATAATTTATTTAATCTTAGTTAAATATCGCAGTGCTATATCGATACGGAGGACTTCACAAATATCGGTGTAATTTCATGGCGTGTCTCGTCGGATTGTTTGGACACCCAGACGGAGATGTCAAAGAAAGCGAGCATATGTATAAATCGAAAGCCAAACGTTAAATTTCAAACAGAAAGTTCTGTTCTAGGAATTTTAACTAATTACTTGATTTATACCCTCAATAAAGGCGGTGCTCATAATTGGTGAAAACCTGGGGGTTGAGTAGGATTTCGTACGAATCAACTCACTGTGCATGCAGGCAACAATCACCTCCTTTCACGTTGTCCTAGAAACAGTACAGTCTCTGCAATGAACTGAACCAAAGTACTTAGATCTTAGTGGTACAGGTTTTTGTTAATCATACAAGGCTACATAAACTGAGAGATGTGTTCTACTCGGTGAAATATATTATATCGCATGCTCACAAGGACAGAGAGTAAGTCCGGACGAAGGGACAGAGATGAGAGAGAGGACAGACAACCTCGCCTTGATGAAGGTGAAAAATTAAAGGTCGTTGAAGTAGATAGGCCTAATCAGGCTTAAGTGGATTGAGGAGGGGAGAGGAGAGGGAGGGGGGGGGGGGGGTTAATTCATCAGCAGCTCACAACCGGCTTAGCTTGACGAGAATTAAAGCAATAGTCCATCATTCGTCATCTCTTACCGCCCCTCTCTTCTAGATTTTATTATTGTTTTTTTAATATTTACAAGATAATAATATTAAGTTTGTCTCATCCTAACCAGAATCTTCAGGATTAGGATTTTTTATATCCCAAGACACGGTAGTATCTTGTACCAAGTACTAAGGCAAAGCTTAGTAATTAAGACAAGTATATAACTACTAGCAGGACTAACTGTGGTTTTCGCATATTTTGAGACCAAAAAAATAATATTTAAAAAAAACACACTTTTATAGCTAGACGAGCTAAAAAGTTGAAACTGAATATTAGTTTAAAAAATTAAAGAACACACGCTTTTAGCCATACGAACTAAAAATTAGATATTGAATAATATTTAAAATATAAACCTTTAATAGGAAATTTTTTTTTTTTTATTATTTTATTGAGTTGTACAACTGTAATTTATACATCTAGTACAATTGCTATGAGAGTAAATAATACATGATAGGACATGTAGAGATACTACCCACTGGCAGCACTCTAATAAAGTTCTATAATACAAGGTCCCGAGGCCATCTTCTCTTCAGACGCCTAGGAGGATTGTCCGGGATGGAATTGGATGCAAGGATGGAAACTAGTGGGTTTGGATGGGTTTGAAGTTTATTGTTGAATGATAGGTATCTGGAATGGGCTAAATCGGTAACATATGGAACGTTAAGGTCATTATGGATGGTTTTATTTGTGACAAAATAAGGAGCGTTTAGGATTTTGCGAAGGTTTTTGGATTGCAAGGATTGGATACGAGAGGAATACTATGGTTTGGTGGAGCCCCATAGTTCAATTCCATAAGTCCATATAGGCCTTATAACAGTCACATAAATAAGTCTTTTGTAATTGATCTGAAGCTTTGAGCGCTTATCCAGTATGTGTTGAAGTAGTCGGAAACGTCTAGCTGTTTCTTGTCTTTTCAATCTTGTGTGAGGGTTCCAAGTAAGACGCTTGTCTAAGTAGAGTCCCAGGTAGCGAATCTATTCAACAGGGATAAGTGGAGTACTATTAAAGAATACAGTAGGACAGGAAGTCATGGGTTTTCGACGAAGGGTAAAGGTAATTTGATGGGACTTGCTGGGATTGATTTTAATTCTCCAATTCCGACACCATTCCTCGAAGCTTGATAGGTGTAATTGAAGGGATTGGGATGCAATATATAGGTCGTTGTTAACTGATAACACACATGTGTCATCAGCATACGTGGAGATGAAGGTGTTAGGATGGGTTGGAATGTCAGCTGTATATACTGTGTAAAGGATAGGACCGAGGATGCTACCTTGAGGAACGCCAGCAGACTGGGAATAATAGGAAATAAAACTAAAAAGTAGAAAATAATTTCAAATTTAACTAAAAGAATGCTGATCCAGTTATAGCATCCCATACTGTTCAACCCCATATCACTGACTTTGAAAAATGTTGTGTAGAACAGGTCCGGATACTTAGTACTACACCACTCCAAATTGCTCCCTACTTTGTTACGAACAAAGTAATCCATAATGACCTTAATGTCCCATTTGTTGCATTATCCAAATTATCCACTGATTGGTATACTAAACCCACTTACTCTGGCCGACTTCTTAATTATCACTCCCAACATCCACACCACCTTAAAATTAACGTCGCTAAAAATATCATTCATCGTGGCCTATCCCTCTCTGACGCCTGCTTCCATACAACCAACACCCACCGTATCAAAGAAATCCTTTTTAAAAACAATTTCCCTCCCTATATTGTTAATAAACTCATCCATGACTACTATAACCCCCCTCACCCCCACCCGATCGCCACATCAATTTTTTCATGTCAAACTACATTCCCACTCAAACCCACTAGTTTCAAACCTAGCAACCTCTTCAATTCCTGATAATCCTCCGAGACGTCTGAAAAGAAGATGGCCTCGTGATCACGAGGTCGATCTTCTAAGTTGAACTTGCTATTTGTGTACTACCAATGGGTACCTACCTAGTTTCTCTACTTGTCTTTTCATGTCAATGTATACATTCATTATATTTACTTGATGTATTCTGTTATACAGTTGTGAATTTCATTAAATAACTTTAAAAAATAAAATAAAAATAAAGTGATGAACAAAAAAATTGATTTTATATTATAATAACTTAGGGTGCTTGATGTTAATGATGTCATGAAAATATCTTAAAATGCACCTCAAATTTTATTACAATAAAATGGATTTTTTTTGTTCTTCGCTCTATTATTATTTTTAACTTTTTATATTTTAAAATTGAAAATTACTTTCTATTTATATGGACTTCTCTAAATTGTCTTTATTTAGTTTGAAAGTGTCTTTTTTTGAACTATTATTTATTCAATTTTTCATTAAATACAGTTAAATGCACCTAAATAAACGTTTTTCTTTCTGATTATTATTTGAATTTTTTGTTAATGTTAATTAAAAGTTTTTTTTACAATAAAGTACTCAATTATAAAAAAAAAAATAGATAAATTTTATTACTAAATAATGCAAAACATATTTAGAGGGACATGATTATACATGCTTATGGTAAGCTGGTTATATTTAATTTTTATCTGACTGGGGTACATACAATTGTTGAAAAATTGGATTAAAAATGTTCGCAATGAAATTTTAAACATATTCGGTTTCCCAGTACTAATAGCTAACAACTAAAAAGGACTGGACATGTGATTAAAATTTTCATGATAGAATAGTTCATAAACTTTTATATTTTTAACAAAGCCTTGGTAACTATCCCTAAATATTATAATATTTCAGAAGGAATTGCAAAGCTAAACATAGTTGGCCCAACTTTGGGTTAGTGAATTTATATTTGAGAGAATAGTAGACGGATGTAACCGTGAATTTCCTTTTCATAAGACATTTAGAGATAAAGATGGGGAGGGAGACGACACAGTTATTTAAATAAAGAGATACATGAGGAAGAGTTCGGAAGAAGACCCTTTGAAGTGCCATCTGCATCGCAACCATCGCCCGCCCCGCGGCACTACAATTTACATCCCAAAGCTCTCCTCTCATCCTCCCTCTCCATACGGAGCAAGAGTCGGAAGCTCTTTCAATCAAAATTTATAAAATAAAGTAAACAGCCTGTCTCAGCCTCGCAGTTCCTGTCACAGGGGATGAATTTCAATTGTTAATGTTTCGTAAAATAATAGAATCTTTGTATGCTACCAGCATAAACTGGTATACTCAATGTTTTCTTAGCCCTTATCACACACTAAAAAAACAAAGCAACAATCATTAAATCTTTATAACGTAGGAGCATGTGCAGGCATGTGAAAAAGCAGCACCCACGATTTCATATTATTGGACTTAAACCTTTGGTGGTAAAACAATGACTTCCTCCCGATACATATAATAACATCCCACCGATTCCAGTAGGACAGTTCCAATACTTAGGATTCTATCTTGATACAGGTTTAAGTTTTAATCCTCATATTAGACTGAAACGACAAGAAACTGCTCTCCATTCCAGGCTACTTCAACCATTACTATTATGACTATTATGATTATTATTATGACTATTATAAGAATTAGACTTTTGGAGTAGAGCTTTGCGGCTTCCCTATCAAATACCAAACGTACCCAATCCTTAAAATCCAAAATCCTTAATTATCCTTATTTTGTTATGAATAAAGTCATCCACAATGCTGCTGATTTGGCCCTCACACGTTATCAGTCGTCCTTTCATGACAAACTTTATAATCGCTCAAACCCATTTGTTTCGAAACCAGCAACCTCTAAAAGTTAAATTTGTTATTCTACTACTATCATTCTACTACTATTATCAGTGGGTAAGCCTTTATCTCAATAAAAAAAAAATTGGTTAATGTGAGAGATCTTTAATATAGTCCTTTTTTCTCTCTCTTTTTATTTTCTTCAAATCATTTATTAGGTCTATCAAAAAAGTAACGAATATCAACATTACTCTTAATCATAGAAACATAAACAAACAGTCCTTACAAGGTGTTTAGTTAGTAAGCGTGTAACCAATAGTTCCTGCAGAAAAATCTGACTTATTCATACAAAGGTTGAACTATTTCACATACGGTATAAAAAATGGTGGCAAATCAAACGTGTTTCATTGACATTCATTGACAGTTGGATCTTTACAAACTCTAAAACTGATTCAAAAAGTGAGTAAAATCTTGTTAAACATGCACCTTTCGACAACCAGCGTACCTCAGTATGTAACAGCAATCGTTGGAAGTCTTCATCATTTTCATCGCACATTTGTACACAACGCATTCCTTCTGATTTTGTTAACTGCATTAAATACAATTTGAAGCGATTGGTGCAATCTATCACTTAAATTTTTCGATCCTAGGTGTTGTCGGTGGATGACACTGTGAATTGCAGTTACCACTGGTTATCTTTTGGCTTATAAACCCACCATATCGCCGACCTTGGCAGAAGCTCCATCTGTTGCCACCGAAATAACGTTTTTGAATGGAATCGATTTGCCCTTTGAAAAATCACTCAGGACATTAAATATTGATTCACCTTTAGTGTCCGTCTCGAAAGTTTTCGCGAATAGTAGCTTCATGAATTTCTTCGTCAATAACAAATCGAGCATATGCCAATAATAATGCTTCATTATCAGATAAAGTTTTTTCGTCCAGTTGAATAGAAAAATGAGTTGTTGGCAGATAATTACAAAAGGAACTTTCAATATCAGAGCTCATTTCATCAATACGTCTTTGTACAGTATTGTTGCTCAAAGGAATTCATTTGAGTATGTCAAAAGGAGATTTGTGCAGAACAGTTTTTAACACCTCTTCAACAGCGAGTTGTCCAATGGTGTGTGGTTTTCCAGATTTCGCTATAAGTAATGAGATACTGTAAGATGCCCGAAAGCCATCACGTTATTTACAGAAGTTAAAGCGAGCATACTGTGCACGATGGGTTTCTTTTCATATTTTTCCTACAATTCTTGAAAATATTTCAAATCTTTTCCTATTTTATCAGGATGACACCTTCTTAGATGATCTTCGAGCTTGGTTGGTTTCATAGAGTCATTGCTCAAAACTTTGTTGCATATGGGCAATCGCTTGTCTGCCTTCGATGAAAGAAAACCAAATTTTAAATAATCAACACTATACTGTCGACATTTCTTCTTAGATTCAATCATTTTTTTTATCAGTTACCTACCTGTAAATAGAAAACCTTTGTTTTAGTAATCATAAGGTGGTCTTACTCAACAAGATATGGCTATTTTAACAGAATAGGATTACCTAATTAATTATTGCAATGAAATAAACAAAGTAACTACAGCTAACTGATTCTAATTATTAAAAACAATAAATCGCTTCATAAACGATTAAGAATTATTAATGGATTAAGATCCACAATATAGTTTTATTAATACGGCTGAGCCAATTTTATTGTAATGGAAAACATTAATAAATGTGTATATATTTCTATAAATTCGATAGAAAATACTTTTAAATAATATTTTGATATCAAAACTCCGCGATTTTATTTAATACTTTGATGCACGTTGCAGATAAAGACGCGTACAATTTACGAAAATATAATTTTTTTTGTTCATCATTCTGTGCTTTGACCTTATTTCCTACGTTTTAGTTTTTTTTCATATTAAAGTGTGTTTTTAAACTATTATTTATTTTAGTATCGTTTACACACATTATATTTACACCTACATCACCTACTAAATTGTTATAATACATTCGTCTCTCATCCCTACGGAATTTTCTTTTCCATACTTTTTGCTCCGTTTTGTTTGGGTATCGTTTCTTTTTTTTATTACAAACTCTATACCCCCTACGTTGCTCCATACAACAACAATTCCCAGAAGGCCTATTGAAGAGGGCCCAAGGTAGGAGGTGGCATCTAGGGTAAGAGTGGATGAGGTTTTCATTAGTGGGCTGTTTTTCCGGGCAGTGGCCACGGCCTGGGATTAAGTTGAGGCCAATGGCCTGGAAAGTGGGTACCTCCACCCCCAATAGCAACCCCTCCACTTTCCCTGTCCGTCTCATTATCTTGTTACTCCCTCTTTCTCATTTACTCCATCCCGCTGCCAACTTCTTTATACTTGAGCATATTGTGATGTTGCTGTCCTCTTAAAAACTTGTTATATTAATTATCAAAATACCTTCAAAGTCAGCTTTTGTTCTACATAATTCCTTTTAATTTACCTGTTTCTCGGCAGAAAAATGAGGTTTTGTGTAAAACAATTACTTCCGACATGATTTTAGAATGAAATGACATGGTAATAAGTAAGGTAAGTCGAGCACATATTTATTTTATGTATCATCCTAGTCGATATACTATTAACGTAGTTCAATAAATTATTTACATCCTACTAATATTAAAAATGCCAAAGTTTGTATGTTTGTCTCTCTTTCACGCAAAAACTACTGAACAGATTTAGATGAAACTTGGCAGTAATAGGTATAGGTTATATTAGAGAAGAATTGGTTGATTGTAACTTCTAATATAAGGAAGAAATAGTTGGGGGTGCAGTCAATAAAATAGCTACTTTTATTTACTGCACCCCCAACTATTTCTTCCTTATATTATGATATAGGTTATACATCAGAATAACATAGGCTACAACAAGGGCGGATTAAGGGAGGCACGGGGGCACATGCCCCCCAGACAGTTTTTTGTGTGCTCTGGAGAATCCATTACAGTACATAATTATAGGCAAATCACATGATATATAGTTGTTAAAATAACGGAAAGAACATGAGTGAAACTATTGTTTTGATATTTTGATAAACTTTTGAAATCTTTCTATAGATACTATAAGTTTATTTGTAAGTTATTGTTGGTTTTTCCCCGTCTGCCCGTTGGGCTCTCTCCCCAGATTATATATTTTAAAACTGGCAAAAACAACAATAAACTTCTGTCTGTCCCATTTGTTAATCAGTATCAATGTATGTTTCACGGCTGTGCAGATCGGTCTGTGATGGAATTTGATATGGATAATCTCAAGCCTGGGGAAGGACTTAGGCTACTTTTTATCAAAACACCGCAAAGGCGAAGTTTATATAAAACTGTAACCTGATTGGCTAAAACACCCAGCGGTCAACGAACAGCAGAAACCGCTGAACTTAGTATCTTAAATAGGTAGTATCGTAAATAGGTTCTTTGTATAGCTTAAATGAGCACGAAGAAAGGAATTTGGATAATTCCACCCCCAAGGGTTTCCCCCTTAATACAATAGGGGTTCAAAGATCGTATAGAATCCGTCAGTTTCGAAGTTAGACATCTGAAATTTTGGATGTATGATTAACTTATAGTCACAAAAAACTAAATTATTTATTTAAAATGATCTGTCACAAAACTTTACGTGGCAGACTAAATTCCGCGCGAGCGAAGCCGCGTGCAAAAGCTAGAACTAGTAATAATTGCCACGGCCTATGAATTTAATCACGCATTTCTTCGGGCTTCGATTGTGTCGCTATGATTTTTTCCGATATTTCACTGCCCATTACTGCAAGGGCTTAATTTGAGTCTCAGATCAAGCCTTGAGGCAGATTATTCTTCTCAGATGAAACGTTGGCAAAAAAACTTGACGACACGGTTGAACCCAGATGAAATATGTGCTGAGTGTAATAAAAAAACTATTTACATAGTTTATTTAATATGGTTTATGACGTAATTAGTTTTCAATTTTAATGTACATGCAACATCTTATCTGACTAGTGTATTGAATAGGTACTGGTTAGAAGCTGGCTAGAGAAGGCACCTGAAGTTTCAATGAATTATGAAAAGATAAACTATTAATTTTAATATATATATATAATTCATTCATGCGAACCAGCTTTTGTAAATATTTTGGTCTGCAGAAAAACCTAGAAGCTCAAAACATTTCCAAAGCTCGAAATGTTTTGAAAACCTACAGTAAATTATTCAATAACTTAACTTTTCACACAATGGTTACTCAACTTGCTAGTTTTGAAAATCCTACACATTATATTAGTAATATAAAATTTGTGTTTATTTTATAGCTCTTAAGAAATTATTATATAGAATATATACATATATATATATATCGGCTGGCTTTTTTGGGGCATATCGTAAATAAGACAGTTAACAATAACAATAGATTTAGATTTAGAGTAAAGGAAAAATATATAACACTTGACAAGTAGGGGTAGCCTAGCGATGGCTCGATACAAACCAAGTAGAAGGTGTTTTTTCGTTTTGTTGTTTTTATGTATGTTATTGTTTATGGCTTTATGGTTACTTTATATATGTTTTCACCATATATATAATATATTATAATTTATTTTGTTTTATTGTTATATGGTATAATTTTTTTAATATTTTATTTGAAAAGATCATATCTTTTCTTCTCAAATAAAATATTTAAAAATATATAATATATATATATATATATATATATATATATATATATATATATATATATGATAAGTATATAAACTTATCAGTAAATATAAGAGGAATGTACCCTCTTTTTTAAAATTTTTTATATCAGTTTCAATTTTTCATATCCAGTTTATTTTTTCGTACTGGTCCATTCATACGATTAGCCTAAATCTGATGACGAAGCCTCGACAGTTTCAAATCTTATGAAGACAAATGCCCGTAGTAAGGAGCAGCTACTACTGAGCTAATTGAGAGGCTAGATGTCCCTTGAATGACGCAGTGGCCATTGAGATGGGATTGGGAGCCATGGGAATGCTTGTTCATTATCGTTTCCGCCAGCATTAGGTCATCGACGCTCGGGTTACATTCGTTAATCATCTCTCTAGGGCCAGGGTATGTCCTAACCGTATTGCTCTGATGTGCCTCTCTAAATAGGTGAATGTTTCTCTTAGTTCAGCCAAGTGAATATTAAAAAATATTCTTACCAGCATATTACCAATGAGTACAATCTACCACTCTTAAGGGCAATAAGGGTATTTGTTCAGCGGGCTGTCGCTTCGAGTTGACTTACAAAAAGTTTCAACTGGTTATTCGATTAATTTTTAATATTTTCTAAAAATACAAGTTATCGTGAACTTCAGTATGGAAAATAGAATGTTATTATGGGTAATGAATAGATTTCGGTAATCATTTCATCAATAAATAAAAGTTTCAACTAATATTTTGAAGTATAGATGATATATGTTTGTTGAAACGTTCATTTCTCGATGAAATGATTACCGAAGTATACACATGTACCATTATTAGATTCTCTCTTCCATACCAGGACTGATGATAACTTTTATTTTTAGAAAATATTAAAAGAGAAACGAATCAAAAGTTAAAACATGTAGTGACTCAACTCGAAGCGACAACCTGCATAATAATTCTCGCAATAAGTATGTTTTTTTTGTCCTCTAGCAACAAAAAGCGTACTTGTATTTCACTTTGCGAATATTTATTTTAATTTTGAGTATAAGATGAAATGAATGTGTTTTATATATATAAATATAATTCATATTTTAGTTGATTTTTTAAATATTGGAACATGCTTTGGGACAGTAGAAAATATTACTAAGAACTGTTGTTAGTCCAAAATTCTGAACCTTGTTCAAAAGCTTTTTGAAATATTTTTTCTACTTTATACTTTATTTTTATATGCTTTGGAAACAGTCCTCTTCTAATACTTACTCATTGTATACGTAATCTCATGTGTACTGGTATTAATCTTGACACATTTTTACAATCAATATTGTACATATTGAAAATACTGGTGTGTGGAAATAAGTAATCACGTGCATGATTTGACGCTGATGTGTAGTTTCTTCATCTTTACAATAGAACGGTGAACCGCTTATAGCGTTTCAACAATCCGCGTCAAAGTTCCTATGATCCAGAAGGAATCAGACAAACATTGTCAGAACTGAACAGGACAGAGTCTTTGATGATGACGCTATCTCATTCCATGGAATACCTTTAAATCTTCAGTGTTTTGGACAGTATAGTTAACAACAAGCCTGGCCGAGGAGCAGTAAGCCGAACAAACAGCGGGCCCAGGAGAGGCCTATCGAATGAAAACAGAAGGACAGTGAAAATTAATTGGACAGGTTGAGGAAGACGCACATTTTGATAGTACTCGTTCCTGTTTGGCGCGCTAGGTAATTTGCAATGCTAAACAGCCTGCGATTGGCGCTGTAGCCCTACCCCGGGGATGGATTCAATGCATTTCAATACCTGCTCCGCGCTACCTGTCTTGCCAATAGGCTAACCCCAACTGGTTTTGTAAATAATATTGCGGTCTATCCCTACCCTTCCAGTTCCTAATACGCTATGATGTACCTGTGCCGTGGAAAGGAACAGGTATGTACTCTAATCAACTATTCATGTTGTAAAATAACAAGATTTCAGATTGGGGGTGTAAAATTAACTTAAGTGTAAAAACAAATAAAACTTGAGAAAACTATTTGACGATTGCTAACTGGTTTTTCTTGTGTTTATAAATTTATATCGATAATTATAAGTATCATAGAATCCTTCTTGACCCTTAATTTGTTGTAGTGGTACAGGTCAGAACGAAATCGAAGTTGATATAAAATATAATTTTAAAAATACACCTCTTAGGGAGATGTGGACTTAAGCTTGGGGCTATCTGCCATCCCTCTGAAGGGAAAAATTCTTCATGGGAATACCACCCTAATCACTGGGATGAAGAAGCGGTTTCTCGTTGACAAGTGAAAAACGAAAAATTACAATTTTTTTAAATGTGATTTGATTCATTTATTACAATTTTGGCTTGACCCATATTTTAATAAATGGAATGAGTCAATGTTATGAGGTGACATTTATTCAAAAACATATTTATATAATACTGTTATAAAACTTATTGTGGAGTATTGGACGCTTCGGATTCATTAGGTCTTCTTTTATTTGTATAAAATATAATTACTTAGTATAATAATAAAATCGTGCACTTGCAATGTATATTAATTTCAGGAAAGAACCGTTGTGCCAACTTAGAAAAAAACAGTTTTTCATTTCCAAATTGTAAGGTGTATAGAACCAAATTAACAAATATAAAAAGGTCGACTCATCCATCCATAGTGGTTTTTCACCGAGACTATTGAATCGATTTTCTTAGCCGATCTTGTTTACCCGACAGCTCAGGCTTGGTTTGATATTACTTGTTGCGACACCGTATTATAGTGAATCTTATTAAGTTCTCTGCAAAACAGAATTTTGAAACATGACAACCATTTCTCTTAACTTTAATGAAAGGTAAATTCACGTGAAAAGCTCACCAGATAATTTTGAAATATATACATTTTAAAATTAAAAAAACTTTATCTATAAATTTGCAAGATTTTTTTCTTTATTTAATTAATGATAATATATTTTTAAAACATTAGTGGAAAAATTCCAATTGCAAAACCACAAGTCCCTAAACTAAAACAGGAACGAAAAGGCATCTCAATATTTTGCCCATTCAGACATCTTCAGGGCAGAAAGAGAATAATAGCAAAGAAGATAACGAATAAAGCATACCAATAATGCAGTAAAGCAATAACCAAAGGAAACATGCAGCTACCTTCATGGCCAAAATTCAACTGTTGGATGATGAGGAAGGTCATAGCACAACAGTTGGAATGGGTTAGATAAAAACAGCTGATAAATATTGAATCGAAAAAATAAAATACACATAGAAACTTTAAATAACACAACAGGAAAAAATAATTAATAACAATAAACAACACGAAAACAAAAGACAAGAGGCCATTTAAAAAAAAGAAAGAAAGTTGCAATAGAAAAAGGAGATTATCAAGAAACCAATGGACATATGGCTATTCTACAAAATATTTTAATATTGAAGAGCAAAAGCTCAAAAGAGACATAAAATATTGTTAAGGCTTAAGCGGAAAAATCCAACCAAGTCTCTGAACAAAAGCAGAAAACAAAAATATACGTCAATATTTCGCCCATTAAAGCATCTTCAGGCATATTAATTATTATTTTACTTATTATACTATGTTGTCAAATCACATAATATGTTTTTAGATAATTCCTCTTTCCTATTTCTTATCCTCAATAAAGCTATTTCTTCTAATCTATGAAAAACATATTGATAAGATCGCGGGTTCGTTGTCCGGCAGGTGGCCCTACTATTTTATAAATAGTAAAGCCGTCCTTCAGAATGGACGTAAAATGGGCGGACCCGAGCAGTGTCTGGTACTCGTTAAAAATCCCTATCTTTATTAAATTTGGATAGGCATAATTTAGGACTCCCATAGTAGCATCGCCCGAATAGCTGTAGCAGCATAAAGGGACGTCAAATGAATACAAAAAAATTAAAAAATTTATTGATCAACTTTCTTAATTTTGTAGATCAATCGTAAGGAAGTTGATGAAACAATAGAGATATTTTCCCTTGTTCGGATAAAAACGGGGCTAAGAGTTGCCCACCCCATTACTATCAGGTTCCTAAATGCGGAGAAACAGCATCCCTACTAGAATATTACAGGATGGCAGTGTATGGGGTTGGCCCTAAACGGGATGGCTAAAATATAAATAAGAAGGGCTTCCAAAGCCCTTTGGGTGAAATCCAAATAATCAATTTATATAACGCCGCCCTCCCTTGTAATAGTGGATACATAAAACGAGGAGGTCCTGGCTGGCAATAATTTATGCATTGGATTTTGTCCCGAAAAGCCGAGGCGGTCCCACGGGACGACCCTCTGTTGATTTCCAATCATTACCATAGCCCCTCGGGTCCCGCTCTTTCATAATAACCCCTCGGCTCTCCCTCTCCCACCCTCTCTCTTTTCCTCTCTCTTCCTCTCTATACCGCCCATAATATATCGCCTTTCGACCTTTGTCCTCTCTACTCAAATACATTTTTCCAATATACGCGAGATTATACATCAGTAGAAGAAGGTAGATATAAAAGATTTTGGCGTCTATTAAAATATATCGAAGTATTTTAAATCAGCTACAAAAGAAGAAGTTTATTTGGAATTGTAATGGACATTTAGTAAGTCACGTTTAGGTCACACCACTCAATAAGAGTGATTATAGGTACATTTTATGGCACAGTTATTGTCTGAAGTGGCGATAATGTTGACGGGGTAAACTTGCGTTTGAAATATTTATGGGTTTGATATAGGTTCAGCCAATGCTTTAGTATAACTACAAACAGTGATTGATATCTGAACATTTTATTAATAAGTCTTTACTAATTTTTGTAAATATTATCAATAATGCATTTCAATATAAATAGGTACAGTAAATGCTGACATCTGGTTATGGAATAAGTTTTAACTAAAAAAAAATAATTACTTATTATTTTTCAAAATTATTATAACAACCCAATTGACGTCCTGTAAATAAAAAAAATATCTGAAAAATCTACATTTAAACTAAAAATATACTGAAGGCAATAATATAATTGCACACACACACACACACACACACACACACACACACACACACACACACACACACACACACACACACACACACACACACACACACACACACACACACACACACACACACACACACATATATATATATATATATATATATATATATATTAAACATAAGGGACCACCAATAAGAGAGTTTTAACCTATTTAAAATATTTTACTACAAAAATATTATTGTTCAAAATTAAAAAAAAAAACAAGTTGCACTAACATCTTTTCAAAACTATCATCATAAATTAAATTAAAATAAAACTACTCAAATTTGGTACAAATACTAGATGGCAATACTTGATAGTTGTTTATAAATCGGATGTGGTACTTTATTTGAAGCTATAAAGAACTATAATTGTTTAAAAAAAATCATATACTATAAATATTCAATATTTTTGATAAATCAGAAGTGATTTAATTGAAACTCTAAACTGTTTTTACCTTTTGTAACACAGGAGATATCACCGATATAAATGCAAGGTACTGAAAATGAAAAAGCATAACTTTTCTCGAGAGTGAATAAACTATTCCAAGGTTCATTCAAAATCAATGCTGATAGTCAAATGTATTTTGCCTGTGTATTTATAAGTTGTTTTTGAACCTTTTATACAACTCTATTTGAAGTTTATACAAATTTTCAGTCCTAAAGCAATCGATATAGATTGAAGTGGTTTTTTTTAACATAAGATATTTTTCATTTGTTTCAGCGATGTGTAAATTACCTATCGTGATTTTTCTTTCTCTACCTTTGCTTATATTATAAACTTATAATATTATTTTTTATGATATAATGTTGTATTTTGTTGAACGTAGTATTAGTTAATTAAATAATAGTTATGGATTATTAATCGATTATATTAAGTATCTCTTTTCGAGTTATCGAATTACAGTTTAGTAGATTACAAGGAACTGATATGTTTCCCACAACAGATATTTTTTAATTATATAAAATTTATTTTCATCAATTTATTATCAGAGTTCCCTCAAAGTCATATTATCATCGCTATTCCTGATACACAATTTTTATATTAAAATATAGTTTCTACTATTCAATCCCCTATCACTGATCTTGAAGAATGGTGTCAAAACTAGAGGATAAACATAAATTTCCGTAAATCCCGTCAAATCACCTTCACTCTTCGTCGGAAAGTAATGACTTCCTGTTCTCCAGTATCCATTTATAATGTCTCGTTGATTCCTGTAGACCAGATCCGATACTCAGGACAACATCTTGAACAACGTTTAACCTGGAATCCTCATACTAGGCTGAAAAGACAGCTCGCCGCTTCTGGCTACTTCAACATTTACTAGGCAATCGCTCTAAGCTCCCAATTAATTACAAAAGACTCATATAAATGACAATTATAAGACCTATATGCACTTACGGAGTAGAGCTTTGGGACTTCATTAAGCCATCGAATCCTTGCAACCCAAAATCCTTCGTAAAATCCTCAATGCTCCTTTCATTGTTACGAATAAAGTCTTCCATGATGACCCGATATCAGTCCTTTCATGACAAACTCTATTCTTACTCAAGCCCACTAGTATCAAACCAGCTACCTCTTCAATTCCCGATAATCCCCAGAGGTCTCCATTACCTTCCAAGGTAACTTGGTTATATGATTACTACCACTGCGTAGTTCCTCTACTTGTCTTAATCCATGCCATTATGTACCATTCATTATATTTACTTGTTGTATCGTTATAAAACAGCTGTAAATTTCTGTATTAAAAAATGTAGTTATATTAAAAGTATTCTTTAAACCGGCGTTTTAAGAAATGTTTTTTTAATCTGTATGATCGCTGCCTAAAATAGGAACTGAAATACTGACGAAGGTAAGAGTTGTGATTTAGAAAAGAAAATCAGCAAGTAGATAGATAAGAGAAAAACGATAGGATGAGGGAGGAGTGATATCGATTCGGAGAGGGAGGGGAGAGAGTTATCATTAGAGGAACGGATGAGGCACTAAAGAGATTGGGAGGAACAAGGCGGCCGTTCCCACGAACCTGTGCTGGATTTGGAGCTCTTAGAGATTTCTCCCTCATCCTCTTCTTCTGATGGATTGCCAGCGATACCTTGTCAGCTCTCCTCCTTCCATCGATTAACCTCCCTTCCTCTCCATATCTCATTCGCCAACCAAAGAATCTTCCACTCCCCAACCATCTCACCAGCTCTACTTGACCATGACGGATCTCGATAAATCATCTCGTTCCATACTTTTCTATACCTTCCTACTGAGGAAGTGTATTCTCCCTCTCAGTGTCAACTGAGGCACGTGAATTATTACATACATAATTATTAGTTATATTGGTAGGTACTTGTAATTCAGCAAATCGACATGGACTGTCGGAACAATGTTTATAAACTAAACAATGATAATTAAGTACTTCCTTCTTGAAGGAGCGCCATTACTGATGATGGTAGAGGATATAGCAATATTGTAACCTCTTGTTATTGTTTGTGAATCTAGAGTCTTTGTCTTTGTCTAGATTCCGTCATTTGGAGTCTTTGTTTAACCCTTGTTAATCTTTGTTTAACCCTCAAATACTGATACATGGTCCCTGGGACCTTTTGGAAATCCCCATATTAATCAGTCTATCTTGCTAGCAACTCATTGAATGAGAAAGTGAAATTTGTTCACAAAATATAAGCAACGTATGGTCCTACGGACCACACCTCAGTAATTCAATGCCTCAGTGCAACTTCTTTGAGTTTTTCAAGGTAAAGTTTCATTTAAAGTTTAAATATATTATGCAATACTTTTAAATTTATAAATGTTATTAAAATATTAACTCTTTTTCTTATTTAAAAAAATAATAAATCCCTCTGGAATTTTTGTCATCAAGGAAGAGAACCGTTTGCTCAACCAGTAATGGTTTTACAAAAGAAATGGCATTAGCCTTATTTGTACTAAAAAAAAGAAAATCAATAATTCTATTATCTACAATGCACCACGAAAGACATGAAGAAGATTCTGGTAATCCAGAAATGATTTTATGTTATAACTATACAAAAGGTGGAGTTGATACAGTGGACAAGGGATACTCAATGTATTCGTCAAGCTGCCGCACACTTAGATAACCAATGGCGCAATATTTTTTAGGATTGTAGATATGAGTACTAATGACGACTTTTTTCCTCACAAGTTAAGCAAAGATATGAAATTAAAAGAAAGAAATACTTTTTATAAAACACTAGGTCACCAGCTAGTTGAGCAATATTTGAAGGCTAGAATGACAAACCTTCATGTTCCGAGGGCCATTCGGAAAGAATTGACAATTTATTAGGTATAAAAGAAATCACTCCTTCTTTTGACGAAATGTGAAAACTCCCAAGAAATAAGCAAAAGCATTGTTACATATGCCCACCAAAAAAAAAAAAAAATTAGGAAAACATCTTTCCTTTGTGATATTTGCAAAAAATCAATACCCTTGGGATGCTGCGAGAAATCGTGTGTCAATGCAAGAAAGTTCATATAAGTAATAACAAGCTATTTAAATGTTTTATTTTTTATTTATTAATGAATTTTTAAATCAGGTGTCAGTACTAGCGTTAGGAAAAACTATGTCAGTACTTGTGGGTTTTATAAAATATGATCCAAATGTGGAATCTTCCGAAAACAACATTTAATACGCAAGGTTTCATGTATTATATAAGGTACTCGATTTTGAAACCGTCGATTGGACCAACATTTCAGGTGTTCTTCGGGGCTTGTAATGAGGTCACTTCTGAAAGTGAAAACAGAAATAACTCTGAAAGTACTTTTAATTATTATAATCTAGTACTTTATAAAATTGATAATAAATCACACCACATGTGCAATGTAATTAAATAAAAGTACAATTTTTATAATAAGCATGTTTTCCGTAAATTGTGTCATATTTACTTTAATTTATACTCATCTTTCATTATGATTAAATACATTTATATACTTTTTTTGATGAGCTAATTATTTTATTGTTGATTCTTCTTTTTACATGTTAAGTTATGTTTCACACTTTATTGTTTGTTAATTTTTAAAAAACCTAAAACCAGGACCTAAAGCGAGCGGAAGGGATGACAAATCCAACAGTTGTGAGTGGCCCCTCGATTGCATAACATATAGTTGTCGACCCGCTTCATAATTAGCCATTTCCTCTTCCCTTCAAGCTTAATTTCTTCAAAAAAACAAAAATTTTTTCTGATCCAGCTCTAAAATTAGATATTACGTTATTTGCTACGTAATATTAGGGCCGGATAATGTTAGTTGATTTATTGTCTCTAACAACTAGATCCAACCAGAAGAAAAAAAACAAACTTTTTCATAGATATTATTCTAATAGCCTAATATAAATTTTAAAAATAAATTCATAATTAGGCAATTCTTATAGTAATGAAATAAAAAGTAAATTATAAATAAAAATATTTATCACTACTAAAAACCTTTGTTAACCCTTTTCTTGGTAATGTAGCTGTGGAGATGCATCAGAATTTAGTGTAATGTATTTATTAATGCTGTTGGCAATGTATCTCACAAGATACATGTGATTCTTTTTAACTACCCTCATGAGATTTGTTTTTTTCTAGACATTGGGTCTTAAGGGCTAAGTGGTATGAATATTATTTTGATATTAAAAAAAATAAAATTCTGCCAAGTTAACGGTTATAAAGGAATTGTAAAACGTTAATATATAAAGCAAATTAAATAAATAAAAATACTTCTAAAAAAATTAACTTTTTAGAGGCACAAGTTAAAAAAAAAATTTTTGTGTTGGTTTTGTTTTCGTATATTAGGTATGAAATTGAACATTTATATTTTTAATTTTTAACATTTTTGTCAGGTTAGTTCTAGGAGTTAACCTAAATTGGTGAATTAATTAAAATACCTATTTCATTTTACTTTTATCATATTAAATTTTCATTAAAAGAAAATGGTCTGTTTAAAACTTCATTTATATTTTATATATATTCATTCATTATCCACCCCTTCCCCTAAGCAGAAAAATATCATCCATTTTGGGGAAAAACTAAAAAAAGTTTTGTCGTATTATCATAAGTTTATGATTTCGTTTTTATATTTGTTTTTTTTATTTTATATGAGGTTTTTTTAATTGTTTTAGTTATTTTCAAAATCGCAATCCACCCATGCTATGTATTGGAATTCGCTATAAAATATATTTCACTAAATTATAAATGATACACTCTTTCTAAATCACAATGAAAGTTTATCGTCTTCTTAAGCTATTTGAAAGTTTTTACGAGTAGAAAATAATTGAAATAATAATCCATCAAAACATATCATGCGATTTTACATGATTATAGACACTTGTGATGGATTTTACTCGTCATCTTCCAATTTAATTTTTCATCCCAGAAGAAAATACCAATTCTACAGGATTCTAAAATATTAACTGAATTTATATTTGATTTATTTTAAAATTTAAAATGTTTATGCATTTTCTTTATGCAGATACATGTATTTATGTAATATTTATAAGCATTATTTTTAATTTTTAATTTTTCAAATTTATTAATCCAATCAACTATTTTTATATTACATCCCAATCAACTATTTTTATATTACATCCCAATCAACTATTTTTATATTACATCCCAATCAACTATTTTTATATTACATCCCATACTTATATTTTCAATTTTTTTACATTTCTAACTGTCATTCTACGAGATACTTATTCATTTCTTTCTACATATTCTTGTATTATTTTTCATACATTTTACTTATGTAACCTCTAGGAGTCTATTATCATATATTTTATATCTATAATTAAACTAGCTTTTTATAAATCCTTTATATTCCACCTTTTTTTTTATATTTTAATCTTCTCATTTTTGATCTTTCTGTTTACCTCCTCATTTTTCTTTCCCTTTATATTATGTTTACGTTATTATCCTTTCTGTACATTTATTTTCTGTATTTTATATTCGTTATCTTTAATTATTATATCTGTCACTATTTTAATTTCTGTTCATTATCTTTAATTTTATTATATCAGTCACTATTTTAATTTTATTATATCAGTCACTATTTTAATTTTAAAATATTCTGTCACTATTTTAATATTCGTTATCTTTAATTATCATATCTGTCACTATTTTAATTTTCTACATTATATGTCACTATATTCTTGTTACTGTAACGTTTTTTATATATTTTTTGTTCTGTTTGTTTCTCTCTCATAGCCCTGAAGATGTCCTAAATGGTAGGTCGAAACGTTGGCACATATTTAATATAAGTCTTTTACTTATTTGGTGTTTTTTGACTGCACCCCCAACTATCTCCGTTCTCCTATTTATGTAAATGTATGTTACAAGAAACGAAAAGTTGTTATCTATTATTTTGAAAATTTAAACGAACTGTAGGATAATAATAGTAATTTGCCATATTCATTGTGGAATATTAAAAAGAAATATATTTGTATGCATTGAGATTAAGACTGAATCCCAATATTCTACATCTTAAGGTTTACTAACAATTTATTCAAAATATATTTTTTATGATATTTTTTCTAAAAATAAGTTGAAAAGCACCACAAATTGTTATAATTATGAAAAATCCTGTATTTTCTTTTCTTTTATTGGATAACAGATATTTCATACTATTAGAAAAAAATAATGAACTTGAATACATAGCAAAATACTTCATTTCACCAAAATGTATCTAATTACTAAAAAAAGAGAGAAACCTAAAAGAGTATAGTATTAAACATAAAAATGATAAAAACATAATAACGCTAGCTTGTGTATGACATCCACTTTGTTGTCCTACATAATTTCATGAATCCATAACTGGAAAAACAAGGCATCAATACAATATGTATTTAAAGAATGAGACAAAGTTTGAAAAGAGAATTGTTGATTGATATACTCACATTAAAATAATAACAATTATTACTACTTGTTTGAGTAATAATTTTAGATATGTTCATTATTGTATGCATATAATGTGCACTATAAGTAAGTTAACAGGAAATTACATAGCTGGTAGATATAGAATATATAATATAGTAAATATTTATTATAAGTTGATAGATATCTTTTTAATGATTTTATAAAAATCAAATACCACTTACATGTCTATAAGCTTCTGAATAGACTTGCAGCGCATTCTGTTGGTGCTCAATGGAAATAACCCCAACACTAGTCGCTGCTGCTACCTAACGGTAAAGATATTAACTATTTGGGTGTTTCCTACTCCTACTTATTGTCGCGGGAGATTTTATTTGAACTTTTCTTATTCTTCCACCTATTAAATTCTTTTTTTTTTTTAATAGATATAAGTAAAGTTTAAGTCATGGTTATTATTCCATAACAAATTAACTAGAACATTACACCAATTAATTTATTATTCCTTGAAAATTGAAACGTATAGATAATATTTAATGTTGTTTGAATTTTAGAGCACTGATTTACCATTAATATAGAAACATTATTGCAGATTAACATCAGAGGGAAAGAATGTCAGCTATCAATGCACCTATAGTATTAATGGAATAAATTACAAAGCTGTATAATCAGTTTCGTCGAATGAAAACTATTGTAATACTATCACTAATAATTAACCAGGAAAACTATTTATTATCAATTATTTATGAGATTTAAATTGATATTTCATTTATTTAAATTAATGAAGGAAAAAAATATATGCTATTATATTACAATGAACTGTAATAATTCATTAAATTTACTCAGTTCAATGGGTATTCGTCTTTGTTTAAATATTTGATAGTAGTCGAAATAATAGCACTAAGAGCTAGATCTAACTGCTCATGAAAATGATAATGCTTAGGTTAAAATTGTAATATTTTTTATTTATTTTAAATTATATCAAATTCACCAGCAAAAATTATAAAATTAATAAATCCTTACTATAATATTTGTTTCTACTTATAATCAATCGAATATTTAAAAAATGTGTGCGAATATCATTATTATGTTTGTAAGACAAATATTTATATAATATCTACAGCAATAACAACGTCCATGATGGTTGGATCACTTATTTCATAAATAAGAAAAATTTAAGCAACAAATCTACCTGAACCATCATAAGTTGATTAACAACCATAAGGAAACAGCACTAAAAGTGTGACGTTGATTAAAAAGATTGTGTTGTTAAGACTAGAAAAACAGTCTGAAATAGCCAAAATGTTGAAAAATAAGCGAATAAAGATCAAATTCAATAATTTCGGAAATTTGTTGGTTTTTTGTTTATCAGGGAAATTGTAGACTTATAAATATTTAATGACAGATTGAATAGGCCAGGGAGTGCAGTCAAAGATAACACAAAAAAGCAGAATTTTTTAATTGTGCCACGTTTTGGCCAACCAAATAGTGGATGCCGAGTTTGCTGTGACTGTCAAACTAACAACTGTCAACTGTGACAGTAACCTCAGACTCGGCATCCACTATTTAGTCGCCCTGAAGATGAACTACACCGTAGGCCGAAACGTTGGCATAATTAAAAATAAGTTCCGCTTATTTTGTATTATCTTTGACTGCACCCCCTGACCAATTCAATCCATCATTAGATTTATCTAGTCAACTATTTTCCGCTGAAATACAAATACTTGAAATTAAAGCAAAAATTAGTTGTAGATAATTTTATTTCTCAATTATCTTCTGTCTAACCTCGTTTAAAAATCAATTGTCCGGGGGGGGGGTCCGCTTATGAAGATTTAGGAATTATTATTATTATTATTTAAAATAGTATTTCTAGTAAAACCTTCTGCTTCTCTTTCTGTTGATTTATTCACATATTCCACTTTTGCTCTCTACGCCTCACATATAGGAGTAAAAATTAATAATTACAACAATCGATTCAGTTTTTGCGTTTTTTTGTCAGTGTATATTATTATTTTTTTTTAACGTTTTACCATTCTAACAGTATACCACGTTTCTTTTTAAAAGTACAGCTATATCTGGAAATCGTCTTACCATATATGTATTCTAGAAAAAATATTTTTTCCTTAGTTTATAATCAATTTTCCTGCCGGTATATAATGAATAGTATTTTCAAAAAACTCCAAACAGTATCGGAAATGCAATAATAAATCTATATTTTTTAAAAGTAATAAACAATTTCTAAAAAATGCTCGATGAATAATATTCGAAGAGATTTAGTGGTGAGTGAAAATAAAAATATTATAGTAAAAATAAAATATTCTTTTCAAATAAAATATAGTAAAAATATACTGTGAGTTAAATGCTGATTACAATCGTAAAATCCTCATACAATAACATTATTAATAATTGTCTGTCATTAATAATGTTATATATTATATGTTATATTATATATGGGAATTTTGATCATATATTTAATGGTCATTACCTGGCTTTAAATCTATGAATTGGTAAATATTTCTTAAAATCATAATAACTATTATATTCTAACTATAATTATATAATAGTTTCTAAACTATCGGTCTGCCATATTGATCCTATTATTCTTATTACAGTGATGTTACTCTAGTATATGAATGCATTGAAAATAAGGTGATAATATTTAACGTTTTTAATCTTTGGTTTTAAATAACTACCCCTCTCAACCCAAAAAATTGTATATTTAACTGGTAATATTAAAGTGATAGTTGCAATTATTTCATAACTATTTATTTTACTTAATAGCAGGCTCACAGAATGGTAGGGGCTACTGATTCAGAAGACAAATAATCAGATTTACCCTATTATAAATATCATATCTTTATTATATGCATTATAGATCCTCTGAAAAATCACGATTCTTCATATCTACAGAATAATTGGTTAATAATAATAATAAGTCGGATTTGGTCCAGAGAGTGTTAACTACTGTCAGATAACCGGAACCGTTCATTCTCGTAGTTTTTGGCTTGAAATGGAGTTGTAATTTAAACAATAACTCCTTTTCAAGCCAATGCCTAACTTAGCCCCTTATTCAATACGAAGATAACTCGTTTACACTTACTGAAGTACATGAAACTCATTTTGGAGAATATTAGTCTTAACCACTTATTCACCGGGGCTGTAGATATAACCCTGTAGGTTTACTGTATGTGTAGAGAAAGTTATCTTTTATAAAACAAATATGTTTCAAATGTATTCAGATTATGTATATGTATATGTAAATATACGTATTTACTTTCCTTCTTTCATTAATCAATTCCCTAATTTTAGACAAAAATAATCTCCAATAGCAGGTGAACAGCAGATGTCTGAGGATGCCTCACTTTCCCCCAAATTATAATCTACTAGCGAAGACGGTTATTTATATAAATAATAATTTACATTATTTTAAATATGCTAATAACACAAACATTTATCTTAGAACGAATATGGGGAAGACACATTGATAAGATCTGTTGCAATTTAATCCATATATCTGTTGCATGTTTATTTATTATAATATTTTTAATGAGAGACCACATTTGCGATTTGAAGAAATAGGCATTCTCAAAATCTAGTTTATTATTCAATTAGTTGTTGTAATCAAGTGGATATTAATCAGTAATAACAATTTGATTACATTTTTACTAACTTTATTATATTTTTTTAATATTAGGTGTAAATACTAAACTAATCTGAGGAAACTTAACTTATAATTATGAGCAAATATCTTGAATCATATCCCCTGCTTCTTAAAATTAAACTGCTATTTAGTCCTATAGTTGAGAATAGAAATGAAATAAAATTTTAAGATAGAACTTTTATTACCAATTTAGGTTTAAGGAAAAACTGTAAGTTGTTAAGAATTATAACTTGGAGTTAGAAGATGTTGACCGCAAGAGTTGATTTGAAAATCAATTATGAACTAAAATGCTGTTGGAAAGGAATTGATTTTGCAATTAACTTCATATTAATATAAAATATTGTCAGTTGAGTGGTAAATATTTAATGGTATAAATCTGCCTACAATTGCCTGGGATTTATACTTGGTAACTGAGTAAAATATGAAGATCAGAAACTAACTTTGTGACAATCATATTTGGGCATTAGCAAGTAAAACATGTTAAACAAATATGTTGAAAAAAGACAATATTCGACAAGCTTAGTAATAGTAAAATGCTTAATGAATCCGAAAGATCTATGCCAATCGCTATTTAGCAACATTCCATTTTGGGTCGAACATTGAATGCAATGCCTAATTTTCGAAAAGCTCAAAATGATCTTCTTTCTTCAATTACTTAGATAAATGACTACATATCTCATCCACATATAATAGCTAAAAAAAATAATATTACTAATCAAGTGATTAATTCTATGGAATATTAATGATAAGAAGTATGGATAAAATAAGAAACAATTATAAAAAGCCAAAATGTAAATTAAAAACTCCAGTTTAAGAAAATATAAACACGAAAATAAAATTATTTTAGATTCATTAATATCATCTAGAATAATATATAAACAAAAATAAAGTTATGCTAATGAGGCAGATACTATATCTTTTTAAATATTGCGACCTTTATTTGTTATTACGCTAGTGATGGAGAATAATTCTGAGAAAAAGTTACGAAATACCGTGAATTATAAAATGCTAAGTAAGTTTTTTTTTTTAATTTTGCGGGATTCCCAAATATAAAATACTGGAAAAAAATGCGAGTGAAAAGCTGTCCGCAGATCTGTATATTACATTAATAAACCGCCTATGATACATAAGATTAACCTTTCCGCTTATCCAATATTTATGCAGGTATATAATTATTTATAATTTTCACGGGATAACTCTAATCCGAAAAACCCAAATGAGTAGGTCATTAGACTACAAAAAGTTTAATGGGCACAACCTGGCTAGGAGTCCGGGGGCGGCCTTGGAGGTGGCACCTGTCCGCCAGCTGCAAATCTCAGCTCGGGCTCACCCATCCACTATCCATTCCATCATCCGTCCAATCATCTATTCATCCACAGCGGTGGAATAGCCCGCATCGATTGTTCCTACCTTCAGGCTAATTGTTTGGTAACTGAGCGTAATAGAGTAATTAGGAATTATTTTGGAATGGATCCAACTGATTCCGAAGAATGATACCGAAATAATGAGACACGATTGGGGTTTAATTAACAATGAGCTGACAATAATTATTGTGCTTTCTTTTTACGACGTAAACGTTTTGCTGATTACCATGCTAATTACGAGAGGCGGTTATTCATCAGTCGAGAATAATGACTGTTAATACTTCAGGTTTGATTAAATCGCTTGATTAATTATTTCTAATCATTAAACTTTTACAGCATTCATCTTCTCCTTCTCATTTGAAATGAAAATTTGAAAGACTTTCTTCTATAACGATAAATTTTTTTAATGATAACCTCAGCGATTTGTATCGCCCGATATTTCGAACTGAGAATATGACAGGAAGAAGATAAGATAATTCGGTAATTAGTTTCATTAATCTGGTGACAGCTCATGGAATCATCTGGAACTATTACATTTCCGCATACAATACATAAAATATTTTCTTTTTCTTGTACTTGTAATCATTTTCTTATTGCCCGGGATTATCATTTTCTTCTCATACCACTTCAGAACAAATAAACCACTAAAACGTTTTCCTCGCTTGACCTAATTTTTGTAACTGAAGAAGTGAAAATTACGTGCCCACAAAATGTTTATTGCTTTGTTCGAACCAATTTAAGGGCTGCTGTTATTGAACCTTCCAAGCAATAAATGTTCGCAATATGTTCCTTATGATATATCGCTTATCCCCTTAGTGTGAACACGGTCTTACAGAAAAATAATCCCAGTTATTAGAAGTAAATATAATTATATTGATGTGTTTTTTGTAAAAGGTTGAGACTTATTGATCCTATGATTATTTATCTCGTAACCAGTTTTTTTTGCAAAAATTAGTGTCGGACGTAAACTTAATTTTTTAATTTAAAAAAAATATATTAATTCAATTCACCAGTTTTGTAGGAAGTCTATTCGTTATTATTTTATGAATTACCTTTCTTCTTCTTGCATGGCTCTACAGCCCATCAATGACCCTTGGCCTCCTCAATACGTTACCACCAGTCGTTCCTCTCCAGTGCATCTACCTCCCAGTTTCGGAGATTTAATAGACTCCTGGAGTCCGCACTAACTCCATCCAGCCATCGCAGCTTGGGTCGTCCTACTCTTCTTGTGTCCTGAATCTTTTCTTTTAGTATTCTTCTGGGCCCTTCATCACTTGCCATTCTGGCCACATGGCCAGCCTTATTACTTTGACCACGTCCGGGGCCTGGAATAGACTTGCCAGCTCCGCATTGGTACGTCTTCTCCATGCTTTCCCCTCTCTAATAGGTCCATAAATTCGGCGTTAATTTCTTTATGACCCAGGGTTCTGACCCATAAAACAGAACATGCCGAATGAGCGTTTTATGTAGAATTGTCTTTGTATTCCACGACATGAGCTTTCTTTTTAAATGTCGATTTACCCCAAAGAAGCATTTTTTGCCTGACAACTCTTCTTGACCTCTATCGAGACATTATTGTTGCTCATTATGGTGGTTCCCAAGTATGTAAAGCAGTTTACTCTTTTAATTTCAAGGCCTCCTATCTTAATAAAACCAGTCAGCTCCATCGGTCCTCCTGCGTGCATGTATTTAGTTTTGGCCTGATAAATTGCTAATCCCACAACCTCAGCAGCTCTTACCAGATTAAGGAATGCATTTTCCAGTGCATTAAAGGACCTTCCTATGATACTAAAACTATTAACCTATCAAAAAAACAATATCGGTTTTTCAACAATCGGCACAACTTTTTCGTGAGAATAGATTCAATTCATGTAAGTATGAATAATTTCTAACGTATAAAATCCGAGTTTTAAAACATCATTGAACCGAAATGAAATGTTTTTTTATTTTATGCATATGCCTGTTTTTTATCACATGCCCTTGAAAACATGATGTGACTGAGATTAATTGTTATAATCAATGATATTTCCGTGGTGGTACCAGCATCTGACTACTAATTATCTGCCTTTGATGAACATTTCATTTTAATATTTATTAGTAACTGCTCATTAGATAATAATGTATCATAATCAAAATATGATTTTATAATAAATGTAGTATATAGTGGCATAAAAATATTAAGTGAATGATGGTAAACTGTAAACCAATAAAAGGGCCAACTGTGGTGTAGTGGATAGCATAACAACCTACTATGCCTAAGAACACATGTTAACAGTGGGTTGGTGGCCTTAGACTTTTTTAAAGGGGATTAAATATCCTTAGTTTTTCCGTCCTTCGGAGGAGCCGTAAAATGACGGTGTCAGGTAATCTTTTTCTTTGTTGCAATTGACTAATGTTTTTGCATTTTCATAAATAAGGTGACCATTTGCTGGGGGCATTTGTGGTGTAATGGTTAGCATTAGAAACTTCTAAGCCAAAAGTTTCAGATTCCCAACCCAGCAGGTGGCCCTTTTAAAGGGAGTAAAATCCTTGGTTATGTCCCGTCCTTCGGAGGGGTGGTGATCCATAGGCTAGGTAGGATCTAGTTATCGTTAAAGATCCCGGTCCGTATAATACCTGGATAAGTTAAAGCTAAGACCCCCAAAGTAACATCTTCCGACTAGTCATACCAGTAGTATAAAGTGACGTTAAATGAACAAACAAATAACTGTTTGGACGAACGTATGGTAGAGGGCAGATGAATCTTTACTGATGCCCGATTCCAAGTTGTGAAAAAAAGACGGAGGTGGTGAAGAAGAAGCTAAGATAAAAGGAAGAAATAATTATCCGCTTTCACTGAGCATCGTAGGGATAATGCTCTGGATTGAGCTACCAGGTGCACGGCAGGTGCCTCTCAATACTCCCTCTTCAGCCCTTTTTCTACTTCTAATAAACTTCATATTTATTGCCCACCATTCAACTTGATAACAGTCTCTTTATTATTGCCAATATTTAGAATAAAAGCAAGAATAGTCTACAATTCAAACTAAGTTAACGGATTACAGGGCCACCTGTCGGACTGTGAAACCACAATCTTAGGCATACTAGGTTGTCATGCTAATCGGCTATTGAAGGTATTTCTCTTTAAATGGGAATTGGAATTAACTAAAAACACATAGTACCTTAAATCAAGCATTGTATTCAAGAACCAGAAGTGGATAAACCTGTACTACTACAACCCTTGAAGGGTTTTGGGTTCAGTACATGATAGGGTTTGTACAGTTTCTAGAACACTGGTTGGGCAGGGACATAAATTGTCAGAGATCACACTCAACTACCAAAATTTCCCTCAATGAAGGGTACCCTTTTATACCCTCCCTTCAGATACCACTGGGTCCATCCCTAGCTGTTAATAGATTAAGTAAATTATCTGTCCCATCCGGATTTGTATCCGGGACCTTCAGCAGGGCAACTCAGCGCTCTTCCACTTAATCTCCCCGCCTTTAGAGTTGGACAATACAATTATGATTCTATTATATTCATCCATTTATCGCCATTTTATGCTGCTATGATTAATCAGACGAGGCTACAATGGGAGTCCTAAATTATGTCTACCCGAATATAATTAGGGTAGCGATCTTTAACGAATACCTGACACACAGGCTCGGGATCCCCATTTTACGTTCCTTCCGAAGAACGGTATAACCAAAGATATTTTGCTCTCTTGAAAAATCCAAGGGCCACCTGTCGGACTGTGAAACCACGATCTTAGGCATACTAGGTTGTTATGCTAATCACTTGACCACAAATGACCCCATACAATTCGTAAAACTGCTGCTCTATACCATTTTATTCACTACTATAAAAAATTGGTATTTATCCATTGGATTTCAATGAATTAGCATTACAAAATAAACAATCTGTGTAAGTTATGGGATTGTAAATTACCAAACTGCCATCCTCTAGTGATAGTTGCACCTCAGTAAATTTATTCGAGCTATTAAACAGTCTAAACCCTCTCATTCAGCCCCTTTTTAGCGCCCTCCGACAGCTTGCGCAGGTGACACGAGCCACGCATCTCCCAAATGGTACCTAATCAGCTGACTGCGGGCTCTTTGTCTGTGGAAAACAAACGGACGAGACCTCATAGAACGAAATTAGACATGTGTTTATATATCCCTTCACAAAAACGTAATCGAATTGCAATGATAACATAGATGTGTGTTACACCGATCTACATTCTAGATACACGTGGCACAGAAGAAAAACTGGTTATGGCATTACTACTATGCTGATAGAGAATTCACTTTTCAGTAATCTTTCGATAACCCCTCACATTTATCCACCACATTTGATATCTAAACCTAAGGCATAACATAGTAACTATAGCTTCAGTGTAATCCCTTCAGAGGTATTTAGTTATATCGGAATCATGCATAGTTCAGGCACAGGTAAGAATGTTTTGCCTAGCGAAGGATGTGGACCAATTTAGGCTTAGAAATAAAGAAGAGCACTTTCAAATTTATGAGTAGCCGGATGTGGCAAGATTTATAAGAATCTTAGGACTTCGGTGGGCTGGCTATATTGCGAGAATGGATAATGTCGCGAAAACCAAAAAAGCTATATTTTGCAAGTGGATGGAAAGAGAAAGAGAGAGTGAGGCAATGACTAAGATGGGCAGACGAGGCGAAGAGGATGCCAGAAGCTAGTTAACATAAGAGCCTGGCAGATCCTGGCGCATGATGGAGAAAAATGGAGACGACAACTAGACGCAGCCAAGAACAGTCGGTTGTAGTGACAGTGATGGACGATTAGATGGATAGTAATCAATACGGATATTAATTTATTTCTTTTATTGTAATGTTGTTTATTCTAATTACATATTATTATTTATTTTTTGAAGTGAATACGTTTTTAAAATTACTTCAAGACCGAAGACATTTAAAAAAAAACGAATGATAACAAAATCAAGGGAGACAGATTGGTGTTGTAGCTACATATCTATCATCTCCATCCAAAATTCAATTAGACCGCTGGATAGCTAATGGATCAAAAAATGCATCACGATAAGTGAGAACTGTAAAGCATCACGTGCCGTGGAGAGATAAGCGCCGACATTTTGAGGTCATTTTGCTGCATATCGAGATTGCCATTGCGTATAACTTTTGACTCGGAGAACCTATGACGTTCGTTTAGGTTTCAATAGTCAGCTATCGTCAAAATCCATTGTTTGTATATAAAACATTAGTGTAAATTACAAAGGTAAAAGCGAATGTGATCATAGTAAGCTGTTAAAATAATAAAATATATCGAAAATATATAATGTCAACCTATACGCGTCAAAAAGTGAAATCCAAATACAGAGATCGTATAGGAAAGAGCTTCTCAAGAGCAATCGAATGGTAACGATAAAATATCATATGACCGTGTCAAACAGCCCTAATAAAACCTAATAAAGGTATATAGTAAAACAGTAATTATTTGATTAATTGATTTATTCCTGAATACGTAATTAATAATAGTTTATATAAAAAATATTACTCGCTAAGTAAACGTTTTCACGTGCAACACACGGCCGAGTCCAGGACATAGCCACACCCCATTTTTGTTTTTGTATTTTGTTTATTCAGACCTGTAATCCACAAGTTTTTACCCTCGTCGGTGGAAACATTAGTATCTAATAGATAGTGTCTTACTATTTGAGAATTTATTTTACCACTTATCCGGACCATTTTCTCCTCATAATTTATATGGTCAAGAAATCATTATTGAAATACGCAAAAAATACATTTATTAAAATTCTGATACATTTATTAAGATTCTACAAAGATAGTCCTAAAAAATAAAGTGCTTTGTTTGATATGTGTCTATTTTTATTTTAGTTTATATTGAATAAAAATTATTAATTGTTTCATTCCGGTAATGTTTAGGTTTATTTTGGAAATGAAATATTGTGAAAACGTCAATTAGCTCTTTGAAGGGTCATATATAGCCTTCCTAGTGAGGTTTATACATACACACTTGAAGGAAGAGTACAATGCGATATAAAAGTGTGGGTATCCTAGGGAAGGAGACAGTTCGTTAAGAAGACAGTTGGATGCGGGCGCAGCTGAATACCGCGACGCATTACTTGCATCCATTAAGGGAGAGTTGTAAATTCGCTGGGCATCTGCTCCTTCGCTTTTCCCTTCGCTCCTTCTTTTTCCACAAGTATCATCTGCTCTAGCGGACGGATAGGCGATGTCCGTCTTCCTCAAGGCTCTCAACCGGAAAAAATACGAAAATCATAATTGCTAATCATCCTTTATCTTGTTGAATACATTACGATGGCTTAATAATAACAGCCGAACTGGAATTGTATGGACAAAAATATTGAATAGATCAAGACTGTAGATATCTGTATATTTTATGTACTCTGGAGAACTCTTAAATGTAATCCATATTCTATTCTTTTTTTTTTCTTATTGAAAGAGGCACCAAAGTGTTCCAAATTTTACGACATTTTTTTTTAAATTTCTTTAGCCACGTTTTGTAACTTTTGGTAGGTGGTAAACTTCTGGGTTTGCGTCAACAATATGCTCGAGACTGGCGACACCTAGCATCTGTGCTTGAATTATACTATTTCTTTTAATCAACTTTATTTTAAAGGCTAGAATTCCATTAATATAATAATAGATTTATTAAATTAAAAATTAGTCTAATAGTTGTGCAATTGCTGCTAATAAAAACATGAAAAAACAATAACTGGTTGAAATTTTCGTTTCCGCTAAAAGATTTTAATTGTAATAATTGTAGAAACTGGATTGTCACGTTATTAGGGTAGCAATCTGTTTATTCTAGGACACATTTAATAATAGTATTCAAAAATAAATACTTTTATAAAAGAGCATTTTTACGTCCTCAGACGAATCTACTTATTTTAACTTTCCAAATAATCTCAGAAAGTGGTCCATTAATCTCGACAATTATAACTACACATTTTTATTGACACTCTTACTCTTTCGAACCGTGAGTATATTATGAACGATACTAAATCTTGTTATTCACAAGCCGAATTTGAAAATTTAATATTCTGCTAACTAACACTTGTCTATTACCATACGATACTTATTCATGTGGGAATTTCGTTTTTAAAAACAGTTGCAATCACTAAATAGGGCCTTGCCGAATTCTCGTTAGAAATCCTAAACTCATATCCTGTCTGATTTGCATTTCAAAAATTGATCATTTTTTGGAGGTTGAATGATTTATACTTCTCTGGCTGAAATCATTTTTTATTTTCGTTTGTCATTTTGTTATCATGATTTATTTATTTATTTACGATAGTATAAGAAAATCATAGGGTATCTATATTAATTAGTAAACGACATCAACAACTGCTTATATCATTCATAAATTTACATATTGAAATTGCAAATATATTGCTATAAGTGACAAACATTAGAAGTACCTAAGTAAACATGGTAAGAGGCTTATGGCAGGTAGCTTAAAATGTTCCTTTGGTTTATTACCTATACTCTTGAGATAAGAGCGGCAGTTGTTCAGAAGGGGCGGTCAACTCAAGGAACTGGATGGAGCGATGGTCGGGTAGTAGCGTCCCCTTTTCTTTTTAAGTAGTTTTAAAAGTTACCTTTTAACCATTATCAGTACAAACAAATATAATATTATTCAATAATTATTATTACTTAATAAACAACTCCTCGTCAGTCAACTGCGTCAAACTTTGGAGAAGAGAGGGATTTGTCTCTTATTTATTAATGATATAATATACTCGTATATTAATTATATGGATCTCAGGGTGGCACTCATTTTATTATTTAAATATAATTCAGATCAAAGGATCTGACTTTTCCTTGAGATCATAGCTTGGTCAGTGAATATAGCAATATACCATCACTTTTTTAACTTTTAGACCAGTAAAATTAGAATAAACCAAAGGTAAAAATCCATAGTAAATGAAGATGTTAAAAGTCAATATGTTAGGGGTTTGAATTCGAGTAGCAGGCCAAGGTTCTTAAGAGGTAATAATCGATAATGATCTAAAAATAGTTAATGCTGAAAATATTGTTTAGAATATATATAATACAAAGCAGTATAAATTTACACTTACCTATGGGAGTGAAAATTTGGCCATGCTTGACAAACACATAACCCGTATTACAAGAGAAGAAATGAAGTACTTTCGTAGATTGGTCGGTAAAACCAGATTAGACAGTGATCTGAATTCGTCACTAAGGGGGAAACTACAAATGCCGGAATCAAAGACGGGCACGTCTGTCGCATGGACGAAGAGCGGAAACCAAGGGTGGTTCAGATGGGTGGAGCCTCTTCTACGCTGAATGGGAGAAGAGGAGAAAAAATAGAGAAGAAGAAAAAAAATATTGATAATGTAATTACGGCCGTTAAACAAGATCTTGACTAAATCAAAGTCATCATTGTTCGACCTAAATAAAATATATTTTTAAAAAACCTGTACCATTACAACCCCTGAATGGGTCTGGGGTTCAGTACATGGTAGAGACTGTGCTCTTTCAAGGACAACAGGTTTCCTAGATCACCCTCAACCACCAGATTTCCCCCCTATTTTGGGTACCCACTTTATAGAGGCTGATTGAGCCCCAGCAGGGTCCTAAATCCAGTATGATCCATCTCCGACTGCTATCAAACTGAATAAAAAAAGTCTTGCCTGCAGCAGGATTTGTACCAGGACTTTCGGCATGGCATCTCAGTGCTCTAACACTGAGCCACTCCGCTCCCTTCATCCCTATAAATAAAATATATAGCTAGATATAATCAAAAGAAATTGAAATATTAACTGGTGAAACCTTTCAATTATGAAGAGAGTCGCTTTCTTTTCATTAATATAAGACTAATGTAACAATTTTATAAGTTATCAATTATATTTGGTCTCTAAGAAATAAAAAGACACGTTCCTATATTCGGATTGGTATAATAAAAGCTATATACGGACAGGAGAAGGCATCTTTCGACGTACCCTTGAACCTCGCCAGAGATCCTTGTACTAAGCCAAACCAACTGCCCGGTTCAATTTCTTAAATATTCATTGAAATCAATAATTAACCTCCTGAGAGGCCCAGGGATATTGTAATGAGCCGATATCTTGCTCCATCTCAGTCCGCATCTGCCACGCAATCCCTTCCAGTCTCTGCGTCCATACATGAATAAAAATGATATACAATCGGCTCTTTCTTGTGGTCTAGAACTAACATAAAAAAATCGAATGATGATCTGCCCTTCTGAATACCAACAAGTGATTATGGAGGATCGATTTTTATTGACATTATAAAAAAGTTCTGATTACAGGCTTGATAGAACTGGATGTTCATAAAACTATATTTTATGATCCTAATATATTAGCACCACGTATCGAAAAAATACTACACAATGGGTCATTATAAAAATCAAAATATTTTGTAATAAACGATTTGAGTTGTATCTATGTTTTAATAAAGCATGCATAAGCGCATAAGGGTATGTGGCAGGTGTTGGAATTATTTAGAAAAACACAATGTTTTTAATAAAATGCCTTTAATGGACAACCAAGGTTTTTTTAAAATTAAAAATAAATGAATTTTTAAATTCACCATAATGTAACATTCACTAAATTAGTTATTTTATTTTTAAAAGATCGTTTTTCTTCGGAAAAATCGCGTTCGGATTTTTAAAAAATTCACGCGGGAAATTAAAACCTTTAAACACTTCACTTTGGCTTTGTGACGTCATCAGTCTTGTTAATTTTTTGTGATAATAAATTCATACGATGTTTCTGTATTTTCATATAGAAAACTGTGTTCATTTTCAGGAATAAAACAATTGCTTAAGTATTAGGTAATTAAATTAACTTATTTCAAGTAAAGAGTCAATTTTTGTTATTATTGGTATATTTTAATCACTAACTATTAGTTTTATGTGCTTAAAACTAAATAATGCAGAAATACTTTCTTTATCAGCATCACTAAGTTCACTCAAAGAAAAACTAGAAAAATCTTTGTCTGTTTTATCATCAACATATGGTGAAATGTTCATCACTGGAATCATCACTATATATATATATATATATATATATATATATATATATATATATATATATATATATATATCACTGGCGAGAAGTTTTTGCTGCTTTTGTCTTCAAAACTATTGGGCACCCTCCCCCACTAATTTAATGATATTTTTGACTTCTTCTTCTACCTCGTACAGAAGAGGGGAAAAAAAAGATCAAACTCACAGCATCTGAAAATGGTGTTTGTTATGAGAGAGTTTATATGCACTGTGCACAGACTAGTTATTGCTGAAACTATTTTAACTTTACACTATATCGAATGTAGAAGATCTATAATAAGAAGCCATAACAATCTTTTAAGGATGATTTATTCATATAATTTGAATGATAACATTATCATGACAATCGTCTTATTTAAACATAGGGAAAGACACATTTAGAGTGCAGGAGAAGTGAAGAGTACAAAGCTTAAACTTACATTAAAATGATCTTCACAGTCAGATTATCTTTTCTTCCCATCAGATAAAACTACTTTTTTCTTCTTATTGGATCCATGGGAACTTTAAAGACCAGTTTATCTGAGGTTGATTTTGTGGTGCTTTCACACATTGGCACACAACAGTATTTGTAAGACATGATAAGTGATTTATTTATTAATTAGGCAAAGTAAAATAGTTTCAACTCTATTAGAGATTTTTTAAAAACAAACTAAAAATGTTTCAAAAATAATTTTGTTACAAGGAAAAGTAGTGAGATAAACTGACAACAAGTCTGATGACGTCGCATTATATCATATCTAAGCTAACCGTTTTGGCGCGAAATTCAAACAGAAAAATTTCGAAGTCAAAAATTTCATATTTAAAAAAATATTTTTCCATTAAAATTAGCGGTAGCCCATTATTTAAGGTTGATAGATTTCATTGAAACGATTGTTGAAAATCGCCTTGGTTTTCCATTTTCATCCTTATATGTTTAAGTATGTTTGTATCCATAAAATAAATCTTTCTATCAGAAAACTACACTGAATTTCAGTTTATAATGTTAGTATGATCATAACTTTTATCATAGCAATACATCAATTTATTGTCAAAAAAGTGCTATTATATCAGTAAGAAGTAATCCATATATCCAATAATTTTCTTATTGGTTAAGTAGAAATACAAACGAAAGACTGAAATGAAAAACGGATATTTTTGACTAATCCTTGTTTGGAACGCATTCATAAATCGTCCCTGCCATTTCCAAATAACGAAGGTGTAAATCGGTACTTTAGAGGAGAATTAAAAAAAGCAGTTTCAAAGTTCAATAAAAATTAGTTCTATAGTCAAACCAATGACATTCGTTTTACAATGTTTTTGTGACTGGTAGATGCCTCTATATGAACTTTATATCAAGCATCCTAAAGCAACTGTTATAAGTCAAAAACGAAAATTGTGTTTGAGTTGAAAATACTTTGCGATGGCAGGGACGATATGTTTCATTTTATAATATTTTTGCAAGCATTTGGTAATGTAAAACAAACAAAAAATACATTAAAGCGTAAAGTTGGTTCAATCATAGACAGATAGGATGTACCTCATATTCCTAAAATCTCAGTTATTCAATGTTACTATTAAGCCCATGATTAAATCTTTTTATCTTGATCATTACGATTGAAATAAATTGTCAATCAACTCGTTAACTATTAACAAATGTACAGAATTCAGTTCAATAATGTCATACTCCTTGATTGAGGCATATTCGACTATATATATGTTTTGTTAAACTACTTTAATTAAACTAAAACTGATAAATTAATAAAGTTAAATGCGACTAATGATGGATTTAGGAGGCATTTATACGGTTATGAGCCAAAGCAGCAAGAATAAAATAAAGATGTTCAAATCCCCAAAAACCTAAAATAAACAGAAGGTACAGGAGTTACTCCGCACTCACGCATATAAATTAATAAGGTTTTCTTTTCCACCAGTGCCCTTTGGTTCAAGTTGATTTATTCTTAAAGGATTTTCTCGGTGTATGGAAGGGAGAAGGAAGAGATAGTATTCTTTAAAAGGGAGTATAAAATCTTTGGTTGTGTCATCCTTCGGAAGGGGCGTAAAATAGAGATCCGAACCTCTTCAATGTCGTTAAAGACTCATTAAAGACTCCTATCCTAAAATGCCTTGTTAAGAAAAATTTAAGACTCCCGCTGCAGTATCGTCAGATTAGCCATAGGAGCATTAAGTGACGTTAAATGAATAAAAAAACTACTAGCCCCTTGCCACCAGTGCTCGTATTGTAAATCTATCTCTGGTTATGACTATTGCGAAGCAAGGGATGGAATTAAAACACCAGCATATGACTTAGAATTATGAACAGAGTTTTCCTTGTTCCTTTCAGCAATCTAAAGTATTAGCAAACAGATCTCATTATAAAGTTCTTATTCTACAACCAAAGATTAATGCTAAGAAGGACCATCTGCGGAGTGACCACAGCTGCTCTTCCCCTCTGAATGTATAACGTCAAATAAATAAAAATAGTGAAAACCGGTTAAACGCGGATAATGGCCGGATGTACATAGTCTCTTCATATCTTCTTCAATAGCTTTCTAATAAAATGGATTCCTTGATACGATACCTATTAAGAATTCTTCAACTAGTAATATTTTAATACTACTTAATGTAAAACATTTTTTAATTATGTTTTAAAATATTATTTTACAAAAAAAATTTCTTATAAACTGGACTTCATTTTTCATAATTCATATATTGGGAAAGAGAAAAAACATTTTTCCAGTCATTATGTATTCTTGATTTCTACAATTATTCAAGACATTTCGGCATCACTGTGTCATTTTCGATCTTTTTTAAATTGAGTTCTCTGCATCATTAACAATTCCTTTATATAACTTTATATCAGTTACAGGTCTAAAAATTTTAAATATGACTTTAATTTTTCAACTCAATTTAAAAAAGATCGAAAATGACACAGTGATGTCGAAACGTCTTGAATAAGTGTAGGAATCAAGAATATATAATGACTGGAAAATGTTTTTTCTCTATCCCAATATATAAAATATTATTTTACCTAACCAAACCTGGACGGAGGGAGCGGAGTGGCTCAGTGGTAGAGCAATGAGTTGCCATGGCGGAAATCCTGGTTCATATCCCGTTGCCGGCAAAACTTTTATTTAGTCTGTTTGTAGCCGGAGATGGATCATACAGGATCTAGGACACTCCTGGGGCTCACCCAGCCTCTATAAAATATTATAACAATAGGGTACCCAAAATAAGTGGGGGGGGGGGGAATCTAGCGGTTGAGCGTGAACTAGGACAAGTCTCCACCATCTGTACGCAGTCTGAACCCCAGATCCGTTCACGGGTTGTAGTGGTACAGGATAAATCTGTACGGACCGTAAAGGAGACCCCTCGCTTCTTATTACAAAAATTATAGTCTTCCTTGGATTAGTAGATCTATAACTTCCCCTAAAACTCCGTATTAAAAGATTAATGACATTATTCATCTTCGAAAAAGAAATGATATAATAGTTCACTTCTTTCATATCGTCGCTGTCAAAACAATACCGCCTATCTACAACTTTTGGTGAAAATGAGCTAGTTACAGTAATGCATTCTACAGGTTGAATTACACACTATTAAAAAAAGTTTTCAAAGTTGAACGAAAGGCAGTGCTGTAATTAGCAATTGAAAGGTAACCGATATTCATAAGATAATATAACATATTGCGCGGTTTTTTGTCTCTCCTGTAAAATCGCCCAAAGTGTAAATAGGCAGTATTGTTTTGACAGCGACGATATGTTCTTTACTATACATAATAGTACATAACATATGTAATAGTTCTTAAAGTTTTTATTACATCGCAATATTGTATTAAATTAAGTATAGTTTTTAGTCTGGCACCCAGGATTCCTTTACAAACTCCGCCGATTCCTACCTCCTACATATTTTCTCATTATTCAATCCTATCTCACTAACAGGTCCTTCTAAGTAAATCACAATAATATATTTTCATCCCACTTTTCTGCTTGTTTCCTCAAGGCAGTATCCTCGGCCCAATCCTCTACACAGTTTATACAGTTGACATCCCAACCTATCCTAATACCATCCTTACCACGTATGCGAATAACCATGTCAGTATCATTCAACAGTGATCCAGTTATAGCATCCCATACTCTTCAATCCCATATCACTGACCATGTAAAATGGTGTCAAAACTGGAGCATTAAAATAAATACCTACAAATCCCGTCAAATCACTTTTACCCTCTGTCGTAAACCAATGACTTCCTGTCCTCCCGTATCGTTGATTAATAACATCCCACTGAATCCTGTAGAACAGGTCCGGTACTTAGGACTACCCTTGACAAAAGATTAACTTGAAATCCTCATACTAAACTGAAACGACAAGAAACAGCACGCCGTTTCAGGCTACTTCAACATTTACTAGACAAACGCTCTAAGCTCTCAATTAATAACAAAAACTCATATACATGACAATCATTAGACACATCTTGACTTACGGAATAGAGCTTTAGGGCTCCAATAATCCATCGAATTCATCTCGTATTCAATCCTTACAATCCAAAATCTTACTAATATTATAAATGTGAAAGTTTGTATGTTTGTCTCTCTTTCACGCAAAAACTACTGGACAGATTTGGATGACACTTTACAGTACTATAGGTTATACATCAGAATAACACATAGGCCATACCAAGCGCGGATTTAAGGGGGGGAGTGCACGGGGGCACGAGCCCCCCTCCCGACAGTTTTTTAGGTACTGTGGAGAATCCATTATTGTACATAATTAAAGGCAAATCGCATGATCATAGTTGTTAAAATAACAGAAATAACATGAGTGAAACTATTTGTTTTGATATCCAACTAATCTAACTAATTTTATAAATGTGAAAGTTTGTATGTTTGTCTCTCACACAAAAACTACTGAACGGATTTGGATGAAACTTATTGAGTAAAATAGGTTATACATCATAGGCTACAACAAGGGCAGATTTATGTGGGGGCATATGCCCCTCCCCTTTATAGTACATAATTAAAGGCAAATCAGGAACTTTGCATCTTGAAATTTGTAGTTAGGTTCTTTGTTTAGTTTAAGATTGGATAATTCCACCCCAAGGATATAATATAATAGGGGTTTAAAGGTTGTATAGAATCCGACAGTTTTGAAGTCAGACTTCTGATATTTTGGATGTATGAATAACTTATATTTTTTAAAAATAATTATTTATTTAAAATGATCTTTAACGAAACTTTATGTGGCAGACCAAATTCCACGCGAGCGAAGCCGCGGGCATAAGCTAGTCCTTCATAAAATCCTCAATGCTCTTTACTTTGTAACGAACAAAGTAATCCATAATGACCTTAATGTTCCATTTGTTGCTGATTTGGCCCAAACCCGATATCAATCTTTTCATGACAAACTTCATTTCCACTCAAACCCACTGGTTTCAAACCTAGCCTCTTTAATTCCTAATAAACCTCCAAGGCTTCTGAAAAGAAGATGGCCTCGTGATCATCTAAATTGAACTTTTTATTTGAGTACTACCACTGGGTAGTTTCTCTATTTGTCTTTTCATGCCAATGAATGCATCCATTATACTTACTTGATGTATTCTGTTATACAGTTGTAAATTTCATTAAATAACTTTTTTTTTTAAAAAGTATAGTTTTTAAATTGGAATATATTCTAAGAAGCAATTTTATTTACTTTACTTTGAAGATTGGACGCTACATGTCCGTGCAGATTGGTTCACAGTATTTGACTCTCAGTGTAGGCTGAGCTATGAACAGATGTATATCTAATATTGTTCTCACTCATTATCAATAGCTTCCAGATAATTGTTTTCGTTTCACACGTCATATATCAGTTAATACATTTTTTGACCGTTTTATTATTAATAATAATAATAAGGAAGTGGCCCTAACAAAATCAGAAGGGATTTATCTCACTATTTCAAGGATGGATTCTGGTCTACCTGCACTAAAGCTAAGTAAAAATGCAGAACCAACAGTTATGGTTGACGGAATGGAAAACCAAATCTTTGCATGGGAGGTTCTATTACAAATTAAATGATTGTATCTCCATTGACAAGGAGATCTCAGTTGATTGGTTAAAGATTGGTAACATTATCCGAGACATAGGGATTTGTGATCGCCATTCAAAGCCAAATTATCGCCACCAGATCATAATGAAGGCATGTTCTAAATGACGTGTCAACACCAGAAAAATGTTGACTATGCTCAGCAACGCTGAAGTCAATCCAACATATCGCTGGTACCGAGTATCTCCCAAAGTATAACATTGTGGCAAAAATTTAGCATCATGCCCTGGCGGTGAAATACAACGTACTCGATGATAAGACGCCTTATTTTAAGTACCACCCAAATAGACTTCTCCAAAAAGGTCTCCTTAAGCTATATTGGGATGAACCCATTATAACAGACCATACTGTGCGTCATAATAAAACAGACATCCTCCTTATAAAGTTGAGAGATAGAAAAGCTACTACTACTATGACAATAATGTCAATTCTACCGTAGGAGAGAAACTTCGCAATTATCTGGAACTAGCGGCTGGAATAAAAGAGCTCTACCGAATGGAAAGCATGGTAGTAAAACCTATTATAATTTCCACCAATGGATTGGTTCTTAAATCCACAGTGGAGGGAATTGAGAGTCTGGGACTTCCGCTTGAGGTTTTAAAGGAGGCTCAGCAGGCAGTTTTCCTAGGCACATCCAGTCTCGTCAGAAAAATCCTGAACCTTTGAGAAAAAGAGCAAAAACAAAAACTATTAACTGCAGATGGTTGGGCTTGTCTCCCATCTCTGTTTTGAACCCACAAATGCGTGAAAAAATAAATCATAATAATTGAGTCTTTATTTATTCTGGTAAAAGTACCTATAGATTAACAATACAGGGTATTATTTCTATACGGGGTATTATTATGTCTTATAGTATAATGTGATTACATTTAATTAATTAATACAAATAAATTAACAAATGAGAAAGAATTCATGAAAAAAAATGCGAATTAACTCAAATGATAACATTTAAAGAATAAAAAAGAACAGAGTACAAGAAATAAAAATAACATAGAAATAAGATAACAATAATTATAGAGAGAGGAACAATAGATAATTACATATGTATGCAAATTACAATGTAAAGTAGAAAAAACAAAGCAAATAATGAAACAAAAATACAAACAACATCAACTAAGATATATTGTTTTTAAAAATATCTAACTGGATTGATGAAGCGTCAATGATATAGATAAAACGCACTTATGTATTAATAAAAACACATCATACATTTATCAGTTAGAAAATTTTAATCTGAAAACTGAGTATGCTATTTCCGATTTTTTGGGGTATTGTAGGGAAATAAGGCGATTGAATATACGAGATGTGAAGGTTGAAAGATTATTGGAACGACGAATGGAAGAAGGTATAGAGTTCCAAAGGGACGAGAATCGGATTAGGAAAGCTCTATCAAAAGCAGTTATTCGGTGGGATGCTGTATATAGGTGTGAGAGCCGAGAGCGAGTTTGGACAGAGGTTTTAAATTTAAGGAGATCGCAGATGTATGATGGTCGACGGGATTGGATAACTTGGTAAAGAACGGAAGCTAGGAATTACTTGCGAAGACAGGAAGGGTAAAGCAACTTTAACTCTTCGTAATATATGGTGATACGGGAGTCTCTCTGGTTGCCAAAGATAAAACGAACAAAGCAACTGATCAATCGTTTTAGTTGTGTATCAAGATCTTCAGTGACACCTTCTTGCACCGTATAGCAATATTCCAAATGAGGGAAGGTTAAGGAAGTAACTAGAAATCTATGGGTTTCAAACATGGTAACAGATGACGAAGGTGATTAAGGCGGAGAAGGTACGACGGGAGATTTCAGAGATATGGTTTTTCCAGGAGAGGGTTTAGTCAAAAATAATTCCAAGATTTTTGACGGTTGGGTAGAATTTGATAGGATTATTATTTAGAATGCTTTGGAAAAATCTAGAAGGATAAGAATTGGTAATTTTTGTTGTTCAATGGCTTTATGGAGATCATGGGTTATTTTGAGGAGAGCGGATTGAGTTGAGTAACCTGGTCGAAAGCCAGATTGGAGAAGGGTAAAGAGAACGTTCTTCTAGAAAATCTGAAATTTGGTTTTGAACTAGGCGTTTTAATGGTTTTGAGAGGTTAAATAGAAGGGAGATAGGGCAGAAATCATTCGGAGAGAAGAGATATTCAATTTTATTTAACGGTCGCATTAATGCAGTTTTCCAAGGAGTGGGAAACACGGAGTCTTGTAATGAGAAATTGTAGATATGATATAACATGGGCATCAAGACTGGGAAGCAGGAATTGCTAGCTATTACTAGATTCCCATTTAACAGGAATGTTTTCGGGACCATAATCATTGGTGCGGGATTTCAGAATGACATTTAATAGTTCGTCATATGATATGAGAGAAAAAGAAGTTTTCAGGATTGAAGTTATATAAGATGAATGTTGGCGCGGATGAAAATTTAGGAGAAGTATTGGGTAAGAAGTGGTTATTGAGATCCTCGGTCATCATATCATCATAATGGATTAAATTGGAAAGGGGATGCAATCGAAGATAAAGCAAAATAAGAAAAAAAAATTCTCGTGCCAATGCTTCGGCCCAAGATGTGTAGGCCATGTTCAGGGCTGGGAAGGAAACATAAAATAACTGTATAAAACATTGCAGTACCAAGAAAGAATAACAGAATATATGAGATAAATTAGGAAATAACTAGTGAGAAAAATTTAAGAGTAAGGTACATTATGTAATAACTGGTGAGACATAATAATAATGGAAAACGTAGTTAAATTACAGACAATGATCTAAAAATTGTATAAATTATTTTTTAAATTTTAAAATAACAGAAAATTATGGTTTTTATATGTATTTTATTATATGATTGGGTTATGAAATATAATAACTGCACCCTCAGAGCAATTATTATAACCCCAATACTTCGAAATAAACAGCTAATTTTTTTTTAAATTATTTTCAATAGTTCCGACTGACTGGGAAGCATCCGAGGGGTAGAGCGAGACGTAGGTGGGAAGATTGCGTTAAGAGTGATCTGGCGGATTTGGAGTTGTGTGCCAGCGGCATGGTACCAAAAAAGGGCTTTAGGTCGCAACAAATTGAAGAGCTGCATTTTTGATGTTGTAAGAGCATGTTCGAGTAGTGTAAATCACGAAGTAGTGTAAAAACCCGAAAAACGGATGGGAAAACTTTTGGTGGCCGAAAACCTCGACATTTTTGGAGTTATTTCAGTTGTTGGCCTTTATCTCCTAGTCGGTGCGTTTTTGAAAAAACAACAAGAGTAATCATTTTTAAAGTAGATTACATTTGCTACAATTTGAACCCAATCGCAGCTCTGTGAGTCAAATAGATTATGAGTTACGCCCTTTAAAAATTGGTCATTTTTTCCAAAAAGTCCAAATATAGGCCAGCGGCCAGGTGTTTGAGTGTCGCAAAAAATTGAATAGAGTTGGAGTAAATTCAAGTTCGCAAACCGAAAAAACGGATGGGAAAACTTTTGCCGAAAAACCTCGGGCAGGCTGAGTGGCCCTACTGCACCCACTGTATACTTCCACTGAGTACTACCATTATTTTTTGTATATGTAATTTACAAGTGTATATTTATACTTTACAATAAACAAGCTGTTTTAGATCGATTCGTGGCGTACAAGGTCATTTTCTTAAAACACCCCCAAGAGGAGTCTTAATTAACAAGAGGAGTATAACACCTACAGGCTTCGTTCTGGGCTTAAACTAAACCTAAGTAAATTTACAACTCCATTCCCCTTGACTTTCATCGTACGATCACTCCTTCGGCCGGTGTTCCTCACGAAAGTCGGCCAACACTTTAAATTTGGACTTTTTTGAAAAAATGACCAATTTTCAAAGATTTGTAACTCAGAATCTATTAGACCTACATGCCTCGTTCTGTGCTTAAATTAAAGTTAATTAAATTTGCTAAAACTTCATTGCCAATCACTTTCATCATAGGATCACCTCTTCGGCTGGTATTCCTCACGAAAGTCGGCCAACACTTAAAATTTAGACTTTTTGGAAAAAATGACCAATTTTCAAAGGGGCGTAACTCAGAATCTATTAGAACTACAGAGCTACGGTTGGGTTTAAATTGTAGATTTTCTTTGCGATTATACTACTGCTTTCATTAATACGATCATACAGGTTATTAAATCGTCACACGCACATACACGCACACATATTAGCAGACGCACGTACACACACTCACACACACAAAGGGGAATAGAAGCCAGTGGAGCAGAGAAGGGGCGAGAAGAGCGGCGCGTGGCGGGCAGGTGGGCCGCAGGTGCCCTCCAAAAACACACATCGTTCTTTTTTCCGGACCGAGATTGATGGGATGCTAACATTAATGGGATTTCCGGGCCCTCTTTCTCCATTCATATCATCTGCTTCTGTCTCATCCACCTTATTTTATAGGCCGTCTAGCCTAATAGTAAACAAGACAAAAAAGTTGGGGAAGTCTCCTCTAGTCCCAGGTACCTACCTGTAATAGATCATCTCCAATTTAGTGAAAGTTTCTCATGGAGGTTTGAAACTGACAGTAAAATAAAAAATAAGAAAATAATTTAATAGCTTAAACATTAAAATGATTTTTCCAATCATATTTAAAAATCTTGAATTATTGTAGTTGACCTTATATATTTATGAGAAAGAAAATGGTCTGGGTGGAGGTAAAAAAAAATTCTCTTAAGTAGGGAGAACTGTTTGTTGGAAAGCCAACGTTTCGACCCACATTGAAGGTCTTCCTCAGGGCTTGGGAGTAAAATGAAATTCCAATAAACAGTTCTCCCTACTTAAGAGATTTTTTTTTACCTCCATCCGAATCATTTTCTTCATATATGAAAGTGTTTATCTTTGCGTAAAGATAATACAAAAAAATAACGATAATCAGATGATTTTTTATTTTTATTTTATTGTGATTATTTAAATATTTTAATTTTGAAGAGAAATGATTTGAACCCGAGTCCTCCGCATCTCCAGCGCGGTACTCTACCAACTAAGCTACCACAATCGTAACCAGGCCAGACAAATCCATTCTCTTCACCGATCCTATATCCTCGATACTCGAAATTTTTGCGATGTATATATGAGGAAGAATGATCATTAAACATTACTTTAATTAGGATCTGGTTGGCGTACGTCAATGCTATATTTATATTTTTTATTTAAATATTTTTATTTTGAAGAGAAAAGATTTGGCCTGGCCGAGACAAGTTTAATTGGTAGAGTACCGCGCTAGAGATGCAAAAATTGTGAGTACTGGAAATATATGATCGGTGAAGAGAATGGATTTGTCTGCCCTGGTTACGAGTCTGGTAGCTTAGTTGGTAGAGTACCGCGCTAGAGATGCAGAAGACCCGAGTTTCAGATAAATATTTTCTCTTAAAAAAAAAAAACCTGTACTACTACAACCCATGAAGGGTCTGGGGTTCAGTACATGATAGAGACTACACTGTTTCATGGACAACGTTTCTGCAAGGTGGTGACTTGTCCTAGGCCACGCTCAACCGCCAGATTTTTCCCCCTTATTTTGGGTACCCTATTCTTATAATATTTTATAGAGGCTGGGTGGGCCCCAGGAGGATCCTAGATCCCATATGATCCTCTCCCGCAGCAAACAAACTAAATAAAAATCATGGCCTGCAGCGGGATTTGAACCAGGATTTCCGGCATGGCAACTCAGTGCTCTACCACTGAGCTATTCCGCTCCCCCTTCAAAATAAAGATATTTAAATAATCACTATAAAATAAAAATAAAAAGATATCAGATGGTTTGGATGCTCAAAAATAACGTTATGTTTTTTTGTTTTTTTGTCGTTTTCCTTTTTATTTCTTTATATCACAAATAGGAAAATAATTAAACCTGTTGAAGGAAACAAATTTCAAATATTAGTGTTTGAGTATATATCCTCATAAATGAGGCTACTATACATGAAAAGGTAAAATTTAAGAAAACTAAAAATGAAATCTTTGGTAACTTAGTTTCTTGGGAAAAAAATATATATTTTCAAATTATATTTTGCTATAAATATTGTTTGTTTTTTTATCAAACCAACTTTTTAAAGATTAAAAGTACTCAAACTAATTTTTAAAAAATAATAAATGGAGATTTTGAAATGGAACACTAAAGGCACTCACATTTGAAAATCCTAATAGAATATAAGGGATAAAATCTAGTATCAAATACGTGGTCAGGTTTTCATTTTGAACTTGCATTGGAATATGAACTTAAGGATATTTTTGATATTTGAAACACTGCGTCGACTGAACTCCAATTGCTTACATCTAGGAAATCTCCCTTACCAACAGGTAACAACTAACTAACCTTATCAGAAGCAAAATATTGCTGACAGCTCTAAATCTGAAAAATACTTTGAGGTAGCGAATCACCTATTCTATGTCGTGTGAGCTACAGGTGAATTTGAACGACATTTAACTATTTTGAACAAAACCATGGAAATAAAATATGGGAAAATGAGTTAGATGAATTTTTTTTTTTTTTTTTGGAAATTTCAATAGATATGATCGATCATGAAAGTGAACAGAACTATTTTCATTGAAATAAATTTCTGTATCTTCATAATGTAGAATAAATTTTTGATAAGAAATCAAATAGTAATAAGCTTCAATAAACACAACAATAATGCTAGAGCAATACTGAATATGCTCGGGGCTGCTTTCAATAAATTGTACACAAATAAATAAACCATAAATAAGTAAAAGACCAACTATCTAATAATTATTCTAATAAAGTTATTTTAAAAAACCGAAATTCACCAGAGATGCAAAACTATGGATTGAGTTTAGCGAAAACATAATTTGCGTAAGAACGTTAATGCTTTTCTATTGCTATCTACATTGAGGTCCAATTTTGAATTATTGAACATGCATAGAATATCGATTTTAAGCATGTATTCCTGCGTACAGATTTATTTCATCATTAAGGGTATCTCTGGTATTCTTCGATGGTGCTTCAACCCATGAAGAGGGTTCCTCTTCCTTTAGTCTGAACTACCAGTATTCTGTGCTCCTACTCTCCAATTTCTAATACCCAGCATTTTCTACGCATCTGATGCCACATAGTTTACCCACCACATGCAAGGTCTACTTACTTTTCAGTGTCCAAAAATAACCAGAAATGTGGATGAACCTGGGATATTGAAGTAAATGATTATAAATTAAGGTCTTAGAAGTTATTGATTATGAATATTCAATCGAATTTTATATCGATCCCTCGTATCAATTCATTTTAAATGATTTAATAATGATTGCAAGCATTCCCTTTCTCCACACAGTTTTGTTCTGTATCATCATCATTGTATTTCTCTCTTGTATACGTCATTACAATATTTTTTTAACTTATTTTTTACTTGAATTAATTTATATAAATGGAATCAGTCGCTAAAAAAATTGATACCATACATTAAAAGATAACGTAACGTGTATGTAAATATAAAAGTATAGAACGGAAGAAAAATTGAATTATTTTATGTGTTTGAAACAATTTAATCAAAATATTAAATTAAGTGGACCTGTACAATATGTTAGAGAATAAAATCTTATTTATACCGCAGGAAAAAAACGCGTAATTATACATATATACGTGTGCGTTTCGGTGAGAATTTGTGCGCGCACCTTTAGAAAAAAAAGTGAATATCTTTAAATAAATTATAATGTTTCATTTTTTGTCACAGTCCACACACATTTAATGAATTACAAGACGAAAATTCCTCGTCTGTTTAGACAAATATTCCATTCCTTTTTGGCAGCTGCAACTTGCGTAATTGGAATATTTCAATATATTTTCAAATCCACAGGAAAGAAAAAAAAAGGAAAAAAAGTCGAAATCAAAAAGAAACCGAATATCATAATAAAAACTAAAACCATGGTTGACAAATAACCTTCACATTTTTGTTAGCAGATTATTCTTTATAATTCTCACTAAGACTGGATTATATGTATGCTTGCATGATGTATTTGCAATGTAATGGAGTTATAGAGAACTCCATCGAACATATTTAAAGGAATCCATATATGGGCCTCAATCAACGGTTATGTCAGTCTGAATATAGATCATTTGAGTAGGACCAGTTACACTACGGATTGCCTTATAGTAGATCAGTTTAATGTTATTATTTTTGAGTTCCTGTGAGTGCACCATTATATTCTACCCTATGTAGTCTATGTATCCTTCGAGAGGCTAAAGAATCTATGAAGGACCCGAGAGTTACGGATAATCCTGAAGGACGTGCGGATAGGAAGAAGAGATGGTGCTACCTGCGGGGAAGGACTGGGCGAGGCACGAGCCAGGCACCTGCCGGCCAGCTGCTTGCCTAACGGATTTGGCAGATGGAGTAACTCTGGGACATCCTTAAGCAGGTCGTTGACTTCTTATCCCCTATTTCTTATGTATGCCACACTTTTATTTATTTATTTTTATAAAATAAGGAACCTCATTGAATCTCAAAATCATTTATGCAGTGGCTACAGTGTAAGCTGTAACTCCTCCTGATCTCGTACCGACAGTTCTTAAGCTCTTCAATCCACGACACTATACATTTTCCATTGAATATTGTTCTCAATCCCCGATTATTAATGGTTCCATAGGCACAGTCCAAGACTAGCGAAACTGACAAGTAGGTCCCAATGGACGATTTAGAATTATAGTCTAGAGAATGAAAAGAAACCAGCCTAAGGTTGTAGAAGGAACGACTATATTGATCCGTATTTTCCACTATCGTTTGGCTTGTTTTTCGAACGATTAACTATTTTTTGACCATACATAAATAAAAAAAATCATGTAACAGTACAACTCATGAAGAGTTTTGGGTTCAGTATGTGGTTGTGCATGGAGATGATTTGTCCTGGATCACCCTCAATCATAAACTTTTTCCTCATATTTTGGGTACCCAATTTATAAGGCTGGGTGTGTCCCAGGACGGTCCCAAACCCCGAAAGGTGCAGCCCAAGCTGTTAGCAGACTAAATAAAATCTGTCACTGCCGGATTTGAAACCGGGAACTTCACTCGGCAACTCAGCGTTCTATTTTCTAACTAGAAATAAATATATACTTTATATGTATAATTAAATACATTTCAAGCTAAAATCCTTCCAAAAATCATGTATGAACAGAAATCCTGCATTGTTGCAAACTCGCGATCTTGGGCATAGTAGATTTTATGCTAACCACAAGACCACAACTGACCCTAGCCTTTCTATTTATTTAGATGGAATATTTAACATGACCATATGGTATATGATTGAGCCACTTTTCTCGATTTCCTATATCTTCACTATTGACAGAGTTTGGTTGATGGATTGGGGAACAATTACTGGTTGTATCGGTTCCAAACCTTAGGTTCCTAGAAGCTTTTTATTATTAGCATTATCACTATGCCGCGAAAAATTGCCTTACATGCACGATGGGGCGGCAAATAAAATAAATATTGCTAGGATGCCAAAACTATTATTGACTTCTCCAATTCATTAAAAAGAAGAAGAAGAGCCAAGCTGCGGTGGTCAGATGGTGTGGCTGGTGATTTTTGCAGCATGCTGGTAGTAAAGAATTGGATGGCGTTGGCATAAGACCATCGTGACAGTTGGAGGAAGCGGTTGTTATGGGCCAAGACTTATAGCCTGGATATAGTGCTATTATAAAAAAAAAGAAATAATCGACTATTTCCTATTTATTATTTACAACCAAGCAAAGTACTGCCATGTGCTAACTGTAAACATAACTGGTCAGCTATAATAAAACTTTGAACAATTTCTAACAAAACATCATAGCTGTTAATGGCGAAAGTTTGAAAATACCCGTACTTATAGTATACAATGGGTAACGGTATATTATTAAGGGACTCTAACACTGTTAACAGTAATAAAACTGAATTTTTTCCAACAAAACATCCTGGTGATGATGAAGGTATGAAAACACGCGTACTTATAGTATATAATAGAAAACGGTATCATTACGGAAGACTAAACATAGTCCGTTAGCTGTAATAAAACTTTGAAAAATTTCTCCAACAAAGCGTCCTAGTAATGATGAAGATTTGAAAATACTCGTACTTATAGAATGTAATAGAAAACGGTTATTATTAAGGAAGAGCGGTTGAGGCACGGGCCAACGGTTGTGAAGCAGGTGGCCTGGCCATCAGCTCTCTTCAACTGAACCTTGACGCCACGAGCCAATCAGATGCCAGCCCTCACCAGGATCCACCAATTAGCTGTCACGGTCTTTTGTTTTTTTGCCCATTGGTAGTTTTGCCCCCGTGGCGGGGTGCCGCTCCGTTGGATATATACAAAATGGAAGTCGTATTTCACACCCTCTTACCCCTGGCTCGTGCCGAGTCATTCGCCGATGTATTGTTCGAATGTAGAAAGTGGGTGCCTCAAATGATTTTTTTTTTTTCAGATCATTTAAAACCTCTTTAAAAAATAATTAATTTTAAATTATAAATTTTACAACTGAAACAGCAATCAATTACATGATAAGACCATTTTATAAAATTATCTAAAATATCCGAGATTGGTAGTTACACTTTAAAATAACATATTGTTTGCCTAACTATTAATAATAATAATAATAATAATAATGTCTTTATTTATTCTGGGACGAGTCCCTATAGAATAACAATACAGGCATTGTAAGCTATTAAATCTTAGAGTGTTAAATAATTACTTTTAATTAATTATTACAATTAATTTAATTAGTGAGGACGAATAAAAAAATGAACAAATAAAAAATGTGAATTACCTACAATAACAGTATTTGAAAAACATATTAGAAGAAAAGAAAGAAAAAAAATTATAATAAGTTTACAATAATTATATAAGAGAAACAAATTTATGGTCACATATATCAAATTTATGCCAAGAAAAAAAACAAAAAAGAAAGATTAAACAATATTATCCGAGACTTACCTTTCATCCCTTTTTGTCCTTTTTAATATCTATCTATATGACATTAATAATACATATGTACGTGGTTTAAATTCCACACACTCAAATATATGAATACAAAATAACACACACAAATGTACATCTAAAAACATCATTCATTCATCGAATAAAGAGAGCATTATGTCAGTACTGATCCCCTACTATTTTCGATTTTTTGGGAATTGTAGGGATAATAGGTGCTGGAATATACGGGATTTGAAGGTTGCAAGATTATAGGGACGACGAATGACATTAATGATAAAAATAAGATACAACAACCATTAGACGAGGAAGGCAAAAGAGAAACAATCATTCTAATTGTGAAAAGTAACCCACTGCATAACGAAAATCTGAAAACTTTGTCAGCTTTTAAAGCAATTTCAAAATCAGTTAGAAAAAGTATCTAAAAATAATAAATTATAAACCAACAGTATTCGATAGTTTTTTTTTAATTTACAATATTCTAATTGCTGTCCTTTTTTATTCCGTCTATATGGCCGAGCTTTAACCATATTATATATCTTAAATCAGTTTGAAACAAATAACATTGCTTGAAGATGTTTCTGAAGTGGCTTGTAATTTTGGTGCTAAATCTAAAAAAAATCAGTTCAGGTTTTTAGAGTTTTATTAGAACAAAACCCAGAACAGCAAACTGAGGGAATCTTAGCTGATATTTTGACTCTACACCTTTTGAATCAAAGTTAGTTATGTCTTACCTTGATCCATATTCTATATATGGATTTCTTTATATATCTCTTTGATGTAATATAATGATCATGCCTTTTCTGAGCTTTAATTTTATATGTACCAATAATAACACCAATAGTAACAGCGTCCCATTTATAATATATCAAAATCAATTTTTAAACGCCTTGACGTAGTATTGGCCTTGAAGTTTTTATGATACCGCTTAATGTTTTAAAATAAACACTGATTACGAAAATTGGAGAAAAATAGAAAATATTTATGCTTTAATCTTAAAATTGAGATATTTTTTGTGGGAATTTATTACAATATTAATATATTACTAGTACGAAAGTAAGAGCTCAAATTACGAAAGTAACGCGAATTATTTGTAGCTAATTAGTGATTGTGGAAATTATCTGTCTTGGTTTAGACACCGCTTCCTACTTATAATATGTGCAATATATAATAAACTAGGATGTTTGCTAATTATAGCTAACAATAGCCTCTGAAAGCCTAAACTCGTTTTACAAAAAAGTGGAATAGCAGCTGTTGAAGACAGAAGCCCATATCAGAAGTAGCGTGTTGGCGGAGAGCACGTGGAGGCATGAAAAATTAAGTGATTATTGGGAAAGCAGATCCGATGGTTAACTGCTTATTATAAATTATTATGACACTCGATAACATCTCGTTTAGCTGAACGGAACCTCACTGAAAATAATAGATTTAAACATTATCGCTCTCATTCCCTATTTGGCTTTTAGTACCTAACGACTTGTAGTTGGGTCCGGTTATTAAACAGAGCGCCGGTTGGATATTATCATCTGATAGTTCAGGAGCAATCATAGATGATAAGAATTTAAATACGATTATGTATAATAATTATAAGATAATCCCTAATAATAAGTACCAAGTCATAATTGCCACAATATTCGCAGTTTCCTTCAGTAAAGTTAAAGTAAAGTTAACTATTGATAGTTAACCAATGTTTTTTTAACTTTTAGAAAGTTTTAGAAAATTTATGAAGAACATAAAGAATAATGACTCGTGTGTAAATAGATGAACAAACGTCCAGAACTTCGTGGCTAAATGTTTGTTTTTACACAATCAGAACAGGGTGCAATCAACCAGATCAATTTGTTGAAAGAGAAGACCGATATAATTTTCGAAGACAGAAGTTATGACAACATCCAGGTATATATCCCCAAAAATGTATTAAAAAAGAATGGCTGTTTTAAGGTGATGTACCATTTTAAATGTCTGAGAGAAATAATTTCCATGGATGGGGCAGATAGGAACATTAGAAACTGTGCTAGAACATTAGAAACCTGTAAGAGGCAAAAACTGCAACACTTGATCTGTTTCACGATAAACATATATAACAAAAGAGACCTATTATCTAAATACAAATTTAAGACATAACAACACTATGTATGATAAGACCAGGCATCTTGTGTGACATGGATATTACAAGTACACCTAGAATTAACAGAAGGGTTTTATTGTACAAGGAGGGCGTAGAAAGGCTATTTGTTTATTTAATACTATTCTTTATGAAAAGCAAAGTAATCAAATCTGACACATCTAAGGGCAATAACTATTAGAGGTCGATTACACAGTGCTCCTCCGTACTCAGCTCCATTCTGCTCGTGTGGAGCAAAGCGGGACCATAGGAGATCTTAGCGCTTCCTTTCTAGCCGCGTCACTGTAGAGACCAGCAGAGACAGTATGAATGGAGCCGCACTCGCTTACCAAGGATTTGGATACAGATCGAACAAGGAGATCTCTGATAAAATTCAGTTTGTCAAGTTATAAAGCGAATATTGAGTTTCTATGTGCATTTGATCCGAACGAGTCAAGCAATACTTAATAAAGAGATTTTTAGTAAAATATAGAATTATAAGAGTCGGGGTGAATATGTTGGACGGAGAAAGATTCATATTATATAAATTCAATATCACAGAAGACTTCATGGATCGGGAGGATTATAAAAAAAAATGCACTAAATTACGATTTTTTCAGTAGGGACAAGGAGTGGGAGAAGATGAAATGAGGAGAGCAGAGCGAAGCTATCAGAGAGGATGAAGGAGTTTCAGAGAAGGAAGAGGGAAACGACATGATATTTCGTATGGTTCTATTAGGCCTATTCTCGAATCAAAAAAAGTAAATAAGTGATATAATAACAACACTTACACTTACTCTTCTCATAGATTACAGAATAAGGCAACAAAATAAAAAGAAGAAGAAGAAACACTTATACCCCCGCGGGTCCACCAGCGAGTTAGTACCTTTTGCACAAAGCATCTGGAAATGATACAGGGATAGCATTGTGGAAGATCTTCCCATGATCAACCATCTCAGTACAGAGGACCGGCAGCGCTGTAGAGTCCTCACCACTTGGTAGTGCCAGGCCACTGACACAGGCCTCGACGAATCAGAATATCCCAAAGTTCAGTCCACCCAACGGTATCAGGAAACCTCCGAAACAGGTGCTAGCTCTCATAAGTCAACGGAATAACCTGAGGAAAGTATTCCTGCGCTCTCACGACTGCGGACTAAAACTGGCAATCAATGCGACTACCCGGCATCATGCGAGACTGGAAAGCATCTCTCTGGCATGAGCAGTTACGGCGGGCTCACGACAACCCCCGTCAGTTCTGGCGGCTCGTTAAGACTTACGTGACAAAAAGGAGAGGCGTGTTCTTGTCATCCGGAGGCAACCTGCTGACGCCTAAGGAATAGGCGGAAGATCTGGTGAAGGCTTATGAGGAGGGGGAAGTTGATAGACTGTTAGATGCGCCACAGATCCCTGAAGGACCAATATCGTGCCCCAATGAGGAGCCCGTATTATCTACCTTTGGTCAGCTCGAGTCGGTACTACGACGCACGAAAGGTAACAGAGCCTCAGAACAAAATGGTATTCTCTATGTTGTTGAAGATGCTTCCTAGGAAGGGTAAAGCTATTCTATTGAACATATTCAACACCTGCATGAGGATCTTTTATTGCCCTGATGCGTTGAAACAAGCCGTCGTAGTGCCGCTACTTAAGCCTGGGAAGAGAGGGAGCTACCGGAGCACTATCGGGCAATCAGCTTGCTCTCTCACATCAGTAAAATCCTCGAAAGTCTGGTACATCACCATATGACGAAGCACTGCAGAGAGGAGAACATCATCCCGCCTGAGCAGACTGGTTTCCAGAGTCGCCTGTGAACATCACCATAGCCACATAGCAGGCGCGCACCATAGAGCACATGCTGATAAACAGAGCTACGGCGTTCATTTCACTGGACTGAGCCCAGGCCTTTGACTGTTACTCCGACGCTTGGAAGAATTTAGCTTCCCACCTCGCTTTGTCGCCTTATCCGAAGCTGTCTTAGCGGAAGATCATACGTCGTGCGAGTCGGAAACTGCTACTCGACTACCACATATGGAGTACCTCAAGTAGTAGTACCTGTTGGAGCCACTGATGTTCGTGATTTTCACGGCACCTGTCGTCGCCATGAAGCATCCAGGAGCAATGTAGCAGACTTTGCGGATGATATAGGAATTCATGCCACCAGCGTCAGCGCCACACATGCCCTTAATAAGGCACAGAAGACGACTGAGGTGATAGTAGAGGAACTCAAGCTGAATATGTGCCGGTTTTGCAGAAACCGCCTTCAGCGGACTCAGATATTATAATGCCTTGACATACATACGGATAATAGAAGGTTGTAGATTTTGCATGTACGTATTATATTTTGTACGTATTATAGTTCTATATGTTTTAGGTAATTGTAATTTAATGAAATAAAGGAGGTTCAGGAAAAAAAAACCCATTTATTGGGGTTTTGTAGAAACACAATTACTCTTCTCGTGCTATGCAGCATCCGAAGCCTTGCAAACCGCTTCTGCTATTTTCTGTATTAGTATAAGTCAGCACAAAAATCCGTTCCTTACATTATTTTACAATAAACTTGTTCTAATAAACATTAATTGTATTGGATCTGATCTAGAAGCAGGTCATCTACAGTCATTATCAGTTTAGAAAATATTCAGGTTGATGAAACCTCTCCTCAGTTTATATGCGCGTTCAGTCCGTGCCTGTGGTAGACTCCAGTTAGTTGTAATTTTTAAGATTCTTTAGATAATTATTTTCATACTCCCCACGTTATTGAAGATTTGCTGATGAATGGACTGACCAATAAGTTACGCCCTTTCATAAATAATAGCCGATGAGTTGATGAAATATAAAAAGTAAAAAGGATTGGTACGGTACCGTAGATTACGGTGGTGGCGGGAGGACGGCGGCAGATGTGCACGCCGGCCAGATGACGCGGAGCATCACTTTCCCCGCACCCAGCCCTGCCTAACGCCTGTCCTGCTCTACCGTTAGTCTGTCCTCTCCGTTCTGCTCTATTGCCGAATAATGGAAAAAGCGGCATGTGCTAGTCCAATCTTCGTAGTCGATGATTACCTTCCTTATCCGAAGTAGAAGTAAGTAAATTTGATAAAAAAATAGGAAAAAGTTTAGAGATTTTTGATTTGCCTCAGATTCTCCTCAATACAGACACCTCCAACTTTCTAAGTTAAGAATACATAGCAATATCTTATGTATCAAACTGCAACTATATCTCGCCAAGGCCTAAAGATTTTATTGTTCATATGCTTGTTGCAATAATTTGAAATACATAATGATTGGCTTGGTTACATTAAGCAAATGATAGATATACTACCCAAACAACTTCAGTATGGAAAATTCCTGAGGACGTTGAAAAAGACCTTGATTAAATTGAACTGATCTAGGGAAGGAGTCAGGCTATGGAAGATAGTCTAGATCAGATCCAATATAATTTTAAAGTTTATTACATGTTTTATTTCAAAATAATGTAACAAACACATTATTATCAATTTTATCAAGAAAACTTTATAGCAAGTTTCTAGCTGATATTGATTTAGATTGGGTGAGATGTTAGATAGCTGTAAGTTTTTTCTGTAGGGGGGTGCGAAGAAGAGTTTTCCATAATTTCAAAGATCCAAAAATAAGGTCATATATTTTTATTATTCTTAATTTATTGGCGTTGATTGTTAATATATTGCTGTTTGTTAACATGAGTTTAATATATTAAAGTCGGTGCTTTTGCTGTTAGTCATATATTTCGTTTTGTAAGTATTCTACTTATTTGTTCTTGAATTCGATCTTATAGCTTGTTCCTTCACTCAAGAGCACTACGTTTTCAAGAGACCGAAAATTGAATATTTTACCAAATAGATTCAGACCGGTGTTTTCAGCTTTCTAATGACACATATTAATCCCAAATTGAATAAAACAGTTGAAAAATATCAAACCGAAGTTCATCATAGATTTCTGCTAAGTTGATATTCGGTTCTAACTTTATCAAATGTTTTAAAGACGCTTTGCACAATAATTTGGCAATACCTTATCTTATTAGTTATTTTACACGCACTTATTTTTGGAATAAGAGGTCTATTTAATTACAGAAACATTTAAACAACAGAAACTATTTAATACTTAATAATTTATTCACTACTTTGGTACGTTACATTTTTTAAAATAGCCTAAATAAAATGAATTATATTTGGCAACTGAAAACAAAATCAGATATAATAAAGGGCATAATGTAATAATACTCTTGGTCCGATAAAACCCTGATAGGCAGCTGAATAATAATCACACGGCCGTGGTTGTAGATAAAAAAATTCAGGTCGTTTAAGATCATTTGCATATCTGTTAATGTAGCTATCGGTGAAGTACCTGCCTTCCGCTGCCCGCTTCTGATACCACGGCTCACAGCTTTGTTTCTCAAGAGTAGTTAATAAAAGTAACATGATATGTTTATCCTTTCTCCCTTCCTGTCGTATCTATTTCCATCTTTCTATTTATCATTATCTATGAGTCTGTTTCCCGGACGGTTTTACCGCTGCCAAAACCAGTAAAGAGAGACAGAGGATAAGGAGGATCACTCAGCAATCCCATTAGTTTCTGCCACAACTCGCTAAAGAGAAGAATCATATTTAACCTGGCGTTTCTGCGGAAATGCCTGCTATCCATTACGAAGAAGCTGGCGTCCAAACACTCCTTAGGACGTCATGAAACTTCAGGCTGTGTTGTAAAGAGGAATCATAAGAAAGCGAAGATAGCTCTGATACCTAAGACCGTAAGGAAGATCGATTTCGTGTCCCGTGGCATATTATTCCGTAAACTAGTGGACCTCGAATGCCCAGAACAGCTGCATAGTGTCATTATTATGGTAAAAGGAATCTAGCTATACGGGTTCCAGCGAGTACTAGAAGACCTCTGATGTACGTTGTACCACAAGGAATAGCCTATCTCCTATGTTACCATCCAAGCAGTTAATATAACGAAACATGGATTGAGAAGGGAAGCAATCAGTATAGCGTTATAATAGGATACCAAAGTATCCAGGAAAATAATTGAAAACCTTCGTCATCCGGGTGAATCCAATAAAAACCAATTGTGAAGAGTTAGCTGTCTATAATGGTAAAATAAAGGTTGTCGTACTCGTTCTACGTTGTCACTGCCATATTCACTCATTAGTTTACTTTGTAATCAGGCTGTACCCACGTCACGTGGCGTTGTAGACCCACTGCTTCAAGACTCGCATGGCCAGAAGATGACCTCATCGACTTCACAATTTATTTCTCTCACCGATACTTTCACTTTTGGATAAAAATCAAAATTTTCAAAGCTTAAAATACTTGTCTTTGCTCTTCTATTTCCAACCCTCTATAAAGTGGGTGCCCAAAAGGAGGGGGGGAATTTGGTAGTTAAGCCTGATCTAGGACAAATTACATCCCCCCCACAACCGTTGTCTAAGAAAAAGTAAAGTCTAGAGGAGAAGCAACATTTCAAAAATGGAACATAACGCCTTCAAAACAAGTCAACTAATATACGATACTAATTATTATCCCCAATTTTAATTGTAACATTGCTGATTGTTTAAAATAAAAACAAGTTTCAAAAAAAAAAAAAAAAAGATGTACATTTATGATTTCAGATATTAGTAATATCAAACGAACACCTCGGATTGGCCGATTCCTTATCATTACTATCATTAGAACCTCTAAACTAATCCTGAGTAGAGAGAGCTAATGAAGGCGATAAGACCAGCTGGGTGGATGAGGAAGCCCGCTCAAGATTAAAAGTGCAAGTGATCCATTATGAAAAGAGAGCGGGAGAGGTTAGCGGGTTAGGCAGGTGTCGCTCCTCTGTCGGGCCTTTTGCTTGGCCCTCTTCGGTTTTATCTCCTTTTTGCTTCTTATTCGTCTTTTTTTTCCTTCTTCATTTTTTTCCGATTTCCGTTCTGATTATTATCAACTATAGAAATGGGGTGAAAAAACATATCCCCGCATGTAACTGTTTCCCCCCAATCACAAACCTGTTATTTTCAAGGAAACATCGTAAAAACTTTTAATAATGCTATAAAAACTGATAGGTGAAATTTAAGAGATGCTATGTTTCTCGATTTACTTATTTCTAAGATTACATCTCCTATTAAAGTTTACTCTTCAGGATTTTTACAACAATTCCCAACTTATTTTTTTTAATAATATTCACATTACTTATCCTTATTTTATAAGTTGATGAATTTTTTTAAATATTGTGATCAATTCTAAAGATGTGACAAATCGAAAATTTTACGCGATCATAAACAAAAAAGAGAATGGGTTAGCTCAATGGGTTGAACGCTCAGTTGTTATGCCGTAAGTTCACGATTCGAATCCAGCCCGGGTGGCATATATATTTAATCTGTTAATATCTGCGGTCCGTCATCCGACGACTGGCTTAAGTAAAATCTCCAAAAGAGAAGAAAAACCTGGAGGTTGAACGTGATCTAAGCCAAATCCACTCTTTACAACTATCTGTCTCCAACATGCACTGAGCATATGGGCCTTCATAGGTTATTTCGATCCATTTTTTTAAAATCATTTTAATGTTGTTACATTTATACCTCTCTCCCTCCATGTCGAGCATATTAATATTTTCACACATTAGATTTTTTTTTATGGAGGACCTAGTAATTATTGAGCTAATTTATCTCTGAGTCGAATATCCTTCCTCAAGAATGCATTTATAGTATCTTAAAAAGTTTATATTATCTTGAATAATTCTTTTCTTCATTTTTTTACCCGGAAATTCGCAATTGGGGATTAACCTTCTATAAGTATAATTTTAGAACTCTCTATTTACCTGTTCGTATAAAATATTACTAGCATATAACTTTCATTACGTATTGTAGTAGAGCTAATCAATAATATTAGCTCATGCCAGACTTATTTCAAATGCCATACTTCAAAACGGGATCATGTGGATTTGAAGAGGAGGCACATGCTGCTAGGGTATTTAAGCCGAACCACCGACTCCAGTAATAACTGGGCTAACAACTGGAGCTTCCAGCCAGGCCACTCGGATGAACCTCATTAACCTCCTAGTCGCTGAGGTAAGGCCGTTGTTTATACATCGGCCAGCAGCAGGGTCGTTAGGCACTGTATTGTCATCCTCTCCAGCAACGGAACGAGGAGCGCTTTTTTAACGGTACTGTTAAGTGGAAATGTAGGAACCTATAAGATCAGTCGAAATGTATTGCAGTAGGCTTACCAATATAACAATAAAAAAAAAAAGTAAGGAAGCCAATGCTATTTTTGATGTGAAAACTTCTTATGCCGCGATTTGTGTTTTTTGGCAAACAGTAAAGTTCGCGGCAGCAGCATGCTCCAGATTTGCGTCTTCTGAATGAATTATACAATTCCTGTTGATCAACTACAATTTAAAACGTAGAATTCCATTGCTATTTGAATAATTATATTGATCTAAGAAATAGTTTGATAGTTGTGATACTGATGCTAGTAATAACATAAAATATCAATTTTATTATTTTTGTTATAGTTAAATGTCTTGTTTTTCTAAATGATTGAAAGTACAAATGATTTAAGTATTGGTGAACTTAATGATAATTGTAACAATGAAAATAAAATCTATGTAAATACAGATACAAGATCTCGAACAAATCACTTCCCTGCACAACCGTTATCCAAGAAACGGTACAGACTCTAGCACCCACTGAACCCAATACCATAAAAGGTATGTAGTGGTACCGGTTGTTTTTTTATTAATCTTGTTCCACTAATTGTGCCTCTCCCCCTCCAGTTCGATCTTCAATATAAGAGTTAAACGTTTTATATTACTTGTGGCTGATAATATGCTATGCCAGAATGCAAAAGATATAACAGAAGACAACTGCAGGTAGTATAGTGCACTTTTTCTAAAATATCTTTAAAAGTTTTTTAATGAACAACAAGCATCCTTATAATATACTTCAGCTCCGATTATGACTAAATAGAGAATAAAAAAACTTGTACCCCAAAACTTTTGAAGGGTATTCGACTCTTTACACTTAGAGTACATCTCGGAAACGTTCTTAGTTTACAATAACTAAACAGTACAGTCTCTACCTCGTACTGACCCTCAATGAGTGGGTTGTAGTATGTAGTGTATAATTCAATTTGTAAAGGCTTAGTGAACCCGAAAGCTTGCTTCTTAAAAATCTCTCACCACACACTTCCATCATTGGAATATCAATCTTTAATAAACCCATTTCAACCTTCGCGATACAGCTGCTGTACGTCAGTGGAACCACAAGCATCGTCAATTTTCTCGACTTTGCGGGATTGATAGAGCCGTTTTATAATCATAATGATGCAAGGAGCAATTTTAACATTAATATTATATTGTAGGTGAGTAGTAGACGGAACTCGATCAGTAAGAGCACCTGTCTCAGGTGTACTAGTTTATTAGCGGCATAAGGCCTCTTCTGGCTGTGGCTAAGCGATACGGTTTAATAAGACGCCCGCGTGGCTGCAGCCCGATTTCACAGCGGCAGCTGATCACTGCCCTCATGATAGCATTTATATCAACCATTATAAGGGCGCTGTCGGAGGAATTACTCTGGTGTCAACTCTCAGCTGCCAGTCATTAATAGCTTCAACCTTAGCCCTATCGATTGCCGGGCTTCATTCTATCTCTTGCAGGCACTCCATTCCAACTATTACTTCAAGAAATTTCTTAGTTATTGACATCAAGCGATCAAGTCTGTAAGACGAGAATAAAACTTTGGTACTCCATTCTTCAAGAGTGAACGATTATTAAATATTTTAAATTCATCTCGACTTAACACTTCACAGTGTAAACTATCTGTACTCTTGTAGTAGGAATTGTAAGCTTTCTTAACAGCACCTCCTCTTTACAGAAGAGAAGAAGATTAAATAGGAAGGTGAAAGAGGGAAGAGCAGTCAGCATGATAGTTTATAATCCATAGCCCTTAGGCCGGCTATATAAGTAGATGTGTACCGCAGAGGTTCACTTCTGTTGCCCGCCTCAAGAGTGTGAATTGCCGTATCGGCGTGTGTGCCAATAGGTGACCTCTGTGGAAAACCTCGTGGAATTGAGAAACTATATAATCTTCAGAGGTTAGACCTCTGCTTGCGTCGGTGAGGTGAGTTTTAATTATAGTGTTTATATTTGCATTTGTTTTACTTACTGTTTAGTTTAACATTACCACAGTTTATCTTAGCATAGAGGTTTTATTTTTGAAAAATTCTTAATGTCATAGCGGAAACAGTATCAAGTTTTGGAAGAATTAATTAATGTAGCATACGCAAAAAAAGTAGCAAAGTTGAGAGGCAGACCGCTGGGTATGGGCTCCTAGCCTCTCGAGTTAAACCTCTGATGTATACCACTGCAGTTAAACTCTTCGTGTATGTCCGGCTTTAGTGTATAAACTGTGCATTTAGAACTTCTTTGTAAAACTTACGAAAATCCATTTTTATTCAACAATACAGTTTTCATTTTACACTACAAACAAAATGAATCGATCGATACAAGCTTTTAGATGCGATCGTTCGGCAACATTTGAAAAAAATGATCTAATTAAAATAGTAGCATATTTATTATATTATCATATCTATTACAATTACATATGCCAATAGCCCAGTTGTTGTGGATTTAGATATCAAAATTTGCGATGAAATCGATCTGTTACCTACAGCGGTATAATTATTTAGTCAGATTAATACCGTTAGACATCATTATAAACGCCATATCTTATAAGCATGCTGATCGCCACCGCTAGTTATATTCACTTCTATTAACTAAACTGCCATATCATATGTCAAGGTAAATGTTATCTCCATTAAATAACCTGACAGAAAGGGAAGATGGATTATCAAACAAGGTTACCAAACTGTTTAGAGTGCAAAGGAAGAGGTTCACTGTACGAAATGGAAGTGAACCTTCAACTGCGAGATGAAAACCTTATATTCCACGAATCATTTCCAAGAAGTATCTCTCATCTTCATCAAATCTAAAACTTGACTTACGAGTGCTTAGTTCACATTATTTATTTTAGGTCGGGAAGTGGAAGAGGGTGTGGGAGGTTTTAAGGGTAAAAAACGGTTTATCTCGATTTCCGGCAAAACTACAAGTCCTATGGAAATAAGCTAAATGGCAAGAATGTGAGTAATAAAAAGATCCACAACTTTTGTGTTTATAAGTTTTTCAAATAACCTAAAAATTTATGTGAAAAATTCAAATAACCATGCTTTTGGTTTTTTATTTTTATCTTTTACAAAAAAACAAATTCACGAAATTTGGTGAAAACTTATCTTTTTATGTCCAAAACACACTGTATTTTTTTAAATTTAAATATTTATTTTTTCACCTTATTTTGACTTAATATCGTAAAAGCACCCTAATTTTCAATCGAAAATTCTCACGTCAAAATATCTGTTTTGTTTTTTAAAGTTGGTTTTCGATATTGAGTCAAAATAAGGTGAAAAAATAAATATTTTATTTTTAAAAAATTACAGTGTGTTTGGGACAAAAAAATGTTATCACCAAATTTCGTAATTTTTTTTTTTGTAAAAGATAAAAATAAAAACATGGTTATTTGAATTTTTCACGTAAATTTTAAGATTATGTGAAAAAAGTGTAAATACAAAAGTTGTAGGAATTTTTAGCTACAACTTTGACATTTAACTTTTTTCCATAGGGCTTGTAGTTTTGCCGAAAATCGAGATAAACCGTTTTTTACCCTTAAAACCTTCCCCTCTTCCACTTCCCGACCTCAGATGGCCCGTAAATTATTTTTCCTTTAATTTTTTTCATATTCTGTTCCTTTTCCAATGGGTTTCATCATACAACTTTATTTTTTGGTTTCAAAAATTATCGTCCCTGGTCTACAACTAAATATTGCTTTTATGATTCTCATGGAAACGTGTTTCCTATATTAAAAATTAATTTTTCATTACATAAAAAAATTATTATCCTTAATTAGTTATATAACCTCTTCAAATTGAATTATTAAGCCATTAATAGTTTACATTAAATGAAAGTCATGTATCAAGCAAGTGTCAGCAAATGTAAAAAAAGTTATCGATGAGTAAAAATGTATCGCATTTTTCTATAATTAATGCGGTTGGATAGAACTTGTAATTTTAAATTTAATATTAAAATTTGAACCGAATAATCAAACAGATAATGTTTATAAAAACCGGGCCAATCAACTACTTCACCCCCTATCCTACGCTTTTCTTGGTGTCTTAAATCACACTCATTTACCTATGCCAACAATTATTTAATATAATAGTTTTTCAACAATATTAAAAACTAACTTATTTTGACTGATAATTTACTGTTAATTCAATGAGATTCATTTTCATCTGTCTAATGCCCAACTGGTGTCGTGGAACGATACCGCCCTTCAATATCTTGAATGCCTGTGTAAGGAGTAGAGCGTGATAATGATTCACTATTTACATGATGATTCAATTGGATATCCATAATTTCGTGCTCCATGCTCGACCCGACGAGTGGCACTAAGTATGACAGAATGGTCGGGATTCCATGCTACTGGCCATTAGTAACAGTTGATCGAGTTTCAGCTAAACAAACAAGAGGTATAATTGGAGTGACTACGATTATCAACACACAAATGTACATGGCATTAATATTAATGGTTAAAATTATGCTATATCTTTAGTTCTAATTATTCTTAATTTCACTTATTCAATAAGGCACCCACGACCAATTAAACTTATTAAATAAATCACAAGAAAATATACAATTATACACATTAAAACATTTTGAATTTAAAAAAATAATTAAATCTGAAATGTATATGTATGTATATAGCAAAACTAAAAAACATACTAAACCGAACTAGTTTAAGGAAGCAGAGAGGAAAATGAGAGAACTCGGGGTTACGGTGGATATGCTTAGGGATGGATAGGGAGAACTAAGCGAACGCCCAAAGAATATGAACAGGGATAGGAGATCAGAGAGGATGAATCGATACTGAGCATTCACCTAATCTGGAGTACCCAACGTTGGATAAAAAAAACATAGATAGCAAATAAGTATCGTAAAAGGGTACATTAATGCATGATCACAACAAAAAATTAGGAATTTGTCAAAAACAGTAATAAAAAATTAATTAAAAGAAAACATTTAATATAATACATTAAAAAAAAAACAATTCTCAGTACCACAAGAAGCGTAAGCGAGAACTGAAATAAGAAGATTTTGAATTGGCACGCTGAACTTTTATGAATACTGAAAGTGGGGAAATGAATTGAAAACAGTTGGAATTAAACGAATTTAACAGATACAATACATACCTACAATATTTATATTCTATCCTCGCGAATTCTGACCCAAATTTTGCTTCCTCCCAAAATGTGGAAGGCAAAGCAGGAGTTCAGGAGATCCCAAAACCTCTCTCCCAGCCGACTCGTTAGTACAGAAATCATGTGGAGATAACTCGAGAGTATGTCTTATACTATTTATTATATCGGGACCTCATTAAAATAAAGATGTTCTATTTTTGTAATTATTTTTCGAATGGTAGTAATTATAACATATATTGAGCCAAACGGGAGATCCAATATGTAAGATTTACTGTTGCGTCAGCTATTGTTGTCGCCTGGAATTATATATTTTCTATATTTATATTTTGAAGAGAAAAGATATGTCCAGAGCCGGGACTCGTACCTGGGTCTCCCATGTTTCAGTCATGGTGCTCTACCAGCTGAACTATCCATTCTCTTCACTGATCCCATATCCCCGTGTTCTCGCAATTTGCGATGTATACTAGGGGAAGAATGTTCATTGAACATTACTTTAATTAGGATCTTGTTGACTTACGTCGTTATATATTATTATATTTTTTTTTATTAATTGTTATAATTTTAAATATTTTTATTTAGAAGAGAAAAGATATGTCCAAGGCCGGGATTCGAAACCGGGTCTCCTGTTTCCGTCATGGTGCTCTACCATGAACGAAGTACAAAGCAGAATAGCTCAGTTGGTAGAGCACCATGACGGAAACATGGGGGACCCGGGTTCGAATCCCGGCCGTGGACATATCTTTTCTCTTCATAATAAATATATTTAAAATTATAACAATTAATAAAAAAATAAAATAAATTATATTAATATAACCTATAATGGCGTAAGTCAACAAGATTCTAATTAAAGTAATGTTCAATGAACATTCTTCCCCTTGTATTCATCGCAAATTGCGAGAATACGGGGACATAAAGTCAGTGAATAGAATGGATTCGTCTGACCGAGGTGCGAACCAGGATAGCTCAGTTGGTAGAGCACCATGACGGAAACATGGAAGACCCGGGTTCTAATCCCGGCCCTGGACATATCTTTTCTCTTCAAAGTAAAAATATTTAAAATTATAACAATTAATAACAAAATAAAAACAATTATATCTTTTCTAAGTTCGAAAAACTGGACAACTTTGATGAGAATATACAGGATGGTAGATCTTATAATATTGGCCGACCTTAATCTACTGACATGATTGGCCATAGGTGGAAGGCGATGATTGACTTGGTCATTGACAGGTGATAGACAGTTCGAAGAGGCGCCCAGAGGACAGGTGATGCGAGGCCCACTAGCGCGCGTGCCGGGCTTCCACTTCCAGTTACTTTATCATCGGCCAACAGAACCGGATCGCCCGGGTTACCCAAGTCAGCCGTTATGTTCGGGTAGGTCCGAATTCTTGAATGGTTGTGCAATGTCGTCATTCTTCATACCTCATCTTCATGATTTAGTAAATATATATCCAAGCTAAAGTGGAGGCAGATTATAAAGGAGGCAAATTTTTAACGTTTGTACAGTTTTGGTTTCTTATTATTTTCCAATTAATAGATGAAGAAAAAAATGGAGGTTTTACGTTTCAAGATTCATATAATTAAGATACTGAATATATTTTTTTTGGTCGGCCTCTTTTTCCTCCTTCAATGGACTGTGCGCTCAAGATGAAAGGCGGTACCAAGAATATTATCTTTGAACCAACAAGGAGTTTCCGCTCCATACATTGGTATTTTTATAATTTTAATTTCATTTATTTTCACAACGGTAAAGACTTTAAGATCTTAATTGATAGTACTACCTATCCACCTTTATCCTCATGTTTAATTTTGTCTTACTTGTTATATTATGAACTGTTATTATGTATTATTTATTCTGTACATTCTCCTTTATGATCGCAGCTTTTATTTATTGTTGTAATCCTTTCTTACATTAATATTCATATTGTATATTTGTAGTTTATCTATTTATTATTCATTTTCGTTTCTTAATACTTTACATTTGTATACAAATTCATACAGAAAACAGGCAATAACCAACAAGCCTGGACACTACTAAAATAGAAGAAGGTAGCCTATCAAGGTAGGACAGAAGCTTGCCTATCCAGTCACAATGCCAAACATATAGCCAGTAAATGCTTTTTAAGCATCCTTTGTAAACATAAAAACACTATGCATTTTTTTTCTTTAGGGGAGAGACTTTTTAACCTCATTAGTATTATCGAAATAATTAAGATGTATGAATTTGGACTAATACTGAAAGCAATAAATAACTGGAATTAAAGTTACTATAAAATCAAAAGGCAATAAAGATTTATTGCAGTACTTATCAACTAGCAGCCAAAGTGCGATGCGATATTTCCCATGGGGTCCTGTAGCTTTAAATGCCTCCATATCCTGTAACAACACAACCAACTTAACTATTCAGCCGTAACAATGAATAAAGTTGAATTAATAACACATCCAAGTCTTCTTTTTTTTGCGTTTGCCGTGGACATACACAATATTTGACCTAGATGTCCGTGAGAAAAGACCTCGGATCGACTCAATTAGGGTCCTCGTCGGAACTAATGATGGAGAACGGATATGTTATCAGATGGCTTCTTCCTGCGCAGGTGAGTTAGCCCTGGGAACTCAGGTGTTCTCCAGCAGTTCTCACAACTTGGACTTTAACGTATCCCAGGCCAAAAACGTCTACAACAGGTGATTTACTTTCTTATGAGGTTAAATGAATATGGAAATTCTGTTACATTCGCCCATAACATAAGAATGTTAACTCCATTTCATTTAATAATACAATATCCATGAAACATTGACTACTGATACATCTACCGTTAACCTACATTACTGATATCTGAAAATTTAACTGTCAATTCTCTAATCCGACCATATAAGACGTCGATAGCAGTCCTCATTGCAGAAAAATGGATGCTTCAACAACACACAATACCTGCCAACCTTTCATTACAGATCGCCCCTTAACAATGTGTAGAATACCAATACTTACTTATTCAATATGATGAACTTCACTAAAGAATACAAAAAGTAAAGAAAGACAAACAAATAATATTCGATTACAAAGCATAATAATATGAGAATAATTACTGGTGAATGAACTAGAATAAAATAAAAACTCCTACCATTCATAGGATGAGTAGTTTTTAAAAATAATAATGTAATACCTTAAAGTAAATCTCATAGCCTGAATGGTTCTCATGTTCACACTGAGATTGGATTTATATAAAAATCTCTTTAAAAATTTCAATTATTCAATTGATAATCCAGTAATGGTTTTATGGCATTGTATAGTAATAGTGATATATTTATAACATAATGACATTAATGCACTATTCTTGTGGATGAAAATTTATTTTCTATTCTATCAATCATGAGTGGAATATAGGGTAGGGGTACCATCAAATGAAACCTTAGTTATTTGACCGAGTGCTTATTGGATTCTAGAGCAAGAAGAGTGGGAGGGAGAGAGAGAGAGAGAGAGAGAGAGAGAGAGAGTGAGAGAGAGAGAGAGAGAGAGAGAGAGAGAGAGAGAGAGAGAGAGGGAGGGAGAGAGAGTGAGAGAGAGAGAGTGCGAGAGTGAGAGAGAGAGATAACAGTGGACACCACGCCACTTAGCTGTCCAGAACCGTGTCTGGGTTGCAGTTCCTGTGGTGGCGATTACAGGTTTTGTATAAAACATCAAATGGCTGTTTTGGGAGCATTAGTAAACCAGAAAACGCATGCTGCTCATTCTCCCGCCTTTCAATTTAACTTATGGTTGATTTAAGGAAAGTTGAAAGCCTTTCTAACTTTCTAAACTGCATTTTATAAAAGTAGCCTCCCCTCTTCAGACATCTCAACTATTATCCCCTAAATACATTATATATGTGAGGAGGAATTCTCCACAGCTCGCTCCAGCTCTACCCGTCTTTCACCAACAGTCTTTTCTCAAAATCCTTAAAGTCCTCAAATCCTGTCTACCCACTTCTTCCTAGTATTATGAAAAACTAAATAGGCTAGCCCGAAGAGAAGTCGCGAGCGATTTTTTTAACTCAATTTTTGACATAATAATGTATTCATTGTTGGTACATACGCATGTATATATATTACGTGTGTGTGTATGTATCTCAAAGTGTAGAACACAGCACAGTCTTTACCAAGTGCTGCTCCAAATATTTATGGGTTGTTGTGGTACCGTTGTTTATAAATTTTTATAAATAGTGAACATGGCAAGAACTATATTTCTCAATTAAAAAAATATAGTAAAAACACTAACTAGCCAATCGTGAGGAACGGTATGGAGATTGAGTTGTACTTAAAAGGAAGGATAATACTAAGGACTTTAACTGTTTATTTTGACAGTTGGCTGTTTTTGTAACAGGCCTAAGTAAGGTACATTGTGAGGAGACAGTGGGAAAGAAAAAGCGTCCGGTATCTTGTCTCACTATCGTCTTGTTTAACAGTGAAAAGGATAAGAAACAGGAATAAGAATAGGACGAAGTATTGGAAAAAGAATACGAAATAGAAGACAATGTTGTGTAATTAATCTATCGAAGCCAGGTGCCGGCCGCACGTGGCCTCCACCTGCCATCCGATCTAGCAGCCTCTAACCGCTAGCTAGCTCTGTCAAAGGATTTTGTCGAGGAGCAGGTAGTGTCCGTCGGCTTTGTAACCTGTTGTGAGTGTAAAGTATTATTGAATATCGAGTATTAAGTGAGTGTACGTTTATCTAGGCTATTATATATAAGTCAATTCCGATAAACCTCATATTTTTATCAACTCTCTATGTATTCGTATACCTACCTCCTAAACGAAGCGATAACTTCTTTTAGATCAGTGTTTAGCAAGATGCTTGCTATATAAAAGTATTCGAGTACAATTTTATGAAAATTACTTTGTCATTCAATTTTAATTTAAGTATCCTTGATTGAATTCAAAAGAACATCTTATCGTACTTAAGTTGTAGTAGATGTTGAATGTTCCCTTATATTTATTTATGTTAAATTATGTGTATGTATATCTGTACCCCGGAGGTAAAGCGCACCATGACTGCAGGTGTCTACAGTTGAATTAAGGATTGCATTCTGGCTAAGCATAAGGTCAGCCACAAGGTATAGGAAACAAAAAATCCTGACGGTTAATGTGCCTCTTTTTTAAAGATTTCACGAGAGGAGGAAGTTTTAATGTTTAATTTAATGCTTTAAATATATGATAATCTTTACCACAATGAAATATGTCTCAGCTGGTGATCAATATCTGTTGAAAAAAAGTATAATTTTATAATCGAACTGGATGAAAGAGGCATAATTAGTGGAACAAAACAAAAAACCAGACCCGCTACAACCAATGATGGTTCAGTGCGTAGTATAGGCTAACCTATTTCTAGGACAACGCTTGCGCAGGGAGGTTGTCTTAGGTCACGCTCAACAGCTTGTTTTTTCTCCCAATTATGGATACTCCTTTAATAGAGACTTGGTGAGTCCCAAAAGGTTTTCAGATCCCACAGGGTCCATCCCCGGCAGTTGATAGATTAAAAGAATTATCTGCCACAGCCGGATTTGAATCCAGAACCTTCGGTTCAGCAACTCAACGCTCAATTATTGAGCTACGCCTCTCCTTAGTGAGAAGCTATATCTATCTATATAAATATCTATTGTGGGACAAAATAAAATATTGAATTGGACTGAAGAACTCCAAAAACACAGAGAAAGAAAGAGTGGAACAATGAGGGTTGCTCCACCGTAGTAATTTAAATAATATATTTTTAGACAATTAAATATTTAGTTCATGAGGATGTGCTAATGCAGAAACTAAAATTGCGCTAAAAGAAGTAAAGTGGCTAACGACTTCAAATTTCGCAATAATAATAATAAGGCTTAGCGAACCCGAAGGCTCGATGCCGATTCCACCAACCTCTGCTTACAAACCCCCGTCCACGGACCACCACCAAACCCAAATCCGCCAAATAACTCCTAACGCAATCCTCCCACTTAAGCCTCGGTCTACGCCTCAGACGGTCCTGTGCTTATTAACATCTGTGGAATTCGTTCCCAACCAAGCTCTCTTTATATTACAACCTAAATCCCCTTAAGCAGGCCCCACCCGGAGACCCGAACAGGGGACTAGTTTACCTCCGGATAATGAGCGTGTTACCTCAAAAAGATCCATGACTATTAGTGGTATTTGGTGAACTAAAACATAATGTGAGTAGGGCTTTCTAACCTACGTCACATCCCTCCAGCAAGCCTGGGGGCCGCTCTCATTGTTGGTCAGCGAGTCCATCGGACTTTCAGCCGGGAGGAACTTCCAGAGAGTTTCCAACGACATTCCCCACATCCACCACCCGTGGGACGCTCCCTATGCAGTAATGAGACACGCGCGAGGAATTTTTCTCAAATTATAACTAACTTATTTTTTATATATTTTATGTTATTCCTTTAATTAATTTTTTTCTTGCTTGATTTTTGTTATTCTAGGTTTTTATTATTTTTTTTTTTTTACTAGAACATACTTTTTCGTTTATATTTATTTATTCAAATACTTAGTGCTCTATAATTTTTATTAAGAACTTTTGTCCAGATAAATTTTCTATTATTATTGTACACATATTTTATTCTTAAGAAACATATTCCCAAAAAATTATTTATACTTAAAAATAATAAGGCAAATATTTATTTATTCGATGGAGGGAGGAGAAATAAATGATCATCAAATCATCACACGAATCAGAATTATCTTTACAGAAATCTTTGAATCATGAGTCGAAAAATTAAAATTTGAACCCACTTTTAGCCTAATGATACTTATTTTTATAAGTACGTGGTCATAAAAATTCGTGAGAACCGACACCTACCGCAAATCCCCTCATTGAACCGAATTGGTTTCCGATAATTATGAGAAAATTAGAATCAGTGACACGCTGAGAACTGAGATAATTTTGTCATTGCTGTCACAAAATAATTGTTATTGCTATAATACTGAAGGGTATCTATTAAGCAAATGCCGCTCCATGGGACTAATTATTATATGATAGGTTCGGAGAAGAATGATTCCGTTGGCTTTGATGTGTGTAATCACGGGCGCATCTTGTGCGTCATCTGCTCTAACTGAGGTCCACTTCTAATTGATTTCTCATTCCTTTTTTCTTCGCTATTAGCCCAGGCCTTTGTCTCCTCTCTCTCATTCTGCTTCCCTCAATGAATACTGAATCAAACATCACGAGCTGACATAATCAATAATTTAGGTAATTAAATAACAATTAAGTAATTAATAACCGAGCTGTGACTGTTTGAGACTTCGAAAGCATGTAAAAAGGAATGCATACACACCTACCTTCCCTGTGTGTGTGTGTATATATATATATATATATATATATATATATATATATATATATATATACACATATATATATATATATATATATATATATAGACATATACCCAAGGAGGCCTTATGAATCCTACTTCATGGTCATTAACATTTATTCAACCTGTTTATCCTGTAGGTAATCAATTCCAAAAAATGATTCACAAGCAGCCAAGAAGGCAAGAATAAGGAGACTATTTTAGACTCATGGATAGCACTAATATAATAAACCTTAGGCATCAAAAATAAATAAAGAATTGGGGTTTTGTAAAAATAGTTATTATGTACGAGCTTGCTTAATACTAAAATCACTACAAACTAAGAGGAGGTATCCTAATGTATGTATTAAATTAAGTTATATCTATTTAAAAAGCCTCATTAAAAGCATTTTAAATTTACGCAAAATCAATCAAATTATTTCTAAAATGATACTGATGCTGCTCGGTATAAAACTCGAGTTGTATGTATGAATAGAAAATATTTTTTGTTTTTTGAATGTTCCACCTATTAAGTAGCATCGGTCGTATAGACTAAATATACCTCAGCCAGGTAATGACGAAAATAGTATTTGATCATTAATTAACTAACCATTAAAATCATCTCAACCAAAAGGAATTTATTCAAGCTTCAATTTATATTTTTTTATAATTATTGGTCAATTTTTTTATTTTTAAATATTTGTATTTATAAAGAGAAAACATAGGCCCTCGGGAGGGCCTATCTTTTCAATTTATATTGTTTGATTTGATATACTGAACTTCAGATAATGTACGGGAAGAAATTATTTGTTTGAATTTTGCTATTAGAAGGGGGTATGGTAGATCTTGATAAAGCTTATGAAGGATGGAAAAGAAAGCTTTGGAGGTAACTATATACCTAATAATGTAAAAACGGACTAACTAAGTTTGTAAAATTGCCCCGAACTAGGACCATGCTCATGAGGAATGTCCTAAGGAAGATTTACGGGAGAAATTTCCTACATCACACCGCCATTGCAATAACATTATCACGAACAATTTCCCCGTCGCTATGTCGGCGCTGAGTGTTAATGAACACTTCTCACGCCTAAGGGCCGATCACCGGAGGTGATAGCTACGCTGGCGAGGGATAGCCATAAGTTGGTATCCTCAGTTTGTGGTTTGCGTTTGCGCCCCGCCCGTAAGTAAACACCATGCAGGAGGTACATCACCTGCTCCGCGGCAACCTCGTTCTCATGGCACCGTGAGAACCCGCACCAACTTCACGTAATCTTCTTATCCTTGCTCCAATTATCCATACAAATCCTTGACATGTGACGTCCCTCGTTACCGAAGTAATTGCCATTCCTCCGAGCCCTCCTTGATTGGAATGATTTCGTTTTGGCACACGGAATTCATATTGAGGCCGTGACAGATGACGGTGTTTTCTTCGACATCATCGCAATTAACCGCACTCGAGTCTGCATAATTTCCTCCACGAAAGTTACTTGTCGGTTCACCAACCTGAAAAAAGAAAAAAAAAAGAATCAATGATATTTTATTTTATTGTTACTTGTAAAAGAAATAATGTAATGAACGTATGGAATTACATTAGCGACAAGACCATTAGCTTGCCCTCAAAATTATTATTAAAATCGGTAGTATATCAAAAATATATATATTTAAAAACACATACCTTTTTCAGATATTTAGACTGTATTGAGTCTCCCCTCTCAGATATTATCAATTTAATATTCATTATTTGTTTCTCTAATTAATCCCAATGAAGATAATACATTGGTTATCTTATAATATAACTACTTTATGACCGTGCTCCAAATGTAGACAACGACCAGTTGTCAACTTACAAATACTAGCTTATCTTTTTTAATTATTAAAGTAATAACTAATTTTTAATGATTAACAATTACCTATGATCGCATTTATAAAACAACTCAACATTAACAAACTAAACAACCTTACGTAAAAAATATCTTTCAAACATTCTGCTGCTCCCTGGTATTCTCTTCTTGCTAATATACGCCATGTTCTTTCCTTATTAACATTTAAAAGTCTCCAATTCCAATTGCATGTATGCATACCTACATATATTTCATTTCAAAAATCATTTGTATATTTTTAATTTAATTCTAAGTCGAGAGCATGTTTAGTATTACTGTTTGTCAAATAAACTACTTACAACTCAATTGCTAGAAAAGTCAAATATACAATTCGATTTTTTTACATCTCATTATCATTACCAATTATAAATTTATTTTTCCGTTTCAGTGAATACATTCATTTTTCAGTGAAGAACTCTTGAAAATGTTTTCGTATTGGGAATATCGAATTTAATGATTCAGAAAACAAATCCAATGACTTTATTCAAATCTACTTTCTTTTAAAACGTAAGGTGTTGTACCCGTGAAGTTTTTATAGGTGCACATTACAATAAACAATGTAAAAACAGTACTTGGATCAATCAAAGTTCTCAGTCATTTTTTTTTATAATTGAGAGTTTCCCTAAATTGGAAGTTTTCTCCGACAAAATGTTGGGATAATATTTTTTTTACAGATTTTTCTGGCAAAAGCAACCTCTTCATTCAGACCGTCATCAGACTGCCCTATCTTCAGGGCACCAGTAAATGGTCATTTTTTATGTCCTTTATCTTCCATCTTCAATAGATGAGATGTCCAAACCAGTCCAATCGATTGATGGCGACTTTTTCGAGAATGATATTGGTATTGACTACTCATTATCTCTCGAACTGTATCGGGTATTCTATCACACCTAGATATTCCGGCTTTCCTTCTCGTTAATGATTTTGAACAAACGCCGCTGGTGTGCGGTCAGCATACTCTAACGCACCAAACCGAACGCTGCGCGCAGATTTCTATGTCGTATCACATACGACAAATCGTGCTTGACAGTCGCTACTTGTCATTTGTACCGTCTTCTCCATATAGTTTCTTTTCTTTATATAATACATATTATAATAAAATAAGATGAAAATGCTTTTTTCAATTTATAAAAAAATGAAAAATTCATTTTTAATCAATTTCGTATGATTTGTTAATTTCTATTTATTTTGATTGGAAAGAATTGAACTTTTATTCTATTTTACTTCATTTTCTTAACAATATAAACTTTTTAAATACAAAATAAAAAAACCTAATGTTTTTGGTTAAATTTTTGTGAAAAAAAAACCCCGAGCGTCAAGGGGTTAAGGAGGCGTTAGTATATGTTTTTCTCTATGCGCACCCAAAGAACTTAAAGATAAAGGATTGTTGCATATGTTTCAGATTTTCATATATAAATTAATACGAATATTTTGTACACATACTAATAATTTCTCAAATAATTGAAATCTAGAGATGTCTCAAGGACGTTAATAATATTTCATCAAACCTTATGAGCGTTTAATATTTTACTTCTTAGTAGGATAGGGCATTTGTTCTTCAATTAGCTTAAAACTGTCATTATAGATTGTATCACGCTGAATACTTAAATGGCTTCGGCTATTTGAGGTTTAAATAACCAGTTCGTTAGGTAAGGAGATTAGTGGTATCAGTATGAAAAGGGGGATAATAGTTTATGTAACTCCAGGGAAAAGAAGAAAAACACTGGTGGCATTCACCGGAGACCTCCAGGAGTAAATATTGACCAAGTAATCGGTGCCATCCCCTTATAGAACATTTACATCCTAACGATTACTTATCAATACTCGATCCGTCCCCGCTATCGATTTCAATCTCCACTACTGAAATATGGAAATTGTAATTCTTATACAATTCTTTACCTTGATTGCTTCCTGGAAAAAGAGAACCTTTGGTCCCTCAGTATGTGAATCACATCAAATCTTTAAGTTCTAAAGAAAATTAAACAATTATTATACAAGTCCTATAATAAATATAGCATGTAATTGATGGCTCTCCACAACAAGTATTCTTATCTCCTATGACCAATCATCATTGTAAGCGAAATATAAGGTAAAAAATATACTTATTCATGACAAATTACGCAATTTGTTTCTACAGTCAGTAATGATGACGGTAAAGTTGATAACTTTACATAGCCAGTGCATTATTGAAACAGTCGCTCACGTTGAGATAGGCATCTAATGTAATAGGGTAAAACATTAGTATGACCGGCGGTACAAGTAAAGGTGTACCTCAGATGTTCAACTCTATTGCCCATCTCAAGAGAAAAACCTCTGCTTGTGTTCCTAGCACTACCTGCTATGAGTCGAACAGAACCCTGAAGTAAACCTCGAATAACTTAGAAACTATGTAATCTGCTTCAGAGTTTTCCAGATCTCTGCTTGCGTGTGGATCGGTAAGGTTTACCTCACAACAGTTGCCATCAGACAGACGAAAGAAAGAGGATTTTGTGTTTCCTGTGTTTGAATTTACGTTTTGATTTGAATTTAGTTTATTTAATGTTTTGTTTGCCTTCACTACCGTTTATTTGAGAGGTTTTGTTTTTGAAAATACTTCATCTGATTGCGGATAATACGGGGTAAACCCTTTTTGTTTGACCCTGAGGTATACCTCTGCGGGAAAACTCTAAGTTTCGGCTTAACAAACTAATCCCTAATACAAAGGATACCAAACATTGTTGTATAACGCTCCCTCCTACAGAAATGATCCGCCCTCACGTACCCTTGCATAATAAATTGTATGGTCATATGAAAAAAACAAAACAAGATAACATTAAAAGCAATACATTTTTATTTACTGTCACAAGATACATTATAAGTTTATGAACAAATAAGTACAAGTAAGAGCAAAATAAGTTAGCGATGGGAATTAACTAAATAATAACTTTTATTTTTATTTTCAACTGACCTCAGGTGCTCGACTTGACTTCACGCCCCTCAGTTCGGGAACCCCAGCCCTAAAAAGTTAATAAGCCCTATCCCAGTTGACTAAAGTCCGAGGGAGAGAGAGGTGTAGGTAGGATTACCTAAGGGTGATTAACGGGCTTGGGTTTGGGTATTGATCCGTGGGCGAAGGTTTTTAAGGAAATACAAACGATAATAGAAGTATCCCATCTTGATCCGACTTTGAATTTTTGAATAAATTATTTATTGGAATTGATAACTGTATTATAATAATACAAGTGGATAGAATAAATGATGCACAATGATATGAGATAAAGGCAAGTACAGAAACTTCTCGCTGGTAGTCGTCGAATAGCAAATTCAATATAGAAGATCACGAGTCATTTTATTTTCAGGCGCCTCGGAAGATCATAGGCGGATCCAGGGGGAACACGAGGGCACGTTTTTTGTGTACTGTGGAGAATTCATTACAGTACATAATTATAGGCAAATAATGTGATGCTATAACAAAATAACATGAGTGAAACTATTGTTTAAATATTTTAATAAACCTTTGAAAACTTTCTATTAATACTACAAGTTTATTTCTAAGTTATAGTTGATTTTTTTGCCATTGCGGAATATTATCAGGAACTGAAGAGGTTGCTAGGTTTGAAATTATTGGGTTTGACTGGATTCCCACTTAATTCAAAGTTACTCACAAAAGTATTGACATCGGGTTCGGGTCAAATCATAAAAAAGGGATATTAAGGTCATAAAGATGACTTTATTCGTAACATAAGGAGAATTAAGGATTTTTTATTGTAAAGAGTGGATAAAAGATCAATTCAACAGTAGGCACGTATCTACAGCCCCGGTGAATAAGAGTTTAACTCGGATTTTGTCCAGGGAGAGTCAGTTGAGTTTCAGATAACGGGAATCGTATCATTCTCGTAGTTTTGGGCTTGAAATGGCGTTGTAATATAAGCAATAACTAATTTTCAAGCAATTGTCTTACTTGGTCCCTTATTCCCTACGAAAATAACTCGATCCCGCTTACTTAAGTACAAGAAACTTATTCACCGGGGCTGTAGATATATGAGTCTTTTATGAGCTTAGACCGTTTGTCCAGTAAGTGTTGAAGTATTCCAGATCTAATTCTCCTTTTAAATAATAATCGTATCAAATTCTACCCAACCGTCAAAAACCTTGGAATTATTTTTGACCAAACCCTCTCCGTTCTCGGCTCTCAGATCTATAAACAGCTTCCCACCGAACAACTGCTTTTGATAGAGCTTTCCTTATCCGATCCTAATCCCTTTGGAGCCCTATACCTTCCTACATTTGTCGTTCCAATAATCTTTCAATTTTCAAATCCCGTACATTCAATCGCCTTATATCCCTACAATTCCAAGAAAAAAAATGAATATAACATGCCTGCTCAGTTTTCAGATTAAAATTTTCCGACTGATAAATGTTTATCATATTTTTATCATTGATGCTTCACTCATCCAGTTAGATATTTTTAAAACAAGTTATCTTAGTTGATATTGTTTGTATTTTTGATTCATTAATTGCTTTGTTTTTTTTTCTACTTGGCATTGTGATTTGCATACATATGTAATTATCTATAGTTTCTCTCTCTATAATTAGTGTTATAATATTATTTCTGTTATTTTTTATTTCTTGTAGACTGTTTTTTTTTTCTTTATTCTTTAAATATTATCACTGGAAGTAATAAGCATTTTTCACATTAGTTCTATCTTATTTGTTAATTTAATTGAAATAATTAATTAAATGTAATCACATTATACTCTAAGACATCATAATACCCTTTATAGAAACCTGTATTGTTATTCTGAAGGGACTTGTCTCAGAATAAATAAAGACTTTATTATTATACTGAAACATCGAGCAGTTTCTTGGCGTTGCCATATAGTGTGAGAATTCCAAGATAGACGGTAGTCAAGATGTAGTCCTAAGTATCGGTACTGTTCTATAGCAATCAGTGGGATGTTATTAAATAATATAGGAAGTCATTGATTTACGATGAAGGATAAACACGGTTTGACGGGATTTATGGAAATTTATTTTGATTCTCCAGTCTTTACACCATTCTTCTAATAATTGCACCATTTGGAAGTTGAGAGACTGCAGCTTGCCCTTGTCCAGAATCAATGGACAAGTGAATTCGCACATGGACAGAGATTTCCAGGGATGTTCATGCGGAATACATTTCAGCTATTGCACAATTAGGAAGTGGTGGTTGGAAGAGGACCTGTTGAGCGGGGGTAGGAACGTTGCACGGAGATAAGTTTGGAAGTAATTAGTTTCAGCTCGAATGACTTGGAGAGGCGAAGCTGTCATGTGATGCGGGCGTGTGCCGGCCCGGCCGTTGGCAACAGATGCACCCGTAGCATATGTTCCCTCTCACCTACTGCTACCTCACTTTTCTTTTCACTGCCTCCTTTATATTTCTATAGGTCTCACATATCGTCCCAATGCTTTTTAACATCCTTTTGTTTTAATATTCATTAGAATTTTCGATTAAGTTTGAATTGAATATATCGAAATATTGATTAGTAACAGAAAAAGGGAAGATTAATGGGATTTTCTTTAAGAGGGAATAAGTTTGAACCAGTCGAGAAGTTTAAGTACTTGGGGTCCATGGTAACTAGAAAAAACGAAATTCAAGAGGAAATAAAGGCGAGATTAAAGGCGGGAAATGCTTCGGTCTCGATATTACTAAGCTCGCGTCGTTGGTCTCGAAATCCATCATCCTTCCAACTCCTCTTCTTTAAGGAACGAGGTCGCTAACGCTTAGGGATGAACAACGGCTCAAGGTATTCGAAAACAAGATAAGTCAGCCCAAAAAAGGAAGAGAGACCATTGGAGAATTTAGTATATTACACATGCATTCGGTTAATGTTATTCAAGTTTTAGCTTCACGAAGAATAAGATGGACATCTAAAGTTGCTGGAATTAGTAATGAACGAAAATTATAATCGAGAGTAAATAAACTGCGTAAAAATGAATAGGGATACCTCTAATTTGTTGTATTTACTTTGCCTAGCATTTTAATATTATTTTTAATATAAAAATCATTAACATTTATTAGAAATTATACTACATTAAATATTAATTATTAAATGCATGACAACATAAATGCTAGGTAAAGTATTACAAAAAAGTAACTGGATGATCTGATCAAATTAATTAAAGTTTCATTTTAAAAAAAACAAAAAAACAATTCCGTTAATTGAACGTTCGGATAACTGAGTTCGGATAATCGCTGTAATTAATTTTGCTGTACGAATCTGAAAATTTTAAATGTATTATCTACCTTATTCAAAACTGAAGATGCCTTGTCTATAACAAAGCATAATTTATGATATCCATAATAATTGTTCACCTTCAAAACCAATCTATACCTAATAGATATTTATACCGAAATATCTGTAGCCCCGGTGGGTAAGAGTTTAAGTCGAATTTTGTCCAGAGAGAGTTAATTGTATTTACGAAAATACACCATAGTGTCATTATCATAGTTTATGGCTTGAAGTGGAGTTATGAAATAAGCAATTACTCCATATCAAGCCAAGGCCTGAGTTAGCCGCTTATGCTCTGCGAGAATAACTCTTCTCTGTTTCCTTTAGAATAAGAAACTTATTTTGGACAAAATTCGGCTTATTCACCGGGGCTTCAGATAAATCAGTCAAAGTATGTAGACATTTGAAATAGAATAAACTTATTAGTTTCAAAACATATGAACCATATAACATATGAACATATTATCACCATAAATGATTTGAGTACCTGCACTATCCCAATAATTAAAATCCAAGGTGGTGCAATATGTAATTGCAATAACCTTGCTCTATTGGCGGAGCTGGGTTCATTAATTTACATGAGATTAATATTGGTAGTCTATTTGGATCCAATCCAATATTGGACACACTGTAGTCCTAGTTTAATCAGTACCGTTACATTAATACTTTAAATTTATTTGTAATAGATAGAGATAGCTGGCGGGCCATATTGCGGGAAGCCCTGTCCCTTCAAGAGTTGTAGTGCCACGGAATAAGTAGAAGAAAAAGAAGAATGATAAACTAAACACCTACTTATTTCACATCCCGATCTCAATAATATTCATCCGTGCTAACTTTAGATTCCTCGCCAATTAATTAGAAGAACATTTTAAAAAGAGTAAATTTCGATAATAGATTAAGATGATTCATCACCAGATATATGGAAAACCTTATGATTTTTTATTAAATATACCTTATAAATAAACTTTCCTCCGCCAATAGTTTCATTTTATATTAATCTCTCTGAAGTAATTTTTGAAAATCAATGCGAAATATTCACAAAAAAAATACATCAATAATAGACTGTGTAAATACAATAATGTTAACCGAAAAGACATTCTTAAATAACAACCTTCTCAAATATTTAACTTTATTATAGGTTTTTCCAAGAATCAGCATCAGTGACGGAAATCGATTTGGTATTCTAGTATTCATGAGGATCATTTTAAACAGATCTTGTGTGGATATATATTTATTTATGTATATAATCACTTATTATATACGTATATATACAATTACACAGTACAAAAGAACCATTTAGTAGCTCTTGGTTAATGCTTCATCACTTGGAGGTAAACTTAAATATATTGAGTTTTAAATAAATTAAATTACGACATTTTAAAAATAAAAAAAATAATTTTTGTTCAAAATAAACCGAAAACCAACAAATTATAACAGTAAATTATTTAAACAAATTACAAAAAAGTAAAGCCAACAAGAAACTATTTTTGCTGCCCTTGTCTGGCTTACCATTCGGTCTGCATTTCTAATAAATTAAAGCAAATATTAAATATTGATGATAATTGTTGACCTATGATAATTTATGTTGAAGAAATTGGTTCGGGTAGAGGTCACTGAATGAAATTCTCAAGTAATTTCAGAAGATCTTTATTGATAGCCAACGTTTCGACCTACGCTGTAGGTCTTCTTCAGGGCTATATACAAAATACAGACAATTTAAGAAAACGGTACGAATATATTAAAACATTTTGAATATAGATAAACTAAAAGAAGGTGAATACAGGCAAAAAAAAAATTGATAAAGATGTACAGTAAGGTAATTATGAAGGTTAAAATGTAGAAAATAATAATAAAACATGAAGAAAATAATAATAAAACAGAAAGTGTTGACAGTTAAAAAATTAAGGTATTACAGATAAAAAATAAAAACTGAATATACAATAGGAATGTGAAATGATATGGGTAAATTAGAAAGTGATAAAAATTACGCACTAAAAATTATAGGTAATAAAAAAGAAGAAATAAAAATTGTAAAATTATAAAAATCTAGAAACGAATTATATAAAATAAAATAAAAATGAAAATAAAAAATATTTTAGAAAATACAGTATTAATATTGATAGGTAGAAAATACTTTATACTAGTGTAAAGAATATTAATTGCATAAGAGCAATTGCATAAGAGCATGTAAGAAGAGAGTTTATATAAGTGTAAAATATCAATTGTATAAAAGTAGGTATGTTTTAAGTAAAGTAAGTGATAAAACAATCAGGCTATATTGGACTAAAATACATATAAAAACAAAACAAAAAAAAACGGCAAGGATATGGTATTAATGATATTATGATATTTATTGATGAATATTTAGGGTGGTATATAGATAACTAAACAAATAAACGCCTTACAGTAATAGTGAGCTTGGAAGTAGTGATAATAACGGTAAATTGAGTATAGTACTGTTATTAGGTTATGAGGGAAAGAAATTAAAATGAAATGGAGGAGGGAGGGTGAGTAAATAGTGCAAAACATAAGTTACTGTATTTTCTAAAATATTTTTTATTTTCATTTTTATTTTATTTTATATAATTCGTTTCTAGATTTTTATAATTTTACAATTTTTATTTCTTCTTTTACCTATAATTACCTATAATTTTTAGTGCGTAATTTTTATCACTTTCTAATTTACCCATATCATTTCACATTCCTATTGTATATTCAGTTTTTATTTTTTATCTGTAATACCTTAATTTTTTAACTGTCAACACTTTCTGTTTTATTATTATTTTCTTCATGTTTTATTATTATTTTCTACATTTTAACCTTCATAATTACCTTACTGTACATCTTTATCAATTTTTTTTTGCCTGTATTCACCTTCTTTTAGTTTATCTATATTTAAAATGTTTTAATATATTCGTACCGTTTTCTTAAATCGTCTGTATTTTGTATATAGCCCTGAAGAAGACCTACAGCGTAGGTCGAAACGTTGGCTATCAATAAAGATCTTCTGAAATTACTTGAGAATTTCATTCAGTGACCTCTACACGGACCAATTTCTACAACACAAAAATTAAATAAATTCATAAAGCAAATTTTATTGCGTCTTTGGTCGATTTTCATTTTTAAGAATTATCCATTTTCTCTTATTAAGTATATGTTTAAAATTCTAGAATTATCTACCTTTGCCATTTAAGTCGTTTTTTTAAAATGATGATCAATTTCTTTAACGTAAAACCGTTAAAGAAATTGATTTGTTGTATTTTTTCGTTGGTTAGTTCAGGGTTTAACTTATTAAAATATACTAGTTTGTATTTTGTTCAACATTAGAAGTTCAGTGATCTTTTAAATGAAATATTGATAGATCTTTCTTTTTTTTTTAATTTTGTTAACTAAACTGTCCCACAGTATTTCGATCAGTAGGAAGCTAGCTGGACAAAATTATTTTTCGGCATTTTTGCATTTCTTTCGACTAATTGAGTATTGTAATATAAAACGTGGTTTTTAATTAATTACCAACTGAATTTAACAGGATTGCTAGGACAATAATTAGAAAAATTAAAATAAAAACGATGTATAATTAAGACAGTATATTATAATAAAACTGATAAAAATCCGTATTTATTCTAGGACAAGTTCCTTAGAATAGTGATACGGAAAATAAAATATAAACTATAATGTCTTAGAGTAGAATACAATTAAAATTTAATTAATATATGAAAATAAAAAATTAATGGATATAAATTAGGGGTTAGCTCGCAATAACGAATTAAATGAAAGAAAAAATATAAATACGATAACATTAATAATAAATAAAGAAAATTATTAATATTTACATATATACACAAGTTTAATGGAAAACAAAACAACAACAAAATAATTTAAGAAATTAAAGAAAAAACTATAATTATTTTAAAAATTTGTGTGTGTGTGTGTATATACTCCCTTGCATATACACATATATACTATTACATCATCCATCATTCCAAAAATTTTTAATTTAACAAATAATTAAAGTTGTTTCGTGGTAAGTAAATGCTAAGATTTGAATTGCTTGCCAAAATCATTTTTATTTTCCATTCAGAATCCTCTGTATTTTTTTCAAAATTAATTTTGGTCGACAGAAATTGTAAAAGATAAGATTCTCTTTTTACCTTTGGGTGCATCAACAATTCTTCAACAAAATATCTTCTCGAAATAAAGCAGGTACTCTAAAAAAAAAGGTCGTACTAGAGTGTGCGGGCTAAAATGTGTCTTATTATTTATAGGAAAGGTGTAGCTATTAAATATAGCAAAATTAGCCCCGATATAAATAGCTGCAAGTCTTCGGTCATTAAAAAAATATGAATATAGTTTGATTATCAGAAGACTTTTTTATTTTTAAAAAATAGCTCTTACCAAGAGAATTAATAGCCATACTCAACGATTAATTCGATAGTTGTTGAACAATAAATTTTTGAGATTGAAATGATGCCTTGAATTCCATAGATTTATTCTATTGCTGTGATTACTTTGGGCCCTAACTCTCAAGCTATGAACTGTGTCAGGCTTAAACAAATTCTGGATTACCGTGTTTTGAAGTATTGTTTACAATATTCCAATACTATATTTCAGATTTCTAAACACGACTTTTGTCCTAGCTTGTACTAATCGAAACACTGCGTGCTGCTTGGATTTTCCCGCCATTTATCAGAAATTTTGGAGGAATAGTTAGCCAATCTTGTTTCTTGTATCTTGAAAGTTTCAAAATGAGGAAAAATGCGTCATGCATTAAAAAAAAAAATGGATACACTTAGATTATCAGAAGATATTTTTAATTGGAAAAAAATAGCACCTACTAGTACATATATTATCGATATTCAACAATTGATTCATATAAAATTAGTAACATTATAATTTTGGGCAGTTGAAATGAAGCTTTGAATACAACTGATTTAGTCTATTTCTATAGATTCATGACTTATGACTCTACTACTGACGAAATGAAGTGTACCAGGCAAAAACAAATATTGGATTTCTAGGTTTGAACAATAATCTAATAGAATTTGACATGAATTTTTTCCAGCTAGCTCCTACTAAAGGAAACACTGTATGAAGTAAAATTTTCGAAAATTTATCCCAGTTACGATTTTCAACCAATTATACGAAGCTCTTCATTTGTTCTGCTATCTTGTTCATTTTTTATAAATATAACCGATAAATTAAAATGGCCCAGAAAATTCTTGTATGAATCGTCCATTTTCTAAAATGGTTACATCGAATCATTTCTGCGTTACTGCTGCCATCGTGTGCTTTTTGGAACAAATCGTTTTCTGCTATAAATATTTACATAATTTTACTCTTCCCTGTTTCTCAATACAGAATTTAAATTTAGCATATAAATTCAAACCAATTTATAACTAACAAATTTAATATTACACTAACTGTCGGCACCTCCAGAAATCAAGTTCACTAAATAAATAAGGGATTTTCCTTATTTATTAGAAAATAAGTTACAATCAATTAAAAAACTATAGTATTCTATAGTTAATTTTTTGTGGTAGGTAGGTACGTAAACGTATATAAAAAATATATTAATCAATAAATCAAGTGATTATAAATATAGAGAGCAGCAGTAATAATGGTGTTTTTTTCTAAGAGTTCAGCTCTCCAATTGAATATTAAATTGGGTAATTTTTCTTTTCTCATTTTTCTGAGATGACCATACATACCATTCCAATTTTTTTTTCTCAATATTTTGGAAGACGGTTTGTTGAGTTTGCATTCGTTCTCTAATTTCAGCATTAGTCCTTCTTTCTAGACTGTCAGTTGAAAGATGAATTATCTACCCTAATAAAAACATTTCGAGATTCATTCCAAAAATCTCGAAATGTTTTCAGTAGGATTATATCTGACTTGCCGAAATGGTTAGAAAGGTCTAAAGTTCCATTTTTGAATAATTTGGGAAACATTATAAATTTACATTGCCTATTGAGTGTTAATTCGGCTAAATTAAAAAACGAATGCAGAGTTGGCCCGCATTTCTGCAGAATAATGAATACTTGCATAAATTTAAAATTTCGAGGACTATGTTAGAGGTCGTACGATTCCGAATAAAACATCCTTGAGTGATCGAACGTTTTGTAAACAACAAATGAACAGGAAAGAAAATAAAGTACGCATGTAATGTACGTATTACAAACGCAAATATTATTCAATAATATTTTTCAATTGAGAAGTTAATAGAGTTCCTGCATACCTCAGCCGAAATTCAAATTTACAAGATCGGACCTGATATCCTATTTAGCCTTCCTAGTCTAATTTCACATCCAATCTTCAGCTCGCCAAATTTCTTTGGGTTCTCTCACTCAGCTAGATTGCCGGAACTTAATACTACCAAGTGTTGTGGCCTAAAATAAATTACATCTAATTCCATAAATAAATTACTGATATTAATAGAGAGAAATGCTTTATTTTTCAGCAGTGCTGTCCAACTATATTGGATTGCCATAATACACAGCATACTTATCATCTTTAATATATTTGTAAGAAGTTTTTTGGTCATTACCAATTTTTTGTATTTTTTTGTATGGTGTTTTGTTCGGGGAAGTGTCTTGTAACGAACGGATCATTCGTTGTTGGTTTTCAGCCGAAGAACTTTCAGCTGATGACAGATTAATTCATAATATAATAATTAATTCATAGATAATTAATTTCTTCTTTCTACTCAAAGGTGAAACCATCGCGTCCACGTCGTACGGCAGGTATATTGACATAATGCAACAAAAAAATATAAAAAAAAACAACCTGCATTGTTTAATCGAAAGGGATCTGTACATCATCTTGTAGATCATGAACACATGGAGATATTACACGACAATGCCAGACCTCACATTTTATGACAGACAGTTATGAATCTAAACTAGCTGGGCTACGTGGTCCCTCACACCCAACTTATTCGCCAGACTTAACTCCAACAGATTTCTTTCTGTTCAGAAATTTTTTAAAATGATTCTCATGTCAAAAAACGCGATTTCAGACTCTATTTCATCACACAACCCTGAATTTTTCAGTTTTGGGATCGAAAATGTGTTAACTCCTTAGTGAAATTGTATTGAAAATTACAGTAAATATTTTGATTTGATAAAGTTGTTTTAGGTACTAAATGATCTAATAAAATAAAATTTAATTAAATAAATCATTCGTATCTGTAGATCGTTTTCGGGACAAGTTTAGATTTTTATGACCATCCTGATTTATAGGGAATGTAAAACTACGTAAAATTCGAAATATGTGTAAGGAGCAGTTTATTTGTTTTACACACGTGTTTTAATTGTAGGTCCCATTGATCATATCATTTCTCTATTAAACTCTTTCTTCACTGGTGATTTCTTCCCATTCTTTAAATGCTTTATCTGCTGATCATTAGCAATTTTAATTATTCAACAGTTTTAGTTTATGTAATTAGTAATAACAATCCATCGGAACGTCAATCATAAATATATTACCCTAGATTTATAATGACAAATTCTTATTAACATTAAGAATTAAGTTTCTAAGTTTGAATAATTAAAACTTTAATATTTCGAGGTAGATGTTTTATTTCTGCTGTCATATAAAGTAAAACTTACTCGTATCAAACAATAATTTAAAATTTTCCATTTACTATATTATTCTCGATCCAATATTATTTAATTTGTTAATTAATGTTGCATAATTTGCAGGAATAGAAAATTGAAAATCCCTAATTACCAAAGATACGGCCTTACTGTCAATTTCTTACCGTAGAGACACAGTTATCGATAGGTTAAAACATTAATGAACACATATAGATATTCTAAAAATCGGGATTACACCTCCAACCTAAATAAAACTGAAGCCATACTTTTTACATAACGAAGACCTACAACATGATGTTAATGATAATTCTATTCCTATCGCCAAATCAGTGAAATCTTAGAATTAACACTAGATAGTAAATTCATCTTTAATCTGTTAATGAAACTAAAATTAGAAAATAGTCGTAAAATGGTGAATTATATGTTTCCATATTTTAGTAAAAATCTAAATAACACCCTATAATAAATTAAATTTGTAAGAATCAATTCTTAGACCAACGTTCATACGCTCTCTAAATGAGCTTAGCCTGCACGAAAAAGTGATGAGAGAGAGAAATGCTTTATTTTCAGCAGTGCTGTCCAACTACCTTGGATTGCCTTAATACACAGCATACTGATCAATCCAATCGGACATAATGTACATTAAAATTTGTTTGTTTAAAATGCATACTTAAAATTACAGTACAATTCTTACTTGTTTTCTACTTTTTTTTTTCCTTGTTTTTCATATACAAGAAAATAAAGAAAACATAAAACAGATAAACGTACAATTTATAAAGATAAACAAATCCTTAAAAAAAAAAAAAAAAACAGCGTGTGTGGTATCAGCCACTATATACATGATGGTGAGCACCATCACATCCCTGCCATTGACACCCAGGTCATCGAAATACGGGCACAAAATATTGGCCAATTCAAATTACCAAATTTATAAAAGTGGCTTACAATTACCATCATTATTCATTTTTTTTTCATATTATATAATTAGAAAAGGAATACGTTAATCGTAATACTATATATATTATTTTGTTTCTTTTCACATCTAGTATACACATATACTATATTATTAATGAAATTTATATTTCATACACCCATATTGGTAATGAGTCATTCTTTTGAAGAATAACTAATCAATTATTTTGAAGAATACCGAAAATAATTCTGAGTAAATATGGAATAAGAAGAGTGGACAGATTACTATTTTTACCCGTCAATCTACTTGAATAAAGCCTGAGATAGAGTGCAATAAATGGTAATCTTTGCTTCCATAAATAAATAAATAATAAATAAATCCAAGAGTCCATCTTAACGGTCTTTAACATAGCTTATTTATTTCTAAGACATTCTTCTAAGACTTATAAAGTACAGTTTCATTCCCATACCTTAACTAATTTATTTATCCGATATTCGATTGAAATCCATTTTCGGATCGATCCAAGTCAGTATCATAAGTCCATAGGAGTTGATAACCTGGAACTGAAAGAGGAGGGGCAACGATTTAGAAGTTTTCCCTCAGGCATTTTTTTACTTATGACTACGTAGCTGTCGTTATTATACAGGCATTATAAATTTTAATTATCTTTTTTTAAATGATAACTAATCCAACTAAATAAATAAGAGAAGTTAATATATAAAATTATTTAATAATCCCTTCATGGATTTAAGGCTTTCAAATTAACAGATCTGCTAAAAAGTGATATATTTCACAAATAAGTATTTGAAGACATACAAATTGACTAATGTATGTTTCTGATTAACTTATTTATTCTGACAACAAAAAATAACCATTCGTTAAAATTGTTAAATGGTTTCGTGAAAAATAAAAGAAAAATGTTTATTGTGAAAGTATACAACATATTGATTTTTTTAGGAACGCCATTAAAAAAAATCAAACGACTGAATTGGTTTTCTGAGTCAACTAAAAAAAAATGCCTACAAATTTAAAACTTGGATTTTTTCCTCGTATATATATATATATATATATACATATATATATATATATATATATATATATATATATATATATATATATATATATATATATATACGAGGAAAAAAATCATGAAAAAGCTTGAGAAGCCTCATAGTTGAACAAACCTGTTAACAAGGGAAATTGGATTTTGTCTTAGGTCATTCTTATTCACTGCAATACTGATTCGAAGATAAAAATAATTATACTTTTACGACAGGCTTTTTACATATACACTACTAGTTACTCAGTGGAGGATATTTATAAGCATTGATTACAAAAATTAATTTGAGAAATTTAAATGTCATCCATAATTTATCCATTAAAGCAGCATTCGATAAAGCTTTTGCTGGGTTGGGGTTTAATTATATTCCAATGTAAACTCATGAAATAAATACCCACCTCCCACAGAACATAGAACCAACTAGAAGTGGCATGCCAGGTACAGCGAGTGAAGCCAGCCTCCCAGTGGTCCCCCCACTCTTCCCGCCCCAACCAAGTGGTGTAGCGCTAAGTTTACTTCTCTTACATAGCTCATTATAAATTTGTTTAATTGTGTACGGAAGTAAACCATACGAAAGTACCTACTTATTCAAACTGAGATGATATGCACCTTGGAATTTTATCTATTTATTTCAGTTAAATATGCAGTTTGTATAGAACTACAAAGTCGATATCGATATATAAATATTATATATACAATATCAATTCAATAAATATTATAAATTTTACAATTTTATAATTCATCCATTTCATTATTGAGTAGCATATGAAAGTAGCATTTTGGAATATTTATCCTTTGAATAGTCTAAATTATCACGTTATGTACTCTGTATTAGACATCGTTTCTTGGCAGCACCCGAGGTCTTTGACTCAAAAGCAGATGTTTTGCATTGCTGGGTTGGGGTTTAATTATATTCCAATGTAAACCCATGAAATAAATACCCACCTCCCACAGAACATAGAACCAACTAGAAGTGGCATGCCAGGTACAGCGAGTGAAGCCAGCCTCCCAGTGGTCCCCCCACTCTTCCCGCCCCAACCAAGTGGTGTAGCGCTAAGTTTACTTCTCTTACATAGCTCATTATAAATTTGTTTAATTGTGTACGGAAGTAAACCATACGAAAGTACCTACTTATTCAAACTGAGATGATATGCACCTTGGAATTTTATCTATTTATTTCAGTTAAATATGCAGTTTGTATAGAACTACAAAGTCGATATCGATATATAAATATTATATATACAATATCAATTCAATAAATATTATAAATTTTACAATTTTATAATTCATCCATTTCATTATTGAGTAGCATATGAAAGTAGCATTTTGGAATATTTATCCTTTGAATAGTCTAAATTATCACGTTATGTACTCTGTATTAGACATCGTTTCTTGGCAGCACCCGAGGTCTTTGACTCAAAAGCAGATGTTTTGCATTGCTGGGTTGGGGTTTAATTATATTCCAATGTAAACCCATGAAATAAATACCCACCTCCCACAGAACATAGAACCAACTAGAAGTGGCATGCCAGGTACAGCGAGTGAAGCCAGCCTCCCAGTGGTCTCCCCACTCTTCCCGCCCCAACCAAGTGGTGCAGCGCTAAGTTTACTTCTCTTACATAGCTCGTGTACTACTGTTTACTTAAATATTATTCAACATTGTGTTATTTCGTGGTCTCTTTGAGTTTTGTATACTTTTTGATCTGATCACTGAACGTGTATTTAGCAAAATGCCTTGTTGTGTAGCATTTGGATGCAGTACAAATAATGCCGACAAGTCTTTCAATCCTCCTCTCACCTTTCACCTGTAAGTCCGAAACCTAACTGATAACTATATATAATAATTAAATGTACCACAAAATGTAATGTTTTCATAGTTCACTTAACCCTCCAAGTACCATGGGGTCAATTTAGGTCCCACATGTTTCTAATTTTTGAAACTTCGTTTGAAGAAATCGATTGATCTGTCACATTCAATGAATTTTAACGCAAAACTGTCTGGAATAGTTAGGAACTGAAACGAAAGTATTAGAGAGCCTTTTCAAATTTTCACAAAAAAAATCCATAGCCATAATTAAACTAATTTTTACTAGGAACTGTTTCTAAAAATAGATAAATTTTACTGGAATGTTTCTTATTTGAAGGATTCAATTCACTAGAAACAAAGCCCTACATTGTATAAGCACTTCCTGGAAATTTTTTTTGTTGAGAATTATGTTACTTGACTTATTTGTTTCATCAGACCTTGTTACACAGAGGGTTAAAATATTTCTATATTATGTGTAGCTCAAACACGCCATAAGATGTAAAATACATTTCAGGTACCTATCTAATTTTCCATGTCCATTATTTATTGATTTGTTAATAATTTTACAAAGAATTTTGAGTAAGAATAACAATTTTTATTAATAATAAACGCATTACCTCATTTATAATAAGTACATTATTTTAATCATATCGTTACCTAATGTGTCATTCAGATTTTCACGCGACGATTTATTTCTATTACAGGATTTATAGTGAGAAGACTGAATTTGACATTAAAATGTGAAGAATGTTTGAGAGCTGTAGAATCAAACCCGAATGTCATTGGAAATTGACGACTTATTGTAATAAAGGTCCGAGGGGGGTTGATCCTACCAAGTGATGATGTAGGATCACTGAAATTTGTAACATAAATGAAAAATTGTTTAGATACATGTCCAAGAATAAAAGTCTCACCCAAGTCGGGGGCTTTCGCATCACCCCTAATAAAGTATTGCATTGGCAGAAACTTTTTTCCGAATGTAACACATTTTCTAGAGGGCGATTCTCACTACTCATCAATCATCTCTGCAGTGGGAATAATATATTTAAAAACTAGAATGTACCACGAATTGAAACGTTTCTATGACAATCTGAATCTGGAAAAGATACGTGCAAAGAATAATAGGTACACTTGCTTTATTTAAAGGACAATAATATTAAAAGTAATGTAGTTTACAATTAAAATGCTCTATAAACCGAATGAGCTTCATTTTTCCTGCTTTGTCACCCATTATTTTTTACTATTTATAAAAAGTTAGCACATAAAAACGAACGATAGTAGGTAGTGCAGGTGTTGGAAGTATTAAAGTAACTAGAGCAGTGTGGAGATGAATTGTACTGTATTGGCTGCCGGCAAGATAAGATTGGTTATTGTTTGGGGTATCAGGTCTACAGCTGCTCCCCAGTAAAAGTATTACTAAGGAAATAACCAATTGGAACATTCCACGGTGTATTTACCCCGAGAAGATAAACCACGAGGAATTCTTAGGCTAAATAAAGTGAGCGCTGCAACACTTTCTCAGCTGTAAGGGGGTGGCAGGAGTGGGGGGACGGCTTGGGAGCTGGCTTCACTTGCCTCCCTCCAAACGGGCCCTAATGCCGCTTCTTGTTAGTTCTATCTTCTATGCCCACCTCCAAACCCTTTCTAGTTGGAAAGAGATCTATTAAATAATATTGAATGCAATATCATCCTTTGAGCTTGAACTTTAATATAATATATAAAAATAAACAACCATGATTCTGCATTTATTTGGATCTTAATAAGTATAGATTATTTAATAATGAATATCGATAATGATAACGATCTTAATTTCATTAGTATCGTAAAGTAGATTTAAGATCCAACTTATATAAACCAAATCAGAAGAGCTAAAGTCCGGATTTAATTTGCAGGCAATCTCAGTTACGAGTTTTTATGATGGATATATCGTAATATAGTAATTTGATTTAATAAAAAAAATAAGAATGAATAAATCTTCCTTAACATTTCGGTTATCTAAAGTTATTTAAAAAAATATTTTTTATGTATCGTTCCAAGGCATTGAACGCCCCGTGTAATGATTATAGCCCTGACTACTTCATATTTCAATTTACATCAGAACAAAAAAAATACTAGTAATGCATTATCTCAGATGCCTTAAAATGCTTAATATATAGCTAAATATAACGTCTAATTCCCAAAATCGCTCTGTCTGAAAAACGAAATTGAATATTGTATAGTGGTTAAAAATATAAAATACTTATTAACTTATGTAACCCTCTGTCTGAAAATAAAATAAATCAGAAACAGAATAGTTCAACAGAACAAAATATATGTACTAATGTAATAAATTGTCGATTTTTCCGTAAAAGATGCTATGAGCCTCTCCAAAATATTTTTTGTTATAAAATCAAATACTACCTTACAGTAGAATATAGTATTTATACATGAAAGATGCTCAATGATTTTTTTTTTTTATGTATGAAGACGAAACTGCTGAAATATAAATATTTATGTAGAATTTCGGAAAATCCATTAGCAACAATTGTATTTTGTTGTTGTAATATTAAAAATCCAAAACAAAGTAGGTATGTACTTTTTTGTTTTGTTTCAAGGAAAGTGGATAAAAGCCGTATGTTTCACTAAATATTTAGTTGTTAAAATGCATTAGATTATACAATGGCATAGATGAACCTTATAAAACGCGTGCACAATAAAAATCTACACAATTGTTATAATGCTCCGTTACTTACTTCAATTAAGGGGAGGGGGAGAGAATTTATTCATTGTTACTATATATCTGGGGTCCTTTCAGTGTGAAATTTCAGGAGGGAAACCCTTGGGTGTTACAGCAGGGAAGTTGAGAAGAGAGTAGAGGGGATGTTGAATCGAACTCCCCCCTCTACTGGCAGGGACTCGCCTCCGATTGGTGGAAGAGGTATCGGTCGTCATGGAGACGGTGGGATTGCTGAGCCAATAGCCTACACTGATTCGGCAGGGGTAATCTGATGAAATCTCTCCACCTTTCTGGGTGAGGCTTCAGTCGGCCTCAAGCCTCCGCACGGATAGTGTGTGTCTCGTTCCTTTCCACAACGGTCTCAAACACGAATTCGCCAGTCAGGTATGGTCCTATATTCACCTCATTTATAACTATTCCAATCTCTTGTTAATCTATACTATACTAAGTTTTCTGAGTAAATGTTTTAATAATTTAAAGTATAAATTTAAATCTAAAAAAATAAATTTAGTCTTTAACTTATAAATTTGAATATACCAATGTACCTACTTGTATATTTGAAATTGTAAAAAATAAATTCTACAATTTTTCATAAAGTGTTTCATTTTCTTTATAAAACAAAGTAGGAAAAAAATAGTAAACTATTTTTATAATTATTACATCATATATTAAGAGTATCCTATCACATAGTAGAGAAAAATTAGTATTTGTATCAAAGTCCTAGAATACGATGTTTATCATCACATGGGTAACTTCAAAAGTCAAAAATAGCAGCTTCATTCTTAATCACCAATCTTATTTCTGTGCGGTATCCATAATTATCGATATTGCTTTTTACAATGATAATTAAGTTCAGTAATATTTAAACACCGTTATAATTAATAAAATATAACTCCCTTTAAGACCCCTCTTCTGATTGAAAATCAGAATACAATTGATAATTAACCGGGTAAAATTCTCTCATGCAAATAAAAATTGTGTACCAGTATCATTCTGTTTAAGTAGAAAGTAATTAGATTAAAGGGCGACTATTGATTCTTAATAATTCTTTTGTATTACCTATTAGAAAAAAATTATGTTTACATAATGGAAATTACATGACACAAACAAGTAATGATTAAATATACGTTACATCTACATTAAAGAAGATTTTATCTATTTATTTATGAGAGGAAAAGCGGTTTCTGGGGGCATTGAAATATAAAATAAAATGATATATATATATATATACATTTTTATTTATTTATGTATAAATTAAAAGGTGTCAAATCTGATGGAAGACACGTGCCTATCCGCCGCTACGTCTATGTTGTGATCACTATCGAAATTATGGCTATATTTTTACTTCTCTTCAATTATTGTATAATGATTACAATTATTATGTAACAAGGCTATTTTCTGTATGATAGAATCCTTAATTTGAATATTACTTGCTTACGTACCATTTAGTTACTAATATTCTTTATAAGTAATAATAAATAAACCTGTTGTTATGTATTTGTAATATTATATAGTAATATAAATATTATAAAAAGAACTTGAAATTAATTTGTTTAATGGAGCATCTTAATTACTTGGAACAATGTCTATTAATTTTTTGTGTTAATGATGACTGTATGAAATAATTTTACTACTATGAAACTTAGAAAACTTATGAAAACCTAGAAAATACTAATTATTATAATTTTTTACGGGAATTTCCTTCATTGGTGCTAATAGATACCTTTAACTGTTAACTTCATTTCCCTCACATTATGGTAACAAAGATATTTATCATTAAGATATGCATCATGATTTTTACAAACTCATTTTTTTTTCAAATAACTACTAATTTTACTGTGGACAGAATAAATAAGTACGATAAAACATGATAGAAAGTGATCGAAATAAAAATCATATTAGACAACTTCACAACAGACTTATTATTATTTTATTCTTGAAACCTATAAAAAATGTCTGAGCTGATGTAACAAAATGAAGGGCTAGAGCATCGATAGGGAAAAACGTAACATTGATGGAGCTTCGCAAGGACAAATAGTAAATATTACATGAACCAATTTGTAAATCAAACGGTTAACTTCACCTTTATACGTTTACAAATGTCAGATTACAAAAATCAGTCGAAAAACAATTCCTGTATTTAAAAAAACAACAGTAACCTCTTATTTTGATTAGTCGTGATAGATAATATAATAGTTTTGTTTCAAATACATTGTTTGAAGTCCTATAAAATGCGATTTTGTGATTTAATCAAAATCATGAACTGACGTATTCTTATGAATGTAAAAAAATTTTCCGGATTATGGGGCATTTAATATATTTTTATTGATACAGTTGAATCACTTTTTTTTAAATATGACGGAATAATATATGCACTGCACTAAGTCATGCCCAATAAATTGAAAGAAATGCTTTGGCCTGGCAAAAAACAACGTTTTTTCAGTATTTTTTGAACTATTAAAAACAACTAGTTTTAATACGCTTGGCTGTAATTATTAAGAGATCCATCAAAATATTTTTCAGTATTTTCAAAAGTAATAAATTAAAATTTTTTGGTCACTACTGACCAATTGAAACATGTAGTTTCTGAAATAATGTTTCCAAATTTGGTATTTTATTTCGCATATCTTAACCGTCCAAAAGTCTAGGATAAGATACTTTTTAGTACCACAATCATTATAAATTTGTTTAATTGTGTACGGAAGTAAACCATACGAAAGTACCTACTTATTCAAACTGAGATGATATGCACCTTGGAATTTTATCTATTTATTTCAGTTAAATATGCAGTTTGCATAGAACTACAAAGTCGATCAATTTATATGTATAAATAAAGAATATCATAAAATTTCCCTCGCTGCAGTAAAGTACATTTCGTTATGATATATATATTAATTTATCATACTACGAACTCAAAATTAGTCTTCAGAGCAGATTAAATTTGAACTAAAACTGAAATTATATGGGAATGTTCACTTACAGAAGGCATAGACTTGATCACTTAGGATAACGAATGTGATCGATCATATAGACCGCTTCCCGATTCACTGTAAAAATTCTCTTTTGTTTCATCATCCCCTGAGCCTAGGGCCGATAGTATTTAATATTATTTATAACTCTAAGTTCAAGGGCCTAACTGGTCCGACAGTAGACATTTAACATTTATTTCATTTTAATTATAGATATTTTATCATTTCATTTTTTCTTTAACATTTTATGAAATTACTATGTGATTAAAGCAATATTTCTATATCAATCTATACATATTGTAAAACAAAGGCCGCGTTTGTTCGCGGTAAACTCAATGACTACTGCACGGATTTTCATGCGGCTTTCACCGATAGAGTGATTCACCAGGAAGGTTCTGGTAAATAAAATTTCGAGGTTTTGTGTAAATGGGTTGGAATATAGATGGGTTTCACCGTAGACGCTGCTTGTCTAATCCCATGCAATTACCTAACGTGCAAGATAATAAATTCGTATATAAAGAAATATTTGGTTTTGTTTTTATTTTTATAATTTCTATATAATAAAGTGCATTAGCTGCGATGGGAAGAAAGAAAGTCAAGACTCCCAAAGAAGCCTAACCAATGATATTCACGTGGTTCTTAATGGCCGGTAGGTGAAAAAAAAAAATTCATTACATAGACAAATTATGAAGGCATAATATGCCTTATTACCCGAGCAAAGCTGGGGTGGATCGCTAGTCCTATTATAAAATAGAAACGTGAAAACTGTCGCATTACACCCAACAACGGTAAACAACGTAATCTTTGATAGCATGAATATAGAGGATAAGAGATTAAATAATTTTCAAAGCACCAGTACATTAAAATACCTAAAAGAAAGTAATTCAGAATGATATAAGACCAAGATTTCATTTAAGTCAATAAAATAATAGTTATAACTGTTGTAAAATTATTCAATTAACGACTACAGTCAAGAAATATGAGAATTCACCACAACTTTCTACTTTTCTACATTAAAAAAGTAACAACGTTTAGAAGTTTTTGAAAATTAAATATTTCTCAGACGAAGACGAGAAAATCAAAAAGGATGCGACTAGGTAGTGTGTGTGGCTCTAACTCGATTGAAATCATAAAATTGCTGTTATTTGTTAATTAAATGTTATCAATTTATACGATGTGGATTACTTTTTAAAATAAATAAAAAATATGGGCTCATAAAAATCTGAAAAAATATCATAGATATTCAAAGCAAATTGCTTAAAATTAATGAAAACTATTTATATAAGATCGAATTATTTTATTATCACAAGGTGATGATTTGCCCGAGATCACGCTCAAAGTTTTTCCCCAATTAAGAGTACCGACTTTATAGAGGCTGGGTGAGCCTCAGAAGAGTCTTCAAATCCCACAGGATCCGTCCCCGGCTGTTAACAGATTAAATAAACTACCTGCCTCTGCAAGATTTGAACCCGGGACATTCTATCCAGGAAACTCTGCGCTCTACCACAAAGGTTACAAGAGTTAGGTAGTAAAGAATATAAATACATTGCCGCTGTGCGAAGGATCAATGGGTGGGATCAGGAGGATGTTTATGCAAAAAAAAAAAGATTTCCAAAGTCAAATCCAACTTCATAATATGGACTCTTAAATCTATTTAAGGGCTCAATCATATAGGGAAAGTTTGTTGTTAGCCTGAAGTGAATTATACAGCGATTATTAATGACACTGATGGGAGGTGACATTAAGTTGCTATTACATGCATTAATAACACAAACTTGGGACCTGGCAGGTTTATCTGGCGGTGGCATGCCACTTCCACTCCTAGCCATTATTTCAGGCTACTTGCTTCAATTATTAATAAGCTCGGGGGAAGCAGCTCTGCACTCTACACACACCTCCACTGCTCCCAACTAATCTACTTCCAAGTTCTCATTTAGAATTCGATATCATCGTTGAACTAGTTGCGGCTGTAATGATTTAATCGAAAAGTATTTAACAGAGGTTTTATTTGTTAATTGCTACATCCAACTTTAATAAGTTATAATATAATAATAATAATAAGTTATAATAATAATAATTTATTACCTGCAATGACATACTTATAAGAAATAGGCAATCACATTTAATTACAATTTACATGTTTATAATCTCCTCAGTTTCGTATGTGCATTCATTTTACGAAACCAGTTGAGATAAATGGTCAGACCCTGTTCATTATCGTGCGTCCTATGCAAATTTATTGCGTAGTTTTATCTGCGTGCCTCCTGATGGGACAATGTTGTCAGCTTACTGTTATATACGTGATAGCATATGCCAGTAGCTCCTACTCTCTGTGTCCTCAAACTATAATTAAGTTAGTTAGTTACTGTGTGTTATGTTGATATTTTTACCTAAGCAGATGTTTATGATATATTTATGTGTGTACATATCCCCCCCCCGATTTGGCCATGTTGTGGACAGCGTGAAACCTAAGTCTTTCTGGTCAGTTTCTTCCTTTCTTCCCGAACCTCTTTATTCCTTCACATCTAATTTTTCTCTGTTCTCAGATATAACCAATTTGGGCCTACATTTTGCTAGTAGCTCAGCGACTGAGTTGGAAAAGGTCACGGGTTCAAATCCGGCTTTGGCAGATAATTTATTTAATCTGTTAATAGCCGGGGATGAATTCTATGGGATCTAGCTACCCTCCTCGTGGGGCTCATCTAGCCTTTATAAAGTGGGTGCCCTTAATACGGGGAAACATGGCAGTTGAGCGAGATCAGAGACAAATCATCTCCCTGCACAATCATTGTTCAGTCTATACGACGTACTTGACCCAATAATTTTGGGTTGTCGTGGTACAGGTTTTATATTTATATATATATATATATATATATATATATATATATATATATATATATATATATATATATATATATATATACTATTAAAAGGCGATTAAGGTGTAATAAAAAATGAATGAATACCCCAGCTCAAGTGATTAATAAAAGAAAGGTTTTGGTAAAAGCAAACTGGACGGGGTTAAAAGGTGAGGCTATGTATAAAGCAATCAATAGGGTGAGAATCACTGTCTCTAATGGACATCTCGAATCGATATTTTCATTAACATCACTATCGATTTCGACTGGCACGTCTCTTGGAAAAAGATTGTTTTCATTCAATTCCATTTCATGTTTCTTATGAACATAATCTGAATGAAATGAACGTTGTATTTAGATATCGAATCAGTTTCTGAACTCTCTAAAACGGACTAAGCAAAGTGAAATCTTTGGATTCGTTATAAGTAGTACATAATTAATATTCAGCGTTCAAGAGAAAACAACTAAATTTCTTAACCTTAAAAGGTTTTCATATTCAAGAAAAAAAAAACTTTTTTATTTTAATAAAAAAAAATAACACATTGACAACAACATTACTTGTTCTGCAATGTTTATTCTAGCACAGTCCTATTTCTTCGGTAGCACTTCTAGTTGATAAACTGAAGAATGATCAAACCCTAAAGACTCCTCTAAATAAAGTACGGAATTTCAATCAAACACTGTATTTATTATTTTTACAGACATATTCAATATTGTGAGAAATCTAACTCATTTTGATCCCATACTTTTGCACCTAAGCATCGACTCTATGAAATGAGCTACAATTTCACAATCATTAACACAGAACTTCACACTGAACACAGAAATTATTATTTTTTTTTAATAACATAATTTTCATAATTAAAGTTAAAATAAATAATTTAAATCTGTCTACTAATTCATAAAGTTAAATTTGGCAATGACCTCTTTTTAACAATTCTGCTTTCATTTTTTTTTAGCTATTTTATACTTCATCTCCTTCTTTCTCAAAAAAAGTAATTGGCGTTCTTGTTCAGTTGAATTCAATTTTTTACAACCTATTTTTATTTTATCCTTTATATATAATTATAATTATTAATTTATCACACGTCTGATAATTTTTTTTTAATAGGGAGATCTTAATATTAATTCTAAAAATATTAAGGCTTACCCAAACCTCAATTGATCACTCAATTTAAACCTCAACCAACATACTGGTCTACCCTTTGGAAGTTGACAAGCTTATTGAGGTATGGATTCAATACTTACCTAAATGTACGAAAAAATATAAAAAAGTAAACATCACCCCAGTCCCAAGTTTGTATTTCTAAAAATATTTTACTTACTAAACTTGGAAAAATAATTTAAAGCAAAATACCCTTTAATAATACAATCAGAAGCAATATTGGAAAGGCATTATTTAGACATAGATAGAAGGAGATGATTAAAAGAAGGATGTATAATGGCAGCGAACAGGTGGGAGCCAGGTAAATAGAGGCCGTCTCGTGCGCCACAAATCACGATCACTTCAGCTCACAGTTAATCGACATCAACATCGATCTTTAAGTGCTGTTACTTCCGCCTTCTGTTGCTCATTCCCTTTCGATAATGTCATTTCACTACTCTCAACCGAAACATTAAGCGGAATAATAATATTATTAACATCTTTCTAGTTAATAATGTTGATTTGATCTCAGTTAAATTTTTACATGTTTACGAACCTCGGTAGGCTGTTACAGTACAACAGGCCCATCGAGATTTGTGTCGTCAAGCTCTGTTTGGTATCTTATTTTCTTCACGAAGGAACCTAAAAGTCGCTTTGGTCACGAAGTTGGCCTATAATTAGTAAAATTCATCAACTCAATTCTGATTCGGTAAGAAAAATTAAGGAATACGCAATTTAATTACTTAACGGATTGTTATATATAACAAATAAGTGGGGTTATGCAAATGGAAAAAGAGTTGAAGAGTAGGGAAGAAGAGTAGAGCGCTGGACGGAGGAGGCAGGTGTAGCCCAGCTGATATAGTTCACTCCACCTGCTTCCCACAATCTGCTCTCTTGTCCTCCGCTACTTTTTTACTATTTAGCAATTTCCTACAGCGCATGCAACAGGCGGAGACATTTAGCAAAATAAAAAGTATCACTGGTCCTCGAAACATTTGTAACTTGAAAATGGATTTGGCAATTCGATAAATATTCTTGGTTTGTGTATTTTTGTTCCTCTTTCTACTCTGACCTATTCCAAAAGGTAATATCGTTTATGAATACGATTTATATGATTGAAGTTTTATGACCAACTGCATAAAATAGCATTTCCATTTTGTGAGGATGAATCTCAGTTTGCCTGCCCGCTTACTGGGTTTTTTATAAAGCTCTTTGAATAATTTATTGTATACTTATTTTTTTAAATGGGCATATGACTATGCCATTAAATAAACCCCTGGACTGTGATGTTTGTGATGATGATGGAACATAAGATGCTTATCCTTATTACCATATACCTGAATAAGGAAAATTTAGTCCTCTCTCTGTAGCATAGTCCGATTGGCCAGAGCAGCCTACAGGTATGTTAAATAAATAAACAAACAATCAAAGCATCAAAACGACTAATTTCATTTTAAAAAATAAATAAATAAAATCAAGATTTCCATTACCAGCATTTATAATATTAATTTCGGATTTCAGTTTTACCCCTATGTAGTTTCTATACTTGCCTTTATCCGTCCCATTATGTATCATTAATTATATTTACTTGTTTTATTGTTATAATGCAATTATAATTTCAATAAATAAATCAATATCTGTTAAAAGCATAAAGAAGTTCCGTTATAACTAACTAAATTTCTAAGGGAAGTTTGAAAGGTTCCTAGGAAGGAGAGGGGAAGCGAGCAGTCTCCAACAAATATGAGAAGGTCGAAAACAATACTCAATTTTAGTTGTAACCTTAATCAAAGTTTAATGCTAATTATAATTGGTATTTCGTCATATAACAGGAAAAAATGACAAATCTTATAATGACAAAAGATATAATCTTTCGCTTAGCGATCTAAGCACTTAAGGGTCTAGTTTTTAAATATTAACCTTCATTGAACTGAATAATTAATTTATGTTAGTATATTTATTTATTAATTGTTTTCACATATATAATGTATAATTAATCACTATTTACTGTACTAAATCTTTCTCGTTTTTTAATAAATAAATTTAACCGCCTACTTTTTCTCCTTTGCAGAATGCTCGGTGGGGCTAGGATGACCCCACCGGATTCGCCTCCACACTATTGGAGGATCCCACCGACACAATACCAGACCGTCATCCAGCACACTCATCTAAAAACAGGTAAAGGAACTTAATAAGAATCTTTATAGTTATGTTGTTTATAACTTAGAAGTTGTTTATAGTTATGTAAGTATGTAATTTTTCAGATTATCGAGGCTACACGCCAATACTCCCTTACTTATGGCCGCCTGGCCTCTTCGTGCCCTACTCTCCCGTTCTTCAGGAGCCAGAGGATCTTTCCCCTGATCGTGCGGGGTCTGACACCGGAGCCACGCCTGAAAAAGCCAGAATAGGTAACTTTCATTATACACATAGACTTCAATTTGCAATATCATATCGTTAGTTCATGAAATAGTACAAATATTAATAAATCAAATACATTACAATCCAACTGATTCAGCTCACTATCTCCCATCTCCTTAAATACCTGAAAATGTTGAATCATCCTCAAGTTTTTACTTTACGATGATTGCAGATCTTTCTGCCGACGAGGAGGAGATGCCACTGAACCTCTGCACCAGGCAGAAGAAGCAGGAAATATGGTCTCCGGGAACACTGTGTGAAGACAAGCAACCGCCTAGTCCTTCGCCACACCTACGCCTCACCCCTCATCCTCAAGAACGATCTTTTCTGGTAAGTCGATTAAACATATAAATATGTAACTTCAAACTGTTCTACTTTCTTTATACATCTCGGTATAGGAATACTTTTTTCGATACGGTTTAACAAAATTCGTAAAAATAACGTAGAAGCTATATTAGTAATAATGATGGATTGATTGGTGCAGGGGGTGCAATCCCTGACTAATTCAATCCATCATTAGAATTATCCAGTCAACTATTTTCCACTCAAAATATATTAGTAATAAATTATAGTTTAAGGAACTATAGTTTAAACCTTAATGTTAAGGATCCTTGGATTCATATATTTACATTTTCATATGATACTATTGCTACCCCTTGGTGCTACAGAACAGCATTATCTTATTCCATTTCTGCCTGTCTTGTGCTTTTCTCTTCTAATCGCGTACACTTCATCGCGTCTCTCTCCACTTCATCCTTTCACCTGCTTCTAGGTTTACCTCTTTTCCTTTTTTCATTAAAGTACGCTTCTAGTATTTTCTTCTGAACTCTTTCATCTTCAATTCTGATCAAATGCCCTGCACCTTTATAATATAATATCAAACTCAATGGTACTTTTAATTTTCCACTCAAGTAGGGCCGTAAATCCTATTAATTATCTTTCTTCTAAATACTTTTAATTTACGGCAGTCCTCTTGTGACAGGCACAAGGTTTCGGCTCCGTATATGACTCTGGTTTAATGGGAATTTTTTACAATTTTAATTTTGTTTCTTTTGATGATGTTTGAGAATTTGATGATGATGTAAGAAGCTTAAGGTTTGCATGGTAGGTTATATTACCTGCCATTATTCTTTTGTTGATTTCTTGGCACTCTTAACCCATTCGAGACGACGATTTTTTTCAAACACGGTCCTCAGGAGCAATATTTTGTTTTCATTTGTAATACACGTTTAAACATGTTTACTATGGAAATCACACATTTCGTAAGTGAATTCAAATAAATAACATCAGTACACAGCTCGCTCCTTGGAAAAACGCGTGGAGCGGATTGAACACAGTGTGTGCAATGTAAGGTAAAATGAAAATACATCATTAAAGAAATTATTAACATTTATTTGAAAAATAGTTAGATAATATAAAATCGTTAAATAAGGTTTCAATAATAAAGAACAGAATATAATGTAAGACAATTTTTTAAAAGTAGTAAAAAGTTAAGAAAAAATAAGTTTAGATTTTTTGGTACATAGTAAAACCAATGCCAAATTTCGTTTTCCTGTACTTTAATGTTCCATTAGTTCAAGAAAAATCTTACTTCCACGACTAGTTTATTCAGAATAACTGATAATTGCTCATTACTGTTATTGATACACGTTGTGCCGTCTTATAACCTCGGAAATCAATTGCACTCACGGTTAGAAATTATTTATTTCTATGTCGCTGCGGGATCTTCTACTTGCAGACGAAGTAAATCATTTTACTTTCGATGATCACAAGCCCTACTTTTCATATACTAAAGATTCATAATCATACAACAAATCAACTCCGAACATGTCAGTACATAGGCTTTTCGCATTCGGCTTTTTAAATTCATAATGTTTTTTATTTAGAAACCATTATGTTTTATTAGATATTTATTTTCTTTGAATAAAATAGGGTAATAATACAAGTTATTGAGCTCATAATAAAATGGCATATATTAGATTATTATTCAGCACTGAAAATAGAACATTGGACTGTAAATAAGATATTGAGTTGAAATTCAAATCGATACGGCAATACACAACACACTGATTCGTAAAAAATCCTCGGTACCTTAGAGACACGGCTCTGCATGATTTATGGAATAATGTCCCCCCAAGAAAATAAAACAGGTTTGAGGTAAACAAGGAGGCAATTATAGCGGTAGATGTCAGTTATAGCTCCCTGATGGAGTGTCATTAGTGAAAGGAGGCGGCCACTTTCCTCCTACCTAATGGCTCTTCTCCAACATTAATGCGATCTGCTCCAAGTGTGTGTTTACTTCTGGGAAGCGGCGATGACTGTCCGTCATGTTTTGATTAATGTAGGACCTCCGATGAAATATAGAGAGCAACAGTTGAAGCCCGCCCGGTGAATATTGGATGGGCCGGAATCGATGGTCGCCTCAGGTGGCTCTCAGATCGATCTGGTCCCTAATCGACTCCACATTTCCTACAGTCCTCTATACCTCTTCTGCCTCCAGTTCTCGTCCAGGGCCTTCTTCGTCCCAAAGTCATCTGAGAGAATCACCTCTGCGCCGAATAAATTGACCAGAGCCAAGAAAAATTTAATAATAATTAAAAGACATATCTCTGTAAGTTATTGCTTATTTGTACCAACGTATATAATTATTTATTTGTTATTAATTGGTTTAATGTATTAATAAAAAATGTTTAATATCTAATCATTAACGCAACGTTATGATGCTATTGCTAATCGGGCGATGCATCCGAGGAAGCCCTAAATTTTGCCTATAATAATTTTGCCTATTTAGATATAATTAGGATAGGGATCTTTAACGAGTACCAGACACCGTAAAGGGTTAGGCCATTTTACCATTTTAGGCCATTAGTATAGGGGTTACACCATTTTACGTCCATTCCGAAAGACGGCAAAACTGAGGATTTTATACTCCCTTTATAAAATCTTCCAGTCGTCTATTGGGTTGCGGACCTAAACTGAAGCCAAGACTTCATGAATGTGCTTCTCCTGTAGTAGTAGAGTTCTTTTTTTAATATATGATCCAATATATGATTTAATATATGAAGTAAGATTACTAATTTTAAGAAATATTATAGCTTGTTGATATAAATTTGCAATCGTATAAAGTATAATATTTATTTAGAATACCCTTTAGAATATCGCTTGAACACGTGGGTTCACTTCAAGGCACATGGCTCTAAGATTTTTCAAAACGGAGTAAAATATCCTCGGTTATACCGCCGTATACCCATTTCATATAACAAACAGATCCAAAGTTGGAAAATAGGTGTCCATTAAGGTTAGAATTAATAAGGTATATTAATATCCTTTACAACCTGAGTATCTCTTATATCAATAAAAATAGAATCTTGTATTGGTGGGACCTGAAAAGAAACAATATTGACACCTTTCCTCCGATTTAGGACAGGAAAGATGTAAGAATACATGCAGGGAGTATGGAATACATAATAATTATACTATATAAACTGTATAGGGTTATTTAGTATACATAGTATCATATATTATAAGCATAAGGTATTCGAAACCTTTAATATGTTACACCCGTAAATATGCCTTCATTCCAATTTCATTTACAGATTATGTATATATTCTTATTTACATTATATTATTTGCAGTGCAAGCAGTGCGGGAAGACGTTCAAGCGATCCTCAACACTCTCGACACACCTCCTCATCCACTCGGACACCCGGCCGTACCCCTGCCAATACTGCGGCAAGAGGTTCCATCAGAAGTCCGACATGAAGAAGCACACCTACATACATACTGGTGAGTCCAAGCATACAATGGATTAAGTAAAAGAGAGGTCAGAAGCTTAAATAATAAGAAACAACATACCGAAAAAGAATTGTCTTAATCTTAGTCGAAATTAATAATCGATTTTCATATACAAAGGAATCGTGGAATAAATTCAATCTGAACGAAATAATTGTCCTCATTAGGAATAAGCAATCTTATTACGTATAAATATTTACCAATTTATAAAAATACGGCCAAGAGAGATATCAAAACTGACCGAGAAAGGAAAACTAATTCGGAAAGGATTGAGAAGAAAGTCGCCCTAGAGGGTAGCACTAGGTATATTGTCTTCTGATCAAACACTAAGGGCTCATAAAGAATTCATAGTACTGAGGGAAGAGCGAAGGGATCGATTTTAATTATTTCACTGGCCATTGTCTTGAGATTGTCCTTCGGCTGTAACGATATGCCTCGCCGCCCGCCCTTGTTGACACTGTTCGCGCCCTTCCGCTGTATCAATTAGCTAATGACACCTTGTCAGCCGTCTCTTGTCCAGGGGTTCACCTCCACGAAACATTACCATTCTCCACTAAACCACTAATTTCATTTCGAAAATCCAATTCCGAAACTTAAAAACGCTGATTGTTTACAGCCAAACAGTGAAATGATTATTATAGGCAAAATGCACCCTGTAGATAAAAAAAAAACCATAAATGGTAACAGCAAAATAACAAAGAAACTCTTAAACACGTTTATTTATAATAAAAATTCAAATATCTACAAAGAATAAATCACTAAAATAGAGGCAAAAACTCAAAAAGAAACACTATTATTTATTATAATGCAATTGGGAAAAACCATAATGCAAAGCCTTATGTTTCAAAAAATACACCTACTTACCAGTCGACGTTTCGCCTATTCAGGCATTATCAAGACACCAATTTGGTGTCTTGATAATGCCTGAATAGGCGAAACATCGACTGGTAAGTAGGTGTATTTTTTGAAACATAAGGCTTTGCATTGTGGTTTTTCCCAATTGCATTATAATAATACAAAGAATAAAATTTACAATATTCAACTTTGATTATTTTAAAAAATCAATCAATAATTTTCCCTCACAGTCAAAATGATGCACATCACCTTTTCCCATTATTTTTTCTTAGGATCAGAACTTGCTGGCTTACCTAAGCATTTTTATAGTTCGATTGCTACTTTGGGTGCACTCAAAAGTTGATTTTGTTTTATTTCTCTGTCGACCCAAATCTCATCTCAATCAGTCAAACTTTTCTTGCAATTTAGACCTTTTTGTCTAGCAATGTGATTTTCCTTTTTGAATCTCTCTACTATGTTGGACAGTTGGACGGTTTTTTCAATACTTTCGTAAATTCGATTCAGAGATTTCCCATCATTAAAATTATGAATGACTAACTGACGTTCTTCAAAAGTGTATTGTTGAAACTAGTTCAAATATGCGGTAGATTTTGGCGGTGGATCTGACTTTGAAAAGAACATAACTCATTCGACAACATTGTTTAATTAAAGGAAAATAGTTAGGTAAATAAATATTAGCAAAATTCACTGTGAGATTAGTAATCACAAATATAAGGGTTTTATTTGTATTGTTATATGTTTATACCCAGAGAACATTAGTGATTAGAATAAATTATTATTTTTAAAGGAATATAAGATGAAATATATATTTATTCAAAGATTCCTACCAATATCCTGGCGTATCATTTTGACTGTGAGCCATTGCAAGTTACGACCATTACGAGAACATATGGTTTATGAAAAAAAATATTTTTAAAATATATTAATCGTTTTGGCTTATAGATGTTTTTAACATACGATTATAACCGAAAATCAAGTTTTAAGATTTTTATATGAAACCTAACAGCTTCTTTATAAACAAAATAAGTAATAAAAAACGATGTGTAAGATTCCTCTATCGGTGAAAAGTATAAAATAAAATGAAAAATCATTTTATTGTTTGGCATTACTAAACAATTTCAAACTACTATTTGGCATAATGATTAGTAATAATTTTCTAAATTAAGACGATAATTAATATTTTTGGATGCGGGAAATCCGTTCGTGGGAGGCAAGTTGTATCGTGAAGCCGAACAATGTCAATGCTAAGCAATTATATACTTATTAGAGTCTATTTGTCTTAATTGGCGGCCATCTTTGATGCTTCTGCACCAAATGGTTTATCACAACTGATTGGGATAAATGTACTCCACTCTTCAGATAACCATGAAGAACCAAGTGAAGTAATTCTTCACTGATATGTTGAAATACAATTTATACTTGCTGAAGTTTTCAATCGTTCAGTTTTTTAGAGAAAACTTTCAAACTTCCGCACTTTTTTTTTTAATGTGGATGGCTTAGTAAAGAAAAAACGAAAATATCTACAACAAAGTAAAGTTTTAATACCCGGTAGAACTTCTTTTTATAATTTTGAAAATAAATGTGATACAAGGGCAACAGTGAAGCAATACTATGAGCATAAAATAGTAGTTACATGAATATAGACGACACTCTCAGTAAAATCAAGCCGGTCAATCAACGTCATGGCGGTGTATTTCCTGTTAATAAGCTTTAAATTTTATTTACTATTTATTTTTTATTTTTGCCTCATTTCTGTTTTTTTTTATTAAAATAAATAAATTTCATTTTCCTAAAACGAAACCCAGATATAAATCAAATTGTCATTTGCTCAACCTTAAATCAGAATAAATAATTATCTCATCATCCACGGATCAATAATAAACTTTTTTTCTGTCAATTCCTAAACACTTAACCTCTTTTCATTCTAAGAATACTTCCTCAAACTGTTATATGGCTTCCTCCGGACGACTCTCGGTAATTATACAATAAATATTCAAAGGATCGATGAGAAAAGAGTGAAAATCGCGCTAATAGCCGCCCAGTGTAGTAATTGTACACCAGCTCTTCCCAATAAGGTAGCTATTTAGCCTACTATAAAATTTATCAGTTTCTTTCTCCTCGGCCCCATCCTGCCGATTCTGATTTCTTATAAACGATCTACAGAAACTGGTCCGAATAATTGTTTTCCATAATTGTTATTTACAATAATACAGATTTTTAATTCTAAAATATATTTCTTTTAACTTTTAATGTTTGAGATGGTTGCAAAATTTAGTTCTTTGCTGGCCCAATTAATAATTTTCATTAAGCCTGATTTAAGGTGCTAAAACAAATCACAAGTTATCAAGCCAAATTTTAGAACATGATATTTGTAAAGGAATATCGCTGTTGTAAAAAATATCTGGATACACCTGTTTTTTATTTTTTTTACTGGTGCAGTGAATACAGGCATCAATAAAATTTAGGGACATTGGGGAGCGGGTTAGCTCAACGGTAGAGCGCGCTGAGTTGCTGTCCCAAAGGTTCTTTGTATCGGGGGTGTAAACCCATTTGAGGCAGATAAATTATTTAATCTAACGGATGGACTCTGTGCCAATAAGAGACCATCCTGGGACTCAGGCTAAAAGTGAGAACCCTTATTTAGGGGAAAAATTTAAAAAACGTGATCTCTGGCAAATTGACCGTTGCCCTAGTAACAGCACAGACTCAACCATGTACTGAACCCAAGGCCCTTCATGGGTTGTAGTGGTACAGCTTTATTGTTTTCAAGTTTAGAAGCTTTGTGTTAGTGCACCCTTGATAAATATTGTGTTACCGGTGCTGGAAGGTCCAATGAAGGTTGGTTCGATAGATTGTCCTTGTATTTCGATGCGGGTCTTGCCATCTATATCCTTCCATCAGTTCAATTACTGGATTTAGTAGTTACTTATTCCTAAATAAATATTTCTGTATCGTACCATTTATATTGGCTTGCGAGATTTAGGATGATTTTAGTATTTCAATACAATATTCTTAACTTTCCGTAAATCTAATTTTTCTAATACCATTCTGAATATAACCCGCTCTAGGCTATCTGATGTTCTAAAGAAAGATAAAAAAAAAATATCTTCGCTCCATATTCTTATGTCTCAATAATTTTGCATGTGCAACATTTGCGACATAGGTGTACATTTATAATACAGCGTTTAAAAATAAAAAATGATTATTTCCTAGCTTTCATTCATTAAAACCAGAGTTTGGGAAATAGTGGTTTTTAGCGCCATTTCGGCGTAAAGTAATTGCTGTTTTCAGCGGTTGTCATGTAGTAGTCAGTGTTATTGAAATTATTTTTTTCCAACAATGTATGTTTTTTTCATGGATGACTTTCTAATGTTCGCAGGTGAGAAGCCACACAAGTGCATCGTGTGCAGCAAGGCGTTCTCGCAGAGCTCTAACCTAATCACGCACATGCGGAAGCACACAGGTTACAAACCCTTCGCCTGCGGGCTTTGCGAAAAAGCCTTCCAGCGGAAGGTGGACTTGAGGAGGCACCGGGAGAGCCAGCACCCTTCAGCAGACACCACATCTTCGGACCTCGCCTAATAACTTTTTCACAACTGGACATTGATATGAAAACCATTTAAAATCTATCCTACTACTCATCTTCTCCAATAAAATGTAGTGTAACAAAATGGTGTGTCGAAATAATATAATATATGCCAGTAAAACGCTATTAAGACTGTTCACAAGACTAGCGTTGTGGATTTATGTGCATTTGAAAATCCACTATTTAATTGTTAGAGTATTGACAAGGTATAACCCTCTTCGACTAGTCGTTTATTGTAAATAAATCTATTCAACGTAGTTGATGTTTGTAGGAGAATAATGTACTTTGAAGTGATTCTATCGTTTCACGGGAATCTTATTCCGTAGACAAATATCGATGTTTCGTTTATTTAGAGGCTCGTTTGTTTTATAAATAAATAAAAAGTTTCAGTCATATCCTCCGAATTCCTTTTTAATATTTTGGTGGAATTCATAAGTAAAACTTAGTCGACAATTCCACTATGAGTTGTTTCTAGTCATCTTTTAAAATTGAAAGTGGTCGAAAAGATAAACCTCACATGAGAATAACATATATTACTTCATGCAGTTTTGCGGTATATGATACCCACTTTTTAACGATCGTCACGAGAACATATGATTTATGAAAACCAGTATTTATATCGAAACAAATATTTAAAAAAATATATTAATATCGTGTTTTTAACATTCGATAATAACAAAAATTTAAATTTAAAGATTTTGGTATGAAACCTTACAGCTTCTTTATAAACAAAATAAGTAATAAAAAATGATGTGTAAGATTCCGTTATCGGTGAAAATTTATTATAGAATAAAATGAAAAACCTGTTTGTTTTTTGCATTACTTGAGTTGAAAATACTACATAGTTATATTTAATTTTTATTACAATGAAGCATAACTTCTTAATTTGATAATAGTTTATATACATCACTATATATATTTTGTGAATTAAATAGAAGCACCAATTGTACATTTGCCATTGTCCTCCCTCCATGAATGCTCTGAAGGTCAAAACAGAAAGAATTATGAAGAAAAAAATGGCTAGTGTGGAATTCATGTGTCTTATGTTTTTTGTTATGCATTTGTAAGATATTTTGTTTTGTATATATTATATATTTAATCAGACGTTTCCAAATCATTTAAGTTAAAGGGGCAAAATAAAGGTGCCAACTTCACTTTTGTGTGAGCCTTATCCGTCCAAAGTGCCTTTTCTTGGATTTAATCTTATTATAAATAACGTTATAATCTATTTGTACAAATGTATTATTAGATAGTTTATTGTATGTTTAAGGAACAAATAATAACCTGATTCTAGTCCAGGTTCGTCAGATTTTTACCATGCTGGAATATGTTGGTGAGGTATCAAGATACTTCCATATTCCACACAGCAGTTGGCTGTTATATTAGATATAACCTTCCCATTTCACTGTATAGAATTTTAATATTATGTTTAGTTTTTAATAAGAGGCTATTGTAAATGTGCACAAAGCCTCTCTAACTGCACCAATTTGAGTCAGTAGAAAGAAGACTTCATTCAGCTAGGCCAACCAAAGATGGTAGTTAGTTATTGTGATAATTATATCTTCTATTTTATATAAAACAATAATATTTCTACGTGAAGTCATAATAATTTATTTTTTGAAAGTCTTTAACTGATATATATAAATTCCAGTTTACATTTATGAAACTAAACATGAGCGTCTTTGAATTTCCTTTAACTTGTACTAATTACTATAGAGTAAGAGGCTTAGTTTCACAAGTGTAAACCAGCTTCTAATTTGTTAATAATTATTTACTATGTAACATTTTCTTGTAAATCAGTTGAAAGCTTAATTCATTTTACATACTGTTAAGTAAGATGATAATATTGTTTTTAAATAAATTCATTTCTAATTTATTCGTTTATCTTTTCACATACCCTTTTAACTCTTTATATTTTAAGCTTTAACTATTAATATTATTAATGATGGGTTATTTATTAAAATTATGCCTTGCATATGATGTTTTTTTTAATATTCAGGTAAGAAAAACGAAGCAAACAGAACATAGAAATAAAAACTGAAATAATCTTAAACAAAATAAAAGGAAGATGTTTTTTTTATTTGAAAAGAAAAGATATGACCAGCACCGAGACTCGAACCCGGGTCTCCCACCTCTCCGTGGTGGTGCCTTAACCATCTCAGCCATCCTGGTCCGCTTCTCGGTCAGTCATAGGATCAGTGGAAAGAAGGGATATGACTGACCGAGAAGCGAACCAGGATGGCTGAGATGGTTACGGCACCACCGCGGAGAGGAGGGAGACCCGGGTTCGAGTCCCGGTCCTGGTCATATCTTTTCTTTTCAAATAAAATATTTAAAAAATCGTATCATATAACAATAAAATAAATTATAATAAAAGGAAGATGATTCTAATGTTTTATTTTCTCAGAGGAATATGATGATAGATAAATATGTGACGAAAATAATCAGTATATTTTATGAGTAACCTTATATATTTTTGTCCAGCACTACTTTCAAATAAAAATATTTAAATTGGATCAAGCATTATATTACATTTAATAAATTGAGAATTAGTTTTTATGTAGGTATATATATAGATGTACGGAAAATGCAGAACAATAAACGTCCTTCGCGTAGGGGTACTGCGTGAAGGGAAAAAAAAATAAAATATATATATATATATATATATATATATATATATATATATATATATATAAGTTATGTGTGTACCAACAAACTATGAGGATTAATAATACTAGTTCTAGGCTAAGAAGTAATCATTTGTTTTGATTTTTATGTAAATATTGTACAACTATATATAGGAGATGTAAAGAATAATAAAGTCAGTTGATACCTAGCCTGTGTCGAATCTATGCCCGAAACCCTTCCCTTTTTTTAAAGTTAGTGTTCAGTCTTATTTTATCTGGTGCCGAAACCCGGGATAACTGTTTATTAGTGTTATCTCTAGTAAGAGTGATAAAAAGTAATTATGGGTGAGAAAGAAGAGTTAGCCAGGCTCGAGTACCAGTTGGCTAAAGAGAAAGAAGAGTTAGCTAAGGAACGGGCCAAGTTCGAGTACCAGTTGGCCAAGGCAGCAGAGGAACACGCTCAAGTAATGGCTCAACTAACAGAAGCGAAGAAGTCGGCGGAAATCGAATTAGTCAAGGTACGTACCCAGAATTCTTGCTTCATCCATGAGGTAATTGGTCAGTTAGAACCGTTCACGGGTACAGTTGGCGATCTGGACCATTTCGTAAAAGGCGCCGACCAAATTATGGCATTGATCGCAGCAAAACAAGCCAGTGGAACCATCTTCGAGTCAGATGCACATGTATTGGAAGCTGCATTGGTCGGCCGTATCTCACGGCGCATTCTGAATACGATACAGGGTGACACAACCCATTCGTGGGAGATCCTGAAGAGCCGGCTGAAAAAGTTATACGGCGGAAGACGCTGGACACCGGAGGAGGATGTGTTTTACTTGATGAAGGTGAGGCGGAGCCAGGGCCAATCGGAGGGGGACTTCGCAGAAAAACTACTCGTCATGTACAACAGAGTGGTAGAAAAGATGATAGAGACTATGGGCCAGGAAGAAGGCAGTCGACGTCTAGAGTTTGTACGAGACCTCCTGAAAGTACAACTTAATCACTACCTGGACCGACCGGGATCTCTCTCGCGTGATAGAGGTTTCCTAGAATGCGCACATGATTTGGTGGACGCGCATGATAGAAATAGAGCCCGTCAAGAAAAGTGCGAAGGCGAGTGGACGGAAGTCAGGAGACACCACAGGAGTCCTCCCAGACACAACAGTAGACCCTCGGCGAACAGACCTAGCCGGGGATCTGAAGAAAGGAGGAAACGGCCGGAGCGGCGGTGCTATGAGTGTAACCGAACCGCCCATGTAGCAGCACAGTGCAGTCTTACGCGCTGCTATGAATGCGGCAGAAAGGGTCACGTGGCACGAGAGTGCCCGAGACGTACGCTGAGACCGCAGAAGAGGGAACCTAGACCGGAGCCTATGGAAATCAACAATCAGGAGTGGCGGAAGAGGCGGACCCACCGGCGGAGCAGCGATCACTACTCCAGTAGAGAGTCTTCGGCAGAGGAGAGCAGCAGATCCGAGCGCAGCACACTGACAGTGAGGGAGCATGAGGTAAGAGGTGGGAATTTCGTGAGGGGGGCCTCCCCCCCAGTTCGGAGGTAGGGCCGCGTCAGCAACGTCCAGAATGAGGAAACGGTGCTAGGTGGGGCAACGGTTCGGGGGACTTAATTATTACTAATACGGTGAAAAGGGGAGGACGAACACGTTTGCCCGTGGCGAGCATGGGGGAGACGGGGATAAAGTTTTTAGTAGATACCGGGAGCACAAACTCTCTAATCAGTAAAAAGGGAGCTGAGAAATTAGGACTGTGGGGTAAACAAAATCAATGCCAATGTAGCATTAATACCGTCAGTGGGAGGTGCAGTACTTTGGGTGAAATAAGCATAAATTGCAAAGAATTGGTAGGACGGGATCTGAGAATTAAAGTCCACGTGGTGGAAACCATAATGCCGGGGTACGACTTTATTGTCAGGGGGGGGATATTTTGACTTTAACGGGGCTAAAATTATCAGTGAGTCGGGGAAAATGGAATTTTAAATTAGGGGAACGTCCATACGAAGCGTCAGTCTCAGGACTAAGGGGGGGTATTGAGATTGGGGCTGTAAACTGCGATAAGACACCCATAAGTAAGATCGTGGCTTATAACAGGGATCTTTTTCACGCCGAAGACGAGATCCTACTTACCACGGGGAAAACCGTCCATCGTATTAGACTTAAGACGGATATGCCGGTATACGTTAAAGACCGACGTTACCCACAAGCTCTGAGGGATATTATCAAAAAACAGTTAGGTGACCTTCTTCGTCAAGGGATCATTAGGCTAAGTAACTCGCCTTTTAATAGCCCGTTGTGGGTTGTAGAGAAAAGGAAAGATGAGAACGCGCAAACGGCCAAACAATACAGTGTCGTGGTCGACTATAGGAAACTAAATGAAGCGACGGAAGATGAGCGATACCCCCTACCCCGCGTGGAGGACATTTTGGATAGGTTGGCAGGCGCAAAAATCTTTAGCACTCTAGACCTCAAGAGTGGGTATCATCAGGTTAAAATGGCCGACGAGGATATCGGAAAAACTGCGTTCTCTTGGGATCGAGGCCATTATGAGTTTGTCAGAATGCCGTTTGGACTAAAAGGGGCCCCGATGACCTTCCAACGGCTGATGGACGAGTTCCAAAGAGGTCTGGGAGAAGACTTTGCCCAGGTATACATGGACGATTTAATCGTGTTTAGCCGGTCCGAAGATGATCATGTAAAACACCTGGGACGGGTATTCGACCGAGTACGCGAGTTCGGTCTCAAATTGTCCGAGGAAAAGTTGAAATTCGGGTTATTGAAGATAAGGTTTCTGGGACATGTAGTTTCTCAAAAAGGGGTACAGCCAGATCGAGGGAGGGTAATGGCCATACAAGAAGCACCGTTGCCCAACAACGTTCGGGGAGTTCGCAGGTTCCTGGGCATGGTAAACTATTATAGACGGTTCATTCCAGGGATTGCGGAATTAACCCAACCATTAACGGAGATCCTACGGAAGGGAAAACGGTTCTGCTTGGGGCCCGCTCAGATCGAAAGTATTCGTAGGTGCCGAGAAATACTGACAACTCAGCCGCTATTAGCCTTTCCAGATTTTAACCGCACGTTCAGGATTACCTCTGACGCAAGTGAGGTAGCGATTGGGGCGGTCCTGTCTCAAAACTTCTCAGGAGGGGAGAAGCCCATTGCCTTTGCTAGTCGGAAACTTAATCCTGCGGAACAAAGATACAGCGCGATCGAGCGCGAACTTCTAGCGGTAGTTTGGGCGGTCGAGTATTTTCGAGCCTATGTGTATGGGCGGCGGTTTGAATTACTGACGGACCATAAACCACTCGTCTACTTGGCTACGCTAAAAGAAACATCGGCGCGAGTCTCTCGATGGAAAGAACGGTTAGCACCCTATACATTTCAAATTGTGCACAAAAAGGGGGTAGAAAACGCAGTAGCGGATTGGCTATCACGCGACATTGTAATAAATGCCGTCGAGGAGGAAGGCACGTCGGCCGAACCGTTCGCAGTACGGTACTTAAGGGACTGGGCAGAACACGGACCCGAGATTCCGCTAGTTCGTCAACAATCGGAAGAAGAGGCAGGCTCACCGGAACGAGCTAGGGAGCTGCCAGAAAGTGACGACATCATTAACGACAAGCGGTTTCAATTGGTAATTCGTTCGAAACAGGGCGCGGGTACCGAGACTAAGGCGACAATGTAGGAGGGGCTGTCTACGGTCACAATCCGCATACCACCGACAACGGACGACGTCGAAATAGAGGGATTTTTTTCCGAATTTTGCGTGCCGGGTCGCCGGGGCTATATCTATGTAGGTAACAGGGTTCTAGTCGAGAAAATCAAAAGGTTATGGCGGCAAGAACGTATCGGGGTGGGATGTTCTTTAGAGCGCTGCCTTCGGGAAGTAGAGACAGTACCTGATAGCACAGCACAACGGCAGATTATTAAAGATCACCACTGCAGGAAAACAAACCATCGGGGGATGGACGCTATGCCGCGCGCGATAATAGCATACAACAATACGATCCATACGACGACGGGGCTATCACCAATTGAGATCGTGTTTGGACAGGCGCGGAGGGATAGAGGGGATCTCATCACCATCAACAATGAGGAGCTACGGACAAAGCTCCACCGATCACGCACCGACCGTAGAGCTACGTGGCAGAAAGTTCGCGCGAAAATTATCCGAGAAAAAGTTAACAGGGTACGGAAAGCCAACACGCGTGCTAGGCTATACGATAAGGGTCCACTTCCGTTGGGGACGACTGTTTGTAGGCGGCTGCGTACGGCTCGTAATAAATCAGTAGCGCGGTATGAAGGCCCATACAAAATTATCACAGTACGGGAACACAACCTGTACACGATTAGGGATGAACAATACCCATTCCGCGTCCGGACTGTCCATCTGGAGGAACTCAGAATACCTCATGCTCTGTCACCTGTCCCGTCTGTGGTTGTGGCGCAGGATTCGGAATAACTGGTTCAAGCAACAGTTTTTTTTCTTCTTTCTCTTCCTTTTTTTTCAATAAATTTTTTTTGTGTGTGTGTTCTATGTAATCTGAGTAGGTTGTCTGTAACTTTCTTTTTGTGTATCTTTGCTCTTTTTATTTTTTTTTTTTTTTTGTATTTGTGTGTTGTGATAGTTCCTCCTGTGCAGGAACTGCAAGGGGGGAGTTATGTGTGTACCAACAAACTATGAGGATTAATAATACTAGTTCTAGGCTAAGAAGTAATCATTTGTTTTGATTTTTATGTAAATATTGTACAACTATATATAGGAGATGTAAAGAATAATAAAGTCAGTTGATACCTAGCCTGTGTCGAATCTATGCCCGAAACCCTTCCTTTTTTTAAAGTTAGTGTTCAGTCTTATTTTATCTTATATAGATCTTTCTATTTACTACTTACCTTGACTGTTATGAAAATTAGTAAAGTTAATGAGAGATTTATTATACATTATTACAATTATAATTTTTTCATAAATAATTATGAAAATTATAATTTTCAAAAATAATTAATCTATACGTTTCTTCTATATTTACATCATATTTTGTATTTATATAACTTCATTCTATTGTAATTATATACATTTATATAACTTCATTCTATTGTAATTATATACATTTATATAACATCCCATACCTATATTTTCAAATGTTTACATCTCTACCTGTCATTCAACGAGATTCCTATTCATTACTTTCTACATATTTCTTCTGTATTTATTCTTTGGCATCATATTTTGTATAATTTTTCATATATTTTACTTATGTAACCTCAAGAAGTCTCTTATCATACATTTTATCTGTAATTAAACTAGGTTTTCCATACCTTTATATCTCACCTTTTAATATTTATACTTTTTCATTTTGTATCTTTCGGTTTACCTTCTCATTTTTCTTTCTCTTTGTATTTTGTTTACATTATCACCCTTCTGTACATTTATTCTGTAATTTTTATTCATTATATATTACTTAATTATATATCCATCCATTTTTACTTTTCTATTAATCTATTATTATTTTTCCAGATAATTTGAATAACCTTCATTAAAATTGTAATGGAAACCAAAAATAAAAAATACAATTTTCTACCTGCGATGTTACTTTTAATTTAAATTTAATTCCTAGGATCATTCTTGGCGATCTGTAACTATACCAAATTTTAAGAAAACCGATCTAATAGTCATGGTAAACAGAAGACGGGGGACTTTTTTTTTAATTCGATGCTTGATCAGGCTTATCTAGAAACACAAAACCTCAAATTTTTCTTTTCCCAGTGAGTTATAGTCGGATTTCATCGTGATTGCAGTCGTTTGTCTTATAATCTTGCCTCAGACTATCCACAGATAAGGAACCATTACTTTTATAGGTCAATTAAAAGGTTCATTATAGTAAATAATAAACGTATATATAAAATAAATAAAAACATCCTTATAGTAAAACCTCGTAATGTTATTATTAACGCTTGAATTTATAGTGAACTAGTAAAAAGCTTCGCACGGGTAGTAGAGCATATTACACCTACATATTTTGTCTGTTTTAGGATCGCATTAATTTGATGCGTTGAATAATATTCAACATATTATGTGGATTAGATTTACAAGTAACATACTGTCCTCACTACATGAAGTATTTATTATGTAGATATCATAAAAATAAAAACAAAATAATAGATTTCTTTATATACGAATTGATTTTCATGCGCGTTAAATTTTTGAAATGACTCCTTATATACACATTTAAATTATACGGTGTAAAATATTATAATAATCTGCATGAAAACCTTAAGATGACTAAAGTATTTAAGTTGATAAGGATTAATACTATCCGTCTAAATAGGTTTCCAAATACCCCATAGGTAGTACGTAACCAACTTTTTAGAATATATAGTGGGTATATTAAGCGATGTTAAAAAGGTAAATATATGCTATTGCGGACATTTTTGTAGATCCTCTATAAAAGAGGATTATTATTAAAACAGCATGCATTGTTTTGTTATATCTCAAAGGGATATAAAATATCAGTTCGGCAGGTTCTCGCTTCGAGTTAAATCACAAGCTTTAGCTCTTTATTCGTTTCCTTTTTAATATTCTCGGAAATAAAAATAACTGATTTAATATAGTTACTATTACTGGCTATATATAGATAGATTAAAGAATCGACTTACACATACTTTTTAGGTAATTTCGTCGTCTATACTTCGAATGTTTGTGGAAACGTTGATTTATTATCATGAAATTATCGCCGAAATGTGAGTATTTCCCATTATTACACTCTTATTTTCATAATAAAATTAACGACTATTTTTATTTCCGAGAATATTAAAACGGAAATTAATGAAAAGTACTCAAAGCGACAATCTGCGGAATTGGATACTGATACTGACATAACGTTATTAGAAACTAATCCCTAAGTTACAAAACTTCCATGCTACATTTAACAACAAATTTAAAATACTTTTTTTTTTAAAGTTATTTATTGAAATTCATTAGCAAGAGTCAAAGACAAGTAGAGAAACTACCCAATGGTAGTACTCGAATAACAAATACAAACTTAGAAGGTCACGAGGCCATCTTCTTTTCTGAAACCTCATGAAAACATTGATATCGGATTCGGGCTAAATTAGTAAAACATTATGGAAATATAAGGTCATTATGGATTACTTTGTTCGTAACAAAGTAAGGAGAAATTTTAAATACGGATTTAAAAGTTATATATGTTAATCCACACTACACACACTACACAGCAAAGTATAGTGGCGATTTTGTTAGAGGATCATTAAAACTTATTCTTATAAATTCTTTCTAACATACATTCTGAATTTATTGGATTGATTTTCGTCAGCCTTTGGATAGCCCATTCAATGTTACTTTAAAATGCTGCGGTAGGGAGATGTAATATTATTAGAAAGTAGATGATGATCCCCTGACAATGGGTGCCAGGTGGAGCGGAGTGGCACGCGCCGCCGTCATCTGGTACCCGGGCCCGCTACCTATCATTTACCTCCCTCTGGCTTCTGTATCCTCCTTCATTCCCTGCTCCTACCTGGGGTTTCCTCGGCCCCACCTTCTCCTAGATAATCACCGGGATAGTAATATATATCCTTAGGTAAGTGAGCAAGTGGATGAGGCCGAAAATAGTATGTTTTTCTTCTTTTATGTCAAAATAAGGAGACGCACCATCATCAAGGCTTAAGAAAAAGAGTGGAAACCGTAGCTTAACGATGAAGAGGTGGTTCACCCCGAGGAAGGATGTAAAAAAGTAGAGGTAGAGAATAAAAAAATTACTTTACTACCATCTTCCAAATATGAATGAACCATAAATTGCCTTTTTTAATAAGTGTGGGGCCAGGAAAATGTCTATTACCATGATTAATTAGAAATAGAAGAGCATTCTAAAGCAATATTTATTTTGTTATCAACAGTATATGGAGCCTTGTGGTATCAGAAGACAGTCTTGGGGCTCACCAAGCCCTAATAATATAATAAAGTGGTTGTCCTTTATTAGGTTAAAAGCCTAGCAGCTAGAAACAGTATCATCCATACAAGACCTTTCATATATTGTAATGGACCAGGTTTGATATTTGAAAGGACGGATACAACATTATCCGGGTTTTAAAGTTACGAACTATTAAATGTAGTTAGAAGAACAGGATGAATCCTGTTCTCAAGAAGTTATCAATGAAAATCCGATGTTAATTTTACAAATAACTTTTCGAATCCATTATGGCCTCTCACTGTTATTATGGGAGATGATAGTGTCAGTATGGTTAAAGATCTTTCCACATTTGAATACTCGGATAAAAATGAATGATTCAAATTTTGGCATTCGCTTCCACTCCTCCTCCTATCATGGAGTTACCTTATAAACAGGAATACTTCTTACAAGATATAGGATGACAAACCAATGAAGCCATGCTATTGAGTTCCAACAGAAGCCAGTAGATACAGCAACCATCATCGTGTATTGGGTTTCGTCGAAAATCGCCATTTTCTCCCCACAACATTTAAAAACTACTTACTGAGCGAATACACTTTAAAATTAATCGATACATTTTGTTAGAACGAGCTTTGGTACATATATTCATAAATATGACATGTGTATGAAAAAGAGCAAAGATAAAGCACTAAATGAAAAGCAGAAGTAGATTATTATTCTGAAGAATGGGAAAAACAAAATAAACAATAAAAGTTATAAGTTGAAAGACAGATAAAACAACAAATCCTATGTTTTTTTAAATTCATTTGTTATGAATTAATATTATTTAGATATGGCAGTAGCCTTGATTAGCCAGCAATGAGAGTCCTTGCTGCTAATCGCACAGCAGGTATTACTGCAAATATTAAGAGAAACTTCTTTGACTTATGAACAGTTACAAAATATTATTAAACCAATATTTAAATGCAATAAAATTTAGCCCGAACTCATAAAATTGGCGCCGAGAAAAAGTCGCAATAAAAGCAGACCGTTTTTAAATTTTATTATTATTCAAAAGTAGAAAAAATTAATCCTTTCATATCAATCATAATTTCTTTTTTTTTTTACAATAAATTGTACAAACTACCATATAGCATATATCTGCATAATTAACCTCCATTTTATTAAGTAACATTGTGTTACACGTTAGGCATGTTTTAGATATGTTTAAAAAGAAGTCAGTTATTAAGAAAGAAAAAAATGTTTCATTTATTTTTAGTAGAAAATTCGAAATTCCTTGGTGTTCGGATCTTAAATACGACAGAGTTTCAGATAATTAACAGTCAACAGTTTATCTTCCATCTTATATGTTCAAAGATATACTAATCTACAAAAACTATAAAGCATAAAATGTTATTCTTTCTGTTTTAATCATCTCAAAATAAAACTAAATCAAAAGTAAGAACTTTTGAAATAACACCTTCTAATGAAAATTGAATTGTGGTTAAAATATTATGTTTTTCTGCGTATACAGATCCGGTTTGCCAGTTTTTTTTTTGTTTTTATACTCGATTTTCAACTCCTATCCGATCAGTCGACAGTTTTTCTTCAAAGTTTTTCTTCAAGTCAAATATCTAACTTGAAAAAGTCTAAATGGATCGAGTAGTGGTTGAGATATAGCGTACTGATCGTCGTCGTCTATTTTGTAGCGCTTCTGGTCTCTTTGGCCTTCAGAGTTACGAATTATGGACTCGCATATTCCTCAGCGTAATATGTATAATGTACATAGTAAACATAATATAGTACATATATACATAATATATTTCCCGCATCTGTCTCCACTTTCCATTAAGTCATCCTCCACTTCGAGTACTAGATTTTATTATAAATTTAATTTCAAGTTATTCATGTACCTACATATAGGAGCAACATCTTGACAAAAGTTTAACTTGGGATCCTCATACTAGACTGAAACGACAAGAAACTGCTCGCCATTCCAGGCAACTTCAAAACTTACTAGGTAAGCGCTCCAAGCTCCCAAAGCGAAGAGGTTAAACAAGGTAAGACATATCTTTTTATGTATGAAGTTTTACCATAGTTATGCATTCGGAGGGCCGCCCAAGTTATGGTATTTGCAGGCTATATTGTCCATTTATCCTTCTCAATCAAACATTTAGTCCAAGCAATCATTGAGTAGGAAGCTGAACTGGAAAAGAAAAAGAGAACTGCAGTAATCTTGGATCAGTGCTCAGCAAAATGGAAAAATTTCAAACTGGATTAAAAAATCAATATTGGTTTCCATCTCCATTTCCCCTAACACTAGAGTGCAAAGCTGGCAATATATTATATTTACACAGGATGTTTCAGATTTAAGTAGTGAAACTGTAAATTTGAACTAAGGGCCTAAAACCAAGAAAAACATTTTCTATGGAGGTAGGTCCGCAAATGCTTTGTTTAGGAGATATTCACATCTGAAGGAGATATTCATTTTTATGAATTGTTTAGACATACCTAGTAAATAAGTAAAACTTATTTCGTTGCAACTACTTTATTCATTAAATGTAAACATTAATCCATATTAAGTGTTGTCCATAGTGATTTTCTTGAGCATTAAGACAGGCTCGAAATATTCCTTCAACAACTACAATGGCAGGACGGCACTGGATATTTGGTATTGTTTCACAAGATTCGATTATCCTTCTTTGTAAAGAATCAAGGTCATTGACTGACGTTGAATAGGCTTTCTCTTTAATCCTCAAAACTCCAGTGGTGTCTGGTCTTGAGAACGTGTTAGCCAAGTCACTGCTCCTGCACGGACAATCCATTATGAATGGGATAATTAACGTTTAGCCATTGTCGTCGACACCTTCCATAATTTCCAGAAAAATTATCTTTGAATTTTATGAAATAATAACTCATATCCAGTGCCGTTCTGCCACTGCTGCTGTTGAAGAAAGGTGCTGAACCTGTCTTAAAGCTTAAGGGATCCCGGCCCTGAACACATCTTTTCTCTTCAAAACAAAAATACTTAAAATTATAACAATTAATAAAAAAAATAAAATAAATTATAATAATATATAATGGCGTAAGTCAACAAGATCCTAATTAAAGCAATGTTCAATGAACATTCTTGTATACATCACAATTTACGAGAACACGGGGACATGGAATCAGTGAAGAGAATAGATTTGTCTGACCGAGGTACGAACCAGGATAGCTCAGTTGGTAAAGCACCATGACGGAAACATGGGAGACCCGGGTTCGAATCCCGGTCCTGGTCATACCTTTTCTTTTCAAATAAAATATTTATAAAATTATATCATATAACAATAAAATAAATTATGATAAAAGGATGATTTTCTCTTCAAAATAAAAATATTTGAAATACAATTAAATTCCTTTTTAAAAAATAAATTAGTTTTATTCATTAAAAAATCTAATGTAGGCCATAGGTATTAGAAAAAAATCATAAAACACGTTGAAAATGTTTTATTATTGTATTATAGAATTTCATTTATAATCTTATAGTACTAAACATATTAGTCTAAAATTCCGAATTTCAGAAAATTGTGTTTTAGTGTAGAGTATATCAACTTATTTCTTCAATAAATACTTGTTAATGATTAACGTATGGAGTCCAGATTCTAGGTACGATCGTAAACATAGAAATTAATACAATGGGAAAAACTCGTAACTTCATCAAAACTGATTCGATTAGCCAGTAGTTGACTCATTTCATAGACGGGGTAAGTAAGCCGGTTTAACTCATTGCTTCTGAGTATCATATAAAAGTTTGACTGCAAATATCTTAGTTTTTGGTTATACATTTTTTATCCCACAGATCCGGATAGGAGTAAAAAACTGCTGAGAATAAAAATTGTAGGCAATTAAATTTCAAACCTTATAAGTGTGTTTGGAATTTCCTAAAACTTTAAAAATTACTGCTTTGTCGGTAAAGATCTAGTTTTTACATAAACCTATAAAAAATATCAAAGAAAACTGCAACTGAAACCTATCAGGCAGGGAAAGGCATCGCAAGATGAGCTTTACTCAAAATTCGGTAAATCACTCGTGATGGATTTCGTCAATCTCTTAGTCTGAGCTGAATGAAGCATATAAAAATAATGAGGCAAGACTTCATGCCAAAAAGGATCATTAAACTTCAATAAAGTAGGAAGATTGGAAGACCGAAAGGTCACTGAATGGATCAGATGTGCAGAAAAGTAAGACAAAGCTGGTTAAACGTGGTAAAACGATTATGACGAAAATGATACATAGACCATCTTGGAGCTTGCAAGGTTTAAAGGCATCTAAAGTTCTTTAACAACTTTTTCATTCTTCCATTAACACGCAATTCGCTAACCAGCTGCTGCACAGCCCCACAACCCAGCCTGAATGAAAATTCACCTCCTTCTCCCATCCTCCGCGAATCTCAACGTCATGTACTCTTCTAAATACAAGACTAAGTTCAGTATCTCCTTCCGGATAACGGAAGTGAGAAATAGAAAACTTGTCAATCATATTAGATTGACATAATTCGATTCCGCTTATGATTTAATCTTGCTTCTATGGATTAGGGGTAAATATAACCCCTCTAAGTCTGCGCCAATAGATATGTTATTATATTTATCTCCTGAGTACCCTAACAAAATCCCATGGTCAAATGCTTCCCTTTATCTTCATATTCTCGATGATCATTTATTGCCTAGACTATTTATAAAAGTATACCTAATTGATGTTACATATCTTTTTGAATCGGGGGGGGGGAGGAATTGTTAACAATCGCAAATTTTTTTCGCAATAAGGTAAATTCTACCACTATGAATTTTCCCCATTGAAACACTTACGAGCTAATGTAAAACCATACTCAATAAAAATCTCAACACATTGGCTAATCATAAAACTCATGTTAATAAACAAACAGGAGTATAACCTCCCATCAGAACATGCCGAATTCGAAACTCTCCTCTTATTGTACTGTCCGAAACTGAATTTTTATATCGTTATTTGTTATAATGACTTCCCTTCTTCCGAAAAGTGCTTTTGAATTTAGTAAGGCTGAATATTGGGATGCCTTCTTCAAACAAAGAGGAAATAGATCATTTGAGTGGTAAAATTAATTTACCAGTACTTGACTCAGAAGTTTTATTTATTATATTTGGTGTTTTTTAATCTAATTCACTTGTCATAGGTATGGAGAATACCCAGAACTTTGTGTATATCTTCATAAATATATGAAGCCTAAGGATATTATTTTAGTAGTAGGATGTGGAAATTCTAAGTTAAGTGAGGACCTTTATGATGTTGGATATAGGTATGGCATCAATAATTTTATTTATTTACTTATTCATATCCATATAAATAAAATAATTGCATTTATTAACAATTGTTAAATATTTATTTGCATTTTCAGACAAATTACCAATATTGATATAAGTAAAACTGTTATAAAACAGATGAAATTAGCTAATAAATCAAATAGGCCAGAGCTAGTTTTTGAGGAAATGGATGCAACACAAATGTCTTTTAAAGCTGAGACTTTTTCTGTAGTTTTTGACAAAGGGACTTTTGATGCTTTAATGCCTGATGAAGAATTGTCTACTTTAAGCAATATTAAAAAATATGTTGAAGTAAGCTCATATTTTTCTTATTCCATTTCAATAAAATGATTATATTAAATGTTTACTCCACATTTGAAGGAAATAGACAGAGTACTACGAATCGGAGGCCGATATATAGTTGTTTCATTGCTACAACAACATATCATGAGTTTTTTGTTAGAACATTTTAATGAAAAAGCTTGGATGATACGTGTGTGCCGGTGCTACGATGTAGAAGCCAAGTCATTTAAGGAACAGGGTTCCAAATCGCTTCCAGTGTTTATGGTCATTTTTACCAAATTCAAAAAGATGCCTACTTCGCAGTCTGTAAGTTGTTTGATTTTTAAACATTTATTATTATTGTAATAGAGTAAATATGCCATTATTTGTTTACTGGAAAAAGTGCAAGTTTGGCTGGCACATCAGCATATACTCTTAAATAGCAATCTAAAATATTCTGGTGTCTTATTAAATATCTTAGGAGAACTTAAGTTTTCTTTGCATTATTTTCTTTCTTTTGTTTTATTTTTGGCTATACCTTCAGCCATCATCCATATTTAGTACATGTCCATCTTGCGACATGTCCTGGACAGCCTGCTTCTCTTATGCCCCTTTTTAGTAGTTTTGTTCCCTTTGTAGCAGCCTCTGTCCTAGGGAAATGGGGATCATATTGTACTGCAATCAGCGGCTGTCTCCATATTGTGGAAACAGCTGTCCTACTTCACTATCACATACTAAAATACCTCGCCAATACAAAGTAAGAGTCTCTTTTCTTAGGTAGCCATCGTGGATGATCCAATGAGGCAGCCCCTTTCCACCTGACTAAGGAACAGAGCCTTGATAAGCTATTTTTTTAAAGCAAATATTGGAGAAATACAGCTGTCCACAAAATGTCCATTTTGGACAATTAAAATTGGCTGCATATATTGCTTCTGTCATCTCATGGAATTAGAATACATTCAAACATAGAGTAATTTATATTTGAAACACAACTACATATAAATTACATTGAAGTTAATTTAGTCATTAGTTGTAGGATAATGATGCCTAAGGCTCGTTTCACACTTATACGGTTTGGTTCGGTTCGGTGCCTATTCAATTCATTTTCGGTAGCTGCTGGACAAATGTGAAATGGTGATACGGTGTGTGTTCGGTACCTAATAGAAAACTGATAGAACCGAAAGCCCCCTCAACACGAATCGGTTTCGTTCGGTCTATATTCGGGTCCAAGGTTCACAAAACCAATTGGTCGTTCACACATATACGGTTTAGTTTCAGTTCAGTTACATTTTCGGTAAGTGAAAATATTATTTCATTTTCATTTTCTTATTTTAAATTTTGTTGGTTAATGAAAAATGAGTGATTCACTTGATATTGATCCTGAAGTAATTGGAAAATTTATCTTCGTGCTATAACTAGTGGTATAAAATGCACCAAACTCCACCCTTTTGGTGTAGATAGGGTGCACCCAGAAGTTGATTATTCCTCTTTTGTGTTTTGTCTGTTCTCCATAGTGAGCATTGTGGACTTAGTGGGCGACTGCGAATTCGATGATTCGGTTGTGAAACCTGATACTGACTGAGTGTGTGTGAAGAAACGAATCGTATACGCACCGAACCGAATCAAACCGTATAAGTGTGAAACGAGCCTAATACTTCTTCTTAACTTTTAGCATCAATGTATTGTATTCATATCGGGCGATCACACATTCCTTTCTCTGACTATTTGATGGGTGTCCATTACATTTCATCCCAATAGATCCCAATAGACTATTCAATAATACCAATTTTCTTTTTAAATATTTTTATTATTACATTATTATATAAAGTTATTACATGATGACTCCAAAAATGCTCCTCAAATCATTCAATTGTATCTAGCTTTATTACGCAGTAAAATCAGACATTTTACCTAACATAATTTTGAGTAATTACATTTTTTTTAATTTAAGGTGTATATAAAAAGTCTACACTCCCTTCGAGTCAGGGCGCCTCTCGCTTCGTTCTTTCTCGGACCCGGATAGATGGGTTACCATAACTTAATAACCAACGGGCGTTGATGACCTAGATGTTTTACGCCCCCTAAACCCAAGAAAACAAACAAACAAAAGTCTACACTAATAGACTTATGTATTCACAGATCCAAAAGCCAATTAATTAATCCTAAATATCTCCTTTTTCTGAGTAATCTATCTCAAAAATTGTTTTAATTTTTTATTATTATATATGTGATTTTAACAGCAAAACTCTTATGTATTTACATTTTTTTTTTCACATTGTGATTCATTTTGTTACGTATAAGTAATTTTGTTATTTATTAATTGCTGGATAAGGTTATACTCTTTCTTTTGTAGGTTAATATGATTGTAATAATAACCGTTGTTATCTCAATCAACAATGTATGTTAAGAATTTCTCAAATTTTTAACATCCATTATTGAATGGAATGTTTTTTATTCATAATTCTTGAGAAAAAAAAAATTGAAATTATAAATTTTCTTACATGAAAAAGTTTACTTGTAGATCACTCTCTTGTTCTACAGCTAACTGCCACCTTGTATTGATTTTATCTGTATTTCATTATTCAGAATGCTGAGTTATTTCTGTATTTTACTATTAGTATTGTGGTATTAACTACTTTTATACTTTATTATTTAGTTTTTTATATTATTGATTTATTAAAGGTGTATGAGCTTTGTCTTTCTACTGATGCTCCAGCAACAAGAGTTAGTGGAATAGATAAAATTAAAGAGTCTGTTTTGGAATCTCAAATGGTTGCAATAGTTTGTAGTGGGCTTCAGAGATCTAATGCCGGTGGTCGAGAAATAGAATTGGAAATAGGAAGACCTGAAGATGAAACACCACGTTATGCTATTAGAATAGTTGAAAAACCTTGCCCTAAAGCATCTGGAATGTCTTATGCTGCATTCATTGTACCTCAAGGCAGGTTGGTTTATTTGAGTAATGTAATGACGTTTCTTAGATTAAATATGATGCATTTTCTTTCAATTGTTTGTAAAGTACATGAATATATATATAATTTGAAAACTTTTAAATGAATTTTACATGAAAATATCTTCTTTTTAAACTTCCATATCAATTCAATGAAGAATGGCAAATTCTTCTCTATTTTGTGGCTTTCCCAATAGATGAGTCAAAGTCTATCTCTGATTCCTTTAACCAAAAGCATTGCTGACATCCTGGGCCGTGCTCCCCTTATATCTTATGATCCATTATATGCTTAATGTACCTCATCATTGCTGTACACCCCTTGAAGGGCTTCCTCCTGCAGTAACTGCCATATGTCCTTCTTCACATTCAAAAACCCTTTAGTGTCATTGGCTTTGAACTGCCAACTCTGTGATGATTAAGTAAGAGCTTGGTCAGACTCTTGGTCTGTTTCATTAAGCCTCAAAGGCCCATCTGAGCCTTTGAGGCTTAATGAAACAGGATATATCTAGCTTATTTTATAAATCTTATAGCTCCTGATTGCTTCTCCATCTTCATCGATTGTCCTCAAATGCGACACCATCAATTCGGAGTGACACTTTATAACTCCAGGAGGACTTGGTCTTCAGTTCTGGATATGACCCATAATAAAGTATAGGCTAAACAAGAGCCTTATAAATGATACTTCTTGTTCATCTGGTCACTATATTACTAGATAATGTTTACTGAGTCTGAAATCTTCTCCTGATCATCTCGGCCATGGTTTCATTGTTGCAAATGGGTTAAGATCCAAGGTAGAAAAATTCTGAGACTTGCTGAAATCCGTAAAGGAAACACTGGCACTAGCCTCCCGCAGAGCTTGATCTGAAGCCATGTACTTGGTTTTAACTTTATTTACTATTAGGCATAGGCATGCTTCCAGATCAGGGATAGCTTCAACCACTGTTTGTCTTAATCTCTCCTTAATATGGATGTCGGAAGCGTATGCTAACATCTTTACCGACCTGTTCCAAACCATACATGGGTGTCTATCCCTTATTGCCTTTCGAATCATGTAAGTTTGGGCGGAACGTTTAGCTCACACAATGCTCTATAAAGTTCTTTTAATTTAATGGTATCTTTTGGCAACTTTGCTTTCTGAATCCGATATATATACAGATTTAGTGTTCGGCACATTATTCTCACTTCCTCTCTCCCGAAATCCAGGCTGGAGGACCTCCACTCCAAAACTAGGTTCTTTGATAGAGCGAGTTCATCAACTTTTGACCATTATCATTAATCTCTTTGTGCAAGCTTATCTTTCTATGATGGGCTCATAACAGCTTTCCTTTCCGACTTTGGCATTGAAGTCTCCAGCCAGTAATTTAAGATCATGTTTTGGGCATGAATCATATGATCTTTTAAGTGATTCATATAAAGCCACCTTGTTTCTCCTCAGTTTCTGAAATTTATTTTTTAATTATAATTTGGCTAATGTTTGTAGGTTTTGTTTTGTTTATGAATGTATAATGAATTGAACCTTACTTAACCAAGAACCTTCTTTACATCTGTCTTATATTACATTATTTAGATGTCTATTGAAAAATACATACATTTTGATACACAGTAACCATAATAAAAGAAAATAGAATTTGCTCTAAAAGAATGGAGGTATGCTCACCTTATCTCAGTCTTGAAGAGCCTTCTTTTTAGACACTGAAATGTAGAAATGTAAATGTAAATTTTTAGTGAATTGGCTCTCTTATATTCTTTTTCCATATACTGAAAAAACAAAAACTATTTTTTTTTATTTTTTAACAAAATATTCATTTTATTTACAAACAAATCTTATTTCCCTTCAAGTTACCCATAAATGAGTTTCAGTAATATTTTAAACAGCGATAACTTAATTTTACTATTTAAAAACCATGCAGTAAATAAGTGTTCTTTTTTCTCGAAATGTGCATTTTATAAAAGTTTTTAATTTTAAAAATTTAATAATACCCTAATACTTTCCTAAATGATAAAAAAAAATTGCCCATATTTTTAGAGTAATTCAAATGGAAAACTTTTTTAGTGGTTTTTCAAAACAGGCTTTAGAATGTTAATTTTATAAGCCCAGTAAGTCACCTTTTGTGCCATGGGCCTCTTGGACTGTTATATATTTTCATTGTGTCGCAGTGGAAGTTGCTATTGGTATGGGACCCTTATTGTGTCCAAGTACAAGAAAAGGGGAGAACCAAAGGTATGCAGCAATTATCGAGGAATTAGTTTGTTCAGCATCACGTATAACATTTTTTCCAAATCCCTTTACAACAGGCTCCTTCCATTTGTGGAATTGAAGGTTGTTTTGTTGACTATCAAGGTAGTTCTGGCCCAGATCCAAATCTTCACCCCTAGAACAAAGCTCTGAGAAAATGAATAAGTATCAGTAGTCAACCTGGATGCTGTTTATTAATTTTAGGGTAGCATATGACACAATTGCTAGGAACAAACTACTATTGGCCACGAATGAACTGAGATTAAACTGTAAACTAACATGGTTAGTTATGTTAGCAATGAAGAATATATTCTGCCAAGTAAAATACTGTGGAATATCAGAGCCATTTAAAGTGGAAAGTAACCCAATAGACCCTGAAGAGACTACAGCTTCAGGGGCAGAGTCACTGCCAAATAGGTTCCTACAACTTCGAAATGGTAAGACGTTTTTCATACCTTGGCTCTCTTATTAACAACAATGTAAATGATGAAGAAGAGGTAAGAAATAAAATAGAGTCTATTTCTCCATCTCAAAATTATTCAAAACCAGGCTTTTCAACCGTAACACCAAGGTTATGCTGTACAATCTACTAATAAGACCTGTAGTCACATACAGGGGAGAGACATGGGCTCTCTACAAGAAAAGCATCAGCCTGATAGATAAGTTTAAAAGAACAATTCTATGGGCTGTAAATGTGAATATTCAGAAATACCCCAAACTGTTCCAACTGTACCAATAATTAAGACGCAGAGATTAAAAAGACTTAGCCATTTAATGAGGATGAGTGCTGCCAGCAAATTGACCTGGAATGTTCCAGAAGGAGTAGATCCATGTGGTAGGTCAAAAGGCAAATGGAAGGATGTTGTGGGGCAGGATCTACAGCAACTGAAGATCCCTGTTAGCCTTGCAGGAAGCAGGGAGAAGTATTTGGTTGCTATTGAGCAGGCCACTGGCTACTTCATGCGCCTGTTGTGCCAATAGAAGAAGAAGAAGAAGAAATTGGTTTGAGACTTACTTATAGTATGGATAGAATAGACATAATATGAATATTTATAAAACTTCTAATCTATCTTTACAATAATTGTATTATTAATATCAATTTGTTCCATTATATATTTTGTTATTATTTTCTTTTTTTAATGGAAATTTAAATTATAGAGAATCTGAATGGGCATTTGGTACTTCTGAAGGTCGTCAGTTTTTGTTATCAGAATCTCAAGTAGATCGACTGGCTGTAATTATACTTAACAGGGGTCATAAATTTACTAGTTTAGACCAAGTGAAAAGTGAACTTAATCCCATAATTCAAGATTTTTCTCCCAGTGACTTTAAAGTAAATTTTGTTTTATTTTTTCTTTTATTTATTTACTAAACTTTATTTTACATTATATAAATTATCCTACAGATACCGAAAAAATTGTAATCAAATCTAGTAAGCTTATATTCTCTTCAATATTCGTAGGACAAAATATCTTACCTGTCAGTTGGTGGTGATGTTGGCGTTAGGAATGAAATTTATTATGGAGACAGTCCTATTTCTGGAAAGTTTGTTGTTGAGGAAACTGAGGCTGAACATGGAGTTATTTTAAGGAGGTTATATTTTTTATCAAGTAAAAATGCAATCCAATCTGAGGCAAAAGTTCGTAAAGGTAAATAGTTGTTGAATATTATTATATTATGTACAGTGTAATTTCATAAATGGTTTGATAATACTTTTTGATTATTCATTTCAGTAAAAACTCGGAGAGGAGGAGAGAGAGTTGTTGTTGATACCACATCTCTTTCCTGTGCTCATCATGGATACATGGCCATTGGATTATGTTCTATACTTGATGGTGTGATAATTAACATTCTTTTTTTTCTATATTTTAATTTTTTGTTTCATTATTCTATTAAAATTTATTAAATAGTATCAATTTAGTTGAGGTTTACATTATTATGAATTTAATTAGGTAATAAATTATTAATCAAATTGTGATAAATATCATAATTTTAGTTTACTCTTACATTAATTAAATTTACATTAACAAAATTGTGCAGTGTAGTGTATAACATCGATAGCTAAATTAATAAGATATGTAGAGATAATAGTCATTATTAGTTTCCAATAAGGTTTTGTTTTTAATGGTTAGGTAATTTGATCTACTTTTAGGCCAGGCACACAGAATTTTTTTTGTTTTGACTTAAAACAGTCATGACAAAAAAAAGCCAAACTCTATTTTAAAATATTTAAAAGAAACTGCTTAGGTTTCTGTACTTCTCTGGTTTTAAACTATACTAAAATATATATTTAGATGTATAAAGTTATGATGATTATATCCTTACATGATGTTATATATTACTTAAGTCCACTTAATAACAATTTTACCAAGAACATATTTTTTTATAAGTAAGGTATATTTTTAGAGATTAAAATTGTAATTTTCTAATCACTATTATAGAACATATGAACTCTGAATATTTTAATAATTATAATTGAAGATTAGAAGGGTACCCCCTCCCCGCCTAGCAATGTACCAACACTTTTTTGTTCCATAAACTGTGTAATGATTTGTAAAAAATTGAATTAATTCGGAAGAAAAAAAATAGTACACGTTGATCATAAAATATTACTAAAAACTTTTTTACTCTATAATAGAGAGGTATGCATTCTGTTTTCCTTATATTGATATTTGAATATTTTCAGGTAATTCGCCAGGGCAGTTATTAGTTGTTGGGCTTGGAGGTGGTGCGTTACCATCTTTTCTCCGAAAAGTTTTTCCGAAGTCTGTTATAACTGCAGTTGAACTAGATAAAGAAATATTAAAAGTTGCTGTAGATTATTTTGGTTTAGTGGAAGATAAACAGCTTATTGTTTACATTAAAGATGGACTTGTATTTATTGATGAGGCTGCCAAGAGAGGTATAATTCAAATCCATAAACCTTTTGTAAATATTTCAACTAAGTGATTATTTAAATAACTCAGATTTTATTTAAAATATTGGTTCCATTATAGTACAACTTATTTCTGATTAGATGATGAAACTTTAACTTCTTACATTCTGTCTGGAGTATTTTCTTTTTTAATTCTTTCAAATATTCTTCTTGAGTGAATCTCAAGTTATTTTATTTAATGAATTGATAGCAAAAAATGTTGTTGATATAATGGTCATATTAAACTTTTCAGAATAGCTGATAATAATTTACATTTATGTATGATGTGCATGAAAAACACATGCATTATTATATGTTCACCATTCCGGATCAAAACTTATAAATATAAGGTGGGTTTCAATCTAAAAAAAAAAGTAAATAAATAAATGAAATTTATTTCTCTCTTTAAAATTAAGAGAATGGTCTTAGAGTTCCTCTATCAAAAGATGTCCTACTTTATTTATTTTGGTGTTGATGAATCAAATTTATTGAAAATTTTACATTTTTCAAGTAAAAATTGTTTACTTCTTATTTGCAATTCTCTTTCTTTAGGAATGAAGTATGATGCTGTTATATTCGATGTTGACAATAAAGATGTTATTACTGGACTTAGTTCACCACCCCCTTCGTTTGTTGTTGTTGAAGTTTTACTAGAAGTAAAAAATATTCTCTCTCCTGGAGGTAAATCTTTAATACTATTAGCTTCAAATCAAGTAATAAAATTATATATATAAATGATTTAATTTATAGTTAATTATTATATTCTATTTGTTATTATTAAATTATTACTATACAATTGATTTCTGTTATTTCAGTGACTCATATTTTCAAAAAATTAAAATTTTGAAATTTATGTGATGCATAATTATTCTTTATATCAGAGGTTTACAATCAATACTGTTATATAAAATGACATTGCATTTTTCATATGTAGTGCAAATTTCAATCTTCACCAAAATTTAAATCCATCATCTTCGTGCTCCCCAGGTTTCATGGTTTATAAATTTGCCAATATAGATATTACAGCTGGGTAGTGATCAAAAAATTACTTTTTCGCCTGGAAGGTTTTAATAAATTTTACCTAAATTAGTATTAGTTAAAGTGTGGCACAATGGTCTCCTGTGCAAACTGAAATTAATCTTACCACAGACATATTATTTGTCGTAAAATCATATCTTGATTGAAGATTGTTTTTTTTATTTGTAATCAAGATGTTAATTTTTTTCCGACTATTGTTGAATTAATGTTGGAGTGCCACTGTGCAGTATTCTGGGTCCAGTTCTCACTTTATGTACACATGCGACATTCAACAGAGGCCGGAAACACTACATGCAGATGACCCCACAATACTTTCTACAAAAACTAAAATTACCTTGGTAAATGGCAAAAAATAATTTTGCAACTCATTTAGATGTTAAGACTAACTCACAGACTTTAACACTTTACAATATCCCATTACCCAAACAAAGACAAAATACTTGGGTGTTACAATAGAGAAAAGTGGAGCTCATGTACACAATCCTATTGGCAGACCTTCAGAATTTTTCAATTTAAATTCCTTCATTATATTACTCATTTTCCGTTTTAGGTGATTAATGAATCATTACACATAGACCTGTACTTGTCACTCGTGGCTGGCACAATCAAGAAATACTACAATAAATTTCATCATGACTTACTTGCATGTCAATTTGGGCATCCAAATTTAGTGATACAAACTTTACTCTACCACAGAATCTTACAAGATGACTGAAATGCCTCTGGGTCAAGACTGTGCTACAGAGAGATCAAACACTTTAGGAGTGCCTTCAAAGGGAGGTTTCTCCAATCAAGTTGCCATGTGAGGTTTACAAAAGAAGAACATAGGCACAATCCAGAGTTAGGAAATTATTTTAATTGGGTCGAATTATGAACGTACAGTTATTAACGTTTTTAAGCATTTTAGACCTCATGAGTCGCAAAAACAGCAGCTTATTTTTCGCTTCAGTCTGCCTTTGCTTCAACTATCTTTTAAATAATTGTATTGACTCTATTTTGGGATTCTTATTCATTCAATTTTCAATACTAAATTTACTACTTACAATAATTTATATCAAACTTACTATTATATTTTATAACAAAAATTTATTTTGTAATAAATTAAGCTTATATATATATATTTTATTTTTTTTAGGACTGTTTATTTTAAACCTTGTTTGTCGGAACAAGGATAAACGAGACGAATTATCTGACAGATTGAAGAGTATCTTCAGTACTGTGAAAGCACTAAAGCTAGATGATGATCTAAATGAAATATTTTTTTGTTGGAATGAGAGTGTTGTTAATTCTAACGAGGCATTATATGAAGCACATTTAAAATTGAATGATATCATTAAGCATAGAAGGCTTGATAAACTGCCTTGTGTTGATGCTGCTCATTTAAGTGATCTCCTTCAACCTGATGATTAATTAATAACCATTAATACTGAATTGTTATGAACTCTTAAGAAGAGATGGCTGTGACTATTGTTATAATAATAATCCTGACTGTTGTACATTGTCAGATCCTTTTCTTATCCTCCAGAATATTGTGTTTAAATCCCTCTCTTTTTTTTTTTTAATTTATTGTCATTGTAAAGTAAGATGTAATGTATTGTATATATTAATTTTTGTTAATTGTTTTTATAAATTCTTTTTCAAACAATCAACGACAGCATATTATCTATTAAAGATCAGTTTAAACCTGTACTGTTCTGGTATGATCAATAAAATAAAGAGGTTCAATAATATAATAATAAAAAGTCAAATACCAATGAATACTGACTTATTAGCTGTTGTTTTTCAGCTGTCATTAGTTTAGTCTTCGCAAACATGAGAGTGTTGTTACCAATCAGCTCTCTTATAATCTTACAGCTTCCCTATCTCTATCCTACATACATTTTTGTCGTTATTTTGAGTTCCCTCAGCCACCTGGGTATCTGCTACAAGAAGCATTTGGTCACTTCCTATCTCCACACATCTAATCACCTAATCTGTGAAATATTCCTAATATTACCACTATAAATAAAATAGTTTATAATGCAATTCTCTCAGCAGCTGAGAAAGTTATTTTTTGGATCCGCTTACTCAGGAAGTGGGAGTTTCCTGAAATCAGATCATTCTCAATACAGAACTCAATTAAATGATGTCCACTTATCAACTGTATGTGATATCTACTGCTAAATTAAATATAACAGGTATCTAATATTTGTTTCTCTAATAAGATAGTATATAGACACATCACAGAAAGTGTATTGAAGTCCAGTCAACTCCTGTGAAGTAGCCTTACATAACTTGTTTCCCAGATTAAAAAAAATCAATGTTTATTGATTTTGTTTTCACGATGCCGTCAAAATTCTGCGTATTTGTGAAAAAACATTATTCCTTATTAAGTTGTATTTAAAACTTATTTCAACAGTTATGGGTTCTGCCCCATCACCAGTATTGCACTTACAAAATATCATATTAAAGCCATCTTCGTCATGTAAAACTTTTTCAATAATTATATTTCTTTTGTTTTTAAAAAAGAAAAGACCTACTATTTGTAATAAAAGTACTAGCATTCCGTGTTACCAACTTGAATTGCTTATTACTGTTGGGTCGATGCCATTGAGTCAGTCCAAATCGGAGACAATGTCTTGATCTTTCACTGTTACAATATTTGTTTTGGGGTAGGAGCAGCTGAATCCAATGCTCTACCCCCAACCTGGAGGACCAGTTCTGTAACCCTTGGAAGGACCTTATCCCAATCCTCCAACCTAGCACTCTGATGTTTAGGAATTAATTCATTCCATAGCCCAATAACTTTGTTCTGCGTCATGTAATCTTCCAATTATCTCGTGGACACGTCCTTTATTGGACGGAATATTCTACTTAACACTTTCGTTAGCAATACCTTAAGCCGATGTTCGTCCTTAAAATTTCGTGACCACGTTTCACAACCACAAAGAACAGTTGGAAGAGTCATAGTTTTTAAAAAAAAATTAAGTTACAGAACGTAAGTCAATGACAAGCATTCTCTGCCTTCATATCCTCTTGAATTTCTTTTTTTTCTAGTTATCATGAAACACTAAAGTGTTTAAATTTCTCGACGTGTTCAAATTTATATCCTACTAATGATATACTTCATCTAATAAGAATTTACTAAGAGCTCTAATACCTTACCGCTTTTCATCAATGTTATCGTGATTAGTTTTATAGTTTCCAATTCTTCACCGAATATCCGCGAACAGAGGACGCATATATTACCACCCAAATTCTGTGTGCAAAACCCTTTTTACGATTTACTCTAGTGTTAAATTAAATAGTACAGGTCGAGAGCATATCATCTTGTTGTAACATCAAGCGAATCTCGAACTTCTTTGAAAAGTAATTACTGATTTTAACTAAATAGGATTAACGAGAATATTTCGTAGCATGCTGGTAAATGTGAGATTCCGCGATTGTTATGACAGCCCGTCTTCAGCCCTCCCCCTTATTTTATCTAGATCAATTCTTTCCGTTCCTCGGGAATTCTTCATTTTTCATGATGTTTTGACCAAAGCTTAAATAACGAAACTCCTTCTTCGACTTAAGTTTTTATCAATTCATAGAGAATGTTATCGATCACGACTGCTTCATAGGATTCCAATTTTCCAACGATAAGATTATTAAAAGTTTAGATGAAATGGGTCCCTCAAACTCTATGTTGATTCCAGAGAATTTCAGAAATTAAGATTTCTATATAGGCGATAATTAAGAAATATTCAGGGCAAACAATGGTGGCAGACTGGGATAACTAGATACCTGCCAAACTCTATTTCATTGGAAATTGTTTTGCTATCGATATCCATTATCCAATCATTTGGAGTTTATCAGCCACCCTATTCTTGTTGATAGGGGGTATTGAAGGTTCAAGTTGGCTTAGTAAATAACAAGAAATATTTGATACTTTACCAGTTAGTTTAAATTTTATTGGAAACTCCATCCGAAACGCTTTTTGCTTAGGATCATTTGCTCCTTTTCATTTCCTTTCATGATTTAATATCCTTTTGTTTCTTATTCTCTTTTGGAGATTGTTTTATGAAACCAAGAAAAAAAAAGTCAGTGTCAAAATGATGGTAAGCTAAGATTTTTAAGTTTTGGGAGTAATAAACCTACATCATTTTTAAATTGTTTTGTTTTTTTAGGACGGAATTGAAGAAGTTACTAACAATTTAAAAGTAATTTTAAAAAACCTTTGTTACTTTCTTATATTGTGGCATTTGATACTGTATATTAGTCCTGGTTATTGGTTTATTTCAGGAAGGTAGATCAGAAACAGTGGATTTGTCTGACAATTCATTGGTTGTGGATATTTCTGATGCACTCAGTGAAAAAGATAAAGTCAAATTTACTGTTCATACCAAGGTTTGTTTTTCAGTTTAAAAATATTAAAAACTGATTCCACAATTTTTATTAAAATTGAATTTACTTCTAGACAGCGTTGCCAGAGTTTCAAAAAACTGATTTTACTGTTGTGAGGCAACATGAAGAGTTTGTTTGGCTTCATGATAGGTTTGAAGAAAATGAAGAATATTCAGGATACATTGTATGTTTGAGTTTTTTTGTATATGGTTGTAAAATCTCTTTAATTTTACTTATTTTTGGGCATTGGTGTTTTAGATTCCACCAGCTCCTCCTAGACCAGATTTTGATGCTTCTAGAGAAAAATTGCAGAAACTTGGTGAAGGGGAAGGAACAATTACCAAAGAAGAGTACATAAAAATGAAACAGGAATTAGAAGCGTAATTATAATTTTGTTTATATCAGATATTATCCATGCCTGGCTCTTGTGAACAAATCTGAACTGACTTATGAACAATCAAAGTGATTCAGTGAATTCCAACATCATTCATGCATGATGGTTAATTTTGAAGTTTTGATTATTAGGAAATTAGTATTAGTAACATTTTTAAAGTATGGTCCACCAAATTCACTTGATAGGATTTTAAGCATGAACTAAATTTGTCTTCTTTAGCATGTTAAGCAGGTGGGTTACCTGGTTACCATGTTAAACTGGTTACCCTATAAATACTTCAAACATAATTTTGTTTTTTCCTTTGTGCTATATATATTAATAAACGAGGGCGACCTGTGGTCTAGTGGTTAGCGTAACAAACTACTAAGCCCATGATCGCGGGTTCGTAGCTCCCTAGGATTATTATAGGGAGTAAAAAATCCTTAGTTACGCTGTCCTTCGGAAGGGACGTTAAATGGGGGTCCCGAGCCTTTACGATGTCAGGTACTCATTAAAAATCCCTATCCTAATTAAACCTGGATAGGTAAAATTTAGAGCTCCCACTGTAGCATCGTCCGATTAGCCGTAGTAGCATAAAAGTGACGTTAAAAAACAAATTCTAACCCTATAAATAAACGAAAACGTAAATAATTTTTTTATTTATGCTTAAAATAATTGAAAAGACTATGAAATATATACATTTTCATTTAATTATATATATAGTACAAAGAAAAATACAAAATTATGTTTGACGTCCTGCCCGGTTAACAGGTTAAGGAACCAAATGAACAGTTTAATTCACTATTGAACTGTACATTAAGCACAACTATACTGTATTTTTCTGTTTAACAAATTAGCTTTGTCTGTTAGAACAGTTTTTCCAAGATAACGATTAATTTAAAAATATTATAAAAATCAATTTTAATCAGTAATAGCTAATGATAATAATATAGTTATTGATTTTTTGTACTTAAAAAACTCTAAATAAAATAAGAAAAAGAAACTTATCAATTAACACGGTTAGACAGATGAAAATTGTATTCTTTTATTTTTAGTGAGCTGACCCTTACTAGGTCCTTTTAGGAGCGGAGTGGCTCAGTGGTAGAGATGCCGGAAATCCTGGTTCAAATCCGGCTGCTGGCCAAGACTTTTATTTAGTCTGTTTGCAGCGGGAGATGAATCACTTAGGATATAGGACCTGCCTGGGGCTCACCCAGCCTCTATAAAATGTTATAAATAGGGTACCAAAACTAGGGGGGGGGGAGGAAATCTGGCGGTTGAGAGTGACCTAGGACAAGTCACCTCCTTGCAGAACTGTTGCCCATGGAGCAGAACAGTCTCTACCATGTACTGAACCTCAGACCCGTTCACGGGTTGTAGTGGCACAGGTTTTTTTTGTTTTGTTTTTTTACCTTTACTGATTTTGTATTCAACTGTAAAATTCATTCTCATTAGAAATATTTTAAGTACAGTGGAATCCCGATATTTTGTATCCCGATTATTCGTATTTCCCGCTAATCGTACAAATTTGCCGGTCCCCAGAGAAAATCCTGGTAAATGGTATAAAAACAATGCACTTCAGACCCCTTGGTAATTCATATTATTTTTATGCTCGAGGTCACTTATAATTCGTATTTCCAGCTTTAAAATTTTGTTAGTTAGTACTGTTTTCAAAAGGTTGAGTGAGAACAGTGATAGACCAGAGAGCAGAATGAGAATAAATGTTTTCTAGAAAATCACACAATTTGTATTGTTTTTATAGAGGCACAGTAGATTCTATTGTTTTTACGGGAGAGCGAATGAGAGAGACCAGTTTTCTAAGAAATCTCATAAGTAATTCTTACTGTTTTTACTCAAAGGAAATGAGGGGAGGGGAGTAAAGAGGGGAAGTTCTAGGAATTTTATTAAGATTTTCTTACAATCATACTTTTATTTACAATTCAGTCTCGTTTTTGTTAACGTTTTGACACATAATCATGCCTAGCTAAATTTGCGCCATTTTTCACAAAATCAGATGTTGGTGATGCGGTATTTTTTGCACTGACCACTCTTGACGAAGCAATTGACAATACCCGTCTGCAAGGGTTGCGTGAAAAAAAAATTACGGATTTTTTTCGAACAAATGTTTGATTGGTGTTTATTTAATTGTACATATTGTATTAATTGTTTACTGTTTAGTTTAGTGTAAAGCAGAGTCTATTTCGTTGTTTGTATTCTATAAATATTTCTCTATGCATACATGTTTGCATTAATACATTTTTTAATTTTTTTTATTTTATGCTCCCGATAATTGGTTTTTCCGATAATTCGCACCAAATCATCAGTCCCTTGACCATACAAATTTACTTCAAATTATTATTAATGTTGACTTCTGGTATCATGCAGAAATTCTACATTAAGGTATTGTATTTTAAAATACAGTAATGCCCTTTCAGGCTACTTGAACATTTACTTAACCAATGCTCTAAGCTCCCAATTAATTACCAAAGACTCATTACATGACAATCATAAGACCCATCTTAAACTATAGAGTTGAGCTTTGGAGCTCCACTAAGCCATCGAATTGCTCATGTATCCAATCCAAAATCCTTAATGTTCCTTACTTTGTTTAGAACAAAGTCGTTCATAAATTGTTACTGACTTGGCCCGAATTTGATATGATTCTTTTCATGACAAATTTTATTCCTGCTCAAACCCACTAGTTTGAAACCTAGCAGCCTCTTCTATTTCTGATATTTCTCCGAGGCATCTGAAAAGAGTATGACCTTCGTGAGCTTCTAAGTTGAATTTGTTATTTGAGTACTTCAATTATATATCTTTCATTCTATTTACATGATTTATTATTATTATACAATTGTAAATTTCAATAAATCATTTTTTTTTAAATACAGTATAGGCTCGATCTCTGCCGAAAAAGATCTGTTGACAATTGTATTATAATAAATGCTATAATAATTAAAATTACTAATAAAAAATTTTTGAGTGAGCAAATGTTGACAATTGTATTATAATAAATGCTATAATAATTAAAATTATTAATAGGCGTTGACCTGAACTGAAAATATTCTGTTGGAATTTTATCTGTCTCTTAAGTAAGTGGTAGTTGACAGTAATAATAATTTTAAGTTTTATCTGCACTCCACCATTCAGCAATGCCATCATGTGGTGGATGTAGTCTCCTTTGCATTAGAACATGGATCATATTGTTCGGGAGTCTTTCTTGGCGTGGAACAGACTCCTTTTGACCGAGTCTGGCATCCGGGGTTGCTCTACAAACTCCGTAAATTCCTACCCCCTACATACTTTCTCATCCTTCAATCCTATCTCACAAATAGAACTTTCCAAGTAAACCATAATAATGTCTATTCATACCTCTTTTCCCAATCTGCAGGTGTTCCTCAAGATAGTATCCTTGACCCAATTGTTTATACAGCTGACATCCGAACTCATCCTAATACTGTCCTTACCATGTATGCTGATGATACATGTGTATTATCAGCCAACACCAATCCAGTTATTACATCCCAAAGCCTCCAATCCCATATCACTGATCTTGAAGAATGGTGTCAAAACTGGAGAATTGCAATAAATTCTCAAAAATAGCATCAAATCACTTTTACCTTACGTCGTAAACCAATGACTTCCTGCCCCTCAGTATTCTTTAACAATATCCAACTGGTGCCTGTAGAACAGATCCGATATTTAGGGTTGCATATTTACAAACGATTAACCTGGAATCCTCATACAAGACTGAAAGGACAAGGAATCGCTCGACGTTTCAGGCGACTTCAACACTTACTAGACAAGCTCCCAATTAATTACAAAAGACTCATCTGCATGACTATCATACGACCTATTTGGACTTTCGGAGTAGGGCTTTGGGACTCCACTAAGCCATTGAATTCCTCTCGTATCCAATCCTTACAATTCAAAATCCTTTGTATAATCCTCAATGCTCCTTATTTTGTTAAGAATAAAGTCATCCACAACAACCTTAATGTCCCCTTTGTTGCTGATTTGGCTCGAACCCGGTATCTATCCTTTCATAACAAACTTCATTACCACTCAAACCCTCTAGTTTCAAACCTAGCTTCCTCTTCAGTTCCCGATAATCCTCCAAGGCTTCTGAAAATAAGATGGCCACGAGACCTTCTTAGTTGAACTTTGATTTGAGTACTACCAGTGGGTACTTTCTCTACTTGTCATTATGTATCACTTATCCTATTTACTTGTTGTATTATTGTAATACAGTTGTAAATATCAATAAATAAATTTTTAAAAAAAGAAAGTTTTATCTGAAATGTAGAAGATAATATTAACAAAGCTGTTTGTTTGATGTTGTTTAGGGGCGAAAAACAGCTATGATCATCAACGCCCGTCGGTTTATATATTTATCTGCTTTGGGGAGACCACCGACACGAACACCGCAGGGCCCGGACGAGAGCGGCACCCAGGCCGATGGGAGCCAGCCGGAGCAAAGGGGGCGCCCCGGTCCCATTTGTCAGATGGCGGCTTCTATTCGACACGAGGCTTTATCGGAGGATGTGGATAAAAACTATGTTGGCCACTTAACTTCATTACATTAGTGCAACCCACTAATGTTTACAATCATTGTACATGGAAAAGTCCAAATCCTCCCAAGTCCTCGGAGCTAAACTGCTCTATGAGACCGGAGACGTCCCCGACTCCCCGGCACGAGCCCCCAGGAGCCCCGGCCACACATCCCCCCCCCCGGCACCCAGCGAGCCGCGCCGATGGCGTTTCCCTCAACGCTACCATCACTCACTAGTAATCAAAGAAAACACATTAGCAATCGAACCAATTAAGTAAAGTTATAAAGTTAAACAAATGTAGAAATTAGATGTCGGGAAGTAGTTTACTTCTTAGGAGAAATTGAATTACCTTATTTATCATGTCTTGGTCGTCTCCCAGCGCCTTCGGTAGTTCCGGAGGTATGTTAAGCTGTTGCAATATTGACTGATGACGGTGGCATTCTTCAAATATGTGTTTGATAGTAAGGTTGGTTTGGCATGTTTGGCATTGTGGAGGTGTTTCCTGTGTTATAAGGTGGACATGGGTTAGACGGCTATGTCCAATTCTCAGTCGGGTAATCGCTACTTCTTCTCGGCGCTTGTTGCGGTTTGAGGTTGTCCACGGCTTCACCGTTCGTTTTATACTCTTTAATTTGCTCGGTGGACTCTCTTCCCACATCGATTGCCATCGCGCTTTGACAGTTTCCTTCAATGGTCGGGCAAGTTCTGAGGTCGTCAGGATAGTAGTTCCCCTCCCTGGGAGGGATAGCGCCTCACCGGCAGCTTTGTCGGCCATTTCATTCCCGGTAATGCCCACATGCCCAGGGGCCCAGATGAAGTGGACTGACATACCTATTCCCGCTAGCATTTTTAGATATTCATGGATTCGCAGTATAATAGGATGACTGGAGTACATGTTACTTAGACCATGAAGTGCGCTAATAGAATCTGATACGATTGCTATGTCTTTTATGTTTTTGTCTGTGTTTGACATTGAGAAGTATATAGCACTTGCTATGGCGTTCAATTCTGCTGTGTAAATGCTGCAAAAGTGATATAATTTTGTTTTGTGAGTTGAGGTTGAGGTGATAAAGGCGGATGCTGTTGCAGTTTCTGACTTGGAGCCATCAGTGTAAATCGTCATGTGCTGCGGTATGGATCGGAGTAATTTTTTGAATTTCTCGTGATATTCGGATGGAATGGTATTATTTTTATGGAATTTGGAGAGGTCTAGATATATCATGGGAGATTGATAGGTCCAAGGTGGTGTGTTGGATTCTGGTATATATATAGGAATAGTTTTTAGTTCATTTACTATAAACGAAAATCTTTCTGCCATGGGTAGAGTGGCATTTGGTTTTTGCTGAAATTTACTGGAGTGTTTGGGTTGGAATAAGTATTTATATGTTGGATGCAAAGGCTGTAAGTATATTCGAGAAAGGTAATTTACTGCTAGAATTTGTCTTCGGAATGTTAAGGGTGGTAAACCGGATTCAGCGCACAGGCTAAGGATGGGGCTGGTCTTGAAGGCTCCTGTAGCCAGTCGGATCCCGGTATTGTGAACTGTGTCAAGCTTCGAGAGATATGAAAAACGGGCCGAGCCGTATACGAAGCTCCCATAGTCCAGCTTGGAACCGATGAGGGTCTTGTAAATTTTCAACATCGTACATCTGTCAGCTCCCCATGTTGTTTTACCAAGGACTTTTAAAATTTTCATTTTACAGAGGCATTTTTCTTTGAGAACGTTAATGTGACAGCTCCAAGACAATTTTCTGTCGAATATAAGTCCTAGAAAGCGGTGGTTTTCAACATATGGTAATGGAGTTTCTCTTAAAGTAAGCTCCGGTGATGTAGGGGTTCGTCTTCTTCGGCTGAAGTGTAAGCATTTGGTTTTTTCGGCAGAAAATTCGAGGCCAGAGGTTCGGGACCAATGACTCAGTCGGTTTAGTGCTTCTTGAAGTTTTCTTTTTATATCATCGGTGTCATTTGAACGATATAGAATGGCCAGGTCGTCTACGTACAACATCACTCTTATCCCTCTGGGCAAGCTTCTTCCTAAATCATTGATTGCTAGGGCAAAGAGAGTTGTGCTAAGCACACAGCCTTGTGGTATTCCATTTTTCTGCTCGTAGTTCTCTGATAGGAAGTTTCCAATCCGAACCCTGTATGTCCGGTGTGACAGAAATCGTTTTATAAACATTAAGATATTGCCGGTGAAGCCGAGGGTTTTCAGTTTTTGTAGGATGTTGTGTCTATTGGTCTGGTTTGAACATATCGAAAAATATTGCTACTGCCTGTTGATTCTGAATAAAAGTATATTGAATCTCCGCCTCTAGCTGAACGAGATGGTCAATCGTCGATCTTCCCTTGCGGAAACCACACTGGAAATTCTGGAAGATGTGGTTTTTCTCCAGAGTCCACATTAGTCGTTTATTGACCATACGTTCCATTATTTTACTTAAGCAGCTAGTCAGGAAGATAGGGCGGTAGTTGTGTGGTTGGCGTTTATCTTTTCCCAATTTCAGGATTGGAACTACTTCTGAATGTAGCCAGGCCTTAGGAAATTCTCCCATTTTCCATATGTGATTATAAAATTTGAGAAGCCAAGTCAGACTATCTTGCGGTAGGTGTGTGATCATCGCATAATGAATACCGTCTGGTCCTGGTGAGGATCCTTTCACTTGTTTTAAAGTGGATTGAAGTTCCCACATGGAGAACGGGCAGTTATATTCTTTTATGAATGTATTCGATTCATCGCATACTGCTTCTTCTTCGTGATATGTTGCTTGAGAGCACAGATGAGTTGTGGGAGTATTAAATATTTCATAGTAATATTCGGCAAATATCTCAGAAACTATTTCGGGGTCATCTGTAAGTTTTCCATCGTGGGATAAAGTATATCGTATGGCCGAGTGGTTTTTATAATTTTTTCTTATTTTGTCCCAGACCAGGCTTGTAGGGGTGGAAGTATTTATAGTTTCAACATATTGTTTCCAGGATTGAGATTTTATGTTGTTTATGGTTTGTCGGCAGAGGGCTCTTTGTTTTTTATACTCGATTAGGTTTGGCTGGTTTGGATTTTTTTGGAATTTTTTAAGGGCTCTACGACGGTTGCGGATAGCTATTCTGCATTGCTCATTAAACCAGGGCACGGATGGTCTTTTAGAGGTACCTTTAGTTTGAGGAATTGATGATTTGGCTGCTTGTATTATCGTATCTGTGAAGAGTTGGCAACCTTTTTCGATGTTTATTTCAGATGGGGCTGTTTCGGGAGGTTTAACGAGAGAAGAACAGAGTGGCCAGTCAGCTTTATCAATAACCCATCGCGGTTTCCGATTATTGTGTGGATTTATATTTTCGAATTTAAGGCGGATTGGAAAATGGTCGCTTCCGTAAAGTTCCGGGAGTACTGTCCAGTTAATGAGATTAAACAGTGAGGGGTTGCACATAGCAAGGTCTATAGATGAGTAACTGCCGAAAGTGTGACTTAAATAAGTTGATTCACCCGTATTAAGGAGTAAGAGGTTTGATATTTCCATAAAGTTTTCTATAACTCTTTCTCGGGAATTTAAGTCTGCCGAACCCCACATAGGGCTGTGTCCGTTCATATCTCCGACAATGTGGAGTATGTCTGATGTATGTATAAGTGGGTCTTGAGGTAAATAGATATTGCAAATTGTGAATGTGATTCCAATGTGTATAGTTATTGCTGTAGCTTGTAATGGTGAGTCTATTCCTATTTCTTTAGAGTATATGGAGTTATTGACGGCAATAAGCACTCCTCTAGAGCCATGCTCATCGGGGCCATCGGTCCTGTATATATTAAAGTTTTTAATAGTAATTATGTCCCTAGCTTTGAGGTGTGTTTCCTGTATGCAGATACATAACGGGTTCTCATCTTGTAATAATATTTTTAGATCATTAAAGTGGGTTTTCAATCCGTTACAGTTCCATTGTATAACAGTCATTTAGGAAATGGTATAGTGGGAGGTAAAGGATATTGAATTGTTGGAGCCCTAAATTACATCTTTTAGCAGGATCTAGAGTTGTACTAAATTTATTCATCTCGGTTTCAACGAATAAAGCTGGCTGAGGGTGAATAAAATAAAAATAATAGTCGTAAAATGTCAGATTTAAAAACATAAATAAGCATGCAAATATATAAATATACATGAATAATAATACAGACCTGTATTCATTAAGGGAGGGAATTATATTATGTAAAAAATAAGATAACATGGATAGATAGTAAATCATGTTATTTATTTTGTTTTTGTACATTTATGTTTTACTCGTAGAGTCTTTTTTAATTTTCCCTTTTTTATTGTAAGACACTTCGGTAAATCCGTCATTTGTGTCTGGGGGATCCACTTCTACGATTTCGACGTCAGACGTCCTTGGAGGTATAACGTCTGAGATCGCAGAAGATTTAGTTTGTGAGGATGAAGGAGATGGGAGCTGGGGGGGAGGGGGAGGGGAGGTTGGAGGTGAGGCAGAGGAGTGGGGAGTGGCAAGAGTGGGGGGACTAACCGCAGCGTTCGTAGTGGCAGATCTTGTCACCATCGTGCGCCTCGGCTTAACCTGATTGGTTAGGGGGGGTTGGATTTTTGGTTTTTGAGATAAAAGGTCATCTGGGGCTTTGAAATTAAAAACGAAATCTGTTTGGGTTGCTTTTTCCTGGGTTTTAACGGTTTGTTTCGATTTTACTATTTCGGAATAAAATTTATTCAGAGTTTGTGGGTTTTCTTGTTTATAAATATTTCTTGCCTCATTATAAGGTACTTTTTTGTAAACTGAATTTCTTTTATTTTCTTATTCATTATGTATAGGGGGCATTCGCGGTGAAGGCTATTATGTTCTCCGCCGCAATTAATACATTTGGGGATTTTCATACATTTTCCATCTGTGTGTTTTTCGTCACCACATTGTGAACACATAGTTTTAGGACTAGTACATTTAAGCGTAGGGTGAGAAAATTTAAGGCATTTATAGCATCTAATCGGGTTGGGCACATAGTTTTGAACTTTAATATTTTGATAACCTATTTGGATTGTTTCCGGTGGAAACGGTGTGGGGAAGGTTAAAATATAAGAGTTTGTTAAAATCTCATTACCGTTTGATTTTATTTTTATTCTTGTGATATCATTAATTTTTCCATTGAGTTCTGATATAATTTCTTCTTTATCTACAAATTGTAAATCATAGCATCTAATGACCCCCTTACTACAGTTTAAAGTGGAATGAGGTTTCACTGAAACACTGAATTGGTTAGCAAATGATTTACATTCGAGTAATTTTTTACTTTGTTTGCTATTTATTGTTTCTATGAGTAACGTTCCATCTCTTAATTTTTTTATAATTTTTACCTCTCCAATTAATCCTGTTATGAATTTATTAATTAGAAAGGGTGATACTTTTTGAAATCCTTCTTCTCCTTCTCTATTAATTAAAATAAAGGAAGGTACATTTTCTTCAATTTCATTATTAATACGTATTGGGTCGGGCGGAGTTTTCATTCGGCCTCTTTTTCTTCTTTTGTTCGTGCTAAAAAAAGGCTCGACCATTTCAAGTTTCAGAGTTGAAATAAAATAAAATAAATAACAAAGCCCAAAAGGTTAATAAAACAACGAAAACCGAGAGCGCCAGCAATAAACAAAAAAAATAAAACTATCTTATCTATTGAAGCTAGCTTCTTAATCCTCTGGAGCGTAACCAAACACACTACCTGTCTCCTTGGAATCCTATAGCTAACTGGTTAACAAAGCTCTATTGAAAAAAAAAGGAACAAAATATGAATTTTTATTTTGTTTTTCAATTTATTTTCTAAATTTTTAGATATAATCATTTAATAGCAGAATTCCTCTTTTTCAGGGAATATTTAGCAACGTTCAAGAAGACTGTAGCCATGCATGAAGTATTTCTTTGCCGGCTAGCTGCTCATCCGGTATTTAGAAATGACCATAACTTTAGAGTTTTTCTTGAATATGACCAAGATCTGGCAGTTCGATCAAAAAATAAAATGGAAATGTTTGAGGTAGTATTTTATATTATTTTAAGATTAGTTATTTCAAGAGTTAGATTTGTATTATATATGTCTGATACTGCATAGTTCTCTCTGTTCAATTCTGAATTTTCTTTTTCTATAATATTATGAAAAGTATTGTTGAGAGCATAGATTTATTCCTTGATGAATGTCAGTGGGTTTTGTCTTAGATTAAATGAACCTCTCTGATTTCAGTTTTATATATATATATATTATATTTTCTTTAATTTTTTTTAGGGTTTTGTTAAATCTTTATCAAACAGTACTGATGAATTATTGTTGTCAGCAACAGTTAAAGACGTGAATGAGTTCTTTGAACAACAAAAAAATTTTCTAATTGAGTACCATAATCATTTGAAAGATGCTACTGTCAAAGCAGATAAAATGACATCAAAGCATAAAGGTAGATAGTAGAAATGTGGTGTTTTATTATTGAAAATGGTTTAAATATATTTGTATACATGATTTTTTATTGCTGTGTACATACATATTTGTTAATAAAATTTAATGTACGAATAAAATAAGATTCATGACAATAGATGTTTAATGAACATTTTTGGTCCTCCTATTATTAGAAATTCTCAATCAATATTTGACTAATCCTTTAATTTCTCGTGACTTAAGTTGGCTTTATGGTGTCATTTAAATTTTTAGAATGCATATGCGATTTCGAAAGAAAAAATCGTGTTTCATAGGCTTTTGAAACATTGAAAATGGTATAAGCGTAAAGGCAGCTACTAAAGAACGTTGTGGCATATGCAGCTATGAGTGCAAAATATCCTGTTTTGGTCAACAAGAGCTAACCTATTTTGCAACACGATTCCCTACAGATTGTACTCAATAGTGAGGAAAATTAACTGATTTTTTTATGGAATGTGTAAACTTTTTGCCTCATCCTGTGTTTAGCCTAGTTATTGAAATATTATGTATGTTTTGATAAATGGCTCATTTTAAAAATTATTATTATATATATCATAATTAGTTATGAAGTGTATTTTATCTCAAAACCAAGGGTGGATGGAAGGAGTTGAAAACAATGGATTTCACTTAGAGAGTAGTATTCAGTACTATTTTTTTCTCCATTATGGAAGTTTATTAAATATGATAGCTGTATAGAACGATCCCGCTAGAGCATTTTAAAATAATTTTTCACGACTTTAACATGAGACCAAGAGTAAATATGTCAAGCCAAAGAATTACTTAACTATACAGGCTCTTTTTTGTTAATGCCTGGCTCAATCAAATAATTAAATCACCAGGTTTTAGCAGCTCACCATAAACAACTCCCCTTTGGTCCCACCCAATACACAGCATGATCTTCAAACTATAAACATTCCACAAGATGATTTTCAACCTATGAAACATTCAAATTGAACTTCAAAAGCAATTGGATCTCCCTATTTTAAATCTCTAACTCTTTAGACTTATATTGTTTTTACAGATTCAACTTCATCAAATAATGGAATTATTAGATAACTTAGTATGAATAACTTGCTCAGTCAAATATAACTCAGCAGAATTTGTAAGGTTTTAAAAACTATATAAAACTACTACTTTAATTTTATGAAAATTCTTTCATCTGAAACTTTTCGGACCTCGTCTTAGATCCCCTAAGTAATTAATTAAATAGTTACTCACAAATTTTTATTGTTTATTTTTTTCCTTTAGAAGTTGCTGATTTGTACATCAAAATTTCAATGTCTTTAATGCAGCTTGCCACAACTGATCATACTGATCTTGAGAAATTTCTCACAAGAGTTGCAGAAACTTTTGAAAAACTAAGGGTTAGTAATAATTTATTTTTCTTTTCAATTTTCTTAAATTTAGTTACACTATGCCCTTGCAACAAACAAGCTCTAGAAATATGATTTTTTTTTAAATTGCCTTACTGTTACATTTAGTTCAGTTTAATTGATGCAAACTTTACATTTTACCAACATTATACTATGCAATCCCAATCATTCAATTATTTCATAAAAAATTATTTTTTGTTATAGAAAACAGAGGCACGAGTTGCATCAGATGAAGATCTCAAATTATCAGATACTTTAAGATATTACATGAGAGATACCTTTGCAGCAAAACGACTCCTGTACAAGAGGCTAAGATGTTTAGCCAACTATGAAAATGCTAATAGAAATCTGGAAAAAGCAAGATCCAAAAACAGGGATATTCTAGCAGTGAGTTCATTAAATGATTAATATCTAATCTTGTTTGTATTTTGAATATTTATGTTCATATTACTCATTAAATACAGTATCATTACAAATTACCATATTAAAGTTTCTAATTATGTATTAACTCACTTTTTTTAAATAAAATTTTAGGTAAATTAATTATTGTAACATACCAATATGTTGAATAATATAGCTTAATTATACATTTTTTTCAATGTTTAACATTTTCAAGAGGTTTGGAACCTATTGTTGAAAAAAATATAGCACTAGCTGTCAGAGTACTGTATTTTAGTAACCTAATACAGTGGTACCTCGAGATATGAGTGCCTTAACATACCAGCTGTCGAGCTAGCGAAGTTTTGTTTTGAAATACGAGCAATGGCCAGCTTCCACCTTTTTATTGCGCGTCTCGCGCATTATCCCAATTATTCCCCCAGTGTGCTTGTTTACCTCGCTGTCGATGCATCTTTGCTAAGTTTTTCTAGGGCTTTGCGCTTTTTGTGCATTTACATACTTTATCACATTTATTTTTATAACTAAATCCGAAGAAAGTGTGTGGAAAGGTCAGTGCTCAGAAGAAGATGATGTCTATTGAATTAAAGCGTGAAATCATAGAAAAAATGAGCAAGCTGTGTGAGTAGCCGACTTCGCGAGGCAGTACGAGCGTAGTACTTCAACGATATGCACTGTGCTTAAATAGAAGGAGTCGATAAAGGTTATAACACCAGCTAAGGGCGTTACAATAATTTCTAAGCTCCGGAGCTCTCTCCATGAAAAGATGGAGAAACTGCTGATGGTTTGGGTGACGGCAAAGCAGCTTTAAGGCGATACCTTAACACAGGGCATCATATGCGAGAAGGCACGAGCGATTTACGGTGATTTGCTGAATCAGACCTCGCGCACTTCCACGGACGAGGCATTAGAAGACTCGTTTAAAGCCAGTCAATATTTGCCATTTATAAATACATTTTTCTTTCAAAAACACGTAACAAAACCAATTGGGGGTAGTATTTTTGGGGCTGGAACAAATTAATGACATTTCAATTAATTTCAATGGTGAAAATTGCTTTGAGATACGAGCAAATTGACATACGAGCAAGGTTACAGAACAAATTAAACTCGTATTTCGAGGTATCACTGTATAGCTATTTTTATATCGACGGATTAGGCGCAATAGGTCGTATCCCCTTAACAGTAAATTTTACAGGAGAGACCAAAACAGTTACAGTATTAAAAATATATGTGATATTTTTTTAGATATTAAAATAATAAAGCTGAGATATTTTTTTATGGTGATGAGGCTTAGGACGTATTGTAGGGACAAAATATTGACTGTAAGAATCAAAAGGTGCCAAAAACGCAAAAACACATTTTGTGTGGGTTACGACCTATTGCGCCTAAGCCATCAATATGCTTTTTATCTTTTTATCATTAGCCTTTTGTTTGCATAATTTATTTTTTACATTTTACTTTGTAACTTACATTTTATTTAGATTGCACATTTGCCAAGAAATTTAGTTACCTATTTGTCAAAACAATTGAAATATAGTTGTATCTATATTTCATTTTTTTTTTTTTTGCTGTACTTAAATTCTTTGACATCAGTTTTGACAGTGTATTTAATGAGTAGTATGGTGGCTTGCCAGCATTGAGAATTTTTTTTTTCAAAATTGTACATTTCGGACAATTTGTAAACTAAAATTATTTTGTGATCCCTAAAAATCTCATGCTGCTAAGGCTCAAGATGTGGCTGCTGTAAGTATTTGGTATTGGTTCAGTTTGTAAAATTTGTAAATGTGGCCTAATTTTCTCTGTGTTTAATATTTATTTGAATATACAGGCTGAAACTGCGCAGCAAGAAGCATGTGATAAGTTTGAGCAGATGTCAGACAAAGGAAAAGAAGGTATTTTATTGCTTTTTAAATTTATACACTAACTATATGCAAGGTAACTAATGGTTAAATATTACATTAAATTAATTTTTTTTAACACATTTTATCTTGATAATGCTCTATGGATAAATAAAGTAATACTAGGTTGGATATTAAAATACAAAAAAAACTTCAAAACTTTTATATATCTTGCTATAGGTTATTATATTTAATATTTATTTAAAAGTTTTATTAACCATTTATCTTTAAGAGAGTCCTTCTGGTGAAATAGGTTTATTGGTTAACTCTTCTTGCGTTTCAGTATTATTAGAAAGTAATGAAAACTACTAAGATAGAGTCTTTTAAAATTTTCATAAACAACACTGGTATTTATTACTGAATGGAAAATTATCAGATTACTGGAGGCTAAATAAAAACATGCATTTATAGAAGGGCACTCGATGTGTATACATTTTTTATGATAGGTGTATATAACTGGTAGGGCAAAAGTCCCGCTACAATTTTGATTGCACGCCATCTTGGTTATGTGGTGTTTAACTTTAACCATTGTGTTGTGTAGACGTCCAAATTGTATTATAGATAAGAATGATTAGAAATTGTGACAATATTTATTGAAAATAATCGTTCCATTATTGCCACTTATTGGAAATTGCGTCAAAAATATCCTAATCGTCCAGTGCCTCACAAAACCACAATTTATCGTTTACATGCGAATTTTCGACAGTACGGTACGACAACAGCAGACAGGCCTCGTTCTGGAAGACAGCAGATGTCTCGTAATGCTGAAAATGTGGCTCTGGTGCGTGATAGTGTTGCAGAGCCTCCAGGAATATTAATTCGGAGACGTGGTTTCCAGTTACACATTTCTGCACGCAGTTTAAGGCAAAATTTGAAAATGTTCCCGTACAAAATTCAATTAGTCCAAAAATTACTCCCGAGAGATCCTGATCAACTATTTATGACTGTGTGGTGAAATTGAAGATTTTTTGTCTAAATTAATAATGAGCGATGAAGCCCATTTTCTTCTCTGTGGCCACGTCAATGTCAATGATCTCATGAAAACTGCCTTAAAAAGAGCCAAAAGTTGCATAGCGAATCAAGGTCACCACTTAGCCGATATAATTTTCCAATCTTATCTTTTCTTTGAACAAAGTTATAGGCAATCAAAATGGAAGTGGGACTTTTGCCCCACCCGTTATATGGGACAAGGAAGGCCAAGTGAGCTAAGGCCTTTGCAGTAGGTAATCAAAGTCCAGCGTGGTTAGCACCTGAAAAGGTGACCTGTCAGAGAAAAAGCCACAAGGCTCAAGTTTTGCAGAGTATTATTTCCCCTCAACAAGTATAAGAGGCCGCCATCAACCTACTGGAGGCAATTCACAAATATTGAGTACAGGAGTGGTGACCTTACCTCGTGTATTATATTTGGGAATCGCATTGTGGTCTTCCAGGATGTCAATAGCCCCCTCCAGAGGTTCATTCATGGACATTCTACTTTGTGGAAAGATATATAGGTCTTCGTAAGCCTGCTGCCGACCAGGTCAGCCAGGAAAAATTTCTAAAAATAAAAGTTCTTCTTGGTCTATGGCGCCAATCGAAAAAAAATATGCATTTAATATTTAATATGTATTATATATTTAACGAAGAAGTGTAATCAGGAGTGCAGATGGTGAGAATCTCTGTAGATGTTTTGTTTTGGGTGTGTTATTATTGACCCTACATCCAACCCAACTTTTTCTATATATATCTCTTTGGTCAACTATACCTTCACCAGAAAAAATAGAAAATATTTACTCCATTACAATATAAGTCAAGTGGTTTGGGTTTTGAGATATCGGTCTTGCTGAAGGGTAGTTTTTCGAACTCGGCCTCCTCCATGTGTGTACCGAGCAGTATCTGTTGCCTGGTATCGAGACCATGTTCGTCCAATGACTGTGTGAGAGCAATGAAGCCTACGACCGACATCACGTTGAGAATGAACTAACTCTAAAAGTACTAATGCCCTCTCGAGTTCTTCAACACTAAGTCATCGTAAAGACATTGTTAAACACTGTCTAGTGAACTGTTTGGAGCAATAATGTATTAAACACAAGTGGAAAATAAGCAGCTCAGCTCTAAGTAGTGATACTAAGACTTTGTTTTTGTTTTTATCTCTTTAACACCGTGAAAGTGCTGATAAAATAGTTTTTTTAAAATGGAGGAAAACCTCAAATCAATAAAGTTAGCTAAATTATAAAATATCTTCATTTTCTTAAGTGGTCCACTTCAATTTGTGAGCAGTTTACTTCATGATTTGTATTATTATGTAGCCTTCTGGCCAGATATAAATTATGTTTGTTATTTCTAAAGTGACTTGTTCCCAGAATAAAGTTTTTTTTCCATTCTATTCTAAATATACCAACTTTTCCTGTATATAAATATATATATATATATATATATGTATCTTTGGTCAACTATACCTTCACCAGAAAAAATAGAATAATTTACCACATTACATTTAGAAATAAAATAGAATAGAAAATAGACGTTGAAAGTATGTTCTTTTCTGAATGAGATGAAAATAGTTGACTGGATGATCTAATGTAAAGGAGATAGTTGGGGGGTGCAGTCAATAAGTACACAGAATAAGTGATGAACTTATATTATGTGCCGACGTTTCGACCTACAGTGTAGGTCATCTTCAGGGCTAACAGAGAAACAAACAGAACAAAAAAATATAAAAAATGTACAGTAACAATAATATGGTGACAAGTAATGTAGAAAAATAAAATAGTGGCAGATATGAAGATAGAAAAGGGCCAGATTATAATAAAATAAAGATATAGACAGATTTAAAAAAATTAATGGTAATGAAAAAATTAAAATAGTGAAAGTAATGAATTAAAAAAGTGACAGATATAATAAAAATTAAGATAAAGCCAAATATAACAAAATTATTGAAATAGTGACAGATGTAATTATTGAAATAGTGACAGATAATGTGATAATGTGTGTGTGTAATAAATAGTGAAAATAATGAATTAAAATAGTGACAGATATAATGATATAAATATAAAATATATGACAGATATAATAAAATTAAGATAAAGCCAAATATAACAAAATTATTGAAATAGTGACAGATATAATTATAGAAATAGTGACAGATATAATGAAATTAAGATAAAGACAGATATGACAAATTATTGATAATGAAAAGCAAATGAAAATAATGACAGATATAATAAAGTAACACAGATTTAATAAAATAAAGAAAATGAGCAGAGATGATAAATTATAAATAACACATATAAAATAAAAAATAGAAAATAAATGTACAGAAAGGATAGTACTGTACAAAATACTAATATAAAGGAAAATCAAAAGGTGGAGTTAAACTAAAGAAACCAAAATGAGGATATTTACATATACATAAAGGTTGGAATATGAAGAATAAAGAAGAACTAGTAAAATAAAGGTATAAAAAGTATGAAAAACGGACTTAATGATGTTACATGTTACAGAAAAGTATGGAACTATATGTACAATAACAGATGTGAATAATAGAAATACTATTGTACAGTAACTACAGTGTACAATGACAGTTTTGAAAAAAAGTGGATAGGATTAATGAATTTGAAAAGTTAAAATAAGTGAAAACTCTTGTACAATAACAATAGTGTACAATGTCTGTTTGAAAAAAAGTAGATAGGATAAATGAATTTGAAAGATTAAAATAGGTGCTTAAAAATATGAACTCTTGATTACCAACAAATGATGGATGCCAAAATGATTTTTGGATTTTTTCCTATACTCCAGTATGGTTACCTTCTATAGTTAACTTTTTGGCCACTAGAGATCGCTCATATCCCTTCCCCCTTTCTTAACGGTCCTGTATTCAGTACCTGCTAGCCGTCAAATCCAACGGCCACGCTATCTATAATCGGTATGTCTCTTCTTTTATTTTATTTATTTTAAACTTTTCTCCTTATCGTTTCTCCAATTTTCATTTTTCCTATTATTTCCTCCGTATCATTTTGGTATCCATCATTTGTTGTCGTCATTTAGTTTAACTCCTCCTTTTGATTTTCCTTTATATTAGTATTTTGTACAGTACTATCCTTTCTGTACATTTATTTTCTATTTTTTATTTTATATGTGTTATTTATAATTTATCATCTCTGCTCATTTTCTTTATTTTATTAAATCTGTGTTACTTTATTATATCTGTCATTATTTTCATTTGCTTCTCATTATCAATAATTTGTCATATCTGTCTTTATCTTAATTTCATTATATCTGTCACTATTTCTATAATTATATCTGTCACTATTTCAATAATTTTGTTATATTTGGCTTTATCTTAATTTTATTATATCTGTCATATATTTTATATTTATATCATTATATCTGTCACTATTTTAATTCATTATTTTCACTATTTATTACACACACACATTATCACATTATCTGTCACTATTTCAATAATTACATCTGTCACTATTTCAATAATTTTGTTATATTTGGCTTTATCTTAATTTTTATTATATCTGTCACTTTTTTAATTCATTACTTTCACTATTTTAATTTTTTCATTACCATTAATTTTTTTAAATCTGTCTATATCTTTATTTTATTATAATCTGGCCCTTTTCTATCTTCATATCTGCCACTATTTTATTTTTCTACATTACTTGTCACCATATTATTGTTACTGTACATTTTTTATATTTTTTTGTTCTGTTTGTTTCTCTGTTAGCCCTGAAGATGACCTACACTGTAGGTCGAAACGTCGGCACATAATATAAGTTCATCACTTATTCTGTGTACTTATTGACTGCACCCCCCAACTATCTCCTTTACATTAGATCATCCAGTCAACTATTTTCATCTCATTCAGAAAAGAACATACTTTCAACGTCTATTTTCTATTCTATTTCTAAATGTAATGTGGTAAATTATTCTATTTTTTCTGGTGAAGGTATAGTTGACCAAAGATACATATATATATATATATATATATATATATATTTATATACAGGAAAAGTTGGTATATTTAGAATAGAATGGAAAAAAAACTTTATTCTGGGAACAAGTCACTTTAGAAATAACAAACATAATTTATATCTGGCCAGAAGGCTACATAATAATACAAATCATGAAGTAAACTGCTCACAAATTGAAGTGGACCACTTAAGAAAATGAAGATATTTTATAATTTAGCTAACTTTATTGATTTGAGGTTTTCCTCCATTTTAAAAAAACTATTTTATCAGCACTTTCACGGTGTTAAAGAGATAAAAACAAAAACAAAGTCTTAGTATCACTACTTAGAGCTGAGCTGCTTATTTTCCACTTGTGTTTAATACATTATTGCTCCAAACAGTTCACTAGACAGTGTTTAACAATGTCTTTACGATGACTTAGTGTTGAAGAACTCGAGAGGGCATTAGTACTTTTAGAGTTAGTTCATTCTCAACGTGATGTCGGTCGTAGGCTTCATTGCTCTCACACAGTCATTGGACGAACATGGTCTCGATACCAGGCAACAGATACTGCTCGGTACACACATGGAGGAGGCCGAGTTCGAAAAACTACCCTTCAGCAAGACCGATATCTCAAAACCCAAACCACTTGACTTATATTGTAATGGAGTAAATATTTTCTATTTTTTCTGGTGAAGGTATAGTTGACCAAAGAGATATATATAGAAAAAGTTGGGTTGGATGTAGGGTCAATAATAACACACCCAAAACAAAACATCTACAGAGATTCTCACCATCTGCACTCCTGATTACACTTCTTCGTTAAATATATAATACATATATTTTATATTTATATCATTATATCTGTCACTATTTTAATTCATTATTTTCACTATTTATTACACACACACATTATCACATTATCTGTCACTATTTCAATAATTACATCTGTCACTATTTCAATAATTTTGTTATATTTGGCTTTATCTTAATTTTTATTATATCTGTCACTTTTTTAATTCATTACTTTCACTATTTTAATTTTTTCATTACCATTAATTTTTTTAAATCTGTCTATATCTTTATTTTATTATAATCTGGCCCTTTTCTATCTTCATATCTGCCACTATTTTATTTTTCTACATTACTTGTCACCATATTATTGTTACTGTACATTTTTTATATTTTTTTGTTCTGTTTGTTTCTCTGTTAGCCCTGAAGATGACCTACACTGTAGGTCGAAACGTCGGCACATAATATAAGTTCATCACTTATTCTGTGTACTTATTGACTGCACCCCCCAACTATCTCCTTTACATTATGTTCTTTTCTATTTGTATCAACGCGTTTCTTATTGATGTTGAACCTCCTCGTTGAATTCTGGTAGGCTATCTCGCGGTCTTCTTATAGAGAGGATGGAGTGTTCCCATCAAGTGGAGATATAGGAGATTTATGGCCGAACAATAGATACAATGGTGAGAAATGGGTGGAACTATGGATTGTATTATTGTATTCCTTAATACATTGTTCTGTCAAGGTAGACCAGGTTCTTCTTGTTGATCTTACACCGCAGATCAACTAAAGTTTGATTCAATCGTTCGTTTAATCCGTTGGATGTGGGATTTTCAACGCATGTGAAAACGATCTGAGTCTTAACACTCTTCAAATACTTGAGGAAATCGGTTGAGTCAATGCCTGTATATTGGTCAGCCAGGAGAATTCAGACATTATTTCGTTTAACTGTGGGATCGAGTAAGTTTGTTTTGTTTTTTTGGTGGGCATAATTGCATTGCGACCATACTTGGTCTATTGTGCGCCCCTAAGTATGCGATTATTATAATCTTAACTTGGCTGAACCCACAAATTTTAGAATACTTGCAGGGTTGTTGATTAATTCGACCTGCCTAGGTTTAGTGACTGTCCTGACCAAAGATTGCAAACCGTAGGTCAGCAAACCTATCACATAGGCAGATAACATGATAGGGTGTTTCGTCCTCTGAACGACAATAGTGGCATGTGCGAAGCCCCTCCAGTCCTAGGCTGGACATATGGGCGTTGAGTCTACAATGACCCTTATATGCAGCTATGATTGTTTTTAATGCTTCCCTGTCCAGATCCCGAAGAGCATTACAAGTCTTCTCATCGGCATTGTCAAGGAATAATTTAGAATGTTTTAATCCTTTTTGCCCGCACCAATATTGGTGCGATTTCTAAAGGTAGATATCTTTTATTCTTCTCTTGGCGTAGCTGCGACTAATGCCGCATACTGGTTCGGGAGTACATGGAATGTTATCCGATCCCTGCCTGGCTAGCCTGTCAGCTTCTTCATTGCCCGGGATGCCAGAGTGTCCAGGAACCCACTCAATGCTAACCCTGTTATTCTCCGCCAGTTTGTTGAGAACTGTGTAGCTGTCCCAAACAATCTGTGAGTTTGTACTGTGCCCACTCAGTGCACCAATGGTAGTTTGGCTGTCTATAAAGAAGGTTATTCTTCTAGAAGGCATCCCCTCCTCCAGTAGTGACCGCACACAGTAGTTTTATGAAATCTTTAGCGGTTTGACTCTTTGTTGTTGAGATCCATGCATATCTTGTTGAGTGGTCTACGAGAATGTGCATGTACCGTTTGGAAGAGCGGTTCCCTCCGAAACCTACGACACTGTCAAGCGATATGATCTGGAAAGAATCTGTGGCTGGGTCGAGAGTGAGGATGGCATGGCTACAGTACTCAATACTCTTGCTGCTCCTACAGAAGTCATTAATTGCTTTATCTAGACCCTTAAAATAGTAATAGGGCCTGCCTGATAGTTGCTTTCATGTGAGATAGGCCGATGTGGCCATAATGTTGATGAATAATTTCTTTTCCAAATGCTTGGGATACAAAAATTCTTGATTTCTTCTTAATTTTTTAAAAATTATACCCTGCTTTGATTTTATCTGGTCAGTTGCTCTCAGCTCCAAAAAATTTTCGGCCTGATCTTTTTTTAATGGCTGACAAGTCTATTAAGTTGGCGATCTGGATTGGATCTTCATTCTCGAAGTATTCGAGGACTGGATTTCTGGAGAGCAGATCAGCCAGAACGTCTTCTTTTCCTTGTTTTTAGATAATATTAAAATATATTTATTTATTATTAAAAGATGTTTATTAGATTTGTCCTTAGGTTTTCTAAGGGCTTATGATCACAACAAACCGTGAAATGACGTCCAATTAAGTAGTATTGCCATATCTTAATCACATCTTAAATGGCTTTGTATTCTAAGTGAATAACATCTAAATGTTTCTCACATTCTGAAAGCTTCCGTGAGTAGTAAGCGACAGGATGAAGTAGACCATCTTCTTGTGGCTGCTTAGGGTTGCTCCAATGCCTTTGAAGTTCGCATAGGTCTCTATAAAGACAGGCTTCTTATTGTCTTATGTAGCCAAGATCGGGAAACTACACAAAAAATTTTTGATCATATTGTAAACTTGTTCACATTCATCTGACCACTCGAATTTAACATTTTTCTTCAATAAACAATGCAGTGGTTCCTGTTTGACAGCACTGTGTTTTGTGTGCCTGAAATAAAATTTTATGGAGCCTAAAATACTCCGAACACTTGACTTGTCTGAGAGTCTCTGGAGTTTCTGAATCAAAATCAAATTATCTTGGGCGGGTGACACTTTATTCTTCGAAAACTTGTGTCCTAGATACTTTACTGACTTCGCACCAAATAAACATTTTTCTAGTTTCAGTTTGAAACCTTCAGTGTTCATAACTTCTAAACACTTGTTAATATGCTGAAGATGATCTTTCCAGTCTCGAGAAAAATTTAAAATATGATCAATGTAATTGATGCAGAAATCGTCCAAGTTATTTCTTCTTATAATATTCGGCAATATTCTTTGGAATATAGCCGAAGCATTTTTAATGCCAAACGGAAGAATTTTAAACATAAAGTTTCCATATTTCTTAACAAAAGAGGTCTTTTCTCTATCTTGCTCATGAAGTGATATGAACCAAAATGCAGAATTGATGTCTAAAACGGTGAAGAACTCATAATTAGCTACTTTATCAATTACATCTTCAATAGTAGGAAATGGGAAACATTCAGGAACTACTAATTTGTTGAGCTTCCCGAAATCTATACAGAGTCGAGATTTCCTCTTCTCTTCTTTTTTGTAGGCCATTGTGACGGACGAAGCAAATGGGGAGTCTGATTCTTCGATGATCCCAGCTTCCAAGAGCCCTTTTATTTGGCTTCTTATTTCTTCGTAATTCGGGATAGAACGTTTGTAGGGGCGAGAAGTGACAAATTCATCTCTGAGTAGTTTTATTTCCACTTCTCGTGAGGGAACTTTTCTTTAGCAAATATGTGTTTGTATTTTTCAATTAGACGTAAAATCTCTTGTCTGTATTTCTCTTGTTTAATATGTTGTAATTTAACATCAAATTTAAGAAAGTTAACATTTTCATTGGAAGCACTTCCTAGATTCTTACAAGTAGTTGTAGTCTGCTTCAAATGAGAACCGAATGTCTCAATTTCATCAAATTTTTACAGTGTTAAATTTATGTTTCTATCACTATTAGAGAGATCTGGTGTGACCTTAGTGTCACTGGCCCGTTGCAAAATTCTCATCTTGTATTAATTTAAATTTCTTGATGGCATCTATACCTAATAATAAATCACAGGAGAAATTATTATTACTTGACTACATACGTTGTAATGTTATTAGTTATGTTTCCAATACGGAGACTAATTTTAGCCCAGGCTGAGGTGAAATTAAGTCCACTGATAGTTTTTAGGACCGCTGTTTGTTTAATTAAATTCAACTTCAGCAAATCAGCAAATCCTTGATTTATTAATGTTACATTAGAGCCACTATCATAAATAGCCTTAATTTTGATATTGTCATTTATAACAACATTTAGTATAATCAGCGGGTCTAACTTCGCCCGACTTTTTAGTTTAAATGCTCTGAATCAAGATCGATTTTGAATAAATTGAGATCAGTTGCATTTATTTTTGATTGATTACGAGTTTTATTTTTGTTACTACATTCAGATATTAAATGGTAACGATTGTGAAAACCGAGGGTTTCGCAGTGAGAACATGGTTTGAGCTGATAATCACTCTTTTGCTGGGGTTTGCTTTTTTTTAAGAATTTAATGTGGGATTTTCAATTGGTTTTGGACTTAATAGTTGTTTTTCTTTCTTCATTTTCATAAACACATCTTCTAATTTACTAAGTTCAGAGTATAATTTATCAAGAGTATAAATTTGTTCTCTATCAAGTTTCACCTGAGCTTCATTTGGCAAAGCGAAAACAATCTGGTTGATACGGGAGATCTCAGAGATCATGAGGGCACAGTCAATAAGGGATCTGCCTAAATATTTATAGCCGAAAGCTCTTTTCACTAGAGACCAGCTTTTATCAACAAAAATATTTAGAAAAGAGTCCTTTCAAATTCCCCAGGAATCGATCAGACCGATCTTCTTTAAATTATTCTCTTACCAATCTTTAAACGGACCATCAACAAGATAGAAACGTAACGCTTGAATTTTTAAATTATCAGATTTTATTTAAAATCTACAACATTCTTCTTTGAACCTACGAAGCCATTCTATAGGATCTGATTGTTTTTATCAAATTGTTCTAAAATTAACTTTTTTCAATATAATGTAGTTTAATTTTGTTTTGTTCTGAATTGAATTTTACTTGCATCTATAATAGTGTAATATGATCTTCTAATTATGACTGAGTATCTATAGGTTTCAAAGAAACTGTTTTTGGAAAACATTCCTCCAATGGTAACTCCCGAAAACAAATATTAGAAGATTCATCTAGATATTCTCTTTGAATATCATCATCCACCTTAACAGCTAATGTTCCGTAACCATAAACATTTTTAATAGCATACATAGCATTTAGTATTGGTTTCTTTCTTGTCAATTGAAATGAACAAAGTCTTCATCACTTCTCTTCACAATTTGAACAAATAATTGAGCTATTTTTTTACGTATTAAGGTCCTGTATTTAATTTCTATGAACTTTTTAAACATGATTTATTCAGTAAAAATAAAGAATTAAATTACACGTAAATTCAACGCTAAGTTAAGGCTAACATTTGTACATAACCAATGAAGGAGGTTTTTGAGATAAATAATAATACACAGATGATTGAAAGATAACACAATGTTGCTCAAGTAACCTTACATAGGTATGTATACACACACACACACACCAGCGAGTTGATATGTGCACAAATTTCACCAAAAGATATGATCGGAAAAAAATTATCACAAGAAAAATTGGATATGTGTTAGAACCTTTGCAAACATAAGTAGTGGGTTCAATAAGGTGAACATTGGTAATGCCAAGATCGGGTTGTGTATGGTGGAATATTGAAAGTGGTTTACAATATTGGTTTGTTCCTGATGATCGGACAGTGGTCTCAAACCCTTACTGTGAATAGCTAGACAGAGTAAATGAAGTTTTGAGTGCAAACCAAAATAGCTAAATTTGTTTACTTAAATTTTATGAACTCCTATATTAATTTTTATTGTGAAAAGTTCTTGTTTGTTTATTTAACATCACTTTATTCTGTTATGGCTATTAGGAGGTAGTTACAATGGGAGCTCTAAATTTTGCTTATCCAGGTTTAATTAGGATAGGGATTTTTAACGAGTACTGGATATTGTATAGGCTTAGGATCCCTGTTTAACTTCCCTTCTGAAGTATGGTATAACCAAGAATTTTGTTCTCCCTATAAAAAATCTCAGGGCCACCTGCTGGGCTACAAACCCACGATAAGTTCTTATTGCACTTAAAGGCCTAAAATTTATTCTGAAACTATTGCAATAATTTAAAACAGTGTTTATGGAAATCTTAAATAGATTTTTTACCATCTTGATTATTACTGTTATTAGCTTGTCCACTAAAAGTATAATATATTTATATTAATTTCATTATTATTTTGTAGTGCTTAAGGATCTTGGTTCCAGAATTGCTAAAACATATTATGAATTTTTGAATTAATGAGTATCATAATTTTATTTATTAGAATATATTTTCCTTTTTAAACAAAAATACATTAGATTTTAACGCTGTAGATTAATAACTTCTTTTTTATTTTTATTTTTACTTTTATTTAAAGATTTATCTCCTTGTAATGTTACCATTTAAAAGATATTTATAGAACACATAACATTATTTATAGAGCTTGTTGACTTTAAATCCCGAAGAGTCTCTGCTTTCCGTAAAAACCTAATTGACTTGGCTGAGTTAGAAATAAAACATGCAAAGGTAATGTTCTATTTTTATTTTCAGAAATTTTCATTTTAAAATCAATTGATGTACATAACCTGATTTTAATACATATATTTTTTCATATTTTCAGGCACAGATACAAATTTTGAAATCATCCATTACATCTCTTAAAAATGGAGAATAATCATTTTGCATGAGTTAACTGTTTTAAAAGACAATAAGTTATTCTATTCAATTATATATATATATATATATATATATATATATATATATATATACACATACATTCATACACATATACATGTATGCATTCCATTTATCTGTATAGTTTTCGTATATGAGTGTTATTCTAAAAAAAAATTATTTAATATAAATTTGTTTATTCTAGTTTGTTATCTTTATCTTAAAAAGTAAATCTTTTGATAATTAAGATTTAATTATCAACTTGATGATTGAATATTTATACGGAAATCATTTCACCTTTAAAGCTAATTTTATGTCAATTGTAGTTTTTCCAAATAATGCTGCAAACTTCTTGATGTTATGAATTATTTTGTTATTTGCATGCAATAATCAGGAAATCATGTGATAATTGTAAAAGTTGTATCTTATTTTGAAGGTTTATATGCCTTTGTTTAATAAATAATTATATGTTACTAGTTGTTTTTAAAAAAACTAAGATATTAATGCTGATATTTTAATTTGAACAGAAATCATCACACATTTATATCATTTTAGTTTTTTGTAATGGTATGATAGTCACACGGTTCACAGTAAGTACTTTTATACTTAGTACTAATTTTGGTACTTTTCCAATCTAAGGACGACCTACCCCAGCATGCTCCTCTGGCACTTACCTCAACTATTTGGACCCTGTCAGGTTATGCTGCCTGAAATATATTTGAAATAGTATTCTTTCATTATCATACAAGAGGATTCATAGGAAATGAAATAGGAGATGATATACAACTAAAATATGATTTTTTTTTTTTTATTGTTTTTAATTTTAGCTATTTTTCTTTTAAAGAGAAACGATTTGCCCGGGCAAATTATTATTTATGTTTCAAATTGAAATATTTAAAATGGAAAATAAATAATAAGATATAATAAAACATTTATTATAAACAATATTGATTAAGCACAACAATATCTAGCAACAATTATAAACAATATTAATTTTAATTATCTTGTTTTTGTAACTGGAGTGCATCTTTATTAGTCAATCATTCACGTGAGTAAATTAAAACCTTCTCCAGTCATATATTATTTTTCTTTATTCTAAAAACGTTTCAACAATTCCATGTCATTTTCAATTTACATCATTTTTAAGTCCTTCAACACTATTTAATTTTAAAAATATTCTCTAAAAAATTTTTTATATAATTTTGTGTATTTTCAACCTTTTTGGTTGATTGTCATATAATTTAAAACAAAGCTTAGAGTTATAGTGTACTCCATGGTCAATTAACAATTGATGTAAATTGAAAATGACATGGAATTGTTGAAACGTTTTTAGAATAAAGAAAAATAATATATGACTGGAAAAGGTTTTAATTTACTCACGTGAATGATTGACTAAAACAATATTAATTAAAAAGAACAATATGTTACAAAAATTATAAAGAATGTTCATTAAAGAGAACAATATTCAGTTGCAGTTTCATATTATGTCCCTTTCTACAAGACATTTTACGGGGAACGACGTTCCGCTCCTGTAGAAATAGCATAGCTGACTTTTGATCAATCACCTCGCGAAAAATCTTCATTAAATTCCAACTCATATTGTATAATTAATATGAAAACAAATAAACGTCCACTTGACACAAACAAAACAAAAAAGGACTAAGAAAGGTAACGACAACAGTAGCAGGTAGTTAAGGAAACTGACACTTGGGGCGCTGGGGTAGGTCGTCGTTAGATTGGAAGAGTACCCTAATTTTATTTATATAGAAAATTATACTTAGAAAGTATTATTAGTTATTATAGTTTGGATGATTGAACGAGGTATACAGGATAAGTTCCTGTTGCACTTGCAAAGATTATTATGCTCCACATTTCGTTCTTCCTTTATAATGTACTAATGACGAATGAGTGAATTTATTAACAGTGAGTCTAAGGACTTTGAATATAGCTTGGAAAGTTTATGCTTATATGGATAAGGAGGTCAAAACGGATTAGTTTTTTTTTTGTCGATCAGATGATCGATTAGTTATTAATGTCCAATGAAAGTCAGTCTTAAAAACTATTAAACAGAACTACAAGTTACATGACAAGCCTAACACTCTCTAAAGGCAGCTAACACTGACAGTAGACAAATTCTCATAGTTCTGGAGCTAACATATGTATGTATAGGAGACGTGGGAGGGATAATGGTGAATGTATCTGCTCAAACCCAGGAAGTTTGGCCAGCCTTGTCTTCCTGTAGCTGTGAACTCCTTCATAAGCAATTCCATAATTACTATGTTTACAAAACATACTGAACATGGTCAACACATTATAAGGCACTTTTCTTGTATTTTGTAATTTAATGGAGGACAAGAACTTCGATGAGTATTAGGAGTTAAATAGAATTGTCTAACCAAAATGGAGCTGCGTTTGTGACTAAACAGAAAGGGAACCGCTTAATTGGAATGACGTCCCTTAAGGTTGTTTTGAGCTCTATGGAATTAGCCAGCTGGTTTGGCCTCATATACTCAAGACTTGTTGAAACTACGGAAGACTGGCCAAGACGGATTCCATTGCTAACTAGTGGGATCATACCACCACAAGGTGTGATGATGATTTTCCTAAAAAATCCTGAGGAAACGCAATCAGCCGGCTGCCATTAGAAATTACATTTTGAGCAGCCAGGCAATAAAAAAAAGTTCCTGGATTTTTACTACATCAATGACATTCCATTTGTTCCTGTTTCCTCGAATCTAGATAAATGGAAAAAGTAATAAAAAAAAATGCGAAGTGGTACAAGCCGTTATAATTAATTATTTAGCCGTTTACTTTATAATCAGTCATTTGCCTATCAGCTAAGGGCAAGGAATGGGTCAAAGTCAGCCTTTGATATCAATATCCTCGGCGCATCTGAGCAGCTGCACTATTTGGTTAATTATTGTACTGCTAACTTGAATTTTGAAGCTCATAATGACATTCTCAAGCCTGATATTAAAAAGTCAGGCTAACGCATCTCCCTGGCTGACAGCCGTACCCGAGAAAATTTTTTCTGTTATTCCGGCTTGGACACAAAAACAATATTAATTACAAGGCATACTATAAAAAGACAACTGAAACACTAGAAAAGTTCTAGTTTTTTTTTGTTTTTTTTAACATACAAAAAATCAAGTGTTTTAGATATATTGTTATGATATGCGTTGTAAATAATATAGTTTTTATTTCCTGATTCTTCAACTTTATTATCAATGGTTCCTGCAATTTAAAATAAAATTTACGTTTTTCAAGGTCCAGATGATGCTGATTCAGAAGAAAATTGCAAAAAATACAGTCAAGTTGTGGGAAATGATTCGGAATAATATTAATATTATATCTATATGAAGGATACACCAAAAAGTTATTTTATTGGCAAAGTGACATATGCAAATCCCATGCGTACATCCCCTTCTGTGGCCTAACACCAGGAATTAGGATCATTCAGCATCTTAATGACTCAAAAACATACTCGTATTAAAATTGCAATTTGTCAGAAATGTTTTATGGGTGAAACCAAACAATATATAACCAATTAAAGGTGACATAAGATCTTGCGATCCTATAATAGAAAGAAAAATAGTGTTTCAGTTTGTTAAATGGCCATCAGATGGCTGTCTGTTTGATTGTCATGTTTAGCAAACTCTTAAAGGTATACATTAACACCATTTTGTCATAATTAATTTGGCAATATTATAATTAATAAGATAGAAGATGGAGAAATGCCAAAAGTACTCCCGACTATCCCGATTCATCAAAAAAAAAGAAGAGGGAGACCTAAGCTAAGGTGGCAGGTGATGCTCGAAACATCCTGGGAGTTAGGAACTGGATGGCATCGGCATAAGACTGTAACGTTTGGAGGAGGCATAGACCTGTGACCAGGTTGTAGCGTCGTTATAATAATAATAAGTACCAAGATCGCTCTCCATTCTCTTACTATTTATAATAAACATACTAACTTAAACAAACAAAAAGAAGGTACAAGAATACAAGTTTATATTGATTTAATGCCTTTATAACCGATTTTATACCTATTTGTTTTAGTTGATAGAAACTGATACCCTACAACAACAGATTCTTATGAATAGCAGTTTATGAGGGTACTTCAATCATCACTCCAATCCCCCTCCACTGCTGTGCAGTACAGGGCTTCCTTTTATCGATCTTGGTGTTCACCCAATGTGTCTTTCCTCCAATATAGCCCTCGCTTCCTGCCTACCTTCCAGGTGATTCATGGCCTTCTTCCATCCAATCATGTCTCATATGTCATCCTGAAAGTTCTTTTTGTATTCATCCTAAGTAGGTGCCGAAATCATCTAAATTTATTTTCTTCTAAATTGGTTTACTATACCTTTGACTTTATTTGTCACAATACGGATCCTGGTCTTCCTTTCAACCTTTCTCAGGTACCTCATCTCCATTGTCTGAATCTCCCTCCATAGAGTAATAAGGGATGGTCAATAACGCTGACTAGTAAAAGGACATCTTCAATTTCTTCTATTCAGAAATACTTTTCGGAGCAGTGGAGCATTCTTCCTGCTGCTTAGTCTTTGCCGCACCACTTAATCAATACAGCCGCTTTCATTAATTGAGGTGGCCACATCCCATTCCATGTTGAGATGGCAATATATATTCTGAATATGGAGTTCTGTCTCTTCAAAACATGTTGCACTAGATCTGTCTTTTTTTCTTACTGAACCGCTACATTCCAGCAATCAAACTTTTGTGGAAAAATTAAATGACGGGCTGAATTTAATGCTCTATCAGCTTGTATTAAGAAACAAAAAAAAATCCTTTATCGCAATGATTTTTTTTAACTTGAAATTTTTAATGGAATTCTTGTTTCTCTCGTCTCTATGACCTTATTTTTAGAAATATTGCTGTGAATTTTTTTATGACAGCAGATGTAACCTGAATTCCTAACAAGAAAAAAAATTTCAGTTTTAATGTATCCTCCAGGAGACAAATTACACCAATAGACTACTAAATGAAGATGATATACTAAAATATATTCTTTCACTTATGAGATGGGAGTTTTGTTATCATTGTAAAGAAAGAAGTGAAAATAGTGCTTAAATATGTTCTCAGAAACTTTTATTTTTCATATTCACATAAATTAAGAAACGTGGAGAAAATGGTCAGGATTAGGTCAATGAGTTGCAAATAAAAGCATATTTATGTAACAAGTATTTATTTAAAGCCAACAGTTCCGCCTGAATTTCAGGGCTGTGAAACAAAAACAATTATAAAATAACTACAAACGATACTATGCATGTTAATAATGATATTCAATAGGAATATTAAAATAATATAAAACAATTAATTTAATTATACACCTACCATAGGAATGATGAGGTGAGACAGAGCCACCTTTTGAGCTAATTTATGAAAAGAAAAGGGAAGCAAGCAATGATGTTCTGATACTCCTGTATGTTTTGTTTTGATAGACCTGTCTAATTTATTGTATAATTCTTTACGCATCAGAGTGTACCTTAGATTTTGTGACTGATATATTATGAATATAAAAGTTATGTTTTTATTTATATTATACCAAAAATAATTTTTGCTGCATTTCACTGGCTTCATGATTTTGACAAGTACAGACAAGGGGAAAAAATGTATTAGAAACTTCTGATTTCATTATACATCTATTTTATTGTAAATATTAATTACAAATTATAATTAATATTTTTTTTAAAAAAATTGTAGGGAATTGAATATTCTGTATTTTATTTTTATAATGTAAATTCTTCTGATCGAAAGTTGACGATGAAAAAGTTATTTATACTATTCTTATAATTACTAATCTCAAATTGATAGACTGCTCAAGTTCAAAAATTCCTCACGGGCTTTCTTTTATAAATTGAAGTAGTCTTTTTTTTTATTTTCATTTTGCTAATAATTGGAAACATTTATATTTTTTTTTTTGTTACGAATATAAGTAACATCTGTTGTCATTAAAATAGTCTGTAAATTATTACAGCAACTGAAGATAGGCGTGAAATGGATCATGCCGGAAAAACTGCAAAAAACTAAACAAAAAGAGATAAACAAATTTTCCTAAACCTATAAAAAATTAAATGGAGTTAATAGCCAGGTTCCTAAATTACATTCTTGAATTTATCATTTTAGTTCAATTAAATAGTTAAGAATTAGTAAAATGTTCATTTACTGTACAGAAAATTAATCAGAATAGGAAACTGGAACATGGAAGCCATTTTTTTTCTTAAAAAATGATTATGTTTAACATTAAACATTTTGAATTGATTAGAGGCATAGACAAATAAATTAATTAATTAAAATTTATAATTATATTTAAAACATTTATCCAGAATTATGAAATAAAAAAATTCCTGAAACTGGGAGTATAAAATACTAACAACGAATTAAATGAATAAATCAATGTAGAAAATTTAGTAGACTGGAACAGAAATAAATTATTGATCCCTATAAGATTTTCAGAATCTAAATAAATCATACTAATTTTTTTAGGCACCCCTGAGGTTCCCAATATTTTTCAAAGAGTATTTTGCTGAACCTCGTTCAAGAGGTTTAGGCTGTGAAGGATCTGGCTTCCAACCTAAAAAATAAATTATTTGAAAGGTAGCTGGTATTTTTCCTTCAGAACCATACAGTTGATTGTAAATTGCAGCGGCAGCCATAATTACTTCCCTGTTAAGATGTTTACAGCGATTCCAAGAACAATTATTTTCCCCCATACCTATAAGTAAGAGATTTTAAAAATTATCACAAAGAAACAATTAAAATGTACTAGCTTAGACACATGCATTAAAATTAATTTATCATAAACATTCATCTACGAAGTTATAAAAAAATATATAATAATGTAGCTAACTGGTATTTAAAGATTTTACCTATTTGTATTGTCGCTTCAGAATAAAACTACCTAATCTCAAAATTTCATTATTTCGATATTCCATCAATCACTGTGAATTTGATAAACAAAATAGCCAACCGCTATCTATAATACATAAAATATTTTTTAAAGAAAATTCACTAAAATCTGGCAAGTTTATGCTAATCAAGAATTCTGCTAATCTGTAAAGTCAAACACATTGCTGTATGTGTTTATATCGTTAAAAAAAAAAAATGAAATAAAATATCTATAAACTAATCAGAGCTGAGCTACTTCTTCAATATAGCGGCAAAATCATTCATCAATATTTAAACATAATAATGTCAAATGAATTAACAATTAATTGTATTTGTTTAATGAATAAACACACCCAGAGAGTCCAATGCACCCTACCATGGTATTAAAATTAGTACTTATCTCGCAAAATTTAAATTAAAAATTTATTATTCTTATTATTATTATTCTCTAACATAAATTAAAAATTGTTCATGATTCTTCTTACTAACATTAAAAGGAGAGTAAAAAAATACATCTAAACATAAATTAACTACGTAATTAAACTTTATAAGTAATAAATCATTTTTCACCTTTCAAATCCCAAATAAGTTCAAACATGGAAGGATAACCTATTACAAATTCATCTGTATCCATAGTTATAAGTGTAAAACCAGCTTGTGATAAGAGCCCTCCAATATCATTTATCATAGTAAATGGAGATATATGTGATGATAATCCTCCTAACCTTTCTGAATCTGCAAGCTGAAGAGATGACCTATAAGTTCACCATACATAAAAAAATTAATAAAACATTAAAAATGGCTTAAATTATATAATTTAATGGATACCATGTATGACTGCAAAAAAAATTATACATCCCATATTCATCAAATACATCATTGTTAAAGGATCATGTCAGATTTCTCTCTTCACATAATGTCTCAATTTATAATGCTCAATCAAACCTAACAGCAAATGCTTTTTTGGAAACTATGTTAAGCACCATTGTATGATACCTTCAATCTATATATATCAAGCTCAACTTATAATTTGAGGAAATGCTTCTTAAAAGCTGCAGCATTAGAAATTATGTTTCTTTCCAAAGTAGCAACATAAGCTGAAACTGCCACAAGTCAAAAAAATTAAAATCATCTCGCCTTTAAGTTTTTTTTTTTTCTCTAAAATTACTAGCTTTCCATAACATTGTGCATACCTATCATTATTACCTGCATTAGTGCATACCTGGTATTATTGACATTCCATCTGGAAATGGGATAATATTCTTTCCTTTTATTAACTACGAAATTCTTACTCAGGGAACCTCAAAACGTATATTTCAATACTTTACCTTCCTATTGTTTAAATATATAAATATATATAAATAAATAAATTGTTTTGTCATTGAACATAATTATGGAGGGCAGGATCAGCCTCTTTTACCAAACTGAAATATTCATATAGGAAATAAAAAATTTATATACATAGGATAATCAACTGAAACTTAATTACTCTGACACAGCAACTTCACATTTAAATGTTACTAAATAGATATAACATAAATTTATGCTATCCAAATATTTCAATTAAACATATCACAAACATCATTGCTACCATGACAATGATTCAAATCAGCTATCATTAGATACAGATATTTATCTCACTAGTTTTAAGAAGGCTAGACTAACTATAAGAGCATATTAGGATCATTTGGCAGGCATTCAAAAATATACCAAAATAAAATCAAAAACCGCAATCATACCATTTTTTTCACATGAATTAACTGAATCAATTAATTTTCTTTTGCAACGATTAAATGTAAAATATTAACCTAATAATCTCCGGATATGTGCAATTATAAATTATTTTTGGTATCTGTTCCGCAGGTGTCACTTTGAGTTTAGTTACTACAAGTTTTAACTTTTTAATTGTTTCTAAAAATACAAATTATCGTGAGCTTTAGTATGAAAAAGAGAATGTAATTATGGGCATTAAGTAAAATTTTGGTAATCATTTTATCAAGAAATAATAGTTTCAACTACTATTTCGAAGTATAGATGACATGTTTGTTCATTTTTTTTTTTTTTTTCAAACGTTCATTTTTTGATGAAATGATTACCGAAGTAAGTACTCCTTTTGATACTAAAGCTCACAATAACTTGCATTTTTGAAAAATATTAAAAGGAAAACTAATGAAAAGTTAACACTTGTGTCTCAACTCGAAACAACAACCTGTAGAACAATAATCTTATTTTCAACTAAACGAAAGGTCAAGTTTCATTACATACATACAAATATATACATATATTATGTGTACTTGTATGTAATGAAACTATTTAAATGTTAATCTGATTACCTCAGCTCATACAAAGTATCACCACCAAAAAGTGCTCCTAAAAAGGCACCATCATTTTTAAGACATTTTATCACTTGTTTGAAAGTACTTGGTAAATCATTAACCCAATGTAAAGATAAACTGGAAACAGCCAAATCTATGGTACTTTCTTTAAAAGGAAGATCTTCCTCATTTACAACTTGCTTTGTAACATTAACTTCAGCCTCAGGAAGAGAAGCTTGTTCAAGGGTTGAATTACACATATCACACATAGTTAGATTTTCAACACTATCTGCTAAAATATGTTTAGAAACATAACCTCTTCCACAGCCTAAATCAACTACATTTTTAAATTTCCTGTTAATATCGAAAATGCGATCAGCCACTCTCCACCCAACTTCTTCCTTCAGATAATCATACACTAAAACATTTTCATTGTTTGAGGCCCTAGATTTTTGCATTAGTTTAGCCTTCCTATCAAAAACATTTAATACATTCTGCCCATTTTTTATAGATGTGATAAAATGTCTTCTATGAATCAACAGTGAATATTTACAGATATTTAAATTCATCATCATCATCACCATGTTTTAATAAACAAAAAGAGTGCGCCAAAAATAAACATTGTTGCAACCGAGCATTTTCACTTCACGAGAATTACGCACCGGCTATTTTCGCTTCTCTACTATTTACCAGGACTGTACTAACGGTCAGTTGACTTATGGGTTGAAGTCAGTGCATGAGCATAAGGTGGTTGACTTATTTCTATCTTCGTGTTTGGGAAGATTAGAAAAGGCTTAGGCAAGGTAATCACGTTCGCGAACCAACGGCGCTCTGCGCTTTCTCATAATTGCGAACACTGCCGCTCAGAAAATGTTCCGCAACGTTCAGGTGAACCTTAAAAGTACAACATGCAATTTGAAAGCAGATTTCAGAAGCGAAAAAAAGTGAAATAAATTTTATTAAGAGAGAGGCAAACACGAATTACTGTTGGACCTAAATAAAGCGTTATAAATAACACCTTAAGAATAAAGCGGGCACTACAAAATTTTTCTGCGAATGTCTTCCTCCAACTTTGAAAAACTTTTTTACTTGGTGGGCCCACTTTTTAAAGAAAATAGACAAAATACATTCCTAAAGCAGAGCTGCATCTGCTCATGATAAACTCGCCTTGATTTTTAGCCACTGGTGATAATTTTACTAGTTTGAAATACTAATTTAAAATTTCGAAGAAAGCTATCAGCTAATATGTTCCTGAAACAATCACCTCTCCACTACAACTGGTGAGGTGTCTTGGTTTTAGTGCGTGGTAGAAACTGCACTGTTTCTTGGAAAATGGTTGTGCATGGATGTAATTTGTCCTTGATCACGCTCTACCGCCAAATTTTTCCTGCAATACTGAGTACCCACTTTATAGGGGCTGGGGAGTCTCAGGAGAGTTCCTAGATGCTATAGGATCCATCTCCGCCATTTTAACAGATGAAATAATAGTCCGCCAAGCTGATGGATTTGTATCCAGTACCTACGGCACGGAAACTCAGTGCTCTACCATTGAGCCACTCCGCCCTCTCATTTCAAAATACAATAAAAGATAATATTTTTTATTTAACCTAATCATTTTATTATTATATTAGATATTGTTAAAAAATAACAGACATTTTGAAACTATGAAACTGAATATTCTAATAACAATATTCAAAATATTTAAACATAGTCACTAACGTCAAAGGATGTATCATATTGTGAGTCAGACGAACTAGCTGGAGAGTCAACGTTTTGCGATATCCTGGCGGTAAAATAATCATGTCATTCCAAGCATCTTCTTTCAAATTCTTATAATTTAAATCTGTAAGATTCCAGAATGTTGAATATTTTTGCTAAAATCCTTTTAGAACTAGACATTTTTCCTCTGTCCACTCCAGTGCCCGATTTTGTTACACGTTACACAAGTGGTACGCCCTACGAACGCTCCTCTGATGCCTTCCATAAACCTACTGTGATGCCATTTGAATTCGCAGAAATATCTACAACTTTTGGAGCGCTTAAGAAGGTTTGTTTATTTGTTCATTTAACGTCACTTTTTGCTGCTTTCGCTAATCGGACGATGCTGCATTGGGAGTTCTAAATTCTGCCTATCCAGGTTTAATTAGGATAGGGGATTTTTAACGAGTACCTGACATCGTACAGGCTCGGGACCCCCGTTTAACGTCCCTTCCGTAGGATGACGTAACTAAGGATTTTTTACTCCCTTTAAAAAATTCTAGGGCCACCTGCCGGGCTACGAACCCGCGATGTTTGGCTTAGTGTTTTTTTATGTTAAAAAACACTAGACCACAAGTCGCTATGCCTAACTTGCAAAAATTGTCGAAAAGTTAACTCCAAATTGTCTACGAATCTGTTGTAAGGAACTTTCGGTGTTACCGTATCATCAGTCAGATTTTCAAGAATAATAGTGAGGACGACTTAACGAAACGACAAACTCTGTCAAAATTTTAATTTAAATTTCCATATCAACACAATACCTGTAGGCTGCTAGAAACATGATAGTATGAAGAAGGTTCACGAACTTCTTCACGCACGGAACCCAAAACTTATCCATTTTGTGCGCAGAAGGTTCGCGAAAATAGCGGATACCCGCCTTAACTGCATCAGCAATCTCCCCTCTGTTATTCCCCTTTTACCTAATTTAAAAAAATAAAACTCTTTCCTGGTGTCCGAAAAGAATCCATATATATTTCCGGTCTGCCAGTTGTTATCAATAGTTTGCAGTCTTTCTTTGAGGAATTCTCCTTTAGCTATTTTTAAAAATCTTGTTTGGCTTATATGTGTGTTGTGTTATATGTGTGTAATGGTATTGTATTTAATCACTCCATTCATCACTTTTGGGGAGCACTTGAATTATACAAGCACCAATGTGGATGTCATTACCGTTTTAAGTTAGTCCAATTTCATTAAGCTACTTTAATAGATGTGTCTGATTGTGTAAGATCATTAGCCCTGTGGACAACCTCCATTCTGGAGAACTAGGAGCTATGTTCTAATGAGGATGATACCCATGGTGGGTGGTCAGCCATGCATACCTTAGCCTGCTCATCAACTCCAGCACATTTTTAAACAAATCTAAGCTAATCTCTACTATCACAGCACTATCCCTAATAGTATAGTGTTGGAGAGCATGTTCTGCAATTCCACCTTGTATAACCATTTTTGAATGGTTCTTACTTTTTTGGAACGAATATTCTTCTCAATACCTTACTTTTGAAAAATAAGTTATTCATCACACAAAGTTTCAAATACATAGACATCAGTTGGAAGGTTTAAAGTTAAATAAATACTAATTTAAGTTTTGAGGAGAAAGTTGCAAGAATATGTCACAACCGAAAAATAACAAGAATTTCCTGTATTTTATCAAAATACAATTAATTGATTACACACTCTGACTATTTTCAAAATTTTAACTAATAAATATCAAAAAGCCTACTCCGAGTTTCTGTAAAAACAAGATGAAAGGATTGAAGAATAAATCGCCTCTGGATATTGCTAGAATATAGCTGTAAGTTGATTCAAAAGTACAGGAATATGTTCAGTGGCTGAAAATACAGTATTTTAAAATATAATGCCTTAACCAAAAGTGTAATTGAATTTTATAAGGTACTAACTTTTGCCCGCGACGATTTTGAACAAAAACTTAAGTTGAGTTTAAACAGAGAGTGAATTTTGAACCCCTTATTATTCACAATGACTTACAGCATTTATGAATTTAGCCAGCCCACCAATTCTTATCCATTTGTTGATCAATTTTAATAAAATGTCCTATTAAATATTAAATGGCATAGTAACAGAACTTTCAATGAGTTTTCGATTGAAATACACAATGCAATATACAAAACTGTAATCTTTTGAATTAAAATGTATACTCGTATGGTATTAGAGGTATCCATGGGATAAAAACCGTTTCTCCTCGACCACATCCTGTAGTTACAGTAGCTTCTATATTTTTGTGCAAAACTTTTACCTCCTGTCTATTCCTCTTGCACAATTTTGTAGGTTTTAAATTTGGAAGTAGTATTACATGTGCCCCAAAAATCCTTTCTTAGTGCGCGTTGGCCTTAAAAATGTACCTAATGCCCCAATTTCAAGTCTGTAGCTTATGCCGTTTTGGCTCTGTGATGGTCTGTCAGTCAGGACCAACTCTATTAAATATATATATATATATGCATATATAACGTAAGTGTCGTGACACGGATAATATTAAAAAAAAAGAGATTAAAAGGAACAAAATGAAACTCACTATTAGACTATTAAAACGATACTGATTTATTCTGTCTTATAATCCTGCTTTTATATCTTTTGCAAGGTTTATATTTACATTCATGGTATTAGCAATAATACTGTCCTAGTCCCACTTGTAACATATATATACATACATACACATAATATATATATATATATATATATATATATATATATATATATATATATATATATATATATATATATATATATATATATATATACACACATATATATATATCATATTACGATTTCCCCTATTTTACACTTAAAAAAACAAGTAATTCTTTATTTTTAATGTAGAAGCTAAATCGAAAATTTCATGGTGCTTGCTTTAAAAATGATGCATTTTTATTTCAAACGTTTTTCAACCTTTTCACCCTCTTAGAGGATGAATTTTCAAAAATCCTTTCTAAGAGGGAGTTTTGTAAATGACTAATATAGATTGCCCTTATGCAATAATTTGGCCTTAAAAAGTGTACCTACTGTCCAAATTTCAAGTTTTAGCTGCTGTTTTCGCTCTACGATGGTCTGTCAGTCAGGACAAACTCTTTTATAAATATAGATTAACAATTTATTTCATGGTGGAATTTTTCACAGAAAGCAATTTTTAAATGGGCATAGTTCTCAATTGTAATAGTTGTGTATAAAATTATTAAGGTGTTCATACTTTTGGTAGAATTGAAAATATTTCTCTGCATTAAAAAAAAAATAGTGTATATGTATTATACATCATTTTATTATATATCATATAAAAATAACTTATTATTTAAATTTTTAAATAATGACAATCGGAGTAAAACAAGAAGACTGTCCTAGGTTGGCGAGATTTTTCCTAAAAATGTTAAAATATTGACTTGATATTTAAATACTAATTCAGTAATGTTATTTATTACTGCTTATTTTATAGATATCATATATAATTATCTTGACTGAACCTTGGATTATCAATTGTGCTGTCAGCAGTTTGATTTCGGAATTCAGAACTATAATCAGGATTAGGAACATGAAACAACAAATCTAATTCTTGGTTGCTCCACAAAATGATTCTTCGAAATATCATTCGGAAGTTTAAAATGGGTTGAAAGGAGCTAAGTAAAGAGGAACTGATCAAATAATTGTGAATCGTTTGAGAATCAACATGTGAAATGTCACATTAAGACACATCTAAATAACAAAATTAAAATTTGTTTCCTTTATAAGGAAAAGATCATTGCTAATGTTATTAAAAATAAGTAAATAAATGGGGATTATTTTAATAATAAACCAATAATTGGCAATAAAACATATTGTATTTTTAATTATTCATAAAATATTTTATTTAAAAAAAGAAACATTCAATATATTTACATCTTTAAATTTGTTTTTTCAATATCATAACAATCTTTTAAACTTAATTTATCAACCAATGGTGTTTCTGACTGATCCAAAATTTCTGGGTGTGAATTCCAAAAGTCGTCTTTAATAATATCACAATGAAGTGGTAAAATAACAGATTTATGTTTATCAGTTCCTTTGCAACTTATACATTTCCTTACTAATGTAGTACCTTTTCTAAACATTTCTGGTTCATTGTTATAGTTTATATTGAAGTTCTTAAAAAGTAATTCATTTTTGTCTTTTGAAAATGTGCCTTGAAGTTTTTCTTCAGCCTTAAAATAAAAATAAATTAATACAAAAATTATGTGCAAGCAGTGTATAGAAAAATATTATGTACTGAAATGTGCAGTTAATGATGTGTGCAATAGAGATAAAGATGGTAATTTCCAATATGATTGAATTGAATGATTCCAGTATGACCAATATCATTGGAGGATCAATCCTCCTAATATATTCCAGGATCCGGCCAACTCTGGGAGGTAGGCAAATATAACAGCTGATAAGCTAGAGATGAAACCAACCACCTGAGAGTATATTTTTATTTGAGATGATGCTTAAGGAATAAATGGTATAAAGTAAAGGAGAAAAAATCCTTGGTTATCAGAAGGGACATTAAATGGGGATCCCGAGCGACTACAATGTCAGGTACTCATTTGAAATCCCTATCATAATTAAACCAGGATAGGCTAAATTTAGAGCTCCCAATTTAGCACCATCCGATCAGCCATAGCAGCATAATTTTATTTAATCTTCTCCTCTTCTACCGCCAACGGTGTGAGGATCCTTTCAATAGAGCCTGATCCATATATCCCTCTCCTGTACCAATCATCTTCTCCTTCTCCACTACAAACCCCTTCTGTCAAAAACCTCCTGGATTGCACGCTCCCAAGTCTTCCTTTCGGTTTCACACCCTCCACCTTCGTCTCATATACGGCCTCGCCATTCTGTTTTCCGTCATTCTGGAGATAATATCCCCAGCTGGCCGAAGTCCGATATTTGACAGTATTGTTATGTTTCGCACTCGGTCTCTTCTGTTCTTCCCTTCCATTCTTCTCAGATATCGCATTTCCATGGCTTGAAATGGGCTCTTGTGCTTTTTTGTTAGAGTCCAAGGTTCACTTGAATAGGTGAGAATCGGTAGGAAATTGTTTTTATAAACTACTTTTTTTGTGTTTTTTGACACTTCTTTTTTCCCGATGAATCCTTTCTCGAGGGAATTAAAACATCTGCAGGCAACTTTTATTCGTTACTTTATTTCACCATCTATCCAGCTATGTTCGTTAAGGTGTGCACAGAGATATTTAAAATCCCTTACTTGCTCTAACCTCGTGTTGTTTAGTCTTACGACTCGGTTCCCATGCTCGCTTTTTCTTCCTATTCTCATGATTTTGGTTTTTCCTGTATTTATTGTCATGTTAATCACGTCCAACTCTTCTTGTAGGATGCGTAAAATGAATTGGAGGTTCCTACAATTGTTTGCAAAAACAATTATGTTGTCGGCAAATGGGAGAATACAAAGGTGGGTTGGCCTAAGGTTTCTATACCCTAGATCGTACTGTTTCATTTTTGACTTAGTTCTTTTCAGGGTCGTATCCAGTGCCAAAATAAAAAGTAATGGGCTTAGGCTACATCCTTGTCTAATTCCCTAGGTTGTTACAAATTCCTGTGATGCCTCATTACATGTGCTCACAACATTTCTCAGTATATTAAAAAGACTTAGGATTCCTTTCTGGAGTCCCAGATTGACCTTTTTCTCCCTGACAGCCTTTATAATATCTTCCTTTCTGATCCTGTCGAAGGCCTTTGTAAGGTCGACAAAACAGGTAAAGACTTCCTTGTTCTTTTCTATGATCTTTTCAGATGTTTGTCTCAGTGTGAAGATAAGATCTTTGGTGCTTCTATTTCCTATGGATCCAAATTGTTCTTCCCCCAGCATTGGTTCTACTGCGTTCCTAAGACGTCTTCTAGTATTTTAGAGTATATTTTGCTGGGTACACTAAGAAGGGAGATTCCTCTATGGTTGTGGCAATCTCTTTTGTCTCCTTTCTTAAATATTGATATTATGGCAGAGATTTCCCAGTCTTTTGGCACTACTTTGTTCTTCCATACCAAGTTGAGGAGATGCTGAAACATCTTTTCTCCTGTGGTCCCTACGTATTTCATCATCTCTGGCGTGATGCCTGCAGCTTTTCCTAGATTGAGAGACGCTAATACTTCTGCTATTTCATCTTCGTTAATGAAGTCGTCTTCTTCCCAGCATGATTGTAGAAGATGGTTCAGTTCTGTTGCTTCCTGATGGCTGCTATCCATCTCCAGTAGCTCCCTGAAGTACTCGGCCCATCTGTTCATTATGTCTTTTGGGTTGCTGAGAACGTTCCCTTCTTTGTCCTTTATATGCTTTATTGCTGGCTCGCTCTCCTTACCCATAACCCGAAGAGCACTGTAGAACAGTTTTTGGTTTTCTCGGAAATTTTCTTCCATCTCTTTTCCGAATTCTTCTCAGGCCTTCCTTTTTGCAGCTGCGACGACATCTTTGTTCTTCCTTCTTTGTTCCTTATACAGATGGTAATCTACATCTGTGCTGGTGGTCAGATACTGCTTCCATCTGATCTTTTTCTTTTTTATTTCTTCCTCCACCTCCTCGGTCCACCAGGCAGTCCTTTTGGTTCTATTGCCGATCCTGATTTCTCCACAGTTGATTCTGCTGTGTCCATGATTATGTTCTTGAATGCTGCCCAACTTTCTTTCAACTGCTGGCTATCCCACTGATTATGCTTGAAATTTCCTTCATTTTCTTCTATTGCTTTTTGGTAGATCTCAGCAACTTCTGGTTCTTTGCAAAAAGCAAACTGGATCTTTTAGTTTGTATGATTTTATTTTGAACAAAGGTTTAGGGTTTTTTCCCGGTTTCTTTTGTTTTCCTTTAGCAATTTTCATGTCCAAGAAAGTAGGTAATGGTCACTGCCGATTTTGAACCCTCTTTTTGTTTTAACGTTCAGTAAGTTATTTCTTTGATCCCTAGGTTAGGTATAGGTTATTTCTTTGATTAGGAAATAATCAATAATCGACTTTTCTCTTCGACTCGGTTCGGGAGTATTTATGAACACTTTTGTGGGGGATAATACTGTTAAAAAATACTGGTGTTGATCATTTCATTTGCAAGGCAGAGGTTCAATATTCGTTCTCCGTTGTTATTTAGTTGATCTTCTCCATAAACTCCTAGCACGTCTTTGCATCTTTTTGCATCGTTCCCCACTCTTCCGTTGAGGTCTCCCATAATGGTAGGTATACCCTCACTGTCATCCAGCTCTCGCTGTAGTGTTTCAAAGAACGAATCCTTCTCGGAGACGATGGCATTATCGTTAGGTCCATATGCAATGAATAGGGTGTATAGTGCTTCTTCAGTTCTCAGCTTCACCAATAAGATTCTATCATTTATTCCATTCCAGTCTATCATCAGGTAAGAAATGTCCTTATGGAAAAGGCACTCCACTTCTTGCATGCTTCTGAGTAAATGAGTATGTGTTCTCCTACTTCTGTTTCTTCCGTTCCTTTTTTCTTGGTCTCTGTAATTCCCAATACGTCCACTTTTGCTTTCTTCATCTCTTCAGCCAATTCCAATTCTTTACACTTCAGCCCTTTAACGTTCCAAGTTCCCAATCCGCATTAGTAATTGTAAATTTAAGTTAAGCGAATCCATTATGCTTTGCTGTTAGGTGTTACAGCTGATAATGACTGCCATACTTTTATTGTAATTTTTAAATAATGATGGTTATTAACAATAACTAGTGATTAATTAGTACTAATCAAACCATGACTAAAATGAGTCTCTGACACAAAGGAATCTCAGCTCAATTTAATGCTTGATAAAGCAGATATAATAGTAGTAATAATATTTAGTTTATGTAATTGAACTAAAAATTATTATAATATATATAATTATTAGAATATATTAAACAAGGATGGTATATCCATTTTTAATATGTTAAAAATTTAAGTTAAACAAACTACTAAATCTTTAATATATCACAGGTAATAAAATATATTGAAATTTAAATTAATCACCTCAACTGGAGAAAGTCCCATTTTTAATACTAAAGACCAAAAACAAGTATTATACAGATTATTGACATGGACATCTGCTTGCCTCCAACTAAAATAGTCCCTCAAATTTTGGTCAGTTGGATATAGAACAATTCGAGCATCAAAAGCTGGGGCATAAATTAATTCTTTACTAGAAAAATATTTATTCCATAAGAAAACATATGATGATGAAAATATACTGTTGACTAAGGATAATATTTTATCTGATCTACGATTAAAAATATTAGTCTTCTTTTTAAACACAAAACTGAACTCATCACTGTGACCAAAAGCTAAATTAATATCAGAAAATTCTCTCAGCACATTAACTGCAGCATTTGTCATCAAATTTAAGCCATTGATATCATTTGGTTTTTCAAAATTATGTATTTCACTAAATTTATGAAAATTTTTTCCATCTATTCTAACAACAATCCAACAGTTCTTCAAACATTTGTTTTCTAGCTCAAAATAGCGAACATATTCGAATTTACTTTTGGCCATGACAAAACTTCAGGTAGAAGATATTAATATATAGAACTAGAACTCTTAATAGAAAATAAGAAAAATGATTAAAACAATTACAACATGGAGAAAAAAAGTGTTAGAGTAACGATGAAACAACAGACAAACTTTGAAATTGTAAATTGAAAGGGTACGGCGCACAACAGGTTAGATATATATTTACAACGACTTATAAATTGGAGAAAGAATGTCATCACAAACAAGAACTGATAACATAATTAAATAACAATAAACATTACAAATTATCGTAATTATCATGTGATTATAGATGGTTTTATGTTTTTAATGACACATATAGGAAAATAATGTGAGTTAAGGTTATATGTACTCTTGAGCTGGATATTTATTAAGTTTATGCACTTACCTCTTGAAGAAGCTGAGTTTAGAGCAATTTAATTCAACTTAAGTTTTTAAAAAATGGAATTTGACAAAGACGCTGATTGAAAAGTTAGAAGGTGACAATCACTAAAAATGAATTAAAATTATTTTTAAAACAATATGAGAAAAATTGATAGCTGAAATAGATAAATGTCATCCATACTCATAAAACTATTAGATAGTAATGAAGCGAAACCATGGTTACGAAGTATAATTTGCTTGCCAAATCGGTGATTTTTTCATTTGTCTATTTTGTTTACATTGTTAATAGCTAAAGGTAGTCCTACAGGAACTGCTGGAAATTGGTTTTACATCATAACTATTAAAGAAATTTGAGATTTCGAGATAATTGTCAAGATAATACATTGGCGTTGTTGGCGCTGGAGATATTCAAGAGGATATAGCAGAAAACAGAGGAATAAGAGAATTATTTTCAAGATAATGTGTGATTGTGCAATAATCTGGAGGTCAAGAACTCAAAGACCAGTTGTTTATAAGAGGTGATGTGAACTTGGTAACCATCTTATGACAAAGCCCCTATAGGTTGATGATTTGCGTGAATCCTTTATGTAATAAAATTCTTCAGAGGCCAATCGAGTTAGAGAGAAAAAAATTTGGAAATAGACTTAAGAACTTTGCGAATTAAGTAAAATCAAGATCAAGACGGTTTTAGGAAAGGCAAAAGAAACATTTCAGCTACGACAATAAGTTATAAGAAAATCGGTCACTCGAGCGCTCTTCTACATCACAGAAGTGAAACTTACAGAAAAGAATGACAAGAAAAATTAAATTAAATGAGGCTGTCTATAAATGATAGGAATTTTTTGGAGCTGTCAAAAACTTTACAGTTCCAAAAACAAAACAAAAAATTGTATTCATGTAAAATTTGTATTAAGAAAAAAATAATAATAAAAAAAAATGTATTCATACACAAGTGTCCTTCAGTCTGGTGAATACCATACTGGTTTACGAATGGTCCTTTTGGGAAGCGAAGGTGTTACTTGTTCTTGGACAGGATTGAGTTCTTCTTCCGCTTGGAAATCCTCTTGTCCAGTGCCTAATACTTCCTCAGGGCTAAGATCTTCTTGTTCGTTAAGACCCTCTTTAGGGGGGTCCGTCCACGGTTTAGTTCATTCGTTCTATGTCCTGGTCATCTTCTTCCGAAGTATCTTTATCACAACGTTTCGGAGAACCAATGGTATCATTCGTAACAGGCGCCTGACTTCTGGGGACGTCCATATCAGGCGAATGTTTTCCTTGGAGATATGGCCACAACAGGCTTAGGTTTCTCTTCCACAACAAGTTGTCTTCTGATCATAAAATATTATGACTGGAGAATGGTTTTTTTTGTTTTACTTCTTAGTTGTCTTCTGATTTGATAAGATAGGTCTGTGGTCCCAGGGTGTCTTGTACGCATCCTTTGATCCATTTTGGCTTGCTCGAGCGAAAATCCATTGCCCAAACCTGTTCTCCGACATGGAATAATTTCCGACGCTGGTCTCCATTTCTAATCATCTTTACATGATGGGTCTCCACGATTTCTTCAGGCGACCGCAGCCAAAGGTCAAAAATTGTTCTTGCTTTCTTTTTTAAATGTAGATTTACTGGAGATTCCTTAGTTGTCGCATGCTCCGTGTTTCCGTACAGTAACAAATGATCATTCATTGATCGGCACAGATTCTTCTCTTCAACTAAAGATTTCAAAATACATCTTTTAAAAAGTATAGGCAGCTGATTCGGCACTACCATTTGATTCCACCATTTTGGTGGAATGGGGCCCTTACCAAATGCTGAATCCCATATTTGTGCTACGGAACATTTGGCTCCATCAGAGGTTTGGGCTCGAGGTAACCCAAAGCGTAAGAGAGCTTAGACATAGCTTTTTCAGCCGTCATTGATAATACTAAAAAACCTTCGATCAATTTTGTTGTTGAAACCATGACAACAAAACAAGAAATTTTCTTATTTATAGGCCCAAAAAAATAAATTTGGATCCGGGATCCAAGGGATTTAAGGCTACGGATATGGCTGTAAAACTGCTTTATGTGGGGACGGTCGAAAATGGCAGCAGGTCTCACACGAGTTGGCACACTGCTCAATATCTATCCAGCGCTGGCCACCAAAACCAAATCGTTTTCTGTAAGGCTATAAATTTTCATTTTTCTCAGGAAGTGATCCTCCGTGCACCAAAATCCTAATAATCTGAGAGAGTACTAGATCAATCCTTGTTTCTTGGTGGATAGTTTGTCAGCTTATTCGAAAAGGCAAGTTTTCGTGAATGAAATTTAGATATGAAATAGTCAGTCAAACTACCTTTACCTTCAACCCTTAACAGATAATCAGCTCTATTTTCTTTAGATTTGATATATTTTATTTTATAACTATAATTTGAAATTAAATATTCCCATCTATAAATATGTCCAATTATATATGCCATTAAATAAGCAGCATAAATGGGAATGCCTTTCCATTCTCCAAAAAATAAAAGTAAGGGCCGGATTATCTGTCACAAGGGTAAACTCTTTTAGAAATAAATAATCTTTAAAATGTGTGATCCCAAATATAATAGCCCAAGCTTCTCTTTCGATGGTGGTATACTCTCGTTGGGCATCAGTCAACATTTTAGAAGCATATGTTATAGGGCGTCCATTATTTTTATCATCAATATGAGATAGAACTGATCCCACCGCTTTGGCTGATGCATCTAGTGTCAATTGTTAAGGTAAACTTGGGTCAGAATGTGCTAAGATCGGTTCAGAAGTTAAGATCTTTTTAATATTTTCAAGCGCTATCTGACAGCTTATAGTCCAGATAAATTTTATATATTTTTTTCCTAAACGGTATACAGGGTATAATATTTCAGAAGCATTATGAATAAACTTTAGATGAAACGTCACCATTCTGAGGAAAGATTTGAGATCAATGTCATCCTTAGGTGGTGGAGCATCTTTTATAGCTTTTATATGATTATCTGATAATCCTTTTTCATTCATCAAATTTATGCCCCAGATGTTCCATAGAATTGCACCCAAAAGAACATTTACTTGATTTAACTCTCAGGTTGGCTGAGTTAAGAATTTTGAGTACCTTGTCAAGCCTTTGGTTGTGCTCCTCTCTGGTCCTACCGCTGATGTCGTCCAGCAAAGATCCCACTTCCTGCAGTCCTCAGAGTGGATCGTCCACAATTTTCTAAAACTCTCCAGGTGCGCTAGTGATTCCGAAGCACAGTCGTGTGTACCTAAGCAAATCAACGTGAGTATTATTTGTAGTCAAAGGTTTTGAGTTATCTTCTAAAAGGAGTTGTTGGTAAGAGTCTTTCAAATCAATCTTTGAAAAGAATTTAGCTCCGCTAAAACTTGAGCATTTATGATCAAGCCTTAGATAAGGGTATTAGTTGTTCAACAGGACTGGATTTATTGTAAGGCGATAATCTCCGCGAATACGAGTTCTTCTATCACTTTTAAGAACTGGAACTATCGGAATGGCTCATTCGCTACACTCAACTTTTTCTAAAATACATTGGGTCAAGAAATCGGTTCAATTCATCTTCCACTTTACTCTTCAATAAAATAGGTAGTGATCTTGCTTTGAAAAATTTAGACTCGGTCCCCTCTTTAAGTCGCAAGGTAATTTTATAGTTGGAAAATGTACCTAAGGAAAGCTGAAATACCTTAGGGTACGTATTAATAATATAGTCAGGGTCTTATTACTATCAAAGTAATACCAAAATATCAATGTAAACAGTAGATAAATGTATAAAAAAAAGAATTGAGCGACCAAAGAAATCAGTATAACTTAAGAAGCTAACCAGTGTGTTGGTTCAAACTTCTTCCTTTTTTAATTTATTTGTCTCTACATCGCAAATAGATTACAAAAGAGGTCTTTCGTTTGACCTCTTGAGGGGTTGTATTTCTTCTTCTTTTTTTTTTTTTAATCATTAAAGAAAAATATTATTAGACAGGCGATATTTATTGCACCTCAGAAGGCGGCGAATGTCGCAGCGGAAATGCCCGTTATTCCTGAGGTACTCCAACTACAACATAATACATCAGTGGATACGGTTAAAAAGGCCTTTGGTCGAGCCAGATGGACACTTGAGTAAGATATGTTCCAAATGTTCAGGGACGTTAGGTCTCCGATCCAAACAAACGATCAAAATGCTGGGGTTCTGCTAGGCCGGTACAATCAGATAACTGAAAAAACAAGGGAGATAACGAGCACCGTGGAGGTTGAAGAAATGATGGAGTTTCTGTCTGTCAGACTAAAAGTTCAATTAGCTAAGGAGACGGGAAGAAGACAGGAGCTACCGACAGACCGGTAATTCTTGGAGTTTTTCAACATATGGTGGATGAGAAAAAGAGAACAAATTATTAGTGAAAGGAGGATGGAATATAGTTGTGGATAGGTGATTCCGCAGAACACCAGTAGGTTGGAGAAAAAAAGATACGGTATTCGGGACAAGGGAAGTCCAATGATGGTGGATAGCAGACCGAACAAGTTAGAAAGAAAATACCATAGATATGATAAAGCTGGTTACATAGTGGCATGGTCCCACCGCACGAGATGTTTCGAGGGTGGGACTATTACGATACAATACCAATTAGTCATTCGTCCAATTACTGTGACGAAGCGGCACCATTGGAGGTCAATACCCAGAGGTAGCGGAAAAGCATCGGGGGACGGGAAGGAGAGGCCCGGAACATCAAAAGGAGAACGCAGAGACCACGCGGAGCTGAGAAATGAAGGCAAGCAGCCATCTGGGGTGAGTATTCACAGAGAGGCGACCGCACACAGGTTTGTAATAATCTTATAGCTGGGGCGCAGTGTTTTGTAGACATGTGGAGTTCCAACACGATTGTAACTAGGGAAGCACTGGATAGGATGTATGGGACAGAGAGAGTACTCCAAGTTGCCACACGATACTGTCCTAGTCAAGGCCAAATTAAAAAATATTCTCGTCTTAAATGATTTATTGGATAAATATCAAAGCCCCACATAGGTTCCGCAAACAAACACCTACCCACTCTATATGTCTGTACGTATGTAGATATAACTACTGTAAAATCTTTCTGTTGTAATTGCATAATGTATTTTATGAAAAGAATACTACAGATAAATAGAGAAGCTGAGGCTTTCAATGACAGCAAGAAAACCTTGTCAAGAGAAACAGAAACTGTTATACCCCCTGGGTATATGATGGATAGACGACCGAGAAGTCGGTGGTAGGATTAATCTTGGGAATTTATGTTTTAATAGTTAAGAGTTAATGGAGTTATGCAGGCGATGATTGAACATTGAATCTTGGTTTCTTTTAGCCACAGATTATTGTCACTTGATGATTATTGATTATTTTGGCTGTTCGCAAATAAAGTAGTTAATAACTTGATCTAATTAATAATAATGTAGAAAAAGAGATTAATCGGAGTCTGATGTGTATTTCTTTTTTAATTGGGAAAGTTATGTGGAATTTGTGTTATGCTTAAGTTTGTTAACGCTTCGCTATCATCTACCTACGATTTCTGGATTATTTATCGATTAAAGCCTGAGATTGCATTGATTGTATAAGGTTTTAATGTTAAAATAGTTTATCGATGTCCCAAAGAATACTTCACTAAGTAGCAGATTCCAATCAAAGATAATAATTGCTATCAACTTGATCTTTTATTTCACTTTAATACAGTCATTAACTATGGCGGAATAATTTCATTAAAGGAGTGTTTGATTCAAATATACTTCTTCAGTTATGCTCTTTGCTGAAACCGGTAACCGTCGATCTCAGTTACTTTGTCAATTGGAACAAGAATTTTTATTCTTGTTAGAAACTATGGTTTTTTTTCAATTTATCTGAATATTAAATCTCAAATAATATCTTCATTGGTTTCATTGAGCTTTTTCTTCAACGGTTCTAATGGATAATAATGAAGAGTTACTCACGAGACATCGTAAGGAAAAAAAGGAACTTCAGGGTATTTATTATAGATGACCATTTTAAATATTATCTATTTCTTTCACATTAAATAGATACTTAAACAATATTTTATACTTGTGTATTAGGTAAAATTCAAGCTTTGAAAAAAACTGCAACCAAAGGAGATAAAAAGAAAAAGAAAGAAGTTTCAGATTTAATCTCTAAGATGGAAATGGAATTAGACATGAAACATTCTCAAGAACTGAGTACTTTCAGCCCTGATGCACCTGATACTGTAAGTAGAATTCACCATTTTTGCTTATTACATTTTAAATATAGGTTTTTTAAAAGAAGTATTTCTGTATGATAAGATTGATTATTTTGATAAGATAGTGTATTCACCCATATAAATACTTCAGTCAATATTATTGTGGCTCTTTGTTTACTTAATAATGCTTCATGAAAATTGAATGGAAAGTTTCTAGTTACTAAGAAAATGAATTAACTCAAAGTAATAGCCTATACTTTATTTCACATCTTTATTTTTTCTGATTTATTCTTATATAGGCATTATTAGCTGAAATGGTGCAAATAAGTGGAGTGAAGCATAGGATTGGACATTGTATTATTTTAACAGAATATAAATAAATTTCTTTTAAGGATATGATTAGTTACTTTTACAATTTAAACTTATTTGTTAAATATTGAAAAGGGAAAGGTAAAAAGTAATAAAATAAAATATCTGTCCCATATTTTCAATTTCTGTTTTAGTTTTGGATACTTAAGGGGTTTTCATTGGAATTTTTCGATTGTCTTGACACTTATTTGTTAAAATTAGATTAAATTTATTTTTTAATTGTTTAGTCTTTGTACTGATTTATTGGAGTATTGATTGCCATATATACATACAAATCACTTAAGAAAAACAGGGTTTATACAACATGATTAAAAATTAGTCTTTATATTCTAATTTTATTACTAAGTGCTAGTGCTCCTTACAGTCCAAATAATCAATTTCAAGTGTATAAATTATTATATAGGAAAATAAACTTAAATTTATTGGTGTGAAAGACTCATAAAGAAGTCCTTGGCCTGCTCAAAAGCTCTATCCCAATCCTTCAGATCGCCATCTTGAGCGATGGAGATCTTGCTCAGCCTCAGATCTTCACAGAGGGCATCCTTCCATCTAGCTTTGGGCCTTCCTCGAAGTCTTACTCCATCAGGATTTCCTTTATACAACTTTTTAGCTGTTCTTTCTTCGTCCATCCTAATTACATGGCCCAGCCACTTGATGTGTTGAATCCTTGATATCGTTAGGTCTCCGTATAACTCACTCAGCTCCTTGTTCCTTCTGATCCTAAGTTGTTAGTTTTCTCAAACTGGGCCGATTATTTGCCATAGAACTCTCCTTTCGAATCTATTCAGCTTTTCCATGCTGAATTTATTCAGTATGAAGGTTTCACCAGCATATGTCGCTACTGGCCTAATCATGGTTTTATATATCATCAGCTTGGACTTTAGGCTCAGGAGTTTTGAGATCTCAAAACATGCTTTATTAACTGATATTATCCTGACTATGATTTCCTCCTCCTCATCCAAATTCTCGTCTATAGGGGTTCCTAAATACTGCAAACTTGACACGCATTGGAAAGCGTATCTTCCAAACATGTAGCTATGAGGTGGTCGGTTTTGTTTACTAGTCTTTAATACCATGACCTTGGTTTTCTTCTCATTCACCTGTAGCCCATTTTTCCAGCTTCCACTTGCAGCCTCTCAAAAGCTTCTTTTAACAGAAAAAGCGCTCTTCCTACTAATACAAGGTCATCAGCATATGCAAGAGTACTCAGACTATATATAGTTTCAAACTTTATGTTATGTTTTAAGTATTGAAGTTACTTTTTTAAATATTTATGTTTATATTACCTAATGAATTTATATTAACAAGTGTTAAAATTACCATGTTAAATTATATTTGCAGCCCTGGTGATTAAAAGTTAAGTTGATTTTTGTCCAAAATGAGTTTACTGTATATAGGTTAGCGGAACCATGTCATTCTCGTAGTGTTTTAGTGGCTAAGCCAGGCATCGGATTGAAAAGGAGTACATTATAATATTGCTAGTATTATAACTCCATTACAAGGCAAAAATGATTCCGCTTCTGCAAAACAATGAACTCTCTCTGGATAAAATTTGACTTAACCACTTATTTACTGGAGCTGTAGATGGTATATCAAATAGCTACTGCTTGTCTAATGCAAGTATAATAAGACAGTGATATTCCATCTATGGCTGCTGGAATATCACTTAATGAATGTTGAAACAATGACATGGAGCAAAGAAAATTTCAAGATCGCTCCAATATATTATCATCAGCTATTGAAACACTTTGATCAATGTTGATGTTTCATTTGTAAAAAAAAGTTAATGTGTAGCTGATAGAAGTTCAATTATTTTAACTGAACCGATTGTCAATGATTCATTTCTTAAGATGATTGATTCTTGAGTGGCTTTGTTACTTTCCCTCTTCTTCTCTGTAAAATGTCTCTTCTATGACTATACTTACAGTCATAATTATTATGCAATCTAATCATGCCATTTTCTAGATTCTTTGTTTATTAATTCTATAAACATACTTTTTTTAATCAGGATAGGAATCTTTAATGACTATTTGACAATCTACAGGCTCAGGACGACCAATTTACCTTTCAAAGGATAGCATAACTAAGAATTTTTTACAGCCTTCAAAAATCTTAAGGCCATCTGCCGAGCTTTAAATCCATGATCATGGGTATAGATTATAATCTATATAATTATAGGTTTTAATTAGCTATTTATTGGACTCTGATAATAAAATGTCACTACACCACAGGTGACATTTATTATTATTGGCCAGGTGGTTAAATAATAATGTAGACTTCGTGTGAAGTTTTAAAAAAAAAATAATTTTTTTCTTTTTTTAAACTGGAATTTTTATTCTTCATTTATTTTGGGTAAGAGAAAATAAAAACCATTTTCCAGTTGTTAATTATTCAGTTATTTTCACTCCTTAGAGACGTTTCGACACTATGGTGTCATTCTCAATCCTTTCTTCTGCATTTTTTAACTTTAAGTAAATAAATTAACGATAATTACAATACTATAAATAATTTAACATAAATGTCCAAAGATAACACACTATAAGTATAAATACCTGGAAAGTCATACTTTTAAAAATTCTTAGGAGATCACTAGTCCTCCATGGTCAATAAATAATATTGCATTACAAAACCAAACTTTGATCTTTGAACCATCAGATCCTTTTTCTCATTTCTATGAGTCATTAGACTTTAGTATAAAATAACAAATTATGTTCTAACAGCACATCAACAAAATAATACAAAGTAAAAAGTAAAAAATAATTTTTTTTAATTTAATTTATTTATTTAATTATATATATATATATATATATATATATATATATATATATATATATATATATATATATATATATATATATATATATATATATATATATATATATATATATATATATATATATATATATATATATATATATATAATTAAAAAAATATTTTATCAAATCAATTAATTAATTATGAAATATATGGAAATTTTTTTATTTTTTAAATATCTACTTGTAGATTATATGGTCAGGTTATTATAATTATTATCTGATTTGTTTTCAAAGTATAAGTCATCTTATGATCTATTATTTTTTAATTTCAAAATTATGGATGAATATAATTTACTGATTTCTCCTGCTTCTTTTCTATCGTTTACAGCATTTTCCAATTTATCATTTATGAATAAAGCCTCTAAATTTTTTCTTTTAATAGTATTATCCTCTCTATGCAAAACTTTAGGCTTATCAAAGTCAAAAGTGTGTAATTCTTTTTTTAGTGTGCTAATAATGCGGTACTTGTTTTAGCTTTAGGTTTAATGTTATTTTGATGGTGATATATTCTGTTTTTTAAATGTGTACTTGTTTGTCCAATGTATATTCCATCACAATTATTACAAGTAAGTTGGTATATTAAATTTTTGTTTTCCATAATTGGTATCTTATCCTTTTGACTTGTTATAATGTTTTTGATTGGGTAGAAAACGATAGAAAAGAAGCAGGAGAAATCAGTAAATTATATTCATCCATAATTTTGAAATTAAAAAATAATAGATCATAAGATGACTTATACTTTGAAAACAAATCAGATAATAATTATAATAACCTGACCATATAACCTACTAGTAGATCTTTAAAAAATAAAAAAAAATTTCCATATATTTCATAATTAATTAATTGATTTGATAAAATATATATATATTTTTTAAATTATATATATATATAATTAAATAAATTAAATTTAAAAAATAATTTATAAAAAAATAATTATTTTTTACTTTTTACTTTGTATTATTTTGTTGATGTGCTGTTAGAACTTAATTTGTTATTTTATACTAAAGTCTAATGACTCATAGAAATGAGAAAAAGGATCTGATGGTTCAAAGATCAAAGTTTGGTTTTGTAATGCAATATTATTTATTGACCATGGAGGACTAGTGATCTAAGAATTTTTAAAAGTATGACTTTCCAGGTATTTATACTTATAATGTGTTATCTTTGGACATTTATGTTAAATTATTTATAGTATTGTAATTATCGTTAATTTATTTATTTAAAGTTAAAAAATGCAGGAGAAGAAAGGATTGAGAATGACACCATAGTGTCGAAACGTCTCTAAGGAGTGAAAATAACTGAATAAACAACAACTGGAAAATGGTTTTTATTTTCTCTTACCCAAAATAAAAAAAAAATAAATAAACAAATGTTTATAATGAATTGTCCTTTCTTCGTATCTAAGCCTCAATATTTTATTATTATCTTTCTTCACAATTCGATAAGATACTATTATGCCTAACAAGATATATCTGCAGCCCTTATGAATAAATGGTTAAGTCGAATCATGTTTTAAGTGAGTTAATTGTTTAGAGGGAAGCATAATTGTGTCTTTCTTTAGCTTGAAATGGAAGTATGTAACTAAAATAAAAACTTAAGGACTTCAAGACATGGATTTAGGCTCAACATGAGAAGAGAATAAGAAATATTGATACTATATGTGTTCTATTGTAACTCTGATTGCCATCAATGTAGGATTGCTAAACTTGGAAGTAATGAACACATAAGTAGTATTATAAATAAATGGTTAGGACGATGAATGAAATAATTATTATAGACAGGAGGAAAAGTGAGTAACCTTGGGGTATACTGCATCTAGTAGGAGAGAGGAAGCAGGTTTATTATGATTATACGTGGGTGAATCAAATATAAAGGAGACTTTTTGTCCTGGAAGCCCAGCGAAGGTGCAGGAACGTTCCCACGTTTAGGGGTGTTGGGTAGGGATGCCAGGAGTGGGGAAAGGAGGCGGGCGGATGCGCTCGAACTCACCAGTTACAGTCGTGACGATGTCTGAGCAGGATGTATCCCCCTCGATTGCGCAACGTATTATCATCAAATTTCTTGCTGCTGGAGGTGTAAAACCGGCTGAAATCTTGAGAAGGTTGACTGTACAGTTTGGGGAAGAGACACTTTCTCGTGCCAGAGTGTTTGCATGGCATAAACAGTTTGTGGAGGGTCGTGATCGTGTTCAGAATGAAAGCCATGACCGCAGACCCCGCTCCAGCATCACAGCAGACAACATCAGCCGTATTCGACAGCTTTTTGAAGGTGACAGACGTCTAACCACCAGTGCCAATGCAAGTGAGATTGGGATAAGCTATGGAAGCACTTTTTCCATACTCACAGAGGAGCTAGGGTTTAGTAAGGTGTGTGCCAGGTGGGTTCCTCGACTTCTCACAGCTGAGCAGAAGCTGAACCGTTGTCAGGTATGTGAAGGTCTTCTTGCAAGATTTCAGGCTGAGGGAGCCTCATTTCTCACTCACATTATCACCTGTGATGAAACTTGGGTGCACCATTACACCCCTGAATCAAAACAAGCGAGTATGGATTGGAGACTGAAAGGGGAACCTGGACCAGTGAAAGCCAAGTCACGGCTGTCAGCTGGGAAGGTTTTGGCTACCGTGTTTTTTGACCAGCGTGGCTTGCTGCATCTTGATTTTTTGCATGAACGCAGGACTATCAATGCCGCATACTACTGCGACATTTTGAATGAAGTCAGACTTGCATATTGCCGCAAAAGAAGGGATCTACCGTTGAGAGAAGTGATTCTTCTTCAGGACAATGCTCGCCCGCATACTGCGGCCCTGACGAGAGAAAAATTGGAGCAACTGGGCTGGGAGACGCTAGAACATCCTCCCTACAGTCCAGACTTATCACCATGTGACTTTCACCTGTTTGGCCCACTCAAGGAAGCTTTGGGAGGTCAGAGATTCGTCAGTGACGATGAGGTTGAAGCCTACGTGCTCAATTGGCTGAAGACCCAACCTACTTCATTCTATGAGGACTGGATTGGAAAATTACCTATGCGCTGGGAAAAATGTATTTCCAAATCAGGAGACTATGTAGAAAAATGAGGTGTACTTTTCTTTGTGTTCAAAGCAAAAATTAAAAAATAAGTCTCGTTTATATTTGATTCACCCACGTAACTGTCTAGGAAAGAGAAGAACCACACAAGAATATTATTTGAGATGGTGCAGTTTTAAAGTTTGGAAAGGTTAATATTTAACTGAACCAAAAGCTTTTGAGCCCCCCTTGCATCCTAGTGTGCTGACTTAATAGTTAAAATTATATCTATATCCTTTGTATAAGTATATCTTTAGCCTTCAATAGTTTCTCCATATTTCATTTCTGGGCACCAAGTCTAAAAAATATGCCATGAATATGTGCTTATCTCGCTCAGTTCATGCCTTTTCTGATATGCTTCTTTAGGCAAAAATGTGGTCTTATGTTGCCTTTCCAAGACGAAAACTCACCTGTTCATTTTCTGTTTTATTCTCGACCTTTGCCCTCATTTACTTTCCCAATATGCAGGTGTTAAGTTTTGTAAACTATAGAGAGCAAGCTTATAGGCCAATAGTTTTCACATTTGGTGGAGCTCACTTTTTTGTGAATAGGAATAAATTAAAATCCACTCTTCAATTTCTTGGTTATTACAAGAAATTATAATCGGGGGTTTGAAAGTTGAATAAAATCACAAATATAATAAATCAGGTAGGTTGTTTATGTTTTATTTACACACATTGAACTGCCAAAATTATTTGGAAAAAACATTTTTTAGGAGTCGAGCATCATGCTGCTGGCACTCCTCTAATCTCAAACACAGATTTCTGAGAACGCGTTGACACATTGTTCGTGAGATTGCTGTCATTTCTGTTGTAATATTCTGATTTGTCGGTTTGTTCTTGTATACCCTACTTTATATAGTCTGGGCTGCAATGTCGGGGAAAGGCATCATGATGCCTGTATTTCCATGAAGCGGCTAGCTCTCACTGTAAATAGTGAGCGTTATTGCGAAATGTTAAGAGGTTTTTTGGCCCAAGAACTTCAAGAGTTTCAAGGATATAACTCCAGAACATGGTTTCAGTAAGACTTGCCACTTGCCATACTGTTGACTTATCAATTGATACGGTAAACAAAACTTTCCCAAAAAAAAGTAATTTCTCGTATTACCACCATTAACTGGCCTCCCAGGAGTCCCGATCTCAGTCCTTTTGACTACTTTCTGTGAGGATACCTGAAAAGTAGGGTATACAAGAACTAACCGGCGAATCTAACGCAATTGAAGCAGCAAATCACAACAGAAATAGCAGCAATGATCATGATCAATGTGTCAACGTGTTCTTAGAAATCTGCGTTTGAGATTAGAGAAGTGCCAGCAGCGTAATGGTCGACACCTAGACAATTTTGTTTTTTCCAAATAATTTTCTAGAAGTACCCTAATTCTTGTTTTTAATTTAATTTAATCTAAGTATTTTTATTTCATAGACAAGTAAATTAAGTGAATCTGTCAATCATCTATCTCTGTCTGATAATGAAGACATTCTTGATGAAGTTCCTGGTTTAAAACAACACAGAATAAGCAAAGCCCAGAAAAGGCGTGAAAAGAAAGCTCTTCAGGTCAAAGAAAGAGACTTACGTATATTTGAACAAGAAGCCGAGAATGTTTATGGAGCTCGCACTATTGAATTGGAAACTATTAAAAACATATTAAAGGAAAGAGGCTTGATGATTTATGAAATACCATCTGATGGGAATTGGTATGTTTTATATGATTTATCTATGCTCCCTTGTTTTGTTTTATTTACTTTATATAACCAAATTAAAAATGTTCAATGAATAGTACCAAGACTGATTAAACACTCCTTTTTTATCATGTTATTTGTGTATATATATATATATATATATATATATATATATATATATATATATATATATATATATACACACACAACATGATAATATACAAAAATAATTATACATATATCAGGGTTTTATGATTTAAATAATTATTTACTATTGAATTTAATGACTCAATAAGTTAAAACATAGCTTTTTTTGATGGGTGCCAGAGAAAGAAGCCTGACTCTTGTGGTTATGTTATAGACTATGGAAAAATGAATAGGGATAACTATTGCTAATTTTGTGGTTTTTACTTTATCTAGCATTTTCACTAAAAACTGCTTTAATATTAATTAGAAATTATTATATGTTTTTACTTCAGGAAAATTTAATGAATAATAACAACACAAACACATCTATATTAATTTATAAGGAGCTAGTCCATATATGTAACTAAGTAGTTTTCAACAGCTATTACTCCTATAAAGGAATCTCATACCACAATTTAAATTTTTTCTAAAATTATCTTTAAATTAACAATATGCCAACTTTTTCAGTGAATTTCATGCCTTACTATAATGGTTAATGGCCCATTCATTGTTATTGAAATATACTTCACAAATATTAATTTTTCTGAACATTTTTAGTACGAAATCTCCAGAAAAAAATTTACTACCTTCTAGACTATCAGAGCTATATTAATCTTTGATCAGATGTTGTCTAAGAGCTAAAAACATGTTACAACTAGAAATTCTTCAAATCAATATATTACTGTGCTTTATGTAATATGTGTTTACAACCTTAAATACTTTCTCGCTGATCCAATTTAATTTCTTATAATAATGCTAGTAGTCTTTATTTTATTAAATATCAAATGCAAGAAAAGTTTTAAAATTTCTTGCAACAACAAAATTATTTCACATAGAAATGTAAATGTAGAAAAACCAAATAAACATAAAATTAACATAAATAAGAATTCTTGAATAAACCAGTAAAGGATTGAAAGATGAATTGTTAAAAGCATCAATGTTTTCATATGATTGTCCGTAGTTTATTTTCCCCTAAATTTTCTTCAAAGTTCAAAGTTTTATATGTGTGGTAGTTATATTTGACACAGTTTACTTTTTGAAATGTGTTAAACATTTAAAATCTTTTGGTTTATTATGATATTGTCCTAAAACTCTGTTCTCTGTTCAATATGGGATTTACTATACTTACCATTGAAGACCATTATAAATAAAGGAACATTCTGTATTGACATGAAATAACATAAGAGAAATCTTTAAGTTTCAGTGTTCTTTTATTACACAAACTTTTCGATGATTTCCAATATTTCAATATTGCTTGCTAAAAAAATTAATTTAATGTAACTTACTTTATATTTAATTTGTTAAGTTGGAACAATCTTTTTATTATTATAAGGTGCTCATGCATGTTGTATTTTAGTTTATATTGTGCCATCGACCATCAACTGAAAATATGCAATGGCAATGGCCTTGGAGTGACGGAACTGAGACTGAAGACAAGCACTGTCCTTCGAGAAAACAGCAATGAGTACTTACCGTTTTTATCACATCCAGACACTGGTGAAATGTTGACTCAAAATCAGTTCTATGATTACTGTGATCAAGTTGCACATACAACAGTGTGGGGTGGACAGGTTGAGGTATTAGTTATTTCATACATTTCTATTATATGACTATTATGTTGTTCCTGCACACTTTTTTTCGTAAGGTTTGTTACGAATTAGAGCTTTAAATTTATTTTTATTTTAAGGAACAGACCAGTATTTCATTTTGATTCAATAATGAATCTAAGAAATGTCATTTGGAGCTTTTCATTTTTTTTTCTTTTTTAAGGGGTTTTCCCTGATTTTCATAATAAAGTATGTTTTTATAAATAATTTAGAATGAAAAACCCACCCATCCGTTTTTGAAGTGTGTTAAAAATAGTAATTTCAATATTTTACTTACTCATTATTTTTAGGTCATTGCGTAGATTTCACTTCCTGAAATCTCAACAGTTAAAATTCATTATTTCGAGCTCCAAAAATACCTACTAACATAACTTCCATTTATTAAAAGTGAAAAAGTTAATTTTTTTCATACAAAGAATAGAGTTATTCGCTCCCTCATTATTGATTGGAGAAAAAAAAGGAGTACAATTTTCAGTTTTTATTTATATTTTTATTGTTGTAATTTGTTTAAACGTGAAAAAGAAAGAGCATGAAAACAGAAATCTTTTCTATTTCCCATTGAAAAATAATAGTTACTTTAAAAATCAACTATTTTATTGAAGGTAGGAAGTCAACAAGCGACTGAACTTCTTTCTGGAGGTCCAGAACTATTCAAGTGGCTATTCACTATTTTCCAACCGTGCTCTACCAATGATACCCTTCAATTTTCTTTGTCTATATGTTATTATAGTTTTCTCAAAAGCATATCCCCTTAAATAAAACTTCTTTAATGAGTTTGCCCTAATATTACCTGTAGTATTGATTTTATAATGTCATTGCTTATATTTTATTCATATAATTCATTATCCAAAGAATTATGAATTGTTTCTGCTGTTATATTTTCTATCATAAATTAGCGCTATTTGAATTTTAATAAAGATGCCTAAGTGAAACTAGATATATTTAATTTCTCTTTATTGATATTTTAGCTAAGAGCATTATCTGAAGCCTTGAAGTGTTGTGTTGAAGTTATTCAATCTGAAGGCCCATCTATGATAGTTGGAGAAGAACATTTGAAAGATGGAGGTTCAAAACTTATTCTTACTTATCATAGGCGTATGTACAGCCTTGGTGAACATTACAATTCTGTGCAACCTTTCTGCCAAGATGAAGAGGAGAAAATAGAATAAAATTATTCCTTTAAATTATTTTCGTGTTTGAATTTTGCTTTGTAGTTAAAATAATTTAAATTATACAACTTATATTGTATAAATATAAATTAAATATCATGTTTATTCTCACTTTTTTACCTTTAAAAATTAATCAAATCAAATTAAATCAATAAACAAAACAACTAAATAAATTCAATGAAGTACTTAGGCAAAACAAGAATGTTATCGGCAATAAATTAGGTATAAAAAATATTTTTATTGTAATCACGATGGGAGGTCTTCATTTGGTTTTCCCTTATTTACATCATCAGGCTTCATTGCTGGGAAAAACAGCACTTCCTAAAAATTAATGTATTTATGTAAATATAGTATGATAATTAAATACAAATTATATTAACTAGTACTATTTAATTTACTATAAAGTAAAATGGAAGAAGAAACATAATTAGAGTAACATAGGTTTAATTTTTCTAATTCCCAGCTAAGTTTCACTAGATAGAAGTGAAAAAGCTCAAAGGTGAAGTGGAAAGTTTTGGTAGATTACTTATATGTTGTAATCTTACTAGTAAAATAAATTTATTGCAATAAGAATGAATAGATTTTTAAATTTTTATATTCATAATGCTAAAGGTTCACTAAACATACTCTGCTGAACAACATCTTAACCAGTGCTACTTTATCCTCTTTCCGAGTAAATTTTTTGAAGGTTTAGTATCTACGCTGCTTGAAGCTTGTTAATAGTACTAGGTTGATTGGCCTCTAAAATTTCAACACCCCATAAAAAGAAGTCTGAGCAGTCACATTGGGAGAAAGAAGTGATTGATTTTTAAAAAATTATTATTATAAGTTACCGATGATCAATGTATGGTAAAAAAAAAAAGAAGTGTCTAGAAAAGTTAAGAATAACATATAAGATGGTATTTTATATTTATTATCCTACTAATATTATAAATGCGAAAGTTTGTATGTCTCTCTTTCACACAAAAACTAATTAACGGATTTGTTTGAACTTCAATCATCAACAGTTATAAACTTGAATAACACACAAGCAACAATTTATAATGATTTTGTGTAATTTGGCCAAAATATAACAATAAATATCATTAAAAAGTTCTAGGTTATTATAACACAAATCGCGTATGTAATCGCTGAAATTTAATTTAATTGTTAAACATTTTAAATATTGCTAGTGTTGCTATAGGGATCCCCCCCCCAAGTAGCCTCCTTAACCCTTTAGCGACCGAATACAGCCTGGTCAGAGCGGGCTGGCTGGACCGAGTGGTAGTAAAGTCAACCGTGCCCACTGAACCGATTAGTTTTTGACCCTGAAATCATGTTTTTTTACTTAACACTTTAACCGTATCACCTGCCTCTAAGACCGGACGGGAAATTTGGCTCTTCGAAATTGGCATCCCTGATGGTTTGTCCGCTTTCTCCCACTCAGTAGCTGTTCATTAGTTTCCCGCCAATTGTTATTTGTGACCTTCAGTTAGTTGTGTGCCGTCGTGCCGTGATACCATATTTTTGTTTTTGTTTACGGTCTCTCGTACCGGACGATACGGTTAGCGTTTGGTGAATCCCGGCCTGTGGTACCGGATGATACGGATTACGTTCGAAGTTTTACATACTATCATTGTAAATATTTTTGTAAATAGATTTTATTTTTTGTTCTACATAAATTTTGTTTGACATGGCTGATTCGCGGGATCTAAGAGTGAATGACGATGACTTTGGTGATCGTATTTTCCAACTTATTCACAACAATGTCGAGGAAGAAAGTGACGTAGATGTGGACGATTCAGATCAAGATCCGGATTATGTTTTTTCTGCTGACAGTGACACTAGTGCCGGGAGTAGTCTGGATGACAAACTCCAAATAGAGGATGAAGATGAAGTGCACTATATAGTGGAAAATTTTGTTCTTCCAGAGGGGGAGTCAGAATACTTTTGGGGTAAAGATGAGAGTATGTGACGCAAGAAAGAAGAAAACAAACAAAGACGAACGCCCCAACAGAACATTTTGAGAGGACCACTTCCCGGCCCGACACGAACAGCTCGAAACTTAGGCCACACTAGGCCGAACTTAGGCGAAACTTAGGCACCAGGTAAAATACAAGTATGGGAAAGTTATTTTACTGCTGAAATATTGAGTGAAATTTTAGTAAATACTAATAAAAAATTAGAGTCCTATCGAGCAAATCTGTCTGAAGATACCAACAAAAGTCAATACAAGGACACTGACATTTTGGAATTGCGGGCACTTTTAGGGCTAATTTTACTAAATTCTGTAACGAGATCTTCCAATGAGAATGTAAAATCTATTTTCAACAAGGACATCACCAGCAGGCCAGTTTTTAGGGCAACGATGCCATCTAAAAGGTTTGAAGTGTTGTTGGTTTGCTTACGGTTTGATGATGCGCAAACTAGGGAAATGAGAAAAAGTGACATATTTCAGCAATTCATAAACAATTGTAAAAGTTTGTTTCTACCTGGACCCAATGTCACCGTAGACGAAATGTTGGTTCCTTTTCGTGGCCGATGTCCGTTTTGGGTTTACATGCCCAAAAAGTATGGAATAAAAATCATGTGCTTGACAGATTCTTCATCATCATATTTAGTAAATGCCTACATATACGAAGGAAAAAATAGTGATAGCATCGGACTAAGCGCTGAAGAACAACAACTTAGCAAACCAACACAATCTGTTAATCGACTGTGCAAGGGGATTGAAAATACAAACAGGAATGTTACAGGGAATAACTATTTTACCTCTATTGAGTGTGTTGGAGATCGATCACTAACGTATGTGGGAACTATGAAAAAAAATAAAAGGGAAATACCTCCTGAATTCTTACCATCTAAAAACAGAAAAGTTGGGTCGATCCTATATGGATTTGCAGGCAATACAACTTTGCTTTCTGTTGTACCTAAAAAGAATAATTCGGTAATATTGGTGTCATCAATGCACCACAGTATTGAAACAGGGAACAGAAAAAACAAACCTGAAATGGTTTGTTACTACAATAAAACAAAAGCAGGGGTGGACTTGCTAGACATGAAATGTGCGATATATTCGTCCAGTCGAAGAACCAGAAGATGGCCCCTTGCAATATTCTATCAAATGTTGGATATTAGTTGCATCAACTCCTTCATCTTGTACCTTTCATTTCGAGGTAATCCTCTTGTGACTAGATACCTATTCGTACAAGACCTGGCACTGGAGCTCATAAAGCCACATATGACCAGACGGTTGGAAATACCAAACCTACCACGTGACATCAGGGCTACCATACAAGCATATGTTGGGAACGAAGATCCTCAAAACCCAGGTGGCTGCATCCCAAGTGACAAGCTAGAAAAAAGGAAAACCTGCTCCAAGTGTCCAGCATCAAAGGAGAGGAAGACAAATTATAAATGCATAAAATGTGACCAGCCAATATGCATGGAATGCAGCAGGAAAGTGTGTACTTCTTGTGCTACAAAGATTTGACTTTTGGACTAACAAAATCATTGTTCAGTCGATACCAATTTTAAAACACATTTGACTGTCCCTTATTCTGTAATAAAAATTGTTTTGAAAAAAAAAAAAAAAATAATAAATAAAATAAACAAGTTATTTACAAAAGATTTGTTTTCTATTCCCATGTATACAAATTATTTACAAAACTATACAAAGACAATCAAATTTAAGCACTGTAGTGAAGGAGGAAATAGAAGCTCTTCTGGCTGCAACACAACCGACTGTGGCCGTCTTCACTGACACCAGGCTTCAAGGTAACCCACCACGTCTTCGAGGCTACTCGTTAGTAACCGATGACATACACGACCCGCGCGGCGGCGTGATGATTGCGGTGAAGAATGGGACCCAGTGGAAGAAAAATCAGCCACGCGACGGTCCAAGTTCTGATGAAACAACCTACATATATCACTGGTTTCTACAGAAGACCGTTTGGATCTCTAAAGGAGTTCAAATCTTACCTTGAGGCCTGCGCAGTAAGGACCAATCACTGGCTTGTGGGAGATTTCAACGTCAAACATACGGCATGGCGCAACACCAAGAACAATAAGGCTGGCTCGATACTAACCAAAACAAGATACTGCATAGTACACCCGGACACACACACCTTCAGACACGTTGGAAACGGAGGCACTTCTACCTTGGACCTTCTTCTCACCAAACAACCTCACCGTATCACAAGCTGCTCAGCATTAAACTTCCTCTCATCCGATCACCGCCCAGTACTGTACACTTTAAACGGAAATAAAGAAGAACCGATGAGGGAAAAATTCAGATACCAAGAGGCTGATTGGAAGAAATACAAAGAAGACGTGTACAACAGCCTCCCAACCATTCCACAACTGACCACCACGGAACAGGTAGACAATTATTTGGAAACCTTCATAGAAACCATCACACAAGCAGCGACAGCATCCATTCCGAAATATAGGCCGGCACCACCACACCTCCGACCACCGCCACCACACATCCTAGCCCTTATAAAAAATCGCCACACTTTAAAAAATAAATGGTACAGAACCAAGGATAAAAACATAAAAATAGCAGTCAACGCCATCACTACCCAGATCAAAAACCTTCTACGACAATGGAAGACATCGATCTGGCATGATCAGCTCAGAGCAACGCATGGGGACGTACGCAAATTTTGGAAACTCACCAAAAGCGCTACGATGAAGTCCTCGACTATCAGAATACATGATGGCGACCGCCTCCTTACACCAGAGGAACAGGCAGAACTCCTAGCGGATCACTTAAATAGTGACATACTGTCCAGAACTGATACCAGTACACCTCCAACTATGGACAGGGGCACTAATTACATGTTTGTCAGCCCGAAATAGTTAAAGGCTAAACTGAGACGGTCAAACGGCAACCGCTCACCCGGTCATGAAGAAGTACAGACAATTCTTCTGAAGCAACTACCACGGAAAGGAATAGCACACCTCACGCATCTGTACAACTCATGCCTCCGACTGAGATACTTTCCTCAACAATGGAAACACGCCATCTTGTTCCCGCTACTAAAGCCGGCCAAAACAGGGGATAAAGCGGAACACTACAGGCCCATTAGTCTTCTACCGCACCTCGCAAAAACCTTCGAGAAAATTATCCTAAATTATCTTAAAAATTTCTGTGAGGAAAACTCTGTTATCCCCTACGAACAGACCGGCTTTCAAGCACACCTCAGCACTGAACACCACCTAATGAAAATCCAGACGGAAGTATGCAGAGACCTCAACAGAAATGCAGCAACAGCTATGATCTCAATAGACTGTACAAAGGCATTCGACTCCGTGTCTCATGGAATTCTTTGCCAGAAGCTTCTGGATCTCGAGTGCCCGGAACAGCTCTATAGCATCATAGCCTCATTTCTAAACCACCGGAGTCTGGCCGTACGCGTACGGGACAAACTATCGAGAAACATACAACTCACCTGTGGAGTTCCACAAGGAGCGGTACTATCCCCGACCCTTTTCTCCATCTATACTGCTGATATAGTGGGTAAAAACTACAAACGAGCAACTGTTGCCGTATACGCGGACGATATAGCCATCTATAGCAGCAGTATGAGCGCAAAATGGGCATTAAAACAAGCCGAAAGTACGTGCCAAGAAATAGTAGACAAATTGAGACACCTCAACATCCAGGTAAACCCAGCGAAGACGGACTGTGTAGTGTTTGCCATCCAAAAAGGGAAAAAAGGCCGTTTACCAAAAACTCTACAAGTGGCTAATACCACTATCAGCCCATCTAACTCCATAGTTTACCTCGGAATCAACAAAAAAAAAAAAAAAAAAAAAGCACTGTAGTTTCAAATTGTATATAATACTTGCATATATTAAACCATAATTTGAAATAAATCATGAAAAATACTGCAGGTCTCAGAGACCGGATGATACTGTTAGTGATCGAAAATTCATGATACGGTTAAGGTGTTAATTCCTTATAGTTTCCCGTCATCCTTTTTGATCCAGACTTGGAATGGTGAATGGACTGGCACTGGTGAATTTAAAAACATATTTTTAAAAAATATTTTTTTAATTACTGTAAATTAATTTTAATTATTTAAAAAATTATACAATTATATACTTTATTTTTTTGAAATGTCTATATACAAATTTATACATATACTTTTTTTTTTTTGAAATGTCTATATACAAATTTATACAATTCAAAATTCTTTTGAGTATGATAAATGCCGAAACACGACAGACACACTTTACGAAAAATAATATAGCCAAAAGTGAATTTGTACAACATCTGTTGTCAAGAAAAAGTATTTCAGCTTGTCATGCGGACACCTAGATGGCTCTAGGAACTAAACTACTATTGTAGCTCACGGTTTAGAAACGCCAGAGAAGCAAAACTATTATAATAGTCCATGGTCCGTGGAGCCCACCTGACACCGAACTATTAAAATAGTCCACGGTCCCCACGGCACAGCGGACTATTATAGTAGTTCACGGTCGCTAAAGGGTTAAAAATGCGAAAGTTTGTGAGGAGAGATGTATATTTGTTACTGCTTCATGCAAAAACTACTTAACGGATTTGGATGAAACTTTGCAGTAATATAGGTTATGCAGCTAAATTATAACACATCGATAAATTACCTACCTATGTACATTATTCTAATCCTTTAAGTTTTAATTTCTCTTTAAGACAAGTGAAACCGTTAGGCTAATCCTTTTCAATAAATTCAATAACATTGCATACAAATCCTTTACTGACCAAAATAACAGTACACGAAAGTAACTTCTGTTCGTCCCGTTTGTTAATCAGTGTCAATGTATTTTTCACAGCTGTGCTTTCAATGTGATATGGATAATCTCAAGCATGGGGAAGGACATAGCTACTTTTTATCAACACACCACACAGGCGAAGTTTATATAAAAATTTTAACCTGTACTGTAATTTTAAACTGTAACCTGATTGACTAATACACCCAGTGGTCAACGCACAGCAGAAACCACTGAACTTAGCATCTTGAAATTCGTAGATAGGTTCTTTGTGTAGCTTAAATGAGCACTAAGAAAGGAATTTGGACAATTCCACCCCCAAGGGTTCTTCCCGTAATATAATAGGGGTTCGAAGATTGTATGGAATCCATCAGTTTTGAAGTTAGACATCTGAAATTTCGGAGTAACTTATAGTTACAAAAAATTTATTTAAAATGATCTGTCATGAAAATTTATGTGACAGACTCAATTCCACGCGAGCAAAGGGCAAAAGCTGGTATTGTATATTATATATATATATTATATACTTATAAAATGCCAACGTTTCTCTCATTACATATTAAGTTTTATCTTTTTGACCCTGATGAAGACTTGTAATATGGGTTTAAAAATTTTCATGTTATAAATAGGTGCTATTGTTTTATGCATCTTGAAGGACATTCAGATCTCAAAACTAGCAAAATACTCAAAGCTGAAAAATAAACAAAATGCCACCTTTGGGACATTTTATTTTTGATACATTGATTTACCCCAGACCTTACTAGTAACTTGATTAAATAAGGCAATCTGAACATACATATTTTTCAACCAATTGCAAGCAAGCCCCTGTTATAAGTGATGTTATTGAGCTTTGGTTATTTTATATTATTATGATATTTCAAATAAATAGTTCCAGCTATTCCTTTCTACATTCATGCTTTACTTGCATGAATGACATCTTTTTCGAGGTGGATGTTAAAGAGGAGGCATGCTAAGGCATCTCCTTGTCTCACCCCTCTTATTGCCGGAAAACTCTCTGATTGCTTTCTTTGAACTTGAAGCATTTGATTCCCATCATGCTCATTCTGACCAACCAAACAAGTTTAGAGAGTTACATTACGTTCCACGAGGGCCTTGCACAGTTAAACCTGGTCAATGCTGTCATATGCAGAACTAAAATCAACTAACAGATAAAAATCCATATTTTCTACCTTTTTCCAAAATTTAATAAAGAATGAAAATATGTTCTGTTGTTGACTTTCCATACTGATAACATCCAATTTCCAGCTCAGCAAGTGGGAGGAGGCACTGTAAGAATATACTTGATAATACTATGAAAGCACTTGGGATGAGGGATATTCCCCAATAGTTATCACACTTCGACATATCCCCTTTTTTATGCATAGGGCATATTAAAAGTTTTCTTCCACTACTCATGCATGCACTCTTCAACCCACACATTCAAGATTAAATTGTGAAGGGATCTGACCAGTGACTAAAGGCTAAAGACGACTAAAAGATGCCATCAATACCTGGAACTTTATTGTTCTTGAGTCCATCGATTGCCTGGACGACTTTCTCATCCGGAGACTCAGGTCTAGGTCTTCTTCCAGTGGTATTGTAGCAGCCTGTTCTCCATGTCACCCTCTTCATTTAACAGGCATAGGATTTCCCTTTTCCGTTCCTCCATGCAGGATTCAGCATCTGTCTGGAGGACTACATTGTTGTTTTAGAACATAAAGGGGATTTTTTGAAAGGCTTTCGACTTCTGTTGGCAACCTGGTAAAGTTTTGGGCATTTTTTTCTGTCATAGACTTCTCCATTTCTGTTAGTCCAATGCAATCCAGCAGTGCTTGTGCTGCCTCTTCTTTTTATAATTAAGTCTCTTATCAAATTTTCTCTTCTTTCTCTTATATTCTCCTGCTATGCACCGTATCCTTCTGCTGACCATGGCCTTGTATTCTTGTTCTTTGTGGCAGCTTTACACTCATCAAACCAGGACAAGACGATGTAACCCCTGAAATGCTTAAATATATGGCAGAAAGAGGGAAAGAGATTTTATTTCACCAGGTAAATTTGGTACGGAAAAAGCAGAGAATCCCAAGAGGCTGGGAAGTTGCCACTTTAATTCCAATATTCAAAAAATGTGACAATAGAGTGTCTGAATCATTGGAGTATATCTCTTTTACACATTCTCAGTAAAATAAACTCCAAGTTCTTGGAGAAAAGGCTAAGACAAAATGTGGAACCACAACTACAGGAGGAACAATATGGTTTTAGAGAAAAAAGGAGCACACAAGATTTAATCTTCACTTTGAGAAGATCACTGAAAAAGTATTTGAAAAATGTAAGGAGCTAACTGTGTACTTCGTAGATCTCAAAAAAGCATTTGACAGAATAAAGCAAGAGGACATCCATAACGCTCTAACAGAGAGGCATTAACAAAGAATTAATGTTGGCAATAATGAGCCTCTATTGGAACACCTGAAATGTGAGGATATCAAATTGTTACTCCAAGAGTTCAGAGCCAAACTTGGTATAAGACAGGGTTGCGGCTTGGGCCTTCTTCTTTTTATTCTGGTCCTTGATTCTGCTATATCTCAAGCCAAATCCCGGATGAGAAGTTTCCAGTTAGGGTTTAGATACTTGGATGAAGCTACCTACTCCTTGATGGCCTTTGTCGACAATATAGTAATCCTTGCCAACAATAATAGAGATGTACACAATATCAGGGTTTCTCAAAATAAATGAGATAAAATCAACATAGAAATAAACCCTGATAAAACAAAGGTAATGAGAATTGACAGGGTGCCTCAGCGAAAAATGAGAGTGATAAGAATCAAGGACAAGCCCATTGAGTAGGTGAGAAACTTTAAATATCTGAGCATACCTTGGTGAGAATGGAGTCATGGACAATGAAATAATCCTGGAGTGTTAACTCAGCTAGTAAATTGCTAAGCTTCGGAATCTTGGACATTAACCACCAAACATACAATAAGTATCCGGGCTTCAGAAATGAGATTCCTTAAGAAAATAGAGGAGAAAACAAGACGAGACCTAGTACACAACTCGATCATTAGATCAAGCCTCAGAGTGGAACATGCAGAAAAAGTCATTGAAGAAAACAATTTAAGATGGCTTGGACATGTTTTAAGAATGGAAAACAGGCTGGCCAAAATGGCATACGAGGCTAAGGTTGATGGAAGAAAGTCCAGAGGAATACTCCAAAATACCTGGGAAGATGGTTTTAAGGAAAGCTAAGCAAATAGAAGAAGAGAAATGGTAGAGGATCGTACAGTGTGATCTGGGCTATACAGAAGGAAACCTCACATTGCATGAGCGGTAGAGAGAATGGATTATGATGACCAAACCACAGTACTCGAGGTTCTATTCCAGATGTTCTTAGAACTGCATTAGCTATTCATGTAATAGCAGAAGAGCATATCTCCCAATCTTCTTTCATATCTTCCCTTATGTGGCTTGTAGTGAGGTTCTGGTCCAGTATTGATACATATCTCTGTAGGTTTTTTTTGTCTCTGGATCTTTCATTTTCTTCATACCCTAGTGCTTGTCCGTGGTGGGCATTGGATTTTTCTTCTTGCTATGACTGTTGCTATGCTAAGAAAGTGGCCAGAGTCAACGTTAGCCTTTATGAAGACACGGACGTTTGTGATGGAGCTGATATGCCTTCCACTAGCAAGAATGTGGTCAATCTGGTCAACATTCTTGTCATCTGGGGATTTCCGTGTCCCTTTATGTATATCTTTGTGAGTAAATATAGTATATAGTTGTGAATTATGCACAATTAAAAATGACCATATATGATCAATGCCCTTGGATCAATGCTAGCTGATAACAGCAGATTTTTTAAATAAAGCCATCATATGGTCTTAAACAACTTTTTTTAGTAATCATTAAAAACAATGCAACTGGAGTTGAGACTCAGAAGTATTTTAACTGCTCCCTACTCCTCATTCTACTGTTCAGTAACTTAGTTCATTTACATCCTGGAAATCGGTGTGTCTGCTATAAATGAAAATGTAAACAAGGATAAGATCTAGATTAAAGGCAGAAAACAAAGCATACTTTTCTCTGCTTAATCTATTAAGAAGTAGGCTTGTGGACAGGTTCAAAAGAAAAATCCTCAGACTGATATTCAGTTCGGTGGGAGAAGTTGAAAGATGGAGAATAAGGACTAACAGTGAAGTATATCAGACTTGTTGAGCAGGCCAAGAACAGCTACAGGCATCGTATCATGCCAATAGAAGAAGAAATCAGTGTGAATAATTAATTAAAATACCTAATTATTATACTTAGGGTTGCATTTATATCTCATAATTAGTAATAGAAAATTATTAAGGACGGTTTACCTTAATATTATTGGAATCCGTAAGAAACATTGTAAGACGGTCAATACCAATTCCCCAACCTCCAGTAGGAGGTAGTCCATATTCCAATGCAGTGCAAAAGTTCTCATCAATAAGTTGAGCTTCATCATCTCCAGCAGCTTTGTCCTATGGCCAATGATCAAGTATTATTTTTATATCTTACTTGTATCCTATAAATATGTATATGTACATAAACAAATAAAAATTAGAGTCCAGCGTTGGTTAGCAACAGATCAAGAAATTAATTTTTCTTTAGTCTTTTATTGTGCTAGAGCGCAGACTAGTAAGTTAAAACAGTGAATGTTCAGTCCAGGATGTTCACTTTTTTTTTGTCAGTTTAAAACCACTGTTAAGCAATTTATATATACATATAAAATTTCTGTTTTAAAAAGAGAGAACTTTTTATGTCTATTAGTAACCGATAAATAAAATTTGAAAACAACATTTTATTTATATTCCAAAACAAAAATAGCCATTTTGTAAATTTATTTCTGCTAATATTATGGAGACTGTTCTAACTTCAGAGATTATTATTATACATTACTTTAAGGTCAGTATAACTAACTAGCTATTTCATGTGTGGTGATAAGATTTTTATATTAAATAGTGGCTGATATATTGTAGCTTTAAACTGATATTTCATTATTCTGACAATAAGAATTGCTATTTTGTAACTTTGTTTTGGAAAATATTTTCCAACAGAGAAATCATTATAAATGACTTTAAGTCCTGTTGGTTAATATAAGATCAAGAACGAAAGTATATGAAGGTCATGATGTAGGATTTTATTGAAAAACGGAAATCACTTCCCTTCGATCCATTAAATGAACTTAAGATATAAATATACATGTATTTATATAGCAGCATATGATAATCATTGTTTTTAAATATTAATACCTTAGCTTGGTCTTCAAATCTATCTCGTTGCACCATTGGATCGTTTAATTCAGTGTAAGCATTACAAATTTCCTTTTTCATCACAAATAGTTCAAATCTCTCAGTTAAACCAGGAACTGAACGATGCCATTTAGCAAGAGGAGACATTATTTGAGGATGCTCCATTATAAAGGTAGGATCAATACACTTCTCCTCCAAATATTCTCCAACTAACTATAAAAAAAGAAGAGAAAAAATAGTTAAAAATCCTGTTTTTATCAATCAAGCAATTCTTCATTATATAACTATTTAATTATAACATATTTTTAATGCTTTCTCCTATATAATATTTTTGACTTATATAATTAAAACATGATGTATCAATTTGTAAGTAAGAATTATTATTCCACTTTGAAAAAATCAAAATAAGTAATGTGGACCACATGAATTACTTGTAAGCCCCTATAACTTGGTAGCTCATAAAGTAGTCCTGAATGAAATTAAATTTTGTGTGAACCACATTAAGTATTATTAGATTAGCATTCATTACTTATTACTCAGTACAGAAAAAAATATGTAAAATTTCTAAAGAAAAACTCACATTTAGTGATTTTTTACTCAATTTCTATAACACCTTACCAGGTGTCACAAACACCTCACTTGGTGGGTAAATGAATACAGTAACAGGAGGCTATAGGGAGAGATGGATGCAGGTGTCTCCCTTACTGTCTGAGGAATTAACAAGCCTTTTTACCCTTAGGCCACTGAGGTGAGCTCTGGACCTCATGTGTTCTCTGGGCTGGACCTTAATGTGGCACAAAATAGAATCCAAGAAAGCCAAGGCCCTTCTGAGCACTGCAACCATGCTTGAAACAATGGTACCGCTCCAAGAGCTGACTGATGAGACTGAGGAGTTCTCCAGAGTGCCAGCCGTCCAGTCAGTTCTTCGCAATAAGAAGGCTCCCGATGAGTCAAAGCCCACAACGTCATCCCTGGTGCCCGTAGAACTGTGGCAAGGAAAGCAAGGTTTCCTAGGAAACCGGTGGTTGATAATGTGATTCATATGGGGGTTATGGATGTAAAGAAATGGTAGCAGTGTGACGAAGCTGCCCCAAAGTTCTACAGCTGGTTCTGCCAGAACATTAGAGATGTTATGAAGCGTATCAAAATTGGTGTTTTCCTTCCTGAGTTACTTAAGATCGAGGAATTACTTATCAAAAAGTTTGGGATCCAGAATAAGGGAATAACAGATGTATGTCAATGGTACCTCAAGTACCACATTCATGAGAATAAGAGTTAATATGCCAATATTAAGGTCCCTGAAACAAACACACAAATTGTAGGAGCAAGGATAGCAAGCCAGTTTAGCCTCTATCATGTGTGTTTAAAAATAAACCAATCTCCACTTTTGAACTTGATGAATCTAAGAAAGCTACTTGATTGATGTTTTTCATGAGAGAGCTCTTATTTATAGAAAAGAAAGAACTTACTTTATCTAGAAGACGAGCTGAAGTTTGAGGTGGAGAGCACTCAACTCCAAACTTTTCGCAAATAGCTTTCAGCTTTGCTAGGGCTTCTGGAGTTTTAAGTTCAGTGGGAGATGGCAGTTTTTCTCCTAAAGCCTCTTCAAGTGCAGGAAACATATGGATTCTTTTAAACGGGGGAGTGAAATCTATTACTACTTCCTCTCCTTCATCACCATTTGGGTGATATGTAACTTTATAGGAACCATGTATAGATTTTACCATTCCTTAAAAAAAAAATATACATAAATATCAACATGAAGAACATCAATATGAACTAAAATCAATATTTTTAAATAAATAAAAAGTAAGAACTAAAGCATGTAGAACTAAAAAAGTCTTTAAAACAAATAAAGATGGAACCATTTCATTATCAATAAATTAAAGAACAGAAGGCTTAGTTCTAGTTCGGATTAAATTAAACAGAGTCTAAAAATGACTAGGGGACTGTAACATATTATAACTTCTAATTTATATAACATACTATAACTTCTCTTTTTTACTTTTTTATGGACAATTGGATCATACGACTTTATGCTATTATGGCTGATTGGATAATGCTACAGTGAGAGTCCCAAATTTTGCCTATCCAAATTTAATTAGAATAGGGATCTTTTACAAGAACCAAGCATTCTTCACTCCTTTAAAAAATCCTAGGACTACCTGGCGGACTGCTTGCTGGTTGGCAACATTGACTGTCTCCACCCTTTATGACTAAATTAAGATAATTCAACAACAGCACAATAAAGGAGGAAACACTATATTTTGACAGAAAGTAAAATTTTTATTAATAGATATAAATTTTTTATTTCTTTTTAGTATTACAACTCACTGTTACTTCTCAGTAAACACCTTTATAATTTAGTTAACACCAACTATATTCAGGTTTTGTTTATAGCATAATTAATCATGGGCCTTATTAAAAGCTAACCGATAGCCAATAGCCGACATTTAAAACTGACATTATTCAATCAATAAAAAGAAATTTAATAAGCCTTATCAATTAATAATTCATTAACTGAGTTTAATAACTAAATTTTTCAAAAGTTACTACAAGAAAATAAAATTAAAGGCCAATACCTGAAATGAGGTCTTCAGTAATTTTCATAACATCATTATAATCAGCATATGCCATGTAGAATTCACAGGTAGTAAATTCAGGATTATGTGTGAGATCAATACCTTCATTTCTAAATTGTCGACCGATTTCATAAACTCTATCAATCCCACCAACTATTAACATCTAAAATCCAAGAAACATTCAACTGACACATAAATAAATTGTTCACTATTATCGTTTAATATTAATGTTCATATTTGGGTTTATAAGTGCGTGTACCCATATACAAACGTAGATATTAACAATGCATCTGGAAAATCAAATGATCTGTGGCTACTCTTAATTACTAATCTTCCAATAGCATTTTATCAGGAGTTATTAATTGAAATAAAACTGTTTTTGTTTGTCAACTTATAGTCTTATGAAGCTCAGAATAAATTAGATAGTTGTATGAAAGTATATAAAAATGGTATTGCATTCGATATGTATGATTATATACATAATATAAGATGTTTTAATTTGCAATACTTTATTTTTAACCTATAATAAAGTTGAAATGAAATATAAAAGCTACCTTATGGTATAATTCAGGTGCAATTCTCATGAATAAATCCATATTTAACTCATTATGGTGTGTAACAAATGGCTTTGCAGTGGCTCCTCCAGCAATCATATTCATCATAGGGGTCTCGACTTCCAAAAATCCCATTGAATCAAAAAACATTCTTATGTAAGAAATGATCTTGGCTCGTATAATAAATTTATTTCTCACCTTATCATTCAAAATCAAATCAAGATATCTCTGCCTATAACGAGTTTCCTATAAAAATAATAGATAATGTTATGCTTATTATAAGTTATGTTTAGGAGAGAAAGAGATAAATATAGATGACAGGTTAACTATGGCTGGTCCCGAAACTGATTGATCATTATAATTTTGCTGTTTTAAAGAGAATCAGGGAGCTAAAATATCATTTTTTTCTTTATAGTACAACTGTTTGTCATTTAATCACTGTCATATTTAGAGATATTTTCTTATTATTAAGTATTCCTAAGGACAGACTAAAAAATTCACCTCTGAGCTCTCTTTAATTGTAAGAAAAAATAGCACCAGTATTATTTTGGGAAATGATTTGAATTTTTTTTTTAATTTAGAGGCTAATAGGAATCAACCCTAGAGCTAATTCAAGAATTTTCCACAAACAAAACAAGAGATTACGATATTAACGGTTCAAGTGCCCCAAATGTAGCCTCAAAATTTTCTTTGAAGAAAACGGTATATACACCCATGTATGTAGGTAGATAATAGATAATATTATACTACTGCCAAAAGGAAAAAAAATATCCTGTATCTTAGTAAATCAATTACTATCCTGGACACTATAAAGAGGCCATACAGAGACAGGGTTCAAAAAGGAACAGCAAGATGTATTATTTGCTATTATGAAGTTGGATGTAAAGAAAACTTTAAATTCAATACACTGAAACTATGTCATGGAAAGTTAGCAAAACCCCATAACTCCTGATGATAATTATTGAATTCCTCTACCTTAGAATCTTAATGCTAGAAGGACAAAAGCAACAAGATCACATTTCCAATTCCTCAAAATTCTAAATGAAGATTTTTTCATCCCCAACCAACTACCCTGCCTTAAATAGATTGTGTCTTGATGGAGTTCAAACCAGTTTGATAAATATTTGAACATAGTTTTAAGCAAAGAAAAATGATTAATTAGAATCATACCAAATGTTGGTAGATCCAGTCAAAATCAGTGGAGGCTTCTGAATAGTATCGCCAGGATTCTTTTTTTCTGAAAAAGCAGTAGAAAAAACTTAATATTGCATTCGCATGCTCAAAATGTGCAACATACGACCAAGTGTTCCACATTGTTCAAAAATTTTGCGAAATGGACACACTGTCTGGTCCCTCTCATTTTAACATGGATGTTCTTTAAACTTAGGAAGGTTGAATAACACAAAATATAGTGTAGTCCTGCAAACTTCAGGGTCTATCTCGCCTTTTTCAAGTTAACTGGTGAATAGCCAATCCAAAGTTTAAACCCATCGGTAAAGCAGTGGAATATGAATTCTTCTGTTGCCATAATTTTGTCTAAGAGAAAGAAGAGCTAGACAGAACTCTAAGCCAGAGGTATCCTGAAAAAATGGTGTATATAATGTTGGCTAGGGAGAACTATTGCCCTAGAGGATTAAGGATCTTTTATTGACAGAAAACTCAAAATGCAGATGTAAGAAAGGAGAGGCAAGACAGCGGGCAACTTAAGGATAGGATAGGATACTTAGAAGGAATTTCATGCTCTAGTGGAGGCTACCTTTTAAAAATTGTTGCTTCAATATTTTTTGCTTGTAAATGGGTGAAATGGTGAAACTACTAAATATTTGTTGCCCTCATCAAATCCTTTGCCTAAGAACACGTTAGAACTAGAAATTTATTACGTTATTAATTGATAAAACCATATTTAAAAACAGCATACTAAAGTTACTTACAATAATACAATAGAGTTTACCTTGTCTTTAAGACCAAAATGAAGATGAGGGAGCATATGAAGGCATGGAGATAACAGTGTTAGAGACTTAGGGATTAATGAAAGCTCTCCTTTTTTAGTTTTTCCAGGATAACCAAAACAGCCAATTATATCACCTCTCTTAATTTTTTCAGTGTCAATAAAAAAGTCCTTTTCTGATTTATATAACTTGGCATTAGCCATTACTTGAAGTTTTAAACCTTCACCACGCAGGTCATAAAAAATCAATTTTGAACCTGATTCTCGAATTGCATGAACTCTTCCTGCAAAATAATTAAAAAGAGAGTTAACAAATAGTTCATATACTAGGATTTTACTTTAGTATCAGGAATTTAACTGCATACCATAACTTTTAGTTTAATCAGTACTTTTAATAATTATTATTCTTTTAAGTTCTTAATTACTTATAACATTCCAATTAAGAGTTATATTTTAAATGTAAACTTTTACTACTGCTAATAAAAATGTTAATATAATATTATTACTTAAAACCATCTTGAATAATATTAGTTGACCTTATATATCGTCCCTGCCATTTCCAACTATCGAATGTGAAAATCAGTATTTTGTAAAAAAAAAAAGCAGTTTCAAGGTTCAATAAAAGTGAGTGTTTATAGTCAAACCAATGACATTGGCTTTACATTGTTTTTGTGATTGATAGATGCCTCTATATGAATTTTATATCAATTATCAATCATAAAGCAACTGCTATAAGTCGAAAATGAAAACTGTGTTTTTTTCACATTCGATACTTTGCGAAGGCAGGGACGATATATGGGAAAGAAATTCACTTTCAACCTTTGACCCCATTATTAGCCCTAAATAACTGTAATGCGGGTTGGAACGTTGATTTTCAAATAAATAATTCAACCCTACATAAGAAATTTTTTCTGACCTCCACTCAGACTATTATCTTTCCCCTTTCACTTTAAAGACATATATAATGCAACTGCATAATAAAAAATCATAGTAACACTGAAAGTTAGATATTGATACAACCAACCATAGTTGCAAGAATATGTTTAGCATGACACTAGATTAACGGATTGAAAATCAATAATTCAAACTGTTCCTGTTGAAAATGCAGCACCAACCAAAAAGTACCTCTCATACACAGAGAAAGCAACAATTCTTCACATTCCTGTAAAGTAGATTTTTGATATGTTTGCAAATTTAGTATGAAAATACGTGGGTGAATAAACGACACTTATTTTTACTTTGAACACAAAGAAAAGTACACCTCATTTTTCTACATAGTCTCCTGATTTGGAAATACATTTTTCCCAGCGCATAGGTAATTTTCCAATCCCGTCCTCATAGAATTTTTTTTTTTTTTTAATATTTTGTTTTATTTTATTTTAAAATATGTACAAATTTTAAAACATTGGTGGGATAATCCCGTCCTCATAGAATGAAGTAGGTTGTGTCTTCAGCCAATTGAGCACGTAGGCTTCAACCTCATCGTCACTGACGAATCTCTGACCTCCCAAAGCTTCCTTGAGTGGGCCAAACAGGTGAAAGTCACATGGTGATAAGTCTGGACTGTAGGGAGGATGTTCTAGCGTCTCCCAGCCCAGTTGCTCCAATTTTTCTCTCGTCAGGGCCGCAGTATGCGGGCGAGCATTGTCCTGAAGAAGAATCACTTCTCTCAACGGTAGATCCCTTCTTTTGCGGCGATATGCAAGTCTGACTTCATTCAAAATGTCGCAGTAGTATGCGGCATTGATAGTCCTGCGTTCATGCAAAAAATCAAGATGCAGCAAGCCACGCTGGTCAAAAAACACGGTAGCCAAAACCTTCCCAGCTGACAGCCGTGACTTGGCTTTCACTGGTCCAGGTTCCCCTTTCAGTCTCCAATCCATACTCGCTTGTTTTGATTCAGGGGTGTAATGGTGCACCCAAGTTTCATCACAGGTGATAATGTGAGTGAGAAATGAGGCTCCCTCAGCCTGAAATCTTGCAAGAAGACCTTCACATACCTGACAACGGTTCAGCTTCTGCTCAGCTGTGAGAAGTCGAGGAACCCACCTGGCACACACCTTACTAAACCCTAGCTCCTCTGTGAGTATGGAAAAAGTGCTTCCATAGCTTATCCCAATCTCACTTGCATTGGCACTGGTGGTTAGACGTCTGTCACCTTCAAAAAGCTGTCGAATACGGCTGATGTTGTCTGCTGTGATGCTGGAGCGGGGTCTGCGGTCATGGCTTTCATTCTGAACACGATCACGACCCTCCACAAACTGTTTATGCCATGCAAACACTCTGGCACGAGAAAGTGTCTCTTCCCCAAACTGTACAGTAAACCTTCTCAAGATTTCAGCCAGTTTTACACCTTCAGCAGCAAGAAATTTGATGATAATACGTTGCGCAATCGAGGGGGATACATCCTGCTCAGACATCGTCACGACGGTAACTGGTGAGTTCGAGCGCATCCGCCCGCCTGCTTCCCCCACTCCTGGCATCCCTACCCAACACCCCTAAACGCGGGAACGTTCCCGCACCTTCACTGGGCTTCCAGGACAAAAAGTCTCGTTTATATTTGATTCACCCACATATCTAAGAACAATCCAATATATATTGAATACAATATATCCAAAAAAATTAACGATTCAGTGAGCGTTTCCTCATGTTATCAAAATCTATAAGAACGTTACATTTTTTCACCATTTTTGGATGGGTGAATATCACAAAAAGTGGTAATATCATTTCCGATCGGTATACTTCATACTAAAAGTAGACAAGCCTTTTAAACTGCAGAATCTTAAAATATAAGTCTTGAAAAGATGTTCCCTTGAAAAAAATCCTTTAAAAGGGCCTTTAAAGCCCTCCAAACATTTTCTTTCATTCCTGCCATGTCCCACTACTGAGTTCAAAACTGTGCCTACTTAGTTGAAGGCTTTGTCTATGTTTTTAGCTAACAATGGATGGGCCAGATATATAAAATACACTTCATAATTAATAAATAACCTAGTGTAACGGGAAGAAAATAGCTGAAAAGATTTGACTTTTTATTGCTGTCCCACTCCTTTTTTTTCTCTGCTGGCCTGTGGAAGAAGAGGCTCCTAATAATAATTCGCTAACCTTCTATCCGAGCGAATTTGCCGGTTGTGAATTCAATAAAAAAAACCTGATAGTTTGATTTGGGTGACAATTTCCCCAAATACACATAATTGAAGCTCTAAAAGGAAAGAAAAGAAATTCATCAAGTAAATACAAATAAAAACATCCAAAAATGAGTAAATGATAAATATATAATGTAAAAATAGAAAAAGAACAATTGTAAAAATATTAATGTGCACAACTAAACCTAAGAAAATTCAAAGAAAGTTATTTAAAACTAAATAAAAAGTTATGAAAAAAAAATTAAAATGCATTAAGCTCTTATCTACAATTATTTACATAAAAAATGAAATTAACTTATTTACTAAAGAGAGGTGAGTCTTTGAACAAAAAATATTACTGGTCTGTGAATCAATGAAAAACTGGGAAATGAACTGAGTTCTTGAAAAGTGTTGAGTTCTTGATAGCGATGACTTGATGATTCGAAATGATGATGAGTAGAAAAATTAAATGTCTCTTACCGGTAAGTCCAAAATTAGATCAAAATAGCGAGAAGTTTTACTGGTGAGAGTTGACAAAATTCAAGTTGAAGATGTAAAAGTGATGAAGAAGTGGTGACAAAATCAAGTGTAGAGTAGCAAGCAACCTTCTCACAGTGCAACTGTCTCGAGACTGATCTTGTTTTGTTTTTTCGAACATTACACTTAATTCTTAAACATATGTTTTTAAAATTACTCTCTGAATTCTTTTGCTTCCTTTTAATAAATTTTATTAATGTTAGAATTATATAAAACAAACAAAAAAAACATCTAGCTTTTAATGCAATAAAATATTCATTTGGAAATAAAAAACATAAAATAAAAAAATAGTTATTGATACCCGACATGGCCTATTAGAAAACTCCAGCTATACTCTTGTAAACAGGGCTTTTTTGTACTTTCAAAGAGCTGATTTTAGAGAAGAACTCTAATTTAAACAAATACAGCCTCATTTTTATTTGTTTTCATCAGACAACACAAAAAAACGTCAAATGTTCGATTAAAAATTAAGAGTTGGTTTTTATAAAGTTCTCTACCCTGGTTCAATTATTTGGGAAATATTCAAGTTTAATGACAAACCATTAGTACAATGGTAAGTAACTTATGGACTACCATACAATTTACTTTATTAGTATTGTGTAAGAGAAACAAGTTTCCAGTTAGGCTCTCATAACCTTTAAATATTCTCTTCCCTGGTGGATTCTTCCCTGCCTTTATTAGTGTCAAGGAGATAATGTTAAAGCAGGGGAAAGAATTTCCTTTTAAAGTGATCTCATCACTAACTCAAATACAGAAAATATAAGTCCAAGAACATGTTCCAATAAAAATATGTTCTCATTTTTCTGGTAGGAATTAAAGTGAAATAAGCTGTGTTTCTTCAAAATACAACTTTTTCTGATATTCACCCGGATAATTTTCCTGACAATCCATCTCCTTAAAGTTTCCTTCTTTACTTTATCCGGTACAACAACTCGTCACCGAGTCTGGGCCGCCTCAAGTAGCCTCCGCCAGTTGGCTCTATCCTGTGCAGCAGTCCTCCAGTCCCGCACGCCGAGAAGAGTCCTAGCGTCTTCGGTCACACCATCCATCCATCTTATGTTCGGTCGTCCCACTCTCCTTGTCCCTAAGATCTCTTCTGTGGCCACTTTCTTCGGAATCTCACCATCATCCATTCTGGCTAGGTGGCCAGCCCATCGAAGTCTTCCCAATTTTATGATTTTGGAGATCTCGTTATCTTCAAAGAGTTCGTACAGTTCCAGGTTTTTACGTTTCCTCCATGTCTCGCCTACTTTGATGGGTCCATAAATCCTCCTCAGTATCCCCCTTTCGAACAACAAGAGCCGTTTTTCATCCGCCTTCTTAATAGCCCATGCTTCCGAGCCATAAATTAGTACTGGGCGGACTATTGTCTTATATATCTTGATTTTTGTCTTCCTTGACAGATATCGGCTCCTGAAGTTTCTTGCTAAGCTTTAGTAGCACCTGTTAGCAGTTATTATCCTATGCTTGATTTCTTGGGTGATATCGTTTTGGTTGTTTATCTCGCTTCCCAAGTAGGTAAAGTTGTTGACAACCTGGAATCTGTACTGTCCTACCTCAAAGCACGCCTCGTGGTTTCCTAGCCCTCCAACCTGCATATACTTAGTTTTTTGTTGGTTTACTTTTAATCCAAACCTTCTTGCAGCCTCCTCAAGGGCAAGAAATGCTTCTCTTAAGGCTCGTTTGGATCTGGCCATAATGTCAAAGTCGTCTGCATAATAGTGTCCTTCACTATTTTTAATTTTTGAATAGTGTTCTGTATTCATGTTGAGATATAATACTATTCTGAGTTATTTGAGCATCTAGATTTTGCTTTGTATCATCCCAAGGCAGGCATTGGTGTGTGTTCACTTGTCTGTTGAGCTGCAGATTGCAAACTTCTCTTCATATCAAAGCTTCCAGACTTCTTTCCATTCCACATTTCAATTTATGGCAGTTTATCAAAAGAGGCTTGCAGATACAATTGTTTTTCTATTCCAGGCTTTTTCTATGACTGCATTTGATGAAAATATGTGATAATAGGTCTGTCTAAGGATAAGAGTTTGAGATCTGAAGGCGGCTTACTCTTCTTCGAGGTCGTATTCAATGGTTTCCCTTTTATTATTTTCCAAAAAATCACCTTATCTTAAGTTTTACTATGAAAAAGAGAATGTAATCATGTGAAATGTGCATACTTTGGTAATTTCATCTAGAAATGAACATTTAAGCAAACATATATCATCTGTACTTCAAAATGTTAGTTGAAACTTTTATTTCTGAATGAAATGATTATCGAAATCTATTCATTACCTTTAATTACATTCTCTTTTCCATACTTAAAGTTAAAACATGTAGTAACTTAACTAAAAGCAATAACCTGCGGAACAGAAAACACAGAAAGTACCTTGTACATTTTTTTCAGATTACCACTTCTGACCATCCATAATTTTCATCTTCTTCTAGAAAATTCTAATACTGTTATTGTAATCAGTCTGTAGATCCTTTCAAACTATTCTTTTATAGTCTATCTTATAAGAAGTTAAGCTTCAATACTTTTCCGAATGTTAAAGTTTCTATCATTTTTACAGATGATATGTCTTCTATTCAATATTCTTTATTGGTATGGCAACTCTCACCTATTTACTAGACTATTTTTATCTTTTTTGCTTGGAGGAATAGCTCTTAATGCTATTACGGTGCTAGTTTGAAGATTCTCATCTCTACTATATACCCAGTTTCACACAGCAGTATGTTAATGTTAGTGTCCTATAGTTTTCCTGTTCCTATATTTGTGAATTGTGGGGCAATGCCATGTCAATTTCTTCTTAGGTAAGGCTTAGGAACCTAGATGTAGTTTCCATTGGCTAGCTTTAAGCATCATGTGGTCTGAACTGATATTTGTTTTCTTCTTGTGACTAAGCTATGTAAGCTTTGGTATTCAATTTTTAATGTTTTTATTTAAATTTATGACATTTTTACTTTACATGAAATAGTCAGTAATGCAATGAATATTCTTGGGAGCACCGTCTTGTAAACTATTGAGTATTTGGAGTATTAGTAGGACACTTAATAATAATCTTTGATTGCGTGGTTTAAGCTTTTATTATTAGAACCTAGTTTTAACTATTTTCCTGGTGATATATCTAAGTCACATCTTTTTGATAAAAAATATATTATGACCATTAAATAAAGTACTACTACTTCCAGTTACTAAAAAGGGAGATTAGGATTAAAAACATTAGCACAACTAGATGTTACAATTCCAAACATTAGTTTTCAACATTCTGAGATTAATTTTTCTTTGTGCAAAATGTCGAGTTATGCAAGATAAGAAAGTACATACTGACATCACAACTTTTATTTCATTGATATTATTTATCCAAGGAAGTCAAAAGTCAAACTAATCTTCTTCTTTTACTTACCAGCTATACTTAATTCTTTGGTTTCAACAGTCTCGCCTTCTTTTAAATAACTATAGGTTGCAATGAAGTCATCTAATGATGAAGTAACATTGAATTTATGTGGGTATGGGTTTTCATTGCTCTCTTTCAATTTTTGAACAGCCAAACTCCGAAGTTTGAAATACTCCTAATAAATAAGAAAAAAACAATAGAAAAAAAGTATTTAATGATAACTACCAAAAAAAATATTATACTATACTTATTATAGAGTAGAATGGAGATAGTTGGGGGGTGCAGTCAAAAAAACACCAAATAAGTCAAGACTAATTTGGGTTTTTTTTTACTGCACCCCCAACAATCTTCACTCTCCATTATATCATACAGTCAACTATTTTCCTCTCTATACTTATTATAGTATTATACTATACATACATTTGGGCTTATATTATTTTCATCTACTTTAACCACTTTTTCTTTAACTTTTTCATTAGTTTTACTTTTCTCTTTTGCTTCTTTTTCTCTTTCTTTCTGTTCAGCCTTTAGCCTCCTTTTGAGTTCACTGAAATTAAAAATGACTTTTAGGAGGCTACATATAAATTTTAAAAACAAATATCAATATTTAACAACTTCATTCCAAAAACTAACCAAGTGAAAATACTTTTTCTGCAAATATGGTGACGAAACACTGTATTTCCACATTTTACAGTGAATGGTTGTAAAAACTGCCATAAAGAAACTGAAACCATTGTGACAATCTAGAAACTGCAAGAAAATGTTTCTGTACTGTAATAACTAATAAAACAGAAGCTGTAAATGGCAATTTTCATAATTTTGCCAAAACAATCGAAAACAGTGGCAAGTTGGAGGAGAGTCAGAAAGGATCAAAAACATGCACAAGCTCTAAGGCCTAAATCATTTCTACATCTATTATAAGGAGGAGGGTTTTGTGAGAACTTTCTATCTGGCATGACATCAATTGAAGAGTACAGTAAAACCTCTATTGTCTAATGTTTGAAATATAATTGTTCAATGCATATATCAGACATATGACTCACTCCCAAATCCGTCACTATCTTGATCCCATACCCTGACGGATAATCGAGGTTCTACTGTATATCCCATATTGAATTAAATTTTTACTAATTATCATAGATCTTAATTACTTAAATTTCCCAACTTCTTCAAACTGATTGCTTATATCAATATCACCAAAATCACTACCAATCATATATTTTGACTCATTCAAATTTACTTTGAGCCTTATTTTTATTAGGTTGAATTAAAGTAATTGTACAGTATCCGTGTCTTAACCCAATACCAAAGATTGTTCAACACAGCAAAGTTTATCCATGCTGTATTATGAATTTAGAGACATCCATGCTGTATTATGAATCCATTATGATTATTAAATTCATGCACTTTCTTTACCGATTACCAGGTAATATTCTTCTGTTACTTTTACCATTGCCTCTCCTAATATTAGTTTAATGTAATTTACCAAAATCTCACACTTTTCTTATTGTCATCATTGTGTTCGGCAGAAGAATGTATGTTTGCTAAAACAATTTAAACCAAACCCACTGAAATTTCTTTAGCAACTGATATCCCATCAACAAAAAACTGAATGTCTCTCAAACCAAAGAATAAATTTATTTCTAATCACAAACACAATATAAAAAAAAATTACTGGTCCCTCTAAACCAAGTAGTGATCTTTTCTTCCATGTTTGAACCCTTTCTTGGTCAGCAACCCCCAACCTCAAGCAGTGCAATGAAACATTAGTTCCTCGACACCGGTTTGTGACTGATTTTAAACAACCTGCTCTATTTGAACTTCTAGCCTTCCAGGTCCCTAAATGTAAATATTAATTTTTCAACTTGATTCTCCTGAAACAGTCACCACCTGAAGAACCAAATGACTCCAAGCCAGATAATGGCTACTTTACCTCAGAAGATTCAGGACTGTGATGTTTTGTAAACTAAAAGATATTTTAGTTGGGTGTTTAAACCCACATTATATCCCTCCAGCAAACCTGGAGTGCCACTATTATTGTTGTTCAGTTGTCAGTTATCCATCTCCTTAAACTTGAGATCAAGGGTAGAGAGACCGTAACAAGGATAAGAGTTTGATAATTAAAGCTAATGAATATATTACTTTCTTCAAAAAAATCACTTTATTGGGATTCAAAATCCAAGAATCTATACTGTATACAAAATATGTTAGGTGTCATTAGGTAAAATTCTACGGACTTTCACCAGGCAGCCCTGAACATGGCCTGCATCTTCACCCGAAACTGGCACAATCAGATAAGTCTTGCTTATTTTGTGTTATCATTGACAGCACCCCCTGACCAATTCAATTTATTATATACAAAATACTTCGTGTAAAATCTCATGCAGTGAATTTTAAAGCTACCATCTTGGAATATTGAGAAAAGTTGCTTTATTTCATCAGCTTTGCAATGTTATATCTCAATTCATACTGAATGATAATTGTTGACCTTGATACTATATGTGGAAGAAAGTGGTCCGGATAGAGGTCAAAGAATTTCTCATATAATAGGAGAAAACTTTATTAAGTAGCCAATGTTTCGACCCACCTTGCAGGTCTTCTTCAGGGCTACATGGATAATACAGACAACCAAGAAATGGCACAAATATATTAAATCATAGAAATACAAATAATAAAAAGTATGATGAATCCAGGTAATTGAAAAAAAAAATTGACAAATATTGCACAGCAAGGTAAATATATAGGTTAAAATGCATGAGTGTACAGTACAAACATCGAAGTGTGTTTTGCTGCCTTCCTGGCACTTCGATGTTTGTACTGTACACTCATGCATTTTAACCTATATATTTACCTTGCTGTGCAATATTTGTCAATTTTTTTTTCAATTACCTAGATTTACCATACTTTTTATTATATGTATTTCTATGTTTCAATATATTTGTGCCATTTCTTGATTGTCTGTATTTTTAATGTAGCCCTGAAGAAGACCTGCAAGGTGGGTCGAAACGTTGGCTACTTAATAAAGTTTTCTCCTATTATATGAGAAATTCTTTGACCTCTACCCGGACCACTTTCTTTCAGCTATATCTCAATTATTTTAATTTAGAAGTAATAATAGGAATAGACGGTTCAACAAATTATTAGATAAAACTATAGGAGTATATGGTTGTTCATTATCAGCATCAAATAAGGAAACTATAAAACTAAATACCATATCATTGATGAATAACTGACTACACTTCCATGGATCTCTCTTACATTGACACTACTGGACACAATTTATTAACTGTTCACCTTTAACTGTGAATAGTAACATTAAAGTAGAACATTGATACTATTTTATAAACCTTCAAGATAGATATTACTCTCAACTATCTCCAGGTATATTTTGTAGTGATTTGAATGAAATAATACAGTTTACTAAAAACTGGGGAAGATTAAATGGGTAATCATTGTGGCAGGTTTTTTATTCATATTTATTTTCTATTCTCCACATTATTTAGACTAAAAAATTAAGGATAACACGACACATACATGCTAGGTATATAACTTAAAACTCTATTAATGACTTAGTCAATATTAAAAATTAAAACAAAAACAATATTAATTTTCATTTAAGTGCTTATTTGCCATATGTACGACAATATTAAAAATAAATAGATACCAATAAAATAAAACTAACATGCAATTTCTTTTAAAATTAAATATGGAAATTAATAAGTCAACTTTTAAAATTTTATTTAGATAAATTAGAATGATAAATCTAATGATTTACATAAAGCTACTATTATCTTAATTTACCATCTGTAAAAAAATACCATTGCTAAACATAGACCCAGAATCATAGAAAGTAAAACGTAAAACGGACTTTATTGTTAAGGTAGTGTATAAAAACACAAAGCCTTACTTTTTAGACAAATTTCCCTCAGTATCAGCCATGCTGTACTATGTTTAACCACTCTTGTAACCTTTACAATAGGTTAGGTTGCAACTGAAGAAGACAGATAGATTTCATCAGACGAAATATACAAACAATCTTATGTTAATATTCAGACAGGTAAACATAAATTGTTGAAAAAGTACCTTAATTATTTGTAATTACATATTCTTATATTTTTATACTTAAAATTAATTTTATATTCAAAATAATCCGTCATATTCCACTGTACTTTTTTTTTATTGGTTAAGCTATTAATCCAATAATCCGATCTCTAAGCAACCTGTAAACACATTTCTTGCACTTGAGCTGTCCTCCATCGCGTGAATTTTAAATGAATAGCCTAACTCCATCCGATATACAAAGTTTATCTCAACTGCTGAAAGGAGATGGAGATGAATCTTCATCTAGTGATGACGAACTACCACGAACAGGCTATAACACAATGGGTATTATAATTAATGATACTAAGTATGCTTTTCTCAAGTAATATTTATTATTAGTTTCAACATAACATGTTTTCAGGCCCAGGAGATATATTCCAAAAGGTGAAAATTACAGGAAATGAGGTGGTTCAAAACAATAAACAGAGTATTCCAGATGATCCTAAAAGTATCTGGCATTTATCTGAAGTGCAGGAAGTTCCAATTTCTGATGATGCTTTGTGGGATCCTAGAGAAAAACCCAAATATGACATTACTTATAAACAAGCAATAAAGTCTGAAGATGTATATTTACAAGTACGTAGATACTTAATCACTTTTTTGATCAGTTGAAACGAAATTATGCATTATTTTAATATGTATAAAATATATAGCAGAGGAAAGTATTTCGATCGAGAAAAAAATCTTGTTTTAACAAAAATAAATTATTTAAGTTCCCATGATTTCTAATAACTAAGTATTTCAAAAATCGTGATTGTGCGAGCGTGTTTTACTATACTTCTTATAAATCGCGACATCCATACGTTTCCGCAGGTACTCGCAATATTGTATTGATACTTTTCATTCGATATATTGGTGGTATAGATACACACTCCCCGTACATATCGTAGGTTTTAGTCGTTTGTGAACATGCCCTAACGTGTGGGTGTTGGTAGGAAGAAAAATAGAAACGCAATCGTCACAAACAGAAACAGAGTGAGACTATGACGAATGAGATAGTCATAAGTTCAATAAAGAATGGAAAGAATAACAGATATCTTGAGGGAGGTGGACAGAACGCACCATTTCATTTCCTTGTACGTCAGCCACACTTTAAGGAAATTAGAGAGCATCAAACCAGCTGTCAAATTTTATACTCGAAGCAGTAATAATCTTCACATATACACCATCCAAAACAGCTGGCACAACCCTCATAAATTGCAGAAAGCTATAAAATCCACATTAAATGGTGTATATCAAAATAAACTAGCATTCAAACTGAATATTCAAGATAAAGAAAAATTAAACAACTGTTTTTTTTTCAATCCAATGCCAGAATTTCTACCAAATACCAATAAGGTCCCAATAAAGTGATGGACAGTTTTTGCTTGGGACATCTCTCAGACCCCTGCATTATTCACAAATGGACAGGTATCAAATTCCACAACCTCAATTCTGAGCAGATGTGCCTGGATGTTATTGTGGCCAGCCATGAGTCGGAACATCGTAAAAGCTTTGCCTCTTTCAAGATATCAGGGCGTTTTTCCTCTGCAGGCGTTGTATAGTAGGTTCCTTGTATAACTAACAATTGTGGTTTTAAACCTATTCTTGGCTGAGGTTTGGGAAACGGGGTGTTCAGGTTGAGGTAATGTACCTGTACCTTGCCTGGTAAATTGAACTGCCCGATTGTTCCACTCTATCCCTACGCAATTCAATATCTACTAAAGTGCAAGCCAAGCCTCCCAGCCGTCAGTAATCATTAGGAATCGGATCCATATGTGCTTACATATTTTTAGTAAAGTTAGATATCATAATGAGCAACAGTTTAAAATTCGTTTTAAGCCATTCTGATTCATCTGAGCCTATTTTTATTTCACATATATTTACATATTTCACTATAAATACATATTTCACATATTCTACATTTTTCTTACATAATATGCAACAATCACGAATTGCGGATGGATGTTGTTATTAGTAAATAAAGTTCCAAGACTCGCAGAATGACAAGTAAGCCAGACAGTCTTTGTTTCCTAGTATTCGGCGACCTGCTAGCAACTGTTGACCCTTCAAAACAGAACGCATTGATTTATCTGGAATCACAGTAGAATAGGTACCCACAATGAAGTTCAAAGCTGCAACAGATATTCAGCTTCTCCAGCTAGTTCGTAGTAGGTACATTAAGGAACAATTATTTGCAAGGTATTTCTATGGAAACTCTTGATAATATTGGAGACGAAGCTTGCATCGATTCTCCTGATTCTTTTAAGAATTTCAGCGTTATTTTCTCTCTTCGTATATTCAGAGGTTCAATGTCAGTTTGAAGCTGCATTGCGGAGTCTGGAGTTGATTTAGTAGCATGAGTTATTATTAGCAGAGCATTTGTTTTGAACTATTTCGAATTTGTTATGGTTGGTGTCTGAGGCCAGGGCAGTCACCTCTGTTGCTTATTCTGTGACTGGACGTACTTATGTCATATATGCTGTTGCTAGTTCATTTTGGTTGGCACCCCATTTTTCAGCAGTAAGACGCTTAAGGAGATTTGTTCTATTGTGAACTTCCTCTGCTTTGCAAGAACTCATGTTGCAAGAAATACACCTAAGGTTCTGAGCGACACCCAAATATTTTGCGATATAATTTCTGCTTAATCTCATACTCTCGAAAAGTAGCTAGAACTCATCTTGTTTCGTGAAGAGTGTTAACATTTCATACACTGTTTTCTCTTCGTTTAGAATTATTTTGTAGCTGATGCTCCAGGCAGCAATATTTTTTAGCACTTCGTTCATAATGATCACCTAACTGTCAACATTGCTTTTGATAGCCCACACATCATCACTATGTGTGGCAGAAAACTCCTGGCACTTTCTGAAGACAGTTAATTATTAGATTGAAGAGGAGGCAACTAAGAACATCCCCTTGCGGTAGACCCTGGCCGGTTTGCCTCTAGCTTAATGTTGAGTTTGGTTACAATGAATCTTTTGGAGAGATAATCTGTTTAATCCATGTTAGCATTTGTCCATTAACATCTGCGTCTACTAGTTTATTATGGAAAAGACAACGCCAAACGTTCTCGTAAGCGGTCATAAAATCTAGAAATCTACCGCTCAAGTAGATTGATGGATCAACTCCAGGAACTTAAGTATTGTATGATCTTTAGCAAATGAGTCGTCCTCAATTGATTTTGATTTATGTACATTGATGAAAATAATAAATGACCAAAATGCATGTTTTATTATTTAATTTAAATAAATTAACAAATTTAATTTAGGCACACACAAGTTTTATTGTTTGTTCCAGCATCCAAACTTCATGTTTTCAAATTTTACTTCACAAAAAAACACTCTTTAATTATTACTATAAAAATTATACAGACTATGTCTTTAGTATAACCCCAAATGCATTAAAACAAAAATCAGCCAACTTCTAGTGGAAAATTTCTTTTACAAGTAATAGTATCTGATGACTTCTAGTTAAATATTTGATTAACTTCCCTTCATTCATTATTTATATGAGTGTCAATTTCTTTCTTTTTTCCTAATAGTTATATTTGCCTCTACTTAAATTATATTTATAATGGAATTTATCACAACATGATCCTAACACAACAAGGAGTTCAAGACAAATTGTATTATAACTGAATTGTTCTTTACAGATGTCAAATAGGAACCCTACATCAGCAGGTTGCGAAAATTTAGTGATTACAGTAACAATGATTGGAGAATGCAAAAATGCTATTGACTGTAATGTGACAAAAACAAATCTTGATATAAGAAGCCCCTTGTATAGGTTAAATTTGCCTTTACCCCACCCTATTGATCCTAATTCAGCAACAGCAGAATGGCATAGCTCTTCAAGTCAACTTATTGTAAGCCTACAGATGAAAAGGGAATATGATTTTATGAACTTTTAAACAATAAATGATTCAAGTTTGAACTGACTATATTTATATAACAATGTCTACATATATAAGTACATTTTACATTGTATTCTCAATATATATATATATATATATATATATATATATATATATATATATATATATATATATATATATATGTATATATTTTTAAATTTTTTTATGCATATATTTATATATATATAAAAAAAGTAAAAATATGTTTAAAAAGTTCCAGACAAGTAACAGAAAAGGGGTTCAACTACATGATTTAAAAGTAATTTTTATTAAAAAAGAGGCTTCATTTTTTAACAACACAAAAACAATGAGTATGACTCTAGCTTGTGCAAAAAAAGTGACAATTATGTATGATGTAATTGTATTAACAAATTTACTTTTACTGTACATAACATGTCCCAATTTAGAACATAACACATTAAAAATACAGCTTTCGATTGTACTTTATATTTATAAGATAGGCACACTTTATAACTTACAAAATAAATAAAAACAAAACAATGCCTCTTTGAAAATCAATAATAAATATTAATTAGATGTTAATCTAATCATCATTTGGTTTGGAGAATAAACTATTTAAGCAGGAAATGTAATGACCTAAGCTACATAAAATTAATTATATAATACTTATGTAATACCATACTATTCAGACTAAAAGTTATGCTTCAGTTAAGTATCCATAATTATGATACCGAAGCATAAAACTTAGTCTCAACTGTGGTGGTTGTGTAAAACAAGAGTTGCAATATGAATGATAATATATCAACCAGAGAAAATATGGAACAGTTTTAACTTATATAATACAATTTACAACAGGGATGCCACCACTATTGTGATGTATAAAATTTCCATGTCAATATGCATCACACACTTCCTTCTTGATAATTAAATGCACGAACAATGCCGATGATGATAATTGATAAATACATCCCAGTCTTAGTTGCTCGGCATTTACTCTAAAAGACTAAAATTTTTATTTACAATGTTCTAATCTACTACGAGCAGAGACTTAAATATCTGTCCCCTTCACCTTGTTCTAGATCACTTTACAAGTCAGACATTCACATATACACATAATTTTAGGCTAAGAAGCTATTAATTTATATATACAAGCTGCTTGTTTTTTACTTTTTTAATATATTTTTTTTTTTACACACCGTATTTATACATTGGGATTAAAACTAAATCGAAATATAAGATGGAGCTGCCTTTGTTCAAATTAAAGTTGAAATACTAAAAATACTGTGACAGCACACAACTTAATTCCAATAAAACTACTCACTTATTCATTATCAGGCTTATAACACATGGGAATAATATCCAGATCACAAATAACTAAAATACAAAAAAAAGTTAAAAAGGAATCAAAGATACCCGACAAAGGTTCTTATTAAAAAAAAAGGTACAAAAAATACAAATAGCAAAATCAACAAATGTTACCAGGTCGATTCAAAAGTGAATGCTATCACAGTTAAGACTCTTACAAATACAAACAATTGGTTGCAAAACACAAATTAGTGCATTAATTGCTCATGTTCAAGCTAACACAACACAACAGCTTAAAACACTTAAAAACACACAAATACTAACTAACAGATTAAACATAAAATAAAAAGCATAGTAACAAAAAATTGACTATAAATATAACATTAAATTTGTAAGGACAAAAATAATTTAGTTTACATAAACTTTGGAAAATAGACAATACAGCAATAAAATTATACACACAAAATAAAAATAAAATAGTTATATGTTGATAATAAATAATTTTTGTGCTGTATAATCTATTTTCTTTTATTTGTAAGTCTTTTGCTGTTGGTCATGAAATAAGCGTAATGGAAAAACATTGAGCTATACCCATATAGTTCAATGTTCTAAAGAACCATAAATTCAATCTAATGCACCAGTGTTTTTTTAGCACACTGTATCTACTTTCACTTCAATAATTTCCATGTAAATTAAGGATCATATAAACAGACTTTAATTTATCTTTAAAAATATATACAAAATCTTATTATATTATGAATTACTTATTTCTTCAGACAAGGCAAAATGTGTTAATTTGACCATGGAAAGGAGATAAAAATATATGTGTATACATAAACACACGGATTTCTCTTTAAGAAGAAGTAAAAGTAGAATATATTGAGGCTATTAGGCCTCTGTTAAGGGTGGCTGTTCTTGCTGCTGCTCAAGAGAAGCTGCTCTTTGCCGAGCAGCTGCTGCTGCAGCAGCCCTTCCAGCACTGCTTCTAAGATTTTTCCTTTCTACTACATCACTGATTGGACTTTTTTTCGCCCTGACTTTTTTTTTTTTACTATTAACATTATTATTACTCCCCTCTTCTTCTTTAATAGAATCAGTGGTGCTGTCTTCATTCGCAACAACTATATCTTCTTTCTCACCTACATCCTCAATTATAGGATCTATATGAGGAGGAGGGTCTGGAGGCTGTTCTTGAATGGATGTAGGAGTTGGAGCTTTCTGGGTTACTTCTTCATTTATCGACTCTTCAGCATCACTCTTTATTTTCTTATTAATCGAATGATCTTCAGGTACTGGTGTGGATTCTCTAGTCCTCTTTGCTCCTTTGTCTTCTTTAGAAGATTCTTGGGATTGTGATATCCTCATAAACAACTCTGTAGGATTCTTACTTAGCGATTCTAAAGTTTCTTTCATTTCTTGTTCCCTAATTTTATTTGCATAACCAGGAACTCCAGCCATTAAATTACGAAGGCTATCAACATCTTTAGATTTAATAAATGGCTGCTGTTTATCTCTACCCTTAGTAGCAGATGCTGCTGCTCTTGATAAACTTTCTAAAAGATGAGTATCTTGGGGTAGCATGAACTGTTGTGATAGTGGTGTTCTTGCTCCTGTTCTTTGGTTATTTGTAGTTGATGTCTGAGTAGAACAAAGTGAACTAGTAATGGTAGATGAAGTTCTACTAGCTGACGATGTACAACTCGCATTGGTTGTCTTGATTCCTCCTCTATTTGCTGTTGATGAGGCAACAGAAGTATTACAGCCTAGAGTTCCATTTAGAAGTGCAAGACTGTCATAAGTATTTGTACTTCCAGGTGCAAATGGATTGAGCCCTCCTAAGCCTAAAGGTGAGTACAACAAGTTGGGATTGGGGAAAAAGAATGGGAGTGAACTTGGCAAATTAGAGGAAGCAGATGATACAGGCGTTTTTGAAGAAGTATCAGGTTTTCTTAACTTTGCTGGTTGCTTAGAAGTACTAGCTCCGACATTTGTAACAGAAGTTGTGCTATCAGTCATTGCTTGTGAATTAGGATCCATACCAGATAAACCAGGTAAACCTAGTCCTGCGAGGTTTGCAAAAAGTGAACTAGTTAAATTAACATTACCAAGTCCACCCATACTACTCAGAACACTCATATTAGGCATACCACCAAATGGTAGTAAAAGTGGGTTTTTTGGATCGAATCCTCCAAGTGAGAGACCGCTGAGCAAGGATGAGGGATTAATTCCACTCAGTGAAGGGAAAGGTAAATTGGAAGCTGAACTGACTGGGGGTGAGGCTCCTGGAGGACTTGAAAGTAATGGTGGTCTACCAGGTCCTTTCTTTCTATCACCAGGAGGTAGTCGTTTCTGAAGATCATGGGGTAAATTTCCTCTTTCCTTTACAAGTTCTGCCCATTTAGGGTCCACATCAAACATGGGATTTTCCAGTAACCATTGAGCAAGGCGTTTGAGCTGTGGGGCTTTAGAACCAGTCAACTGAAATTAAATTTTTTTTGTTTAAAAGAATATAACTGAGTTTAGTATAACTGAGACATTAAAAATCAAGTATCTGTTTTACCTTTTTTCCTGTTATTCTATTAATGACAGATACATTTTCTTCACCAGTTAATTTCTTCCAGTCTAACAAGGTAGGATCTACCCTAGGTCTCCTTCTTCTAGGAGTCAAGAAATCAGCTGACAAGGGTTGTTCAGGCATAACTCCACTTTGTTCTGCTAGCCATTTGTTAACCTAAAATGAATGATATTTAAATTTGGTAATCATTACCTTTTCGAAAATACAACTAAAATTAACTACTTACTCTAACTAACTAGTCACTGACCTTAACTATTTAATAGTTTAACCATTTATTTTAACTAGTCTTACAAGTAGAAAATGTTTTCAAAGGATATATTAGAACCAATTTTTGCATGAAGTGAAAAATATGATGATGTGATATTTTACAACATTAATTGAACTTTTAATATTGCAGGTTACAAATTGAGAAATTTATAATAAATATTTTTATATGTAGTAAATGACTTTTATTTAATATAATATCATGCTGGAACATGTCATTACAAATAAAAAATAAAATTTGATTTATTATAGAAGGAAAATCCTTCACCCCAATGAGGAAAATCAAATGAAGTAAACTTTATTATTGATTAATTGGACAAAATCTCAGAAATATTTGCAATTATTTCCTAAACTGTAGACAAGAAAGGAAAAAATGATCAAATTCATAAGTATAGGCCAAAGTGTTTAAAAGGCAAAGTCAAAAAACGTTTATTTAGAAACTTAATTTGTTTTAAAGTTATCCCGATTTACAAATAAGAGTTATATGCCTACCGGTTCGTAAATATAAACCTGAATAATCAGGGCAATTACTTAATAATTCTTCTCATCATCCTTATAACAACAAAATCAATACAGCCACCATAAAAGTTATTTATTATTACAAAAGACTTTGTTGATTTCTTCTGGTTTAGATCGAGTGGATAAATTTTTCACCAATGTTTCGCCAGCCATGCTGCTGAGTTCTTCAGGGCTGAAATGAGAAAAATATGTTTCCCATTTCAGCCCTGAAGAAGTCAGCAGCATGGCTGGTGAAAAATTTATCCACGCGATCTAAACCAGAAGAAATCAACAAAGTCTTTTGTAATAATAGTGGCTGTGGAAACCTAAAAGAGTATTTATTTATTATTGTTGTATTGTTTATTGTTATTGTATTTATTTATTATTGTTGTATTTATTTAATAATATTGAAAAGGAAAAGGTAAAAAGAGACCTTACATAAATGTTAAGACCGTGGAAAAATTCCAATGAAAAGCCCTTAAGTCTACAAACTAAATAATAGTAAACACAAAAACATAAGACAAAAGACCATATGAAAAAATGAAAGTAAAAGTGCAAGAAAAAAAGAACATTATCAAGAAACCAGTGAATTCTCTTTCTACCCTGAGGATGCCAGAATAGGCGAAATATTGGACAGATATTTTCAATTTCTGTTTTAGTTTGGAGACTTAAGGGCTTTTTGCTGGAATTTTTCCACGGTCTTAATTTTTTATTTAATATTTATTAAACAACAAATATAGTAAATTACCTTAGCCTCATGGGAGTAAGAGTTAATTTTGGCGGAGAAATCAGCCACTTTAGAAATATCTGCAATCATTGCTTCGTATGTTTTACGTTGCACTTGTGCAGCAGCTGCTGTTGTTGGCTGAGACATTTTTAATGCTTGCTGTTGCTGAAGAATTTGTTGTTGAAGTTGCTGTTGCTGTTTTAAAAGCAAACTATGCTGCTCTGCCAAATAAGATGTATCTGGAGGTTTGCTTGATGGTGAAGGGCTACTATTAGATGATGGAGGACCGCGTGAAGGAGGTTTGTTGGACAATGTTAGAGTTACACTAGGAGAAACAGGTTTTTTCTCTGACAATTGTTCTTTAGCAGCTGATAATCCAAGCACGATTTCATCTAGCTTCCTTCTTTTCTTTTCTTTGCCAACCAATGGTTCTTCAACAGGCTGTAATATAAATATATTGCAAATTATTAGGCAAGAAAATGAAAGTTATGAATGTACATGGAATAAAAATTAAAAACAATAGCATGTATTTCTATTACAAACTGATAATCCTCATTGGCAAATAAGGCTATCCATCTTCACGACCACAGAAACTAACCAATGTACAAATGACTATTTTTCAAGATAATAACAAAAAAGGAAAGAAAAGAGATTAAACTACCTAAAGCATTACCTTATTACCTAAAGCATAATCAATTTCTTCGACAGCTAGTATGTGGTTATAAGGTTTAATATTGTCAATGAGCTTCTGGTGAATTATATAACTAAAGAATTGGAAAAGTCTCATTTATAAGTTTGCAATCTGATGATTTTTAAATATAAATTACAAATAATAATATAACGGAGTGGTTATAATACCACAATTATTTATTATTTCAAAATTTCAAAACCCTTGTTTTCACATATCATACAATACATGAGTCACGCTCTTTTTTAAAATCGATAAAAAAATATTATAATAAAAGTTTTTCTTAATGATTTTATTGATTGTGATATAATTATATTTTTTAATTATAAAAAATAGCAAAATGATTATATTTCTAGTCTGAACAGTTTGTGAAATTTTGTAGAAGCTTAAATGATTTTAATTTATTATTAAAAGAACAGATATTTTTGAACCATTAACCATATGAAAGCTTTGAACAAAACTCTAATTAAATATTACAGCTTTATCTATTTATTATATCATTTATGTTCTGTACAGGTTAATGATTATTGATAACAAAGGTTGGCTTTTTTAAGAGCCAATATTTGGATTGGAATTAGCTGACAATCTATTATACTTAGATTGTATAATTATTTAAAACTTACACAATTCTTCTTTTGCATCAATTTATTCAGCATATCATCTAATTTTCCTTTACTTGTTTGCTGATGTGTATTTTGAAGCTGCTGTTTTTTATTAGGCATAGAAAAGTCTTGAACCTCTTCCATATAATTATTCGCAGCTGCACTTTGTGCATTGTTGTCTAAGTTTCCACTAGTAGTTCCTTTTAGAGATCTATAAAAAGGTCAAAATTAATCATTAAACAATGAATTTCTTGAGATTAGAGAAATGGAAGATGATAATTGTTTTATAATAGGTTGAGGTAAAAATTAAGTTTGGTGTTAACCCAACAGATGGCTTTAAAGTCACATATCTCTAGTAATACTTATTCAATGAAGCCAAACTGTAGAAGAATACAATTGAAAGAGAACAGTCCATAGGAAATTCTAAATATAAAGATAATGTCATTAGTTTACACAAATAAGAGTTGTGCATTGAAAATGGAATTTCAGAACGTTATTCTCATGATAGTTTGCTTTTTTACCTCTGAAAAGAGAAAAATTAGCACACCCAAAATTGGATCTTTTTGTTTGTTTCTGTTACACAACGATGCATGTAAACTTTGAGCTTCCACCTACCTTCCCAAAAAAAACAAAAAACCTTTAGATGGAACACAAACATTAGGGCTATTTTTACAATTTTTTCAGGTTGGCATCAATACATCTTTTGTTCTGGTTACCAATGACGGCACTCAGAACCCCTGCCCTGTAACTCATCTTCCAGGATTGAAGCATGAAGCTAAAATTGTAAAATCTGTTGCAATGTTTTTTGCTGTTTTTTACAGATGAAATACTCGAAGCAATCACTGATTTTACCAATAAAAAATTCAGGAGATGGTGCAGAACTAATTAAGAGCCCGTGACTAAAAAAACACACATTGGAAATAATAAATGCCCTAATTAGACTTTTACAACCAAGTGTTAGCTTGAGACCATCACATCTCAATGTTTGTGACTTATAGGACAACATTGGGGAGTTGGAGGGTTCAGCAAGGTTATTTTATACTGACATTTTTCATTACTTTTGAAATCTCTACTATTACACAGACCAGTCAACAGGACTCAGAATAGATCATCAAAGAGCTGGAGTTGCAAAACTCAATTTGATGGTTTATATTAAAATTTACTCTCGTTTTCCTAAAAATTACGATTATTTTGAATTTAAATAAATTTATTGAGTTCGAACATTTTTAATTAGTTTTCTTAGGCTTTAAAAGACAAAAAACTGTAGGCAGTGCTCAGACCCCCCTCCCCCCATACAAGCCCTGATGTTAAGGGACCGAGCGTAAGTCCTGGCGGGTTAAGGAGTTAAAGATGGCTTTAAAAGAGGCTTGTAAAAATAACTTGTTTCAATTTTTAGCCCAGAAATCTTAGAAGTTCTTATTAGTATTTGAAATATGAATTAACAAATTGGCTTGGATAAATAAACAAATACAGGAAAAAACTTATGAGCTCGCGTCTCCAACATGAATGACATGCTCCTGACTTACTGCGTCATTATTGTTAGCTTTGCCACTAATTGAATTTCTAAATAAATCATTAGGTTTGACTATGTCCAATGATCGAAAATTTAATACTACAAAACAAAATGACGATTGATGAATTTTTTATACGATACACAAATTCCAGTTAAACATATTTGTTTGTGATTTAAGTTACATTAGCCTATTGCATCCTTTTTAGAATATAATGAAGTGATTGGAAGTACAAATGACTTAAGTGTTGTTGAATTTATAATAATGCTAAAAATGAAAATCAAGTTCATTAATATCTATATAAATACAAATAATATAAGTGTATACTAATTATGCACTTGGTATACTTTGTGATTTATTATTACTATATATCTATCCACTTCACTTATGATCTACCAATTCCATCTATTGTTGTAATCTATTGATATGCAAGTTAGGAAGAACCCTTGGTAAAGGGTATCATTTAAAAAAAATATATTGAAAGCTAATCCTTTAAATGATTCACTTGTTGCCTACAAATATCTAATGTACATTCTTACACTCCTAACTCTTTTGGCAACCCATCTCCTGTGGTATATAATTTTTATACTATTGGGTTACATCAATCAGCTCTTTTGTTTAGTTACTATGAAGTGAAAACCATAAAACACAATGAATTTATTTCTTGATGACTCTCCCTAATATCTTAAAATAGAGAACCATCCAAAACTAATTAAACCAAAAACTACAATTTGCTATTTAACTGATGTAATTTCAATAGTTACCCTGAGGAAAGATCAATTGGAGCCATTGTCCCAGGTGATGACGGTACAGATGGGGTAGATTTTTCAGAAGTTTGATGGTATTTCAAGTCATAAGGTTGTATTGAAAGCATCCTAGGAGTGGGCATAGAACCTTGATGGGCAGGAGGAGGCTGAAGCCCAGTTAGGGGTGTAGATCGCCTAAAAAATAATAGCAAGGAATTAATTATTTTAAGTAGTAATACAGAATTATTTATAAATATATTTTATGAAGAAATTGGTAAGGTAGTCAATGAAGAATTTAAACACTAATAGGTAGATCTTATTTTATAAGAATAAAATACATATCTCGTTATTGCAAAGGGAGTGTTAGCTGGTGGCAGACATGGAGATGATCAGTGGAAATACTAAGTAGATAAGTCCGATGGACTCGCTGACCGACAATGACTTAGTATCCCAAACTTGCTTGAGAGTGTAATTAGATTTTAAAGCCCTAATTATCATGGCTCTCTCTGATTATGAAGAGGTAGACCAATTCCCTGTTCGGGCATCTTCTTAGAGTTAAAATCTATTGCAAAAAAGGTTGAAAGAAATGATTTGGATATCATGGCACTGCAAGATGTCCCCTTCTTGTCTGGGAAGAGTCTGTTAACAAAAGGAAAGTACTATTAGGAATGGAGGGTATTAGGGTAGGAGGGTACTTTGGGGAATGTAATGAATTTTTCTTTTAGAAAACTAATTTCCAAGCTATAAAGCCTCATATAGTAATTACTTTCCGGTTACTGACAAGATCATAATTTTTAATCTTACACGACTTAACAAAATATTTTACTTGGGATGTTCAACCAAATCTTTTTTTTGATAAAATGCACTGTCAATGAAAAACCAAAAAAACTAAAACCTGACGACTTAGCGCCTTTGACTTTGAAACCTTAACAGAAATGTACTCAGGTCTGGACAGCAAAAGTTACTAACCAATCTTATTTTATGTGATAAGAACTACTGATTAAGACAATAGGTAGCTGTCATTCAATCCCATAATACTGAATTCAGTCAGGAAGGACAACCTAATAAAAAATATTCCTATAACATCATACACTCAGCGAATGCAATGCCAGCAATACAAAAAACTAAAGGTGTCTAAGCATTACATTACGAGGGCAGGTCTATAAGTCCGTGACTTTTTGTATTTCTCACCTCTTAATTGAAATGGCAACACTGCTCCTGTCAACATGCAACTATCAGTTGACTCCTGTCTAAATTTGAACAAGCTGCCTCATTTAGTTTGTGTTTGGCAGCCGTTGATAGCAGACTACCATGCATTCTGAGAAGAAAATGGAAAAAAGTGAATTTTGTGTGTTCATTAACCCTTTAAAGACCAAACTCGTTTCCCATTGAATTTTTTTTCTTAGTATTCCCTTTTTATTTTTATATTTAAACATTTTATTGATCATTACAAAAAAAAATTGTTTTACATTTTTTTTTTTAATATTCCCAATTGAGAACAATGGCTTGTTGAGGGATCTAATCAATATATAAGTCAATTTACAAAATCAACTTATATAAGGTGATAAATTTAGTTTTAAATTGTTTATGATACATTCCTAATAATATATAAAAATTAATGGATTCATAATTGTAGTTTTTAAAAACTTAGCGGGAAAATGAGAAAAATTGACCGATTGCTACAAAAAACTACGATTTCAAAAATTAGTGGAGTCGATTTCGGTCACTCTTTTTAAAAAGAAAAAATATTTCCATACAATTTAATGTTTTATTTAATTGTAATTAAATTGATAATGCATTTGGTAAAGCAGAAATATTGTTAAAAAAATCTGAAATCTATGTTCCCAAATAGGAACAATGGTCAGTAAACGGTTAAACATTATTTTTTGCGTAAAAAAACCATCACTCGAACCAAGGCTAAGCTTGATAAATATTATGGGGACTCTGCACCATCCATTTCCATGGTGAAGAAGTGGTTTACTGAATTTCGATGTGGCCGTACGAACACGGAAGATGCCGAAAGTTCTGGACGCCCAGTTGAGGTCTCTACACCCGAAACGATTGAAAAAATTCACAATGTGGTTTTAGCCGATCGGAGATTGAAAGTGAGAGAGATTGTGGAAGCCGTAGGCATCTCACATGGCTCAGTGGTTTCAATTTTGAATGATCACTTGGATATGAGAAAGCTTTCCGCAAGATGGAGGCGTGTTTGCTCAAAATTGACCACAAACGCAACCGTGTGACAATTTTGCAGGAATATTTGGCATTGTTCAACCGCAATATGGAAGAGTTTTTGCGCTTTTTCGTAACCGTGGATCCACCACAACACACCGGAGACCAAACAGCAGTCAAAACAGTCGGTTTCTCAGGGTGAATCGGCGCCAAAGAAGGCAAAGGTGGGTTTGTCAGCCAATAAAGTTATGGCGACCGTTTTTAGGGATGCACGCGGTATAATCCACATTGACTACCTTAAAAAACGGAGAAACAATCAATGGCGAATATTTTACCAACTTATTGGTATAATAAGTTTCGATTCAATGAGGAATTGAAAAAAACACCGCATTTGGCCAAGAAAAAAGTTCTTTTCCACTAGGACAATGCAAGGGTGCACACATGTGCAGTTTCTGTTTTTGGGCTACGAATTGCTCCCTCATCCACCCTATTCTCTATTTAGCCCCGAGTGACTATTTCTTGTTCCCAAAATCTAAGAAATGACTCGGCGGAAAGAGATTTGACTCCGACGAAGTCATCTCACAAACAAATGCATATTTTGATGACCTCGACAAATCATATTTTTGGGAAGGGATAAAAAATTTGGAGAAACGTTGGACTAAGGGTATAGATCTCCCTGTACAGGCTATGTAAACTGGACATAATCCCATCTGTCTCGGCTCACTGCAGCTCATGGGAGCTGTTCTCGAGAATTGAGTCTGATCGATAAAGGACTTTATGTCACCCAAATATAGGGTCAAAATTGACACAGGAAATCGTCACAAGCCTTGCAACGGCATCAACTGTTATACAGATGGCTCTCTTACAGCCACTGGTGCTGGGGCAGTGTTCTGGAGGAAGGACAAACCTGGAGTAGGCACTTGGATCTCCCTAGGTAGGTATACTTCTGTATTTCAATCAGAGGTACTTGCTATAAATTACTGTGTAGGGTCACTACTGGAGGAGGGGCTGTCTTCTAGAAGGATAACCTTCTTTACAAACAACCAAGCTACCATTGGTGCACTGAGTGGGCACAGTACAAACTCACAGATTGTTTGAGACAGCTATACAGTTCTCAACAAACTGGCGGAGAATAACAGGGTTAGCATTGAGTGAGTTCCTGGACACTCTGGCATCCTGGGCAATGAAGAAGCTGACAGGCTAGTCAGGCTGGGATTGGATAACATTCCATGTACTCCCGAACCAGTAAGCGGCATTAGTCTCAGCTATGCCAAGAGTAGAATAAAAGATATCTACCGTAAGAAATCGCACCAATATTGGTGCCGGCAAAAAAGTTTAAAACATTCTAAATTATTCCTTGACAACCTTGATGAGAAGACATGCTCTTCGGGATCTGGACAGGGAAGCATTAAAAACAATCATAGCGGCATTGACGGGTCATTGCAGACTCAATGCCCATATGTCCAGGCTAGGACTGGAGAGGCTTCCCACTTGCCGCTATTGTCGTTCAGAGGACGAAACACCCTATCATGTAATCTGCCTATGTGATAGGTTTGCTGACCTACGGTTTGCAATCTTTGGTCAGGACAGAGTCACTAACCCCAGGCAGGTCGAACTAATCAACCCTAGACTAGACCAAGTATGGTCGCAGTGCAATTATGCCCACCCTTAAAAAGAAAAAAAAAAAGGGTTTAGAACTCAAAGGAGACTATGTTGAAAAATAAAATAACTTTCCAAATAAAAACCTGTGTTTCATTCAAAAAGTCATGGACTTTGACCCACCCTCGTATGCATACAACTATCTCCCAGACAACAGAAATGGGATAATTCATTTGGAGGAGGAAGGAGGGGTAATTTTTTATATTTGTGCGCATTAAAAAAGAATATACGGCCGTGATACAAACCTAGATTCTTCTGAAAGAGATTCATCTGTGTGATCCCAAGGGGTACTAGGCGAGTGCTTCATCGGATGCTGCAGCTGAAGATTGGTATTGTTCAATAGCGCATGCAATTTTGCTGTAAATATTAAAATATGTTAATTATTAAATTTAAGAAAACACATTTTTTTAAAATAAACAATGTGAAAGAATACTTAAATAATTTCTGTGGCACCTGTGCATAGTGGGCTAAGTCGAATTTTGTGAATTTCAAGCTATCTACTTAAAAGCGTAATTTTTTTCTCTTTCCTTGTGTCTAACACGCTAAGTGTTCTGTCCATTGCAATGAAGGATATTCCTTTGTGAATCATGGGTTGATATTCCTATCTTGAACTTGAAATAAGTTCAGAAAAATTACGATTCTAAGTAGATAGCTGGAAATTCACAAAATTCGACTTAGCCCACTACGCACTGGTGCCACAGATTTAATTATCATCATCACTAAATTTGATTACCAACTAGCTTCCAGACTTCGCAAATAGTCACTTCATTCTAACAATCAAGTACAGTAGGGATAATAGCTAGCCCGAAAATTGGTAGCCATTTCATATAAGTAGCTTCATAAAAATAGGCTTGGCAGATAATTCTATTACAGGGCATAACTATTTGCTTAAGTCAAGCCCCTGATACTTGGGTTTTAGTTAGTACACAATACTTTTAATTTTTTTTCTATTATAAATCTTTAATTTTAGATTAGTAAACATAAAATTTGTATATATTTATGTAGATAGTTAAAGTTTTAAGAATTTACTTTCATATTTTTAAAAATAGTAACTTCATATATTTAATATTTTTATAATTCATAAACTTTCTCTCTTATACTAGAAACTTCTAATCTAATTTTTCTATAAATAAAAATGGAGAAAAGAGTAAGTCTAGATATAAAAAGAAAGGAATATTTTAGATGAATTCATAATCTTGTAAAAAAAAAATCTTTAGCCTTTAATAAAAAATGTTTTAAAAAATGATGTTTCTATGACTCTTTAAATAAATATTGATTCACTAAAACTGTATTGAAAGTAATTTTTGACCATGGATAAAACTATAATGCTAATGTGTAAGTGAATTGGGAAAGACTAATTAATGGGAATCAGTGAGTTATACAAGAAAATTTTGATAAAGTTAATAAAAAATAGAATTAATTATTTAAATTTTATATAACACACCTCTTTCAGTTTCTACATCAATTGCAATATGCCTCTTTCGCTTCGAGCTTGGTAAGGCATGACTTTTTGATCCCCCGTGGTCAGTTGTAATAGTTATTACCTCAGAAGGCTCACTATAACCCCGAAGAATATCATCAACATGCTGATTCTGATCTTCAGAATATGCAGTAAAATTTTTAGAAACTGGCCACTCTTTATGTTCAACACAATGCACAATATGTTCTAAGCGAACTTGTATAGCATGCTCCTAAAAAAAAAAGTAATATTATAATTTTTAAGTGTTTATAATTGTTGTATGAAACATAAATAAATTGCACCACATGTATACACAAGGCTTCCCAGAATATAAAGAAAGTACACATTTAAAAATAACTGAGTGAAATCATGATATAAAACAACAATGAGAAAAAAAATGTTTACGAATAACTTTACTCAATATTTCCCTAATATTATTTTAATCATTCAACTGATTGATTATACATGATGAGGTTTGGATTAATAATTGTAAATTATGCGTTAAAAACAAAGAAGATTAATAAAGACTATAGATGAATTTTTTAAGATTCCATGCATATTTTCAGATCTAATATTACAAGCCTTATTTGATATCTGGATAATCTTACAATACTTAATAATTTTTTTTTATTCATATCCAAAGAATTTTCAACAAATTATCAATTATAATACTTAAATCAAAATTGGCTGGTCAAGATTAGTGAGTAATTGGTATTTTTATCCCTTCTCAAACAGGGAATCCCCTCCCCCACTTTTTTGGTCACTAGTAATCTTAAAGATATAAACCATGAGTAAATTTTGCATTTGGCTATATTTTGTATGTATAACTGTCACTGCATGAGTAATTATATACAACAATTATCAGAATGTCTTAATTATCAACAGCTCTCATTTACTTTTCCATTAAAAAGTATTAAAACCTATATATATAAAAGAGAGTGGCGTTAGTTACTGATCTAATAACTCAAGAACACCTGGACCTATTTCTATGATTCGAAGCACTTAGGACTGGTCTTCGGCCAAAAAATAAAAATAACCAAGAAAAATCGAAATCGGTCCAGGCGTTCTTGAGTTATATTTATATATACATAATATATTTTTGTAACCTTCACAGCTTCTCTATTGATTTTATTCAACATATGATCTATGACTTCCTGATCACAACTTTACAATATTATTTATATAACAAAACCCATTTTTGAAAAATTTGCACTTAACACATTTGTGAACTAAAAGGCCTTCTTCTACACGGTCGGGATCAACTGCCGACCATCGTGACCTTGGTCGGGTCGACCAATTTTCTAATTCGTCAATTTTCAATTTTGACAGCTGATTCATTTGCAGTCTTTTCATCTTATTCTGTTTGATAATTGTGTGTGGTAATTATTTATTTATTATTTACAATAATTGTAGTTTCAAATATTGCATTTAATACATTGTTTTGAAATGATTTATCAGTTTGAAAAAGTGCACATTGTGAATGGTTATGTTCTTTGTTATTGCATTGTAGTTTCAAATAGTGCATTTAATACATTATTTTGAAACAATTTATTAGTTTTATGAAGTACACATTGTGAATGGTTATATTATTTGTTATTGCATAGGAATAATTTTTTTTTTTTCTCTTTGTATTTCCATCCACACCTGTCAAATACAAGTAATTGACAATCAGCAGATTGGCTGACTGAAGAAAAAAAATACAAAATGACATGGAAGGCATGACGAAGAACAGTACCCAGCGGTACCTCTCCATTGGCTTTCTTTTATTTCCTACTGTAATAGATTCCTCATCCACGTCCTTTTTATTTTATTTATTTTTTATTTTATTTTATTGACGTACCATGGTGCATTAATGATAAGTCTAAGTACTTTTGACTGAAAAGTTTGTAGTCGTTTTCTGTGAGTCTGTTTAGTGATGCCGTAGATTTGTAAAGCATATGTCCAAACTGGTTTTAGTAAGTAAGTGTACGTATTTAATTTCTGTCTTAAATCTAATTTGGAGTTTTTCCTGAATAGCGAGTACATTAATTTGAGTTTGTGATTTAGTGATTGGCGTTTCATCTTAACGTGAGGACCCCATGTCATTCTCCTATCAAATGTGAGTCCTAGGTATTGTACTTTGTCTCTCTGTGGGATGGGTTCATTATTAAGGAAAATGGGAGGGCATGTTTCGCGTCTAAGAGTAAAAGTGATGTGTTGTGACTTTTCGTGGTTCAGTCTGATTTTCCACAGTTGGCACCACTCATTAACCTTTTGTAAGTTGTGTTGTAAGTTTTGTGAGGCCTGTGTCGCGTCTTGATGTTCGGTGATCATGGCAGTGTCGTCAGCGTAGGTTGCGATCAGTGTGTTAGGACTTTGTGGAATGTCGTATGTATATGTTATGTACAGTAGCGGTGCAAGTATTGATCCCTGAGGTACACCGGCTAAAATGGGTCTTATTGAAGATAGCTCTGAGCCCTGTCGGACTGAGAAAAATCTGTCTGTAAGGAATGAGAGAAGAATCAGATAATAAGTGTGTGGTAGTACAGTCTTGAGCTTAAAGAGAAGCCCCTTGTGCCAGACCTTGTCGAATGCTTGGGCGACATCCAGAAATACTCCAGTTGCATATTACTTCTTCTCTAGTGCTGTCGATATGAAGTCAGTTACTCTGTGTAATTGCTGAGTAGTCGAGTGTGATTTTCTAAAACCGAATTGATGGTGAGGGATTGTATTTTTATCAGTCAGTAACTTTAATAAGCGGGGATAAAGTAATTTTTCAAAAATTTTAGAACAAATAGGCAGTAAACTAATAGGTCTGTAGGATGAAGGGTTGGTAATGTCTCTATCTTGCTTTTTGATCATTGAAACAATTGAGTATTTCCACTGTATAGGGAATTTCGTAGTTCTAAGTATTGAGTTGTAGATTGTCGTAAGAAGCACTAGAGCTTTCCTGGGCATTTGCTGGAGCACCTCGGCATTTATTAAGTCATAGCCCGGGGCTTTTCTTTTTGGTAAATGTCTAATTAGTTCTGCTACTTCTGTTGGAGTGAATGAAGGCGGTGGTAATGATAGTTGTAATGGGGAGTCAAGTGTGTTATTTACAGTTATTTCGTGTTCTGTGTTTGTGAAGTCAGTATGTGGTGTAAATACGGAAGAAGGATGGTTGGCAAAAAGCTCAGATTTTTCCTCGTCCGACACAGCCCAAGAGCCGTCTTCTTTTCTAAGAGGTGCCGACATCTCTCGGTGTTTTAAGAGTCTTTTGGTATGCTTCCATAAACTTCCATCGTCTGTCGAGAGGGATTTAATATAATTCTCATAGTTTGATCTGTTAAATTTGGTAATTTGACGTTTTAGTTCATTATTCAGTTTGTTAAATGTCCGTCTATCTGATGGTTGACTGTTAGTTTGCCATATTTTACGAGCTCTTCTCTTGGCCCTGATCAAATCTCTAATATACTGCGGGTAGCTTGGTAAACTATCCGTTTTTCTATCCCTGGGTTTTGATGATAACCACGCTGCGTCTTGAATGCTTATAGTGAACTTTTTCACTGCCTTCTCTAGTTCTTCTTCATTCTTTATAGAAATAGGGATTGAGAGGTGAGAATTGAGATAACTTCTGTATAAATCCCAATCCATTATACCCTGTGTTAGGGAAGGTCTTTTTTGTGCCTCAGAAGGCTCTTTGCACAGGATCATTTGAACTACAGAATGATCAGAGCAAAGATCAGAGCTCGTATTTACAGTCTTGTTTACTGTTCTTAAGCCTTTTGTAACAAAAAAGTCTAGTAAGTCCGGGGTTTTGCGTCGAGAATTAGGCCAGTAAGTAGGAGAATTTGGAGTTGATGTTTCTAATGAAAATTCATGAAGAGCATACCAGAAGTTCCTACCTCTTGGGGTACACAATCTTGAGCCCCAACATTGGTGTTTCGCGTTGAAATCACCTCCTGCGATAAAACATCTACCTAACTGTTTGAAAAACTCAGAAAACATTGAAGATGTAAGCTTGTACCTAGGGGGACAATAAACTGCAGCGAACATGATATTATTCAGTTTTGAATGTAATGTGATTCCAGTTGTCTGTATGTGTGGTGTGATGGGTAAATGAATGGGACTATGTTTTAATAAAGATTTGATAATAATGGCGGTGCCTCCGTGAGCCGTTTTGTCAGGGTGATCAGTTCTGTAAATAATATAGTCTGAAATATAGATTTTTGATCGTGAGGTAAGATGTGTTTCAGTGATGAGTGCTATGTCTGTCCTTTTTTCATGTAAATATAAATCAAGTTCGGTCCTGTGCTGCATCAGTCCATTAGTATTCCATAGGAGAATTGACAAGAAGCCAGCTGTTGAAAAATTAGGGGGCATGGCTGTGGCTCCAGGCTTGTGTAACCTGAGTTAACTGTTGGAGAAGATTAAAAAGAGGGTGGATAAGGTTGTTAAGACCCGTTAGTATTTGAAATAGTTGGGGAGGGGTAGTATCATAAGGGAGCACCGGCTGGGTACTGTTATTCATCATACCTGTTTGAACATTATAGTGTTGTGGTGTTGACTTCGGTACTGGTGGACTTCTTGGCTTCTGCTGAGATTCCACGCTGTTCTCCGGATGTCCTGGAAGATGGGGCTGTACAGGTCTGAGATTTGGGAATTCTTGTGAATCTGGTGGCAACTGAAAAGGTTGAGCTGGTGATCGTAGATATCTTCTTTAAAAGTTTCTTTTGTAATATCTACAAAGAACATTGGTAAGGGCTTCTTAAATCTTGAAATAACGTTGGTTACATTACAAGCTTCGTAACCTTTCTCTTTCAATTCTTCTTTTATAATGCTAATTGGTGTAGAGTGATGGAGGCCCTTAATCACAATCCTGGGGCATCTGTCCTGTGGGAGCTGAAAGGTGTGAAAATCTGCGCCTTCACTTCTTAGGCTCGCATTTAAATTTCTGTAAGTGTCAGGTGTATCAGGATAAACTGTTATACCTTTAAGTGTGGTTTTCACCGTAAATTTGTTTGGTCCGGCTTTTTCTTTTAGGAATGCAATTAATGCAGAGTAATTTTCTACTCCATTTATATAAAGTGGGGGCAGTTTTTGATTTATCACGTGTCTCGTAGTATTTTCTAGTTGTTCGTCAGGTATTGAGGGTAGTATTTGAAAACTGTTGTGTGTTTGAATTGGCGCTTGTCGTTTCTGTCTAATGTGATCTTGTTCAATTAGTAAAGGTCGTTTACGACCAGTTACTAGCTTCCAGGAACCATTATTATTACTATTAGTATTTAGATTAATACTGTCCGCTTCCATATCACTTACCGCCTGCGAAGAAGTAGACGCTTCACCCATGACTGGCGGCAAAACCCGCACTTTTATTATTTAGGTCTTAAATCTAACCTGTCTGATCAGAATAAAACACTTTTTAAGAAGAAAAAGAGAATATTAAAACATTAATCAAAGTTATATTTATAACACATAAAACTAACCTATTTTCACTTTCACTTCGATCATATGTGCATAGGAATAATTAAAATTTTTTAATATAACTGCCGAGTTAACGGCAATAATAATTATTTATTTCCAATAATTGTAGTTTAAAATATTGCATTAAATATATTGTTTTGAAACGATTTATCAGTTTGATGAAGTGCACATTGTGAATGGTTATGGTCTTTGTGATTGCATAAGATTAATTAAAATTTTCAATATAACTGTTCAGTTAACAGTAATAATAATTATTTATTTATCATTTACAATAATTGTAGTTTCAAATATTGCAAAAAATAATGAAGGACCATTACGAATAAAAAATTAAAATATCAAAGTTCCTAGCTATACATTATACAGCAAATATTGAACCCGCTGTTAGAAGTGTAGTACATATCGACGACAATCAATCCAAACGTTAATTTCAGATTGTGCAATTAATTTTTACGTGGGTTATTTTGAAAATCAATTCGAATTCGCTTTAATTTAATTCTGATTTAGCATTTTGATGTGGAATTCTATTTTCAAACAGTAAGTAGCCAGCGAATATGTTTATTTTGATAGGTTATGACATTTGAGCACATATTTTTATTGATGTTTATTTGTGAGGTTATGACATTTATATTTCTTTATTTTATATTTATTTATGTATCGATAATTCCTCAATTGCTTTTGTGACATTCATTTTTTAGTGTTATTCACAATGCCGCTAGCCAGAAGATATAATCTTTCGCATCGAACCCGTCATGCAAGTACAGTTCGGAATATGGCCAATCAATAGAATATGGATGAACAAGAAATCGCACGAGAACAGCGCCGTGTTAGTATGGCCCGACTTAGTGCATCACAAACACAAGAAGAAAGACGGGTGGCAAATGAAATGGCTCAGTTAACAATGAGAAATCGTCGAGCAAATCAAACAACTCAACAACGTGAAAATCGAAATAAACGCGTAAGAAGTTCTTCAAGTGTTGATTTGAATTGAGTAGCGTTTTATTACGATTGCACAATTGACTACAGCTTGCATTCTTCCATTCAAATTGGCCCAATAGAGGTTGTGTGCAACCATTGTGGGGTATTGAAGTTTGCTGGAGAAACGCCTGGATTATGCTGATTCCGTGGCAAGGTTAAATTCGACAACTGCCCTTGCCACCAGAGCCATTGCATTCTTTGGTTCTTGGTGAAACACCAGAATCACGTAATTTTCTATCGAACACTCAGAAATATAACGGATGCTTTCAAATGACTCTAATGGCTTTAAGTAATTGTTTAAAATATGGAGTTCATTTATATAATTCAAAATTCACGCTCCTTAGCTTTAAATTAAACTCAGCATAGATTTCTAGTTAAAATCAACGCGGACGAAGGCGCTGGCAAAAGCTAGTTTAATATATAACAAGTAATTCAGAACTGTACGTCTATAGATACACTAATACATACATAGTACTGTACATCCATAGACACAAATTCATATTATATACATAACTAACAGGTAGTTTCTCTAAATTTTATTTTTAATTTACTCAGAATATATACTTTAAAAATACCATAAAATTGTTATAAACAATGAGCACTACAAAAATTACAGATATAAGACTTTTTTTTTTACAACTGTGCTATGGCCCGGTTACAGACCTTGGCCTCCTCCTAACGTCATGGAGGTATAAGATATAGTAAAAAATGACACAATCTAAAAACATAGCACTATATAAATGACTAGAAAACAAATAACAACAAGAAAAGTAAATTAAAGGAGGTACGGAGTACCCCTGAGTCACGACTTCAACTAAGTAAATTAAAGAATCTATATCCATGCAAATACTGAGAAAAACTAACCTTCGGCCATTTGATAGGGTTCTGATAACTATGTGCAATTAATTGAGCAACAGTAGAATCAAGGGAGGTTCGGGGAACTGGTAAAGCTGCTTTATCAGTGACAACAGTTGTGTCAATTTCTGGCAATTTTTGCATAACCTCAAGCTCAGGAAACATAGCTTTGAATCTCTCTATACCTTCTACCTCTTCACCTTTAAATGCTGTACTTTCAGGCTTAGAAGTAATTTGCTTAACATCTTCATTTTCTTCAGTTGTTTTGAGACCAATGTTTTCTTTTTTTTCAGTGTCTGTTTTACTCAAGTTCTCACTTTCATTAGGCCTCAAAGAACAATCATCTTTCTTTGCTTCAGAGGAATCTTGGTTATCATTGTTACTTGATGCTTCATTATCTTTCACCAATGCAACAGCTTTGTCTTCCTCCTCAGATTTTGTTATTTCTTCTGTTTTATAATCAACTATATTATCCTGATTCTCCGTTTTACTTGGTTCAGATAGGTTATCTAATTCCATTGCAGAAGACACTTCTTTGTCAACCGTTGTTATGCTCGAATCACAAATCATTTCAGCTTTATCACAATCACCAGTTTCTTCAGTGATTGTATTTTCTTTGGTATCTACTTCTTCACCAGGAGTTGTTTCTCCAATGGTATTCTCATTTTTCTTTTGTGGACTTAAATCAGTACTAACTTCTGATAATTTTTGACTAGTTTCTTCTGAATTTTCTCTATCTTTGGACTCGACATTTTCTTCTTGTTTAATACCAATCTTTTCAATTTTTAAAGTTCCCTCGCCTTTTTCCAATTTAACTACTATTTCAGTTTTGTCTGTTGATAAAATATCTTCAGGCCTTTCAAGTTTAACTTCATTTTTCAAATTCATAATATTCCTTTTAGTTATTTCATGAAATGAAAGTTCAGGATCATTTAAAATGAAAAAATCAGTGCGCCCAAGACCATGCCTGTAAACAAAAGAAGCACAATATAAGAGAAATGATAACAAATCAATAAATCAAACAAATTATTTAATCATTAATAGGTATTTATGAAGTCTCAGGCAAAAAAAAAAAATTACCAACATACTTATACCACACTCACTAATTAATTTTCTATAAGCCAAAACAATTATAAAATGAATCACTCAATAGAATTATATAATTAGTTTGATATAATTAAGAATAACTTACTTAGCCACACCAAGGAGAAGATCCTTATCATGCTTTCCAGGAATCCACCATTCAGGAATGTCAGCAGATGGTTGACAAAAATTTAGCCTTTCATCAAGTTGAGGGTGACATAATGTTTCCTCCCTGATTTTACTTAACAATGAAATTCTTTCTAATATCCTTTTGGCTCTATCTTCTGGAAGAGGGTCTAATACCAAGTCGCTTGTTTCTTAAATAAAACAAAATAAATGAAAGTGGGATATAGGTTTATGGGGCTAAAATAAATAAGGAATGTACCCAGATAGAAAAATTCTGACTAGTTTTTCTACCTAAGGTAACATAAAATTGTGATAATTGATTAAAGGCACTATCTTCTTAGAATTATAATGTGTTATACTGTTGACTATTACTAAATTTAATTGTTTGATAAAACAAGTTCATTATCAAACAATTAAATTAAATTAAAGCTTTACAATAAGGCAACTAGAAAAGCATCATCTAAGTATTTCCACATCAGGAGGTGTTTCCCCACTGTCCAGTTTCAACTTGTTCTTGACAAGTTGGATCCTGTTACCCCAAATGTGCATGTTTTTTTGTTTTATTCATGTTGTTACATATTTTAGGAATAGTTATTAACCCTCAAGGCCCAATCTGTGATATTCTAGTAAGTGCCAAACTTGAGAACAGAACCTGCACTATATTTGAGGCACTGGGCCAAGCTAAAGAGGAGTATCAAGCCTTGTGTTCAGATAGAGGGACCAGTGGGGTAAGCACATCACAGCATAGGATGTAGAATAAAGCAGCATCTTAAAGAAAATAGACAGGGGAAACACAGGATAATAATTAAGATGATGACAGATTTTTTAATACAATAATTGAAATAGCAAACAAATTTTTCAATTTTTAAATATTTTTAATTTGAAGAGAAATGATTTGTTCAGGGCCGGGATTCGAACCCGGGTGGGTCTCACACGTATCCATCCCCAACTGAGGTAGCCTGGTCAGACAAATCCATTCTCTTCACCGATCCCATACCCAAGTGTTCTCACAATTTTGCGATGTATACAAGGGGAAGAATGTTCATTGAACAAATAATAAATAAATAAAATAATTTTTTTAATTATTTCATATCATTAAAATTGAACTTGATAAGGGCAAGTAAGAGTAAAAGTAAAAGATAAAACTAGGAAACTTTAGGGGCCAATTGCATAAGGTTAGGATTATATAAGGTTGAATGCATATAAGAAAAGCTTTAATCTAAGCAAACAAAATTGTTTTATATCAAAATATTATTAATTACAGATGATTAATCGCATAAATAAATGGATGTTGTTGGGAAAAATAATTAATTTTTTTTCAAATAACTATTACCTTCTTCAGCTGTTGGTTTTATGCCACATACTCTTTTACACATTCCTGAAAAAGCTAAATAATATTCTGTTAACGTGTCATCAAATTTCTTATCAAGTCTTGACAAAGCTCGAAATTTGGTCCAATCAAATTTCTTCTTCAACCTAAAAAATTGCAATAAAAGTGTAAAAATACCAATATAGATAATAAATTTCATAAAATAAATATTAAAAGTGAAAAAACGTTCAATAAAATGATAAATATTCAGCCAGTATAGAACCATGATTCAAACTCATCAAATAATTCATATGGATGACAATTCATAACTTATTGCTTAAAATATATGCTAGGTTAACATGAAATGTGACTTAGGTAGTGAAATCATCACATGACATCTTTAAACTTTTGTTTGTTAAGAATTTATCAAAGAGTTGTAAACAATTTTCATAAGCATTTTTTTTATCTCAAAGAAGCCAGAGCCAGACAGGCAAAGCAAATTACAAAAAGGATTGCAGAATGGAAACATTTGTGTTGTTTAATGCTCTACTAGGTGTAAACACATTAAGGGTGGCCATAGCCCACAATGTTGGTGGCACTTCCTGGGGTCTCAAATTCCATGCTACAATAACCATTTATAAAGGAGTGGAAATAGGTATCCTGAGGTATAGGTCGTAGTTCTCCTAGCTGGAACCATAATCTTTTGCAAAGGCAGAAGAGTAAGTTAAAACCCAACCAATGGAGAGGGCATATAGAGCTGTGCCACATGAGTTCACTTCCGACACAAGATAAGGAGGGAAGGTCTAGTAGATCTTTCACTGAATCTTCAGATGCTGATCAGTTGTGGGGAGCCTAACAGATGGCAGAGAATATAATAGAGGAATGGAACCACTGGTGGCTAATGACAACAATAGGGGCTACCCTGAGAAAGTCCTTCCCCACTGTCAGATCAAATTTACAAGTTACATGAGTCCTTCCTGACTACTTGGTCTCACAAATTCTCACAGGGTAAGAAGGTTTTAAAGCAAAACTTTACAAACATGGAAAAGACATTGATTCCCTATGTGCCCTAGTTGTGGTATACCAGAGACCAATGAGCATTTGTCGTGACCTGGAACAATAGACTCTCTTCTGACTAAGAACGATCTCCCGCAGCTGATGACTAAATAAAAAAATAGTAAGAGCTAGAAGAACTAGAAGAGTAATAGCTGGAAGAATAGTAACTCCAACACAATTTTCCTTAGGTAAGAGAGGAACTGAAACAGGGATGCCACCGAAGAGGAGGGAATGAAGTTGATGAAGGAGCAAAGAGCATGCTGTGTGCACAGCTAAATTGATACTGATGTAGCAAGGCCTACTTGCCGCATTGTGCTATTAGAACAAATATATAGAACAAATTCAGAGGCTATAAACTTATATTAAGAATACTAATAAATTTAAATAACAAATGTTTAAAGATAATTAATACAACTAAGAAAATATAAACTCTATACCTATCATATTCTACTCCATAAGTTGAAATGGTTCTCAGAAAATCTTGTTCTTCCCGTTTTGACCATTTACGTTGATTCATTTCTATTCTCTGTCTCTCTCTTTCTTTAACAATTTGTTCAAACTTTTCTCTTCGTTCGATTTTCTAAGTAAATAAAAAACAATACAGGAAATCTTATAAAAGAATAGCAATAACACATTATTATTATTATAAAAAAAACTAATAATTCACAATTACACAAAAATAAAACATTCAAAATAATCCACGAAATTTCATGAATTTTTGTAATGTAGTTTAATGAATTACTATCTACTACTATTTTATTAAACTTACTTAGTCTACAATAGTCAGAGGACAGTAGTAATTCCATTAATATTTATTTTTGAGTACTTTATATTATTTATACAAAGCATCTCTAAAATAGGAAAAAATAGAAGAGAAACAGAAGTCACATTCTAAATAGCATACACTAAGTACCATAAAGACTAAATACCAACAACATTGATATAAACAATTACAATTTACTGATCATTTCTCAACAAATGAAAACTATACAGTAAAATTACTAACCCATAAATACATTGCCAATTGATGCCAATCTCCTCTAGCAGCCATAAGGTTAGAAATATCCACAGCATTTTGACTGTCCCCAATACTTAGAGTTTGCTATAAACATACATCAAATTTAAAACATATATGCAAACTTCATTAACATATAAACTAGACTTAGAAAAGTATATATGTTAATGACATAAACAGCTAGACTAATTTATATCATAAACATACTAGCAATTTGCAAAAAAATATAAATAAAATAATTAATAATGAACTGGATTCATAAATAAAGATAACTAAGCATAAATCTAGAACCAAACTGAAACTATGCTGAATAATTTACTTAAACCAAATTTTAAGTAGATATATCCATCCTTTAAAATTAATAAGCTAAAATGGCTGAGAAATTGAATTAAAAATCCTCTGAGAATTTAGTGATGAAAACAGATAAAATAAGTTTAAAATACAGTAAAACCTCTATTAACGGACACTCCTAAATAGCGGTCACTCCCCATTACCGGACGATTTTTTTTGCACCAACATTTTAATACAATGTTTAAGGCATTTGAACCTCTATTTAACGAAACCTCTCATTAACGGTCACGGACAGGCTGTGTTGGTTATAAATCGATTAAAAATCCTCTAAAAGACGGACAGTATGACTTTATCCCTTTCCCGTTTCTCGGAACCAATTAGTTATTTCCGGTCTAAGAAAACAGGGACAGCTGTGTTTACTTTTGAGTAAAGGTTTTCCACATAAATACTTTTTTTTTATTATCGAACTTGCTTTATTAAAATTTATTTCTGTTCTAACCCTCGTGGCAGGCGGCTGAAAATATCTCCCTCACGTAAGAGACTCACTTCAGAACAAAAAATAAATATAATCAACGTTTATGACCGTGAAAAGTTAAGTGTACGTGCGCTAGCGGAAAGACTCAATATCGGTAGGACACAAGTTTCGGGAACACTCAAAAACCGTGCGGTGTTTTTTTTTATTCTACTTACCTTTTAAACACATGGGAAATTGAATAAGAGAGAATTAACTTGTACAAATACATATTTATACAAAAATATAACCTCCCTTTAAAGGACACCTTTAAATAACGGACAAAAATATTTGCACCCTGGCTGTCCGTTAATTCGAGGTTTTACTGTATACCTTTCTCAGATAAAACCATTTCAAGAATCCATATAAAAAAAAAAAAATTGATGATAATCAAAGTATTTAAAAGAATCACAAAATTATTCAGTATTAAAATGTAAATATTGCCTCAATTTTAGATGTTAATAAAACAAATCTAACTAACAATCAATATGGTAAATTGTTTTAAGCTGTGCAATACTGTTTAAACAAACTTTAACAAGTTTATAATAGACACATTTAACACTCCCAAAGGATTAAAATACTAAAACAGACAAATAATTAATTAAATGCTTTAAATTTTTTTATTCTAATTCTATGAAAACCAAGCATTTTATAGTAACATCCAATTCCTATGAGTACATTCCTCCAATATCTAATGAGTCAATTCCTAACATTTTTATACTTAATAAGTTTTTTTAATGTTTAAAAATAAACATTGACAATGTAAGGATCCTGAGGAGAATCTATAGGCCCAATAAAACACAAGAAGGCTACAGGTTATAACCCAACCAGAAAATCTACAGAATGAAATCTAGGGAGATGAAATATCTAGACACTGAAATAAGAATCAGAAGACTAAGATTCTATGGGCAAATGGTAAAAATGGACCAAGGGAAACTAAACAAGAAAGTCTTAGACAAAATCCTTGAGTACAAGAGCTTAGAAGGGTTATAAAACAGGTGAGAGAGGAAACCGAAAAATTAAAGATAACAAGACAAAAACGGATTTAGAGAAAAATACGGAAAAAAATCAAGATTCTTAAGGAAAATAAAGAAAAACCGAAGGCATGATAAAAAAAAAAGGGAAAAAAGAAGAGGGAAAGTGAGAAAGGAAAAGTAACAATATCCGTGTGGTATTAAAAGAATGTTTCGTGAAAGAAACGAAAACAAACAAACATTGATGACTTACCTTAGCTTTTTGGGCTTGTTTAAGCTCTTCCTTCTTGAAATTTCTTTGATAGGAATTAATTACTCTCCTCAATCTTTGATTAAGGTCACCCATAGATGGCCATTGAGGTTTAGAAGGATCTTCATCACCAGTCTCTGCTCTAGCACTTCCTGGAAGTTCTTCAGATGGATCCCCTTGAGAAATGTCATCACTAATACCAAGACCAGTAGTTTCCGATTCATCATCTTCATCGCTTAACTTGCACTCACCTCTTTCTTCACTGTAAAAAATTTAATAAATTCATCATAAGGAATTAAATCTAAGGTAGATCTTATACCTGCACTCAAATCTCTCTTTACTGTAAAATATTCAACAGATTTATGAATAAATTATATAATAACTATCTAATATTGGTAACAGCCAATTTAATTTCACATTTACAGAAAACCCATATTTAATAAATAAACATATATTTATACAATTAAACTTAATACTAAAATTGAACATTGAAAAGGTATGAAAAATTTGATCTTTAGAAAACTATTTAGGTATCTATTCCCTAACCCTTACTTACTAGGGAAAAAACAACTTAATTTTCAATTTAAGAAAGTTTTGAACAAAACCTAAGCCTTAAGGGTTGAGCTAATCATCCAAGATCAAATACTAAGCTATCCTACATTATTACAACCCATGAAAGTCTTAGGTTCAAAAATAGATATAGAATTAATCCACTATTTCAAGACCAAAATTGACTAATTATGCAAGGAAGCAGTTTGGTCAGCACCCAAACTAAGCCTTCTGTTTTCCCAGAATGCAATGAATGAATGAATTAGAGAACCAATTGATAAAAGCTACTTATGTATGCTAAAATGAGCAGATTTCAGAGGTAAAGCTATCAATAATTAGAATGATACGTTTTATTTTACTAATACTAAAACAGATCTATAACACTGAAATGTCAATTCTTTGGATTAATTTTAATTTTCGCATTTTAATTACAAAATAAAAATGTTAACATAAGCAATTCATAATTGCTCCATTCCCAAAAGGTGTGATGCATTAATTGTAACTTTGGATTTAAGCTATTATTGATAAGTCCAAAGACACTGTTCGAAGATGAATAAAGAAATAAGATTAGAACGATTGAGATGAAAAGTTTAGTTTGGCCAAAATACTGTGATGCTTTGAGTTTTGGTCCCCATGAAATATTAATCAAAACTTAATCCTAACCTGTATCACTTCAACCCGTGAACGGGTGTGGGGTTCAGTACATGGTAGAGACTGCACTGTTTCATGAACAATGATTCTGCAAGGAGCTAACTTGTTCTAGGTCATGCTCAACTGCCAGATTTTCCTCCTTATTTTGGGTACCCTATTTTTATAATATTTTATAGAGGCTGGGTGAGTCCCAGGAGGGTTCTAGATCCTATATGATTCATCTCCAGCTGCAAATAGATATAAATAAAAGTCTTGCCTGCAGCGGGATTTGAACCAGGATTTCCGGCATGGCAACTCAGTACTCTACCACTGAGCCACTTCGCTCCCTTAATAAGTAATCAAAACTCAATCTCACTCATAAAAACTCATAACCAGCTCACATAAACTCACTCACTTCCTCATTCATACAAACACTCTCTTCACACAAACATACTCTCAAAGTACACACAAACACAAGCGTACAACACTTTCATATGCAAAAAATGAGAAAAATATTTAAATTACTTTTTAAAACAATAAAAAAATTATAATGTGCGAATAAATGTATTTGGCATATGTAAAAATCTCAGGAAATATAAAAAATCCTGATAAGTTAGTTTTACGAATGGTATGGCTTTAGAGAATAAATATTGAAAGATTCTTCTTAAGCATGGCTAACACAAGGGCATAAAGTGGTCACTATTTATATATATTATAACATTTAAAGTGGATTTAATTCTTAAAAAAAAAAGGCACATTCCAGTTTTAAAAGCCATGCTAGTTAATTATAAATGAACATAATTTTACCATTACGAATATAATTGAACTCAATTTAAAAAAAAAAAGAAGAAAAATTAGCACGAACCATAAAAGCTGTTGTAGTTTCCCTGGCTGCTGAGCCCAACGCCCACTAGATTAGAACGAACAAATTTACCTGTATTGAATGATGTAGCAATCACTAAAGTTTATGATGATCTTACAAGGATAAAGCAAAAAAATAAGTAAGAAGCGTTTGTTAGCCATTGTCCAGCCAGGGAGTTTAAAAACATTGCAAACTAAATGCTTCAATGGTTAAGAATAATGCAATAAATAAAGAACACAAATGAGATGATAAAATGGTATTACAGATATCTCAATTTAAATAAAAGATTTAGTTTAAGTAAAAAATATAAATGCTATACATAAAAGTATTTCTTTCTCTCACTATTTTAAGTCATGGATCTGAAATAATAGTGAAAATAAATAAAAGAAAGAATATAAAGTAACAATAAACATTATAAATCTTTATTAAACTGAAAATCAATAATTAGATTATGAATTTAACACAATTAATTGAAGTACTTAATTGTCATCAATCATTAGATAAATTATGTACTGTGGGGTAATGGTTTTCATAAATGAAATTAGTAGAATACTGCTAGATTTTTTTTTTCTAGATTGCTCCAAGGAAATAAACATGGATAGAGGAGAAAATGTAACCAGAACATTGTTAAACATTTAAAATAACAAAAAAAATTTTTTTAATTTATTATAACATATATGTTAAAGGTTGAGCAATTTATTTAAAATTTGAATACATTCTTCTTATTTTATAAGGGCGAAACTAAGGGGATGCATGCATGGCTATGGTTAGGTTTTTTGTTAAATAAAAACTGAGATAATCTTATGCGCGCACTACAAAACTTTTACTTACCACATTTCTTACTTAAATTTTCTATTTATTTTTCATTTAATAATATAAAAATACAATAATTAACTACAAAAATGACAAATTTATATTTATTCAAAAACTTTTTATTACCTTGAATGACTAACAGATAATTGCTTTTAAATTTTTAGCTATCATATGATTTATTATACACCTATAATACTGTTATTATTTATAGAAAAGTTCTAGATGAAAAAGGGGATCAAATCACCTGTGAAGGTATTTTTATTCAACTGGTATGTTAATGATTTTTTTCTTAATATAAGAAAATCTCATATTTTAATTCAGAATTTTTGAAAAGCAGGAACAAGTATAAAAACTTACTTTAAACACTAAAACATGAGGGAGACAAGATCATTCATTGGTTTCAATTCAGATTCTTATCAGAGGGATACATATTTATATTAAGTTAAAAGAATAATAATCTCTGGTTTCTTTTAATCAAAAGGCATAGCAACATAACTAAGACAACTAAATAAATAATTGCAGAAGCCATTTTTTAGAAAGAAACCATTTAAAATATAATAATAATAAGCCACACATTCACAGCTCTAAAATATCCTGAACCATATGGTCGCACAAACAATTATCAAAATTTTCTATAAGCACTGTATGATCTCTGGGATCTTATAAAAAACAAAACAAAAATTAAAATAAAAATTTAATAAATGCTAAGAACACATGGATGTCAGGTCTGTTGTGATTTTTCATATGTCAAATAGTCACCTGATAATTTGAACCAGGAATAGTGTGCATTAACTGCACACAGTCATTCAGTATATTGCCCCGAAGTTTGACACATAACAAGTGATTTTCCTTCTTATGAACATAGCTGTAGAACAACTTTTTCCATCCTAAAATACAATCCTCAGGATATCGATTCTTCCCCCATATGGATGAAAAGAGATTTTGTGAGATGCTTCCATCAGTTCACTACCTCCACATTATAAGAACTTCGGAGGGAGTCTAACAAGAACTAGAGCCCTGTGATTCTTAAGCTTATGCTCTGCATCCAGAATCTCCTTATCACTAGCCAGTTTAAACCAGGGGCTTATATATCTCCTTTACATTTTCACACACTTGTATGTGTATAAATACACACATAGTATTTATTATTATTTTCACACACTTGTATGTGTATAAATACACACATAGTATTTATTATTATTATTTATTATATTAAGAACCATGTTCTTAACTCTCCTAAATTCCTGCCAATTCTATTTGATTTAATTAATCGATTATTCAACTGCTGCAGTTGCTTTTTAATGTCAATACAAATCTTTAACGTGTTATGACTCAGTTAGCTACCAGGCCTCACAGAGATAGGACGTGTTTACTGCTCTCTGGGATTAACGTGCTATCTTCTATACCAGATAAGAATATTTTCAGTTCATTTCTACTGTATTTTTTTTTCTTTTTAAATCTATATTTCTTTTTCTTTACATCATTATATTTTAATTCCTCCTTTCAATTTCTTTTTTTCTGTCTATTATATACATTTTTAGCCATTTGTTAAAATGGATGAGCCACTAATTAGCTCTAATAACCGTCGAAAACGGGGGAGAATAAAAATGCCACCAGATCCATTACAATTATAGGATGCTATAATTAATACGCCTACTTATTTAATAATGAATAGAGAGGGAGATGAAGGTTTTCAAATGATATCTCCATTTCTAATTTATAAATTTATCACCAACCTGACCGGTGAGGTGAAAACTATTAAAAACTTCGTGATGGAAATTTACTTATTGAAACAAAAAATAGTAATCAATCACTTAAACTCTTAGAATGTACAAAGTTCGCTGATAGATTTAACACATCTGTGAATCCTCACGCTACATTAAATTCCAGTAAAGGGGTTATTAGGTGTTTTGACTTACAATTCCTGGAAAAATTGAAATAATAACTGAACTAGAAGGAAAAATTAATGATATACAGAGCATAAAAATAAAAATTAACGGAATCGATAAACTTACCCATTCCTACATAGTAACTTTTCCTACACCTTTTCCACCAGAAATTCTAAAAATAGGGTATCAAAACGTACCAGTCCAAAAATATACCCCCAACCCGTTAAGATGCTTTAAGTGTCTCAGTTTTTCTCATCACACATTAAAGTGTACAAGCACTAAGATCTCAATATGATGAGGATAAACACACTGACGGCAAATGCACCAAAGACCCAAAATGTATAAACTGCGGTGGTGAACACAATAGTTTAGACCGCTCATGTCCTATTTATAAAATGAATAAAGAAATCAAAAGTATACAGTTTACCAAGAAAGTTTTGTACAATGAAGCAAAAAAATATATATAAATTTGAAAATCCCCAAAATTGTAGCAGGTCTTTTGCTGAAATAACTAAAGTTAATAAAACACAGGAAATTGGTGTTCAGACAGATTCAATTTTTAAACTTGAATTTTCAACAAAGCTAAGTACAGTCAAAATGTCTAAACACTCTCCATCTCTTCTTGTGGCCAAAAATTCAAAGAACAATTTTGACTTGATCCGCTACCGCAGCAACCTCTCAATTCTCCCCCTCCTCCCTCCCTCCTATCTCACCACTCCCTCCCACCTCTTCAGCCCCTCCTACCTCTGCACTCCCCTCTACCTCCCTGACTCCCACAATATCCTTGCCATCTCCTAATGCCCGGGCATTTTCAGAAGAAACTCAATCCCAGGGCAGCGTCGAGGCTATTGAGGTAGATCCACCAGGCCCAACGACGGATATACCGAAGTTACATATAAAAAGGGAAAAGGTAAAAAAGAAAATTTAACAATTAAAAGTAAAAATTCTTCAACAAATTAAATTATAACTATTTTTATCTATTTAATTAATTTATTTAATAATATTTAATATTATCCTTCAATCATGGCGATACTTCAATGGAATTGCAATGGCTTAAAAACGCATTTTAATGATTTAAAAATGTTAATATGTGGCACTGACCTGTTTTGCATTGCCCTTCAAGAGAGACATCTTACAATAAAAGACAATTTCTCTTTCAAAATTTTTGAAATATACAGAAAAGATTTTGACCACGGAGTTTTAATATCTGTACACAAATCCATATATTTTGAATCAATCCCCATCAACACCCACCTACAATCTGTTGCAGTCGGAATACACAGAGATTACTCTTTTTCCATTTGTAACATATACCTTCCACATGATCGTTCTATAGACACCCAACAACTAATAGATATCTACAATCAATTGCCTCGTCCGGTTCTTTTTATCAGGGACTTTAACGGCCATAATCCGCTATGGGGCTCTCAAACCATTAACTCATGAGGGAAAATAATAGAGAATTTTTTAGACGCCTCTAATCTAATGCTACTAAATACTGGAGAACCAACATTCCTCAGCTCCAGTTACAGAACATATTCAGCCCTTGACCTGTCCTTCTTTAACTCTACATTATTTAATGCTATAGAATGGACAGTCCTGCCAGATTTATATAGCAGTGATCACTTCCCAATATTGATCAATTTCAATAACATGAATCCCGTACGAGTGAAACCAAGATGGGTGCTTAACAAAGCCAATTGGGCCCTGTTCACTTCTTTGGCCTCACCACCTCCAACTTCCCCGTATGATATGACCATTGACGAAGGCTGTGAAATTATTATGTATACGATCATACGAGCAGCGAACGCATCAATTCCAATCACTTCGGGCACACCGAGAAGACTGCTGGTTCCTTGGTTTAACGATGATTGCAAATAAGCGATTAAAATTCATCGCACAGCCCTTAAAAAATAAAAAAAAAATATGACGTCCGAAAATCTTGTCGAATATAAAAGACAGAGGGCTATATGCAGACAAACAATTAACTTAAGTAAGACCGAGTCTTGGAAAAAATATATAAGTTCCATAAACGCGTCTGCAACATCAGCCGAGGTTTAGAAATGAAATCCTCCCCTCTCTTCATTGCACTATTCTAGTAAATGGGCAATTAAACGATAATCCCCAATCCCTCTCTGATATGTTAGCTACTTTTTTTGCTGGAACATATAACACCGTAAGAAATACAACTGGCCATGAACATACAGAACTTGGAAATTCAACTAACGACGACAATCTTTACTATAACTTCCCATTCACAATGTGGAAATTCAAAAATACTTAAAATACCGTCAAAGGATCAACTCCTGGACCTGATAATGTACATTAAGAAATGATAAAAAACCTTCCAGGAAATACAATAGAATGGCTAGTCCAGTTTTATAATCATGTCTGGTTCACCGGACTTTTCCCAATACCTGGCGCAATTCACTTGTTATCCCTATTTTAAAAAATGGAAAAGACAAACGCTTATCGACCAGCTACCGCCCCATATTCCTCACAAGTTGTCTCAGTAAAATTATGGAGCGTATGATCAACAAAAGACTTATGTGGATAATAGAAAACAATAACCTTTTATTATTTAATATACCTTCATAAATGCTCAACAAACAATAGCAGTATTCTTTGATAAGCATAAAGCTTTCGATACCATAAAACATTGTGTTATCCTCACCAAGCTATCTTCCATAGGGATAAGAGGAAAAATCTTCCATAGGGATAAGAGGAAAAATGTTCTGCTACATTGAACAATTTCTCAAAATCGTCATTTTAGGGTTAGGATAGAATCCACACTATCCGAGAACCACGAACAGGTCAACGGTGTCCCACAAGGTTGTGTCCTCAGCCCAACGTTATTCTGCCTCGTGATAAATGAATTAGGTCATAACCTACCAAGAGGTATCAAACCGCTGTTGTTTGCGGATGATCTATCCATCATATACCGGTCTGATAACATTACCTGTATTCAAAACAAACTTCAGGATGCCATAAATAGAATGAATAACCGGTCCATTTCCACCGGTCTTCGATTTTCTCCTGAAAAAAACCAAATGTCTCCATTTCAGTCGAAAACGAAACACACCTCTCTCTCCCGAACTATTTCTAGGAAATTCTTCAATCCCATACAGTAATAATCACAGATTCCTGGGTATGATATTTGATCAAAGGTTGATTTGGGAACTGCACATAAACAAATTAAAATCAGACACCACAAAAAGAATTACCATCTTAAGATACCTGAGTGGTACCTCCGAGTGGGGGTTCTGACCGATACGCACTGCTGAAACTCTATCGAGCATTAACATGCTATAAACTAGACTAAGGTTGCTTCAACTATGGCTCTGCCCGTTTTCGGATCCATAACAAACTGGATGTTGTACATCATACGGGCATTAGGATCGTGACTGGAGCATTTAGAACTATCCCTATCCTGAGTTTGTGTTCGGAAGCAGGAATAACCCCTCTCTTATTTGGAAGAAAAAAATTGGCAGTAAATTATATATCAAAATTACGTTTTCAGACTGGTTATACCTTCTACAAATACATTTTCAACCCAAGATTTTCCAATGCTTTTAGAAACAAACCAAATTCAACCATCCCATTGACAGAAAGAATTTATTCAGCCACGGAATTCCTTAACAATATTTCAATAAGCAAAACAGAACTTCCAAGTCCTCCTTAAACCCACAAGCCACCAAAAACAATACTCTCTCTCTCTCTAAACTAACTCAAAACTAAACTAAACTAAACAAAAGCCATACCTCACCTTCCGAACACCAAATCAAATTTTGAACCTCATCCAGAGTATGCCTAATTCTTTCCAAATCTATACAGATGGGTCGAAATCCGATATTTCTACAGCTTCATCTTTCGTTACCCCCAACTCTACCCATAAAATGAAACTTAATAATTTATGTAGCACATACACAGCGGAGCTTCATGCAATAGCCTCGGCCCTCTATTACACTATGACCATTGCAACCAACACAATAACCATAATAACTGATTCGTTGACTTCATTAAAAGGAATAAAAAACGTACTCGAATCATCCAATAGTCCTAAAAATTCACCGATACCTCTCTATGTTGGAAGATTTAGGAAAGTCGGTCAGCTTTATATGGATTCCGAGCCACGTGGGGATCAATGGGAATGAGCTCGCAGACCGGGCCGCCAAGCAAGCACTCACTCTCCTAGGCCGAGGCGCTGCCATTTTAACGCCCCGGGAAATAGCTCTTCCTCTGAAAAGATAAATATCGGATGCCTGGCAGTCCATGTGGGAAGAAGTTCCACTATGCAAGTTGAAAAATGTTAAAAAAACAGTTACGAGGGGTGATCAAAAAGTTCCAGGACTGATTTTTTATTAATTTATTTAAAAAATCTACAGGCTATTGGACGTCGTCCCCTTCAAAGTACTCTCCTTGGGAAGCTATACATTTTTCCCAACGATGTTTCCACTGTGTGAAGGACTTTGAGAAATTATCTTGTGAAATGGTGTGTAGCTGCTCCAGCGATTTTTTTTTAATGTCATCTACGGACTCAAATCTCTTTCCCTTCATGGGTCTCTTAAGTGTTGGAAACAAGAAAAAGTCTGCAGGGGCAAGGTCAGGTGAATATGGAGGCTGGGGAATGACCGTCATTCCATTTTTGGTGCAGTAGTCGCGAATGAGCAGTGCGGAATGAACAGGCGCATTGTCATGATGCAGCACCCACTCACCGCTCCGCCACAACTCTGGTCTCTTCCTCCTTATTGCCTCGCGCAAATTTCTCAGGGTTTGAAGATAACGAAAGCGGTTAATGGTCTCACCTCGTGGAAGAAATTCATGGTAAACAACACCCTTCCAGTCGAAAAAAACAGTAAGCATGACCTTGACGTTTGATTTGACCTGACATGCTTTTTTGGGGGTTGGGGAGGATTTTGTCTTCCATTGTGATGACTGGACCTTCGTTTCCACGTCGTAGCCATAAACCCACGTTTCATCTCCAGTAATGACTTGTTTTAAGAAGTTTTCATTGGCATTTGCCATTTCAAGAAGTTCCTGACAAACTTGAACTCTGAGTTCTTTCTGCTGCTCAGTCAACAGTCTCGGAACAAACTTTGCAGCCACCCTTCTCATCTGCAAATTTTCTGTTAAAATCTGTTGACACGAACCAAATGAAATGTTCAATTCTTCAGCCATCTCACGAATGGTTAGTCGACGATTAGAACGCACGAGACTGTTCAATCTTGCAACATGATCGTCGTCAGTCGAAGTTGATGGGCGCCCTGAACGAGAATCATCTTCACACGATGTCCGGCCTTCCTTGAACCTTTTGTACCACTCATGACACCTTGACCGACTCAGACATTCATCACCGAAAGCCACTTGCAACATTTGAAAAGTTTCAGTAAACATTTTACCCAACTTCACACAAAACTTTACGCAAACGCGTTGCTCTTCCTTTACATTCATTTCACAAAATCGCCAAACACAAACAACTTTTTTTTACGAAAACAGCAGTAACTTTGCAATGAAGAAGGTTATCAACAAACTGAATAAACAGCTGAGCTCAGGAAGAGTCACGCTAAACAATGCTGCCAACCGCACTGCTCTATGACACTCCATTGCCGCGCAATCTCAACAGTCCTGGAACTTTTTGATCACCCCTCGTAAGCCATAGACCACATCAAATCGCACTAATCGCAGAGAAGAAGTCACAATAGCCAGGCCCAGAATCGGACATACAAACCTAACTCATTCACACCTAATAAGCAAGGAACCACCACCAAGATGCCAACACTCTTACAGTCAGCCACATCTTACAAGACTGTTCATTTTACGCTTCAAGTTTAAATATATTAGGACTCCAACCAGAAATTTCAATTTTATTAAACAACGACGAATCCAATATCAAATTCGTACTTAATTTTCTTAAAACCCACAATCTGTTAGATAAAATATAGAGATGAACAATTTGTATATAGATGTGTATAAAATATTGTCTATATGTATATGAATGTATATATGTATATATATATATATATATATATATATATATATATATATATATATATATATATATATATATATATATGTGTGTGTACAGTGTGTATGTCATTTATAAGTTCCTCAATATTTTAATTGGCGATATTTCTTTAATATCTCTATATTTTAATTAGTTTCCCAAATCTTGATAAAAACACCAAACGAATTTCAGGCGTTGATGACCCTGGGGTTTTACGCCTTAAAGCTCTAATAAACAAACAAACAAACAAAGCTGGACAGACGGGAAACTGGATTTTCCTACTATTGTACGAATAGCATGGGCAACAGTGGTAAAATCCACTTGCTTAACACTTCACACCCAGCTAGTTTTACGATTCATGATTATTGAATAATATATTCTATTGGGATTTTAAATTACAAGAAATGTCACGTTTTTTTTTTTTTTAAAGTTAAATTAGATGATTTAGAATTTAATGGCATAATGTTTTGTTAAAAAATAATACTATATTCAACATGAAAATAATAATATTTATGTAAAAAATAATTTCCCAGTGAAAGTTATTATCCTGATAGAACTAAAAGCATCAAAATTCTGATTTTTTTAAATGTAGAGCAGTTAATTGAAAATTTCTTGGTGGTAAGTACACACATTCAAAATACTAAGTCTAAGATGTCGCTCCTTCTTGGAGAATATACCTCCGAATTTTGAAAATTCGTCAATTAAAAAGATTTTACATTTTGAGGTAAATTTACATTAGAGCTCTTGGATTAATACAGCAGCTGTGTAATTGCATATTCTGCAAATCAAACAAAAATATGCTATTGGCATGTTTTAGGTATTATAAACAAAATTTTAACCTTTTTTAATATAAGTTTTTCATTTTTTTATGGCACATCTTGAAGGCTTTTTTAGGTATTATAAAAGGCTTTTTTATTATTATAATTATAAGTTAATGGTCTCTTTTCAGTGTCATTTGCTAAAGTAATATGTCACCAAACTTATCCCTCAAGCACAAGCATATTCTCCTTTTATCTATCTTTTAATATAGGATATACCATATCATTGGTTTAGTATAAATAGTAAAAGAGAGAGTTGTACATTGAACAATCATAAATCTGACCACCCTTGTTTGTGTCTAGTTGCCACCATCAATCAAAGCTTCTATGTTCACTAAATAGCTTTGAACAGTGAAAGTTAAATACTTTACTGGCAAAATATTAAACCAATTTCATCAACAAGAAGAATGTTTAAGTAACATCTATTGCTTTCTTTTGACTGTTATTTAAAGTGTGTATCTACGAATCTACAAACTCTAAAAGATAAATTATAAAGGTTTTAACACATTAACGACATGTGCGGCACCGGTGCGCACGACCTGAGTACTCGTTTGGGCCGCGTGTTCACATATCCACAGGCAACCTTAATTTTCCGTGTGTGCACCGGTGATCGCGCGGCTCCAGTAAGTAATTTTAAGTAATTTTTAATTAAGGTTGCCTGTGGATATGTGAACACGCGGCCCAAACGAGTACTCAGGTCGTGCGCACCGGTGCCGCACATGTTGTTAATGTGTTAAGATAATTGGATTAAGTAATTACCTTTAATGGGTAAGTAATTATAAGGTTGATGTACATGTACATGTTAAGTACATTTTTTCACATAGTAAAGTTTTTTTAAGTGTAAGCAAATTTAAGTAATTTGCATTTTATTTTCATTTTTTTTTTTTTTACTCTTTCTCACTTACTAAATTAATTAATTAATTGTAATTATTTTTACAGTCTAAGGCATAATAGCTTACAATACATGCATTGTTATTCTAAAGGGACTTATCCCAGAATAAATAAAGACATTATTATTGTTCTTTTTCTCGGTTTCTACTGTATTAGTAATATTTATAATTTTTCGAACAATACTCGCAGTTCCGAGTAAGACTGCTTTCTGCATTTGATTCAGATTGTTGTACTTAAGGTTCTAATTCTTTTATACTGTTTAATGTAATTTATGGAATCAGTCCATTCGTGGATATAGCCAATGGCAAAACTTTTGCTTTATCAAGCTCGTATAACTGCTTTAATTCCTCTGCCAGGTCCTGATACTTCCTAATTTTTTCGGTGACCACCTTGTGGAGGTTATCATCTGCCGGTACTCCTATTTCAATTATATTCACACATTTTTCTTCTTTTAGAATCAGCAAAATATCAGGCTTGTTGTGAGGAATTGTGTGATCAGTTATCATGGCCTGGTCCCAATAAAGCTTTACCTGCCTTTTATCAACTACTGGTTGAGGGCTGTACCTATAATAAGGGTAGGTCTTGTCCACAGTATTAAATTTCATAGCCAATTCTTGGTGTATAATTTTTGCCACTATGTTGTGTCTCAGCAAATAGACCTTGCCAGCAAGAATCTGACACTCGGGTATGATATGCTGGATTGATTCTGTGGTTATTTTGCAAAGCCAACACATATCAGAAATTGCCTCTCCACATATACGGCGCCTATAGGCCTTCGTAGCAATCACCTGGTCCTTAATGGCTAGAACAAAACCTTCGGTTTCAGCAAATAATGTCCCTCTATATAGCCACATTAACGATGCTTCCATGTCAACCTCTTCTTAACACCAGACTATGATAAAACCTTCCGTGGAGCTCTTTAGATTTCCACTCATTAAGAAGGCTTTCTTGATTTACAGGTGTGGAAAAGTTCTAACTTTGTAAGTTTAGAGCAGTCTATTTGGGGTCCAATGTCACAGTTGTTGAATTGTTATTATTATTATTATAAGCCAAATTTACATATACAAAAAGGTTTTATTTTTAAGAACATACAGATTGGACTTTCATGAACTTAAGAGGAAAGAGATTAATGTTCATTAAAACTGGAAATACATTATGAATGAAAATAAAAATTTAAATAAAAGAAGATAAAATAGGGCCTCATATCTTCTAACAAACAAAGTAAAGATAGGCCACAATCATAAAACTGATCAAGATGCTAAAATGCATTGGCCTGGTCAGTAATAAGATATGACTGATGTAATGAATTTTCTCATGACATAAAATAAATCACCTATTTAATGATTATATAAATAAAAATTAAATACGGTTATTACATGATATAACATTAGGATAAACTATCAATAAAACAATTCTTAAATAAATGAAAATAAAACTCAGAATACTCTGCAATTCTCTAACCTTTTTAACTCTAAAAAGGCACACACACGAATACAGACATGTGTGTTTGAGCACACAAAGACATTTGAAACACCCAAAACATACACAACTTAAAAATAACTGTTATACTAATGGTTAATGAAATTGGGCTTTAAAATACATAGTTAATCCAAAAATACCATTATCTAAAAGTTAAAAAAATAAATAAAGACACAAAATAAAAGAAAACATATCTAATAAAAATATGTGTTAATTAAAAGTAATAATAATAGAGAGAGAAGGAAATATATATCAAGAGATATCTGTATTGAGGAGGAGTGCGTGAGTGATGTAATGCTTACAGTGAGGCTGGAGGTGGAGGTCCAACGAGGGCTAGGAAGGCAAGGGCAGGATCTCTTCTCATCTCTGAGTATGACTCGTACCCGTGCTTGTATGTGCCGATGACGAGGGACTTGTCAGCATCCCTGTCCCACCATGGGGCCGGGGAAGTGCTCTGGTCACAGTGAGGCGCACACATCGGCAATGAGCTAACCCCACAATATTGTACCCAGTCAGCACCCACAGGTCAACATGCATTACGGTCCCACATCAATAAGCAATTTTACATCAATGATATACTTTACAAACCATTTACCATCATCAGTTAATAGAATTCCCATTAAAAAAACTTTAATAGTATGGAATAATGACTTATAAGTTCAGTTTTTAACAAATAATTAAAACATTTAAAAAGAAGATTTCATAGGAATTAAATATTATAACAATTTGTTATACTTAAGAAAACCTTTCAATTTCCAAAAACTAACAGTTACAAAAAGGCCTATTTCATACTAGCCAAAAATTACTATATGTTGCTACTGCGAAAAAATGCAGCCGTTAAGAACTTTTAGTGAAAAAATTATTAAGAACTATCAGCTTTATATCCTCTAAAGAAACTATATAAGCCAAACAATACTGAAGAAATGTTAAATGAAAACCTCTAATTTTATCAAATAAAAATATGTAAAGTTTTTATACATCACTTAATGAAGGCTGACAACAAATATTAAGTAAAAATTATATATATACACATAAAATACTTATATATTATATATCTTTTTTGAATTACGAAAATAAAGATGGTAGTAACAAACCCCATATGTATATTAATCTTATAATTATTATATATTAAATCGCCCAAACTTTGATTGGAATAAATCATTTGGAAGAATATGAAGAATGTAGCATGCATTATGAGTGACATATCTATGTAATATGATCCCTTTTCAATTATAAAAATAAAATAGCCAATAAATATTTTGTGATTTTTTTTTTATATTAATTTAAATTTTTTTTAAAAACAAGTTAACTACTTAACATTTCCTTAGTTTTTCTGACCAAATTTTGATTTGATGGCCAAATATTATTGATTTTTTTTTTCACAAAAGCTATTTAATTAAAGGAGATATGGTATTTAGTAATATATGAAATACAATAAGTTAACCAATAGAAATAGTTAATAAAGAAACAAGAAGTATCACTGTATCATAAATACTAAGCATAGCCGATGCCTATATTGGGAAAGCCAGTAGTAGGTGAGGATCCAAAAAAGATTTCAACTAATTTATCATAACTAATCTTTAATATCATATGATCAGGTATTTAAATGTAGGAAGTGGTATTCAGTGGCAAAGTCAAGGAACCCCTACTACACAGTAATTATATACACACACAGTAAGTTCAGACAGCTATATAGTAAAATAAATAATCTTGATTTTTATTAGTAATATTTTATACTTATAATTTTATTAGTAATATTTTGATTGATTTAATTGTTTTTCAAACATGAACATTAATCCCTTAGTTAGTTGTTGTCTCAATAACAAAGATTTGTGTCTGGCAATGCACCTTAAAAAAAAAATGTTCTCTCAATTTTATGCAATAATATATTCAGACATCATGATAGAATAATATGCAGATATCATGATTTAGTAAACTAAGTGGTCAACTTGCTTTTAACAATTTTCAATAAAAAGCTATAAGAAGCGAGCAGGTAAAGCAGTAGGAGTATTAGGTGAAGCTTCTAAAACTCAAAGACAACAATGCAATTTTTTTTTTAGATAAATGTAATTTGGGGATTTTCATGGAGCACATCCAACTTCAATGAGCAGGTGAGAAAATCTGGCATCAGAGTGTAAACTATACCAGACCAACTAATCGTACAACTAAACAATCATAAAACACTGAACTCAAGACTATTCATGGGTTTTAACTTAATAACTCGGTTACTTAGTATCACAGTTCTTTTGTTTATAACTTATATACTTATTAAAAATAAAAATATTTGAATAATGCAGGAGAATATTTTTATGAATATAAATGAATTTTCAAATAGTAGTATTGCCAAAATTGCTACATAAATTTTCTAATAAATCTATTAAGAGATAAAAAGCATCCACAAATTCAAGGCCTTAAGGAAGAAGTCCTTTAAGTGATTTGATAGAAGACAATAGATATTTGTGAATAATAATCATATGAAGCATGCCGGAGCAGTGCAGGCTGATGTTTTAAAATATGTTTAACATGCACTAAATATAAAAAAATTGTAAAATGAGAAATTATATAAAATGTTCATGATTAAAAATTAAGAACTATATTAAACAATCATTCATATCAGTGCCTTATTGTTTATAGTGTGGCAACCTACGGCTTGAAGGCCAAGAGCAGGAATGATAAACTTGATTTAAGCTTTTTTTAAGAAAAAAGAAAGACATTTAAGTCCTAGCTAGAAAGTATAAATTAACTTTGTTGATAGGGCCAAAATAGAAATTAAGACCAACCTATAAAAAGGACATTGTATAACTATTGATTGACCATATAAATTATTGTTATTTTTTATTAATTATTTCTTTTTAAATAGTAAAAAGCTATTTAAGAAATTATTTTGACCTCCATCAGGACTATTTATCTCCTTCATATAAAAATTGTATCATCTCTAGTTTGATTTTCGATTTTTCACCAAGATCCAAATTCAATGGATACTTAACACTAAATCTTAATATAAAAATCTAATAATGGAATGCACTCATTAACACTACAACCGGAGGCATTTGCATAAGTTTCAACACCTCTTTACATAAATGACAAATAGTAAATATACCAAGTTTTATTATAATGAAGATTATTTATTAACGTAATATTTATTTGATACTCTTTATTTCTTGAAACTGATCTAAACAAAAAAATATTAATTTATTTTTAGTACTTTTTAACAATTTCAAAATATAATTTTTAAATAATTTCAATTTAATTTATATATGATCAATCTCTACCTTTGCACACATTTACTTATGTACCAATTGATATTTTTCTTTGTATAAAATAAAAAAAATGTTTGGTTTAGATATAGGAAAAAATACAAAAATACATAAAAAACTAACAGTCACTTAAGCTAAAAAAAGGGGTCAACCTCAGAATGAAACAGAAAAAGCTTAAAGTTTGTATAAACTTTTATTTTGGCATTCTAAATGTCTCATAAGGTCACGTGTAAGCGTTCCAAAGGTCAAGATAATTTTTTTAAATATCTTAACTACCTCATTTCCCTAAAATCGTAATTAAATTTATAATAAAAGCTGTAGAGTATAAAATTACCAACAAAATTTCTCTTAAACAATTTTTAAACACTTTGAGATATCTTTGTTGATGTATCTGGCTCTTTGGGCCCCGTTTTAGCTGAATTTGAACTCATGCAAAAATCTTATTTTGTCATCTTAGTAAAGAATGAATAATTTTCTAGTAGCAAAATGCTACAGAGGTAAACAAACATTTTTGTTTGTTTGAAAGAGCATTAATAAGTGTTCACATTTATAAAAGTCTTAAGTCCAACAAACATTAACAGTTTACTATTTGGAGGGGTATTTTAAAGAAAATATAAAATCCTGCATTATTTTCCAGCAACCCAATAATAATACACTCTATCTCAAAAATGGTTAAGTGCATAAAAAAATGGACAAGACAAAGTTTGGAGATAATTTTATACTCTATAACTTTTATAATAAATGAAAATACGATTTGATGCAAGAAAGCAAATATTAAAAAAAAGGACTGTTTTTCATGTCCTTTGACCTTGAATATCTAAAGATGCTCACAGATGACCTAACGAAACTTTAAGAATGACAAAATAAAGGCTTATACAAATTCCAGCTTATTCTGCTTCATGCCGAGGTGAAAACCTTAAGGTGACTGTACTAATATGTCAAAAATGAAAATTTTAAGAAAACTAATCACAATCCATTTTAAGAGTCTGTTAGAACCTTCTTAAAAGAATTTTCGTTAAAATCAAAAATTTAAATTTGTTGACTCTTTTGTGGAGGGATTTTCCCTCTTTGCTAATGACAATCGTTAAGTAATCATTACTTCCAAGTTTCAACAGAATCAGGGACTCATGTTGCAATTATCACAATTTTACAAATACGCTACAAACCACATCCTAGCATACAAAAGGAGTTTATATATCAAAACCGTTATTAACTGTTCGTAAAACTAGGCTGTAGCATAATCTGATACACCCACAATGACTACTTTCAAGATTTTTGCTGTCATGAATTTTACAGTGAGTAGTAGTACAGGTGAAAAAAAATCTCTTAAATAAAATAAAAAAAATTATCACAAAATTAGAATACTAACATCAAACCAATATTGCAAAATAATTCAAACCCAGGTAACATGTTATAGATAAGTATTTCTTTTTTTTTTTTAAATAATAAAATTATAAATAGAACTTAAAATGTTTCTTTACTACAAAAAAAGAAAAATGTAAAAAGGTTACAACATTGTATTAAATTTTATACAGAGAAGATAATGCAAGATTAAGAAATAGACCTTTTCACTATAATAAAGAATATATCGGTGGTTTGTAAAGTTCTTGATGTAAAATTTATTGATGCTGGCCATTATAAGCAGAAGTAACAAATATAGAGATAAAACATTAGCACATAATAAATATATAAAGCATTTAAATGATAACATAAATCAATGAAATTCATTGAAAATGAACAATAAATTATTAAAAGTGAAAGATGTTTTGTCCCGTGTTAAATACCAAGGAGTTGAAGTAAATTAATTTTTCTATTGAATTTCATACACACATATATATCTACCTACATACAAAAAACATTTATATAGGTATACACATATGTGTGAATAAAACATATGAATGATTTAATTAAAATTATTATCATATAAAATGTTATATATATATATATTATAAATGTAAAATGACTTCAACACAAGTACTTTATATTCCCGCTAAAATAGAAGTATTAAATGCTAAACACACTCTAAGAAAGAGCCAGGTCCCTCCATGATACAATGTATAATGACAGTCCCATGGAGGGAGGAAAGAAAAGCGGAGCTTTATATATTTAAAAAACAAAAACCTTTATACATACAATTTTTTTTTTGTATTTATTATTGTTGAAGTTAAAATAATTGAAATCATGAAACCTTAAAATGTGTGTAATACAAGCAAACAAAAAAAAACATATATGTATAAACCCACATACATATATATAAATATATATATAATTAATTTTTCAAAATTTAAAAAGAATATTTATTGAACTTGGCAATGAATATAATAATTGGTTTTAATGAAGTTAGTATTGTAATAAAAATTATTCTTTTTTAGTTTAAATATATTCAGTATGTAATTTTTAAATAGTTCTTTTCTTAAGACTAAGGAAAACTAAGTGCAATCAAAGGTGAATTAACAGGTATTTAGTAAATGACGCAAGGCATGCAATTAAGCGACATTACTTGCCTTCTATTGGTAGGCAGCAGCGCCCCTCAAGTAGGTTACAGATGAGCTGAATAAATTATAACTAATTCTTAACTACATAAAAAGACCTTAGTAAAATAAATCTTACTTTACAAAATAGGGCTAGATGTAATAAAATTATTACATTTACAAATAGTAAAACAGCAGTAAGTAAAGGATTCCAAATTAAATTTAGTTTTTAAGATATTGTATTGGGACTAATTCACGTGGCAATCGGTAATGTAAAATATCTTATCAGATCAAAAATATTTTGGTAACACGAGTCAAAATTTTGGTCCCAAATTTTGAATTCCTAAGTTCGCCTCTCATGATAATCAGATTGCTTATGAATGCCAGATTGATGCTTTATATTTTAAATTTTCGCCTAGTATAATCAGTCTAAGAGAAAAATTTGTTCCTATGATTCAGAATTTCTTAATTTTGTGCTCTTTTTGAATGTAAATATGCAATCATATCAGATGCTAGAAGTTCATTTTTTTCTTACCCCATTAACTAAATGAGTCAAATGGGGGGCATTTTTTGAGATCTGACCCAGGAACTATTGATTAATTTGAAAATTCTAACAATTTATCTATATCAAAATTTTGGATATGGATAGTTATTAAATTACTAGAGAAAATATTTTTACAATGAAGTAGTTCATCAACCACCAAATGATGTACAGCAGATTGATTAAACAGGATATATAGTTAAGGTTCAAAATGTGTTATATAGAAATAAAATTAATTATCGATATTTGGCATTTCAGTAATAGACCAATATTAAGTTGACGTGAATTTATGAGTAATTTAAGTAAATAAAAATGATTCTAAATTTTATTAAACCTTATTTAAATACGCGTTTAAAAATTTAATAAACTAATTGTTTAATAAACACAATTTTTATATATGTGTAACTGATTTTCAAATATGGCATTGCCTCCCACTATCGGCAAGCTCCTGCCACATTTCATTCTAGTCGAGTAGGGGGCGTCCAGAAGGCAGGACCTCCCCAGTTATTATCTGTCTGGATCAGGGCGTCCTGAGGATAGGACCTCCCCAGCTATTTCAACCAAGCTCGACAGGAACGTTCAGGGAGAGGACAGCACAAGTATTTTGCTCTCAGTGTGAAGGTCCCAGAGTGAGGATTCTCAAGTCATATCACTTGACTATTGGATGTTCTGAAGATAGGATCTCTCCTAGTTATTCTACAATATCATTGGCAGTCTGGTATAAGGAGTTTCAAGAGAATTTTGATTCGTAAGCTGTTTCGTGAAGGAGTTTTAGGACACATATTGGATGAGATACATGTGAGGGTTTATTTTAGTCAGTTACTAGAAAAAATTGTGTTTAAATTTAAATTGTTATAAATATCCCAAATTGTAATTAATTATCATTGACCCACGGAGATAAAAGATTTCATGTTTAAAAAAATATTGTGATAACTTAAACTTTTGTAATAAAATAATAATATAATTAACGCCAACTTTTAATTAACTATCCATTATATATAAAAATTATAAATTCTTAACAATATCAAAGAAGTTAGAAAATTTAGTAAGGATATGCATGACTGAAGCTTTAATTGGTAGTTATTTTTGGGGAAGTATGATGTTCAAAAGGGTTAATAACAAGATGATTTGCTTTGACCTGTACTATTTAATTTAATACTTGTGCAAGTCATTAGAAAGGTGACCCCCACTTTAAAAGGTTTGAATTTGATTTGGGATGGTAAAGTATCCCAGGGTTTGCAGACAATTTAATTTTGTTAGGGAAGGATGCAGAAACTATAAAATAAATACAAAAGCATTGATAAATGTAGGTAGTGAAATAGGACTTAAAGTGAATTTGGATGAGACTGATATTATTGAAATGAAACACTATGATTGAGGAGAGAATAATAATAAGAAAAAAAGAAATTCAAAATAAAATAAATGTACGATTTTTGTTGTTGTTATTTTCTTGTCCCAAAATTTATATAACTAAAGATTGTACCTCTCGCTGCTCTTCAGGGATGTGAAACATGGCCATTAATGTTGAAGGATGAGTAATGTCTTAAGATATTCGAAAATAAACTGTTGCATAAAAGATTCAGTCTGTAAAAGGTTGAGACCTCTGGAGACAATAGGAGATACTATAACATGGAATTGTAGAGTATGTGCTTGGTTAATATAATTGAAGTGATAGTGCCACAAAGATTAAAATGGGTTTTAAAATTTTTGGGCTTGGTAATGAAAGAATTCATAAGAACTTTAGAAGTAAGCTAGCAGGATTTGGGTTTGCAAGGGGAGGTTACGGGTTTTAAACCTGTACCACTACAACCTGTGAAGGGTATGGGGATCAGTACATGGACTGTACTGTTTCTTGGACAACGGTTGTACAGGGAAGTAATTTGTCTTAGATTATGCTCAACCACCAGATTTTTTTCCTTTATATTGGGTACCCACATTATACAGGCTCAGTGAGCCCCAGAAGGTTCCTAGATCTCATAGGATCCATCTCTAGCTACTAACAGATTAAATAAAAGTCTTTCCAGTAGCGGAATTCGAACCCAGAATCTTCAGCATAGCAACTCAACATAAAAAAAAGCTAAGTAAAAAGTTGAAAAGAACATGAATACAACAAAAATAAAACACAGTGATAATCAATGGAAATCCAATAATCTGCTGTTTTACTAATCTGCTTCAACATTTATTTGGATGCTGACATGCAATTTATGCAGAAGTCAAATATGAAATTAGTCACGCTATGTAGTACCATTAATTAACCAAATTAAAAATAAAATTATAATGACTCTTAAAAAATAAGTAAATAGACAGACCTGACATGAGTACCATCAGATATATGTTGTACTAAGTCGCCAATGATTTCATGTTTAATATAATACAACATCCTCACTCGTAGTAGCAATCTTAAAAAAAAAAAAAAAATATATAATTAAATTACAGTAAAAAGGTGATTAAAATTAATTAAAAAACAAAACAATTAAACTGACTTGTTAGCATGTCGACTCAGATGCTTTCTGTAATTACTTTCAAGGAAAATATCACCATCAAATTTTTCATGCCTACTCCAATGATCACTGAAATCCATACCATCACATTTAAGTTTACGGGTAGCTTTTCTTCCTCGAGGAATTGTTTGAGATTGGCCTAAAAATTATAACTAAAATAAAGTTCTGAAAAATAAATTAAAAACCTACGTCGAAAACTAAGTCTCTTTAACAGAGTACTGATAATGTTGTTAGATATTAAAGTTTTTTAAATGCAATAAACATAAGTATCATAGCTATTAAAGACTTACTGATATTACACAGTATTACAGTAATTATGATATACTTTAATCCAGATGAAAATTTTGTTACACATACAAAATAAAAAAATAATATCAACTACTACTTATACTCAATCTTATTAAATATTACAACATAGTAGTCATATATTTAAAAAACACTAATAATTTGTTGGTTCATATAATTTGAGCTACTTGCTATAACCAAGTTCATAACATTGAAAAAAAAGTTGTGCTAAAGTGTAAAATTAATAGTATGAACTTTTCAAATTTCTAAAAACAAGAAAACAAACATAGAGAGATCTTGGTTTTATGTGATAGTAGTAAATTAGTTTTGTTATGCCTGGCAGATCATCAGCGTTGGCCAAATAAAGCTTGAATAGTTCTAGTTCTAAGGTATTTATTCATTAATAATGAATTATAGTAAAAATGTGATTACCAGAGTGATTTCTTGTATCAAATTCTGGCGGTGTAATTAAATCCCATATAAAAGTTCTTATTTTATCATCACCTCTGTAAAATCTTAAACAATATAATACCTAAAAAAAAAATTGCACTGTTAATAAATAAATTCAAAATTGATATTGTAACAAAATAAATATAATAATAATAATGTCTTTATTTATTCTGGGACGAGTCCCTATAGAATAACAATACAGGCATTGTAAGCTATTAAATCTTAGAGTGTTAAATAATTACTTTTAATTAATTATTACAATTAATTTAATTAGTGAGAACGAATAAAAAAATGAACAAATAAAAAATGTGAATTACCTACAATAACAGTATTTCAAAAAGATATTAGAAGAAAAGAAAGAAAAAAAATTAAAATAAGTTTACAATAATTATATAAGAGAAACAAATTTATGGTCACATATACCAAATTTGCCAAGAAAAAAAACAAAAAAGAAAGATTAAACAATATTATCCGAGATTTACCTTTCATCCCTTTTTGTCCTTTTTAATATCTATCTATATGACATTAATAATACATATGTACGTGGTTTAAATTCCACACACTCAAATATATGAATACAAAATAACACACACAAATGTACATCTAAAAACATCATTCATTCATCGAATAAAGAGAGCATTAAGTCAATACTGATCCCCTACTATTTTCGATTTTTTGGGAATTGTAGGGATAATAGGTGCTGGAATATACGGGATTTGAAGGTTGGAAGATTATTGGAACGACGAATGGAAGAAGGTATAGAGTTCCAAAGGGAGGAAGATCGGATCAGGAAAGCTCTGTCAAAAGCTGCATATAGATCAGAGAGCCGAGAACGGGTGTTGCGGGAGAGGACTGTGGTTTTGAATTGAAGGAGATCGAAAATGTAAGATGGTCGACGGGATTGGATAACTTGGTAAAGGAAAGATGCTAGGACGTACTTACGGCGGTAGGAAGGGTAGAGCCAATTCTTCGTAATATCGGGTCACCGAAGCATCTCTAGGGATCCCAAAGATGAATCGAACGAAGCAATTAAGCAACCGCTTTAATTTTGCTTCGAGATCCCCAGAGATACCCCCATACACCGAACAACAATAGTCAAAATGGGGGAAAATTAAGGAAGAAACTAGGAGTTTACGGATTTCAAAAGGGAACAGGTGACGAAGGTAATTGAGACGCTTTAAAAGGTGGAGAAGGTACAACGAGAAATTTCAGAGATATGGTTTATCCAGGAAAGGGTCTGGTCAAAAGTAATTCCAAGGTTTTTGACAGTTGGGTAGAATTTGATAGGATTATTGTTTAGAAGGAGGATTGGATTATGGGGAATAGTTTTAAGGAAGTAGTTTGACCCTATTATTATTGCCTTGGTTTTGTCCATGTTCAACTTTAGCTTGTTATCCATTGCCCATCGATTTATTCGATTCAGGTCATCTTGAAGTTTTTCGGTGGCTAATATTAGATCGGAAGAGGAAAAGGATAGGTACACTTGAAAGTCATCGGCATAGACATGATACTGGGAATGTCGGATAAGAAGTGGAAGGTCGTTTATGTAAATGGCAAATAGGATGGGGGATAGTGATGAACCCTGTGGGACACCACAGGATAGCGGAAGGGTTATGGAGGGAGGTTGACCAGGGACCAAAACATATTGGGAGCGATCTGAGAAGAAAGACTTGAACCATCCTAGAGCACTGTTGGATAGAGGTAAGTTTCGTAGCTTGGCGAGAAGGATATTGTGGTCTACTGAGTCGAAGGCTTTGGAAAAATCTAAAAGGATCAGAATTGTTAATTTTTGCTGTTCAATAGCAGTATGGAGATCATGGGTGATTTTGAGAAGAACGGATTGAGTTGAATAGCCTGGACGAAAGCCGGATTGGAGAGGGTTAATGAGGGAACGTTCTTCTAGAAAATTTGAAATTTGGTTTTGGGCTAGGCGTTCTAATGGTTTTGAGAGGTTAGAGAGAAGGGAGATAGGGCGGAAGTCATTTGGAGAGGAGGGTTTTTCAACTTTATTTAGCGGGCGCACTAACGCGGTTTTCCAAGGCGTCGGAAATATGGAGTTTTGTAACGAGAAATTATAAATATGATATAATACGGGCATTATGACAGGAAGGCAGGATTTTAGTAGCTTTAAAGGAATATTGTCGGGGCCATAGTCACTGGTGCACGATTTCAGAATGGCGTTTAAAAGTTCGTCATATGATACATGGGAGAAAAAGAAGTTATCAGGGTTAAAGTTTATATGATCAATGTCGGTAGCGGATGAGGATTTAGGAGATGTGATGGGTACGAAGTGGTTATTGAGATTGTCTGGCGTGATTGAAGAGGAACAGAGTTTACCGGATACTGTTGGCGATAATTATCGGAGTATTTTCCATTTGGATTTGGGATCGGTTACATTGGTGAGGATGAATTGGATGTGGTTTGATTTTGCACGACGTATTGCAGATTGTGTTTCATTGCGAAGTAGTTTGAAACCTGCATAGTCTACTGATAGACGTGTGCGACGAAATTTTCTCCTTGCTGCTTCTCTTTTCTTCATCATTTCTTTTATTTCCGGGGTTAGCCAAGGTGCCGTTGGACGGCATAAGGTAAGGGTTTTTAAAGGAGCCTGGATGTCTAATATGGATTGCAGATTGGAAGTCAAGGTGGAAACCATCTGATCGATGGAACTATAGGAGTAAATGACGTCCCAGTTGATGGAACTTAAATCGGATTGAAGTGATTCGAAGGAAAGGAGATCCAAATTGCGATAGGACACCGTTCTGGGAGTAAAGGATTTGACTGGTAGGTCATATGAAATTTGAATGAGATCGTGTGATGAAAGAAACGGAACAGGATGTTGGGACGAGGAAAGAATTTTAAGAGGTGAATCAGAGATAAACAGGTCCAACCAGGTATCCGAAAATTGGGTGTGATGGATTGGAGAGTAGGGAACTAGGTAAAGATTGAGAGAGAATATTAGATTTGAGAAAAAGGATTGATTGCTGGAATTCGAAAGCATATTAATATTGAAGTCACCACATATAATTATATTGGTGTAGGTAGAGACTAGTTGAAGAAGAGAGGATTCGAAGTGGTTGTCGAATGGAACATGAGGAGGTCGGTATACTACGGCATATAGAAGAGGAGAGGAGAAAGTTGAGATTTCAACAAATATATATTCTAGGTGAGGAAAGGTTGAAGCGGGAGATTGAAGAAGGATTTTAGCTTTAAGGCTTTCATGGATATATATACCAACTCCACCTCCCCTGCTGTCATGAACTGTCATGACGTATGAGAGAATAGTTAGGAAGGGACAATTGAGAGGAAAGAATGATAGGTTTGAGCCAAGCTTCGGAGACCGCTATGACATGGTAAAAGTTATCTTGGAAATATTTCTGAAACTCATCAATATGTGCAATAAGAGATTGTGCGTTAATGTGACAACAGTTCAGTAAATTAGTCATAACTAAGGACGAGAGAGAGAAATGACAGGTAAACGGAATATGGATTGAGGGATAGAAAATGAAAACTTTTCGGGCAAAGAATAAATTAAACGATGATCATAATGAGTGAATGATGTGAAGATAGTTTTGAGTGATGTGAAAATTGTCTTTTCTGAGAAATATGAAATTAAAGAAATTCGTAAAAATAAATAACTGTTGTAAAAAAAAAGGAAACTGCTTAAATAAAAAAGGAAATGAAAAATAACTATAAAAGAGTACAAATCTATATAAAAAAATAAAAGTGAAAAGTTAAGGTGACTATTGGACGACACTCGGCTGAAAACGTCCAGATCACTAGGCTTGCTAATTGTCACTGCTGGGTAACCGTCCAACTGTCTACATCTGACTCGGCCTCCACTGAACCAAACATACTTAATTTTTGCAGATAGCTGCTTCTGCCTGGCTAGCCAGTAAAGATGCTTGTTGGTAGGAGTCATAGCTTCACTGACGTAGACGCGGTGCGCCTCATTATCTCCCCAGCCTAGGTGTCAAGTGGAAAAGTCCCTTTTTATTTTCCTCTGACGAACCAATTCGTCCCTTAGGGCTTGTCGCACGAATCTGGCGATGATGGGGCCAGGAGTTCCTTCTTGTCTTGCCCTGAGCCGTACAGCGTGGTCCAGATCTTCGGGGCACAGTTTAACCCCCAGGGCTGCCCCGATGCTTAGTATTATACCTTCAGTGGTCTCTCCTTGCTTTATAATGATTTATAGGATATAAATCATTTAAAACAATTTAAAAAATTGTCCTCCACATTAAATTTATTTATCCAGACATCAAATAAATAACAGTAGGTGAAAAAACTAAGGAAACAACCAACAAAACAGTTTCAAGTATAATATAAAACTGGAAATATAAACAATCATCGATATTTTTTTATCAAAAGTTATGAAGCAATTTACTGAATGACAGAAGTATTGTTGAGAGCTTTTTTTTTTTATTAACTCAGACATTTGTAACAGAAAATTCATATCCACATTTTATGCTTAGTTTCTGTAACAGGCTGAGAACTTTTTTTTATATATAGATAGTTAATGTGCATTAATTACAGCTTTGGTTCAATGCTAAAAAAGGTTAGCGAATTTATATTTATATAAGGAAAGTTATCTGTGTAAAAAAATTGTACTCTCATCTTTGTGATCAAAAAGAAGTATGTTATCATTTGAAGTCAAAAGTTTATTTTTAGTTTTACGTATTATAGAAAATGATTAGCATTTATTTGCTTCTTCTCATTAATAGGTTTTTAAAAGACTAAAAGTTGTAAGCATTTTGTACATTATTATGTAGGTATATGTTATCCTATGCCAAATAAGATTTGCTAAGTTTATTTCTTTTTGTGACTAATTACATAAATTTTCTTTGTATATGGTTTTAATAAATGTTTATAATAAAATTATGGTGTTTATTAGCGGCTATGAGGTAATGAGTACGCTGTAGATATTATTAGTGCATAGGATTATTGTTATAAATGATAGATCTAGTTTTTTTAAGGAAATTATTAATGGTTATGAGATAATGAGTACTGAGGGTGAATGTTTAAGTTGTAATTATTAGTGCATAGAATTATTGTTATAGATAATGGGTTTGATGATTTTTATATATTATGGTACTTGCTGTATTATTATCTTATTAGTGGTTTTAGGGACTATAAGTATGGATGGAGAATCAGGTGTATGAGTCTCGTTCATATGTTATTATAAAGTACTATTATTTACGGTGATTCTTATGTTAAATTAGAGTTTTATTTTCATTATGCTAAATGTAATTTTTATTTTAATATACTAGCGTTTGTTTGTTGATAGATAAATGTTTTGGGGTTTATTTCTTTACCCAGTTTCCTCATGTGTCCTCCCTCCTAAGGTAACATTTCTATAGAAACCCATTGATTGGTTTTGGTTACAAAAAAAAATCTAATATAGATGCTAGTGATTAGGAAAAAACAAATGGAAACTACTTCATGGGTTTTATTATTGAAAAATAATATAGGACCTTGGCCATCAAAACAGATAAACAAGAACATGAATTCTTTGTCAAAAAAATTATAATAGTGCTCAATTTATTAAACAAACCAGCTTTATAAATTTTTGGCACCAGAAACTATGACTTTACCAGCCATATTCATAAGAGTATAAAAAAAAAAATAGTTTAGTCCCGAGAGTGATAAAACCATTTTAAATTAAATTTAGAAGTTTACATTTAGTAGGAGTCTCCAAAGGTATAGAAGCATCAGGGATCTTTCATATCACTACGAAATTCAGTTATTTTATAACAAAGTAATGCCAATGCCTGTGTACCAAATTGAACATCCTGTACATTTTAGCTGGTATGCGATGACTGAAAAACTAATTTTAGTGTCAAAATGGAACAATTACTTTTCAGAAAACTTTCTTAGTCCTCTGGATGCCTACTCAAAAACAAAGCAATTTAATTATTCTCCAAATTAGCAACTTGAATGGAGAACGGAGATAGTTGGGGGGGGGGGCAGTAATAAAAAAAACACTAAATAAGTCTAGTACTTATTTAGTGTTTTTTTTGTTACTGCACCCCCCAACTATCTCTGTTCTCCATTTTATCATCCAATCAACTATTTTCCTCTCATACAGGTAGCAACTTGAATGTTCAAATGGAAATCCATAGTTTTAGGATCATTCGAAGAACTATTTCAACAAGAATGGGTTTCAAGGGAAACTACTGCTGTACCTGTAACTGATTATAAAGATACTATGGTATAACACACTGGAAAGATAATTGTGTTGCAAATGTCGCTATAAGCATGCGATAACACTGGATACTTACTGTATTTACATACATATTAATGTGTAAAATATAAATACATATTTCACATCAAACTGGTTAAAATCATACATTGACTAATGTTAGAAAATCAAAATTAAAAAGTACATACTATCACACGTGCACAATCTTCAATATCTGCTTCTTTCCAACCTTCTCGAAATTGATTATGATTCAATATGTCTTTCCATCTTCCCCAACTATGTTAAAAATGAATAAAATAAATTAGAAATAATTCAATATCGAAACCAATCAACAAAAGAAATTTCATTTTTATAAGATACAAACCCAAAAGTCAGAAGTCCTCTCTCAACTTTGAAGCATTCTGATCTAGCCCATGTACCATAAGTTATATCACCATCTCTTGTACAGTACTCTTCAAATCGATACCTGTGTTTCTTATGAATTTTGTTTTTAACTCGACGCCCTAAAATATTTACAAATTATCTTAAGTATAATGAGGTTTTATAAGCCTGGTAAAATTATAAAAATATTCAAGTTAAAAATTATGACGAAAATATCACAAGAGCATTTCCTGCTTAATCATTTGAATTATACAGAACTAAACTTAACAGTTTAAATACAAAGTATGCTTATTTTCCACACACAAAAGCGAAAGAGTTGTTCTGATTAATATTTTATATAGTTTGTGACTAAATTGATGAGCAATAAATAATCTTTAATTTTTTTCTCTTTTTGTGAGTACATTGATAAACGGTTAATAATATAAGTTCAAGATTTAGTAAATCTGAAGGTTCAATACTGATACTATTCCACTTCATTTAAAATCAACCCTACACGATCAACTCCTGATGTATCTTCATATGTATGTATATATTGGATGTTTACTCTTCCACTCAGATCTTAACTGGTTAGGGATTCTTTTGTTACAAAACCCAATAACATCACATGCCTATTTCAACTGTCACTAAACTATCACCTCCCTCAATGATACTGACAAAGTACTGCATTCTCTGTTGTTCTGCATACTCAAAAGAAAAATAAATGAAATCATCTCCTATATTTAAAACATAGTCAAAAGTTTTTAACTTGCATAAAATTTCTGAAGACTGTATAAAGTGATACTGTTATTTTCATGACACATTCCAGTTGTTATAGGTTCAAAAGGTTAATGCGATTTGTTAATATTTTGTTCCATCTGTCCGATGTTTTTGAATCTGCTAGTTTTATTTATGCTGTCTCACTTTTAAGATGGTTCAGATTTTTAAGCATAAGGAATTTATTTTATCTTTTAATACTTGGAAGCTCGCAATTTTATTTTTGCTGAAATTATACAACACACTCTTAAATTAAAAGCATAACTTTTTTCAGACATCTTAAGATTAACTATATTGAATCATAAGTTAATAAGTGAGGACAACAGTTTGATTGGAGCTATGGATACATATCACACAATAGCGAAAGGTAGGAAAATAAAAGAATGCATCATTCTTTTTTTTCTTTCTTCTTCCTTGCTTCTTCACGATCAAGAGGATCTATTTAAGAAGTTAGTTGATTAACATTGTTTAACTGCGGTAGTTGATAATAACTAAAAATTACCATCATTTAGTTTCCTAGATCGCCCAAAGAAACTTCATGGTAATAATTTCACTAAGTAAATTCTCTTATGATAATGATAAGAGATGATGGTGAATATAATTTCACCTATAGTCGATGAACAAATTAAGTTTAACTCATATACCATACCATTAATTAAACTTTTTCAAGAGCATTAGATCCAAACCACCTTCTTTTCTTGAATTCCTTTAGACTATTTCTGAGTAGTTTTTATTTTAATTTTCGGTTTCTGATAGATTTTCACAATTTTTTTTTAAAGATAATTACATTGCATTATATGGATAAATTAGGGAATACAAAACCATACTATTTACCTCTCCCTCTTCCAACACCTAAAGATGTATCATTATCATTGTCTGATTCTGCGCCAGATGAACTTTCTAAATCAGATATATCCATTACGGCTTCATCATGGCCATACCTCTTGATCTGTGTTCTTCTACGTGGTTCATGCATCAGCAGATCATTCTGAAACAGTTTTATTTGGCATAAAGATAAAATGACAACAAGAAAGACAAAAACCTTATATAAATAAAGCAACAATAAATAATAGATTTTGTTTTGTTATGTAGGTATAGATTGTTGTTGATAAAGGTTAAAACTTTTTGTTTTCCTTGTGTTTAACAGTAGTATGATCAAGACTATAAGTGTTTTGTTTTTTTGTAAACGGTATTTCTAAAGCGAGATAAATGTGTCTTACTAATTGTCAATTAGTTAAATGAGTATTTACCCCTTCATCTCTCTCAGAAGTGTCAATATCAGCCTTTTTTGCCCATTTTTTCCAAAAGTCTGGATCATCAATGTCTATATCAGCTCGAATACCTGATGAGGCAAAACTTGCTTTAGAAAATGTTGAACCCTTTTCACTTTCTAGGGTAATAACGGTTGTTCTTCTTTCAAGAATTTGATCAATATCTTCTTCACAAAATTTGTCTGCAGCACTATCTTCTTCCATGATTGCACCATAAGCACCTAAAATTACAATTTTTTTATAAAAATTTTTTGTCTAAAACTATTACTTAAAAAATTACTAAAATACTATAAGATATTACTACTACGAAATAGCTTAACAATTTAAATAAATTTGTACAAATACAATAAAATTACGCTAAAGTTTACAACTAAAAATTAACACTTACAGTTCACTAATTTAAGTCCACCAACCGTAAGAATTTCCAAATATAAAAAACTGACACAGTAATAAACAAAAGCGGTTTATTACACTCGCGAGACTGTCACAGATTACTGACACACAAGTTTATCACACTGACCAGTTTACCACTGAATCACTGACTGACTCTAGGCAGCAGCAAGCGGGTATTTATATGAAGGTCGAATGTTCTAGACGCCGTGGGAGTGGAGAGGAGGCCGTTCTCGCAATTCCAGATGGTTCTAATCCATCTTAACCTCTTCTGCTGACAGGCTTAAGACGTTAATCCCTTCCACCTGTCTCTCTCTCTCTCTCTCTCTGACCGTAACAATATGAATCTGCTATGCTGGGGATGAAACAGCCTACTGTAAACTCACTCAATAGGAATTTGTACAGAAATAGCAAGATCACCACTACGATAAGTCTGCGATGATGGAGATGAAACAGCTCACTCACTTGATCTAAATAATTTTTCCGGCCAAAGGTTCTCAGTGTTGTTAATTGGACCGAAAAAGGGACCTTAAGCAGAGTGATCTTGTCGATCCTACCAACATTTTTAGATTCTTCTAATGTCATGTTAAAAAAAAAATATGTTAAGGTGCACATTAAATTTAAAAATGACTCTATTCCTGATCAAAAATAAATAGAAATTTCTCAGCAATCGAATTGAGCAATCAATCTTTGTATAAAAAACAGAAAATAAAAAATAATCAATTGTGTGTGGAATAAAGAAAACTTTACGGAATTGTTATTAGAACAATTTTTTTTATACTCTTTCAGGTTTCCACGGCCATTATTTATACATAAAACTTCACTGGTTTCTGGTTTAGACCATGTTGTCATGGTCATGTTGACAACATGGTCTAAACCAGAAACCAGTGAAGTTTTATGTATAAATTTTTTTTATGTTTAAAACAAAACATTGTATCTCAAAATTTATAAAAGCAGACAGAACCAGTTAAATCTTAAACTTCAACTATTTACCAATAACTATAATACTGAAAGGGCACAAAAGGGAGGATCAGACGTAAGTAGGCGAAGAATTGTGTCAAGCGAGTCAGAAAAGGGTGTTAATATACTTGCCTCATTATTTGCCAACAAGTTGTTCTAAACGGTTAAAAAAAAATATGATGGTCAACAGGGTAAATTATAGTAAATTAATCTTTAGGCAGGTGCTATGAAAAGATTATAGACCTAATCCTTGGATAGACTTCTCTAAAACAACACTGATCTTATCATTGGCCTGTCCTAATTTACTTTAAGCCTGCTCCAACAGGGATGAGATGCACAGAGATAAAATTCATTATAGGATTAACCCTTTAATAGTAATCAAGCAGAAGACAACTGAAAAAAAAATCATTCATGTTTTTTGGAAAATATAATAAAATTCGAAGAGCCCTATTTCAAAATTAATACAATGTCACCTATTGGTCTCTAAAATTAGAAACTTTAGTTCATTAAAAGAATCTATGGGATGAAGGGTGGCTGAGTAGGCTAACATGCTTGAAAGAGTCTACGAAGTTAATGGTTGCGACATTGAATCCCATGGTTGGGATTCAAGCCTACCACTCAACCATGGAAACATGAGGTTGGATAAGCCACTCCAGGCTGTATGTGCTCCAGTAAGCAATGTCTGCAGTGTGACCAAGTTGCACAGCTACAAACAATACAATTTAGTGGTTTTCTTAATACAGCGTCCATTTCAGATAGTGGGAGCAATAATAAAACTTGAATTTTTTAAGATCATGCAAACATCATATGAAAAAAATTAAAGTATTCTAATTTTTGAAACTATAATAGAATTTTTGGGATTATGGACTGGACTAACATCAACTGTCTGGCAAGTAATGCCAGCCAAAACTATTACAAGTAATTTTAAATGCCATTATTTAATAAATATTTGCTTTTAAAAATTATTAAATTACTAGCAAACTAAAACTAAATCTTTACCTTTCTTTAACAAATCTTCAATTTCCTTTTTAGTAAGCTGCTTGTTTGTTCCACCAACCTCTTTTCCACCTTGAGATGTATTCATACTTTGCAATACTGCTTTATCTAAACCAAGTTTAAGAGATGCTTTATCAAACATTTCTCTTTCATAAGTATTTCTACAGAGAAGTCTATAAACCTTAACCATCTTTTGTTGGCCAATTCTGTGACATCTTGCCTGGGCCTGAAAAAAATTAAATATTACAATGTAAACAAAAGTAACATTTTAGAAGACAACAAAACCTTTTAGAGGAATTAAATCTGGTATTTTATTGGTATACATTGTATAAGAGGATTAATTTTAATATCATCTCTAGTAAATGGTGAGTAATTAATTCACAAAAAAAATTACTATGAAAGGGGGGAAAAGCTGAATAAAACAAACGGGTGTAATAGCGTGCAAAAATTGTCAGCTTCTTTATATCAAGTTAAGTATCATAACAAAGATTAATTTGACCTGAATTTTTTCTATTCTTTAGAAACTAGGCATTTCATTAAATTTCATGGAAGCTCATTGCATATATCAGACTATACTCACAATAAATTAAATGGTAAGCATTGAATTAAATTGTAAATTAAACTTAAAAAATAAAATTGTCAACTATAAACTATATCATATAGCTACATTAAAAAATTCTAATATTACAATAATACAGATATGGCTTAGTGACCAATCAATTTTAATAGCTATTTACAATATTTATCTAATTAAATATAAAATATAATGGTTATTTCAATATTAAATATTTTCTTATCCCTTATTAAGTCTAACAAAACACATCTAACCCATAAAAAATACATTAAACCACTATCCCTTTCATAGTTTTTTCAATTTCCTAGTTCATGTTTCCAGCTTTGCAACTGCTACAGAACTATCAAAAATTGCCAATAATTAAAAAAATAGTTACTAAACCTACCTGTAAATCATTTTGTGGATTCCAATCAGAGTCATATATAATTACTGTGTCGGCAGCAGTAAGGTTTATACCCAGCCCCCCAGCTTTAGTGCATAACAAAAATACAAATCGATCTGAATCTGGTTTGCAAAAACGATCAATTGCAGCCTGCCTCAAATTTCCACGAATTCTTCCATCTATTCGTTCAAATGGATATCTAAAAAATAACAGAAATTATATCAATAATCCCTTCATAAATAAAACTATTTTAATATGAAGATTTTTCTCCTCCACATTTACTGGCACACTTAGAACTAGAAAAGGAAAACTTAAACCATGCTATTAATATATTTTTTTAAAACATTCATAGTATCAAGAAACACTATTTCTTCACCTATTCCAAAAGATCAAATGGGATGTTTACTGGTTTTATGGTCACAGAGTTCACCAAAATCAATCAATAATAATACCTTGTAGTATAATAATACCTACAATACCTTGTACCATGTATATGTATATATATATATAAATCAATTGCTGTTCGTTCGTCTCGCTAAAACTGGAGAATGGCTGGACCGATTTGGATAATTTTGATCTTGAAATATTTGGGGAAGTTCAGAGAAGGTTTAAACGGTGAGAAACATAAATAATTAGTAACGGAAAATGCTAAACCGACAATTGAATTTTCCAATATAAAATGTTCCTAGCTGTGAGACATATGATGTATTTTGTGCTTTTAGAAATAAAAAATAGTCGTTTGGTTGTCAAATATTTATAGGTGCGTTTAATATTAAAATATAACATATTTATCATAATACAGTAGAACCTCCGTTATCCGTCAGGTACGGGATCAAGATGGTGACGGATTCGGGAGTGAGTCATATGTCTCATATATATATATACACATAAATTTAACAATATTTTTCAAACATTCGACAATATATATGTACTCGAAACTTGTTTACGTACTAATAAGGTATACATATGTATTAAAAATATTTTTTTTCAATTATAATAATTACGTACATCTAATTTCCCTCTTGATAAATTAATATCAATTTAAAGGTGGAGTTTAGCTCTTTCCTCGTGCACAAACGTAGTAGGCCCCTTCTTTATAATCATTAAGTGATTATATAGAAGGGACATACTCTACGTTTTATATCATTAACTGTCGTCTGAGGAATATCATAGATTTTTGCTAAGATTGAAGCACTTTCACTTTTTCATAAACGTTTTACAATTTCAAACTTAGTAGCAAGATCTAAACTCTTCCTTTGTCTTTTTTTCCGACATTATTATCCCTGCTTTTAAGAAAACGACAAGTACCCATAAGGCAAGAATGAAGACTGAAGGTAGTTCAACAGCGGAAACTACATTAGGTAGATATGAGGATATAATTAATTTTTAAGTAATGTGTGCGAGGAAGCCTAGGATTCTAGTAAACAACAGAGTCTAGGAGACGAAGTTGTCAAGACACAACGATTGATTCTTATCTGGCGTCTATGACTTTAGCAACCAAACAATGTGACGGTAAATAGAGTGACGGATAATAGAGGTTTTACAGTACTAAAAAAAACTGGTCTAAAGCAAACGAACCACACTCTGAGAAGCCTACTTAGCAAGTGGAAGGGATCTATACAGAGGCTAATTTGATTTTTGCAGTGATCACTGATATCAAAAATGTGTCTGAAAAAACCCTTGATACAAAGGCACTGGACAGAACGTTAAAATATCTTCGTGACAACCAAAACATTTTTTGTGGAGCCGTGATTCTGTTGTCAGGTGATTTTCGTCAGACTCTTCCAATTATTCCCCGATCAACTGTTGCTGATGGACTAAACGCATGCTTAAAATCATCTAATTTGTGACGGCATGCAAAGAAACTCCAATTAACAATTAACATGCGGGTGTTTTTGCAACAAGATCAAACAGCGATTATTTTTTCGAAGCAGTTATTATATATATATATTGGAAATGGTAAGGCCGCAGTTGACACCTCGACCGGATTAATTACACTACCCACAGCAGATTTTTGTCACTTGGTCGACTCAAAAGAGGGGCTTATTCAGCATGTTTTTACGGGCATAGAACAACAGTTCAGAACTCAATTGGCTGAGTGAACGAGCAATATTAGCGGCCAAAAACAACGATGTCGATGATCACAATGAGACCATACAGAAGAGTTAATTTCTTACAAATAAGTTGACACAATTACAAACCAGAATGACGTAGTCAACTATCCCACAGAGTTTTTAAATTCCCTGGATTAACCTGGACTATCACCTCACAATTTAGTAGGATCAGTTGTGATTAATCAACCTCAACTATGCAATGGAACAAGACTGGCTGTGAAAAATCTAATGAATAACGTCATAGAGGCCTAGATCAAGACAAAGGAGAGGATGTCTTGATCCCGTGTATACCAATGATTCCATCGGATTTGCCATTCGATTTTAAGCGCCTACAATTTCCCGTGCGTCTGGCATTTGCGATGATCATCGCAAAGCCAGTCGTTGAAAATTTGCAGAATCAACTTAGAGTTTTCCTGTTTTATGCGTCGCGTTTCCACGAGTCGGCAAACCACCATCTTTATATATTTACGCACCGCAAAAAAAGAAAAAATATAGTACATCAGAAAGCTTTAATTTGATTAAGTGTATAACTGTGTTGGATTTAATGTAGATAAAAATTTTGTATTAAGTTTTGACCAAATTTTTCACAAATATTTGTTGGTGATACGAAGTTCACCGGGTCATCTAGTATATATATACACGAGGTGTGGCTATTAAATAACGAGACTGACGCAATAAAATTTATTTTTATTTTATACATAATTACTTACTATCACCTTCAATATACACCCCTTCTCTATCCCACAGAACATAGAACTAACTAGAAGCGGCATTAGGGCCAGTTAGGAGGGAGGCAGGTGAAGCCAGCTCTAAAGCCCCCCTCCCTTCTTCCACCCCCTTAGATCTGAGAGTGTTGCAGCGTTCAGTTTATTTAGCCCAAGAATTCCTCGTGTTCTTGTCGGGGTAAATTCACCTTGGGAAGTTCCAATTGGTTATTTCCTTAGTAATACTATTACTGGGGAGCAGCTGTTGGTTCTATATTCTGTGGGACCGGCAGATATATTAGACCTGATACCCCAAACAATAACAAATCTTATCTTAGCGGCAGCCAAAATAGTCCATTTCATCTCCACACCGCTCTAGTTACTTTAATACTTCCAGCACCTGCACTACCTATTATCGTTCGTCTTTACGTGGTAACTTTTTATATAGTAATAAATAATGGGTGACAAAACAGGAAAAATGAAGCTCATTCGGTTTATTGAGTATTTTAATTGTAAACTACATTACTTTTAATGTTATTGTTCTTTAAATAAAACAAGTTTATTATTACAAAAGACTTTGTTGATTTCTTCTGGTTTAGATCGTGTTGATAAATTTTTTGCCAATGTTTCACCAGCCATGCTGCTGACTTCTTCAGGACTGGCGAAACATGCAGATGAAAAGCGAAACATCTTTTCCAGATGCAGATTGTCATTGAAACATTTCAATTCGTGGTACATTCTAGTTTTTAAATATAATATTCCCATTGCAGAGATGATTGATGAGTAGTGGGACTCGTCCTCTAGAAAATGTGTTATATTAGGAAAAAAGTTTCTGCCAATGCAATGCTTTATTAGGAGTGATGCGAAAGCCTCTGACTTGGGTGAGAGTCTTTTATGCTTGGACATGTACCAAAACAATTTTTCACTTATTTTACAAATAGATAGAAAATTAAGCGTGATTGCAAATGCTCTCAGTTTGCCATCGTACATCTTCACCAATTTTGGACTTTTATTCTTGAGCTGCCTGATGAAACCAATAAATCAAGTAATATAATTCTCAACAAAAAAAAATTCCAGGAAGTGTTTATACAAAGTAAGGCTTTGTTTGTAGTGAATTGAATCCTTCAAATAAGAAACATTCCAGTAAAATTTATCTATTTTTAGTAACAGCTCCTCGTAAAAATTAGTTTAATTATGGCTGTGGATTTTTTAAATAACTAAGGAGAAAGAAAAAATAAAAAGGTGACGTCGAATACCACGGGAGTCCCGGAAGGACCCCAGCCACATTTTTGAGAGAAGAAAAATTTGTAAAAATTCTAAAAGGCTCTCTAATACTTTCATTTCAGTTCCTAATTATTCCAGACAGTTTTTCGTGAAAATTGATTGAACGTGACATTATTTTATATAGTTAACAGTTAGGTTTCGAACTTACAGGTGAAAGGTGAGAGGAGGATTGAAAGACTTGTCGGCATTCTTTGTGCTGCATCCAAATGCAACACTTTTGCTAAATACACATTCAGTGGTCAGATCAAAAACTATACAAAACACAAAGACACCACGAGATAATACGATATTTTGAATAACATGTAAGTAAACAGAAGTACACGAGCTAAGTAAGAGAAGTTAACTTAGTAAACCACTTGCTACAAGGGGGCGGAAAGAGTGGAGGGACCAGTGGGAGGTTGGCTTCACTCGCCGTGCTTCGCATGCCCCTTCTAGTTGGTTCTATGTTCTGTGCTATATTCCTACAACGCTCCATGCGAATTTTCTATAGTTGGAAACAGTGCTGGAAGTCGTTTTCTGTCAGCTCTTTCAGGACGCGTGCCACTTTCTCTTTTACAGCTTCCATGGACTCAAATTTCGTCCTTTTTAATGAAGATTTCACCTTAGGGAACAGACAGAAGTCATATGGGGCAAGATCTGGTGAACAAGGTGGATGTTCTAACATTGGGATGCTGTACTGGGCTAGGAACCTCTTGACAGATAACGCGGAATGAGCAGGCGCATTGTCTTGGTGGAGAACCCATGATTTGTCCTTCCACATTTCGGGACACTTTTTCCTTACTCTTTCACGTAATTTTGCAAGTATCTCAAGGTAGTGTAGTATTGATTAATAGTTTGACACCTTCAGGAACCCAGTGAAGGTACACAATCCCTTGAATATCGAAAGGTAGTCTCAGTCTCATTATTTAATAGCTACACCTCGTGTATATATATATATATGTGAGTATTGTACATGCCGTTATAAATATTATTGTAATTGTCAAAAAAATTAAAGTGTCTTATAAATCATAACAAGTTTATTCACCTTAAGCCTACCAATTAAATATGTCTATCAATACTTACTTTCTGTACATTAAATAGTCCTCAAGTATGTCTAGACACCGAACCATCTGAGAAAATATTAAAACTCTGTGCCCACTGCTTTTCAATTTAGGCAATAGTTTGTCTATCAGAACCATTTTACCTGATGAGCTTATAAGAGCTTTATAATAAGAATCAGGATCATCTCCATGCTGTTGCTTAAAATCATGCTGAATTTGATCCTCTGCCCCTAAAAACAAATTTTAAAATCCATCAAAAATAATCATAATAAAAACCAATTCAATAGACAAAAAAAACGAAGGAAAAAAAATTGCCAGTTAGAAAATATTTATGTTTTTCCACCTATAATTCCAAAATGATATATTCTATTGAAATAGTTATGGTTAATTAAATAAAAGACATGTTGCACCAGATGACTGGTCAACTTGACAGTTGTTAGTTTGATGTGTCACCAAATAACTCAGCACTCACTATTTGGTTGTCCTGAAGATGGCCTACATCTTAGGCCGAAACATTGGAACAATAAAATAACTTATGCTTATTTTGTGTTGTCAATGACCACACCCCCTGATTAATTCAAACCATCATTAGAATTATGTAGTCAACTATTTTCCACTTAAATAATATATATTAATAGTCATTTGCTTAGATTGTAATGTATAGAATAATTCATTGTGCTATTTATTTCTTTTAATTTTGCCTTTTAAGAAGCTGTGCTAGCTCAAGCATTTAACAAAAGCTATGGATTTATCAATTCTCTTTAATTGCTGAATATCTTGTCAACATTGGTACTGTTTATTTACTTATTATTATATTTGTTGAAATATTTCTTTTTAAATTGTTTTTTGTCACTTTTTACAGGCTTTATGATTTGTAATATTTACCCTTCTGACCAGATAAATATTATGTTTCTTTTTCTGTCCATATTTGTTATTCAAAAGGGACATAGTCCCAGAATAAAGTTACTTTTCTATTCTATTCTATTATTTGAATTCATTTTTTAACGTAACTTAGATCAGATTATCTTAATATTATTCAAGTGATAGCGCAGCAAAGATTAAGATGGGCTTGTAAATTGTTGGACTGAGTAATGAACGAATTTTAGGATAGCCAGGCTGGGATTGTATAACATACCACGCACTAGTCTAGGCATTAGTCTCAGCTACGCTAAGAGTAGAATAAAGGCCATCTACCTTAGAAAATCGTACCAATACTGGTGCAGGTTATAAGGATTAAACATTCTAAATTATTCCTTGACAGCTTTAATGAGAAGACATGCAATACTCTTCTGGATCTGGACAGGGAATCAGTAAAAACAATTATAGCGGCATATACGGGTCCATTATAGACTCAACGCCTATATGTTCAGGCTGGGACTGGCGAGCTTTCCCACATGTCGCTTTTGTCATACAGAGGATGAAACACCCTATCGTGTTATCTGCCTATGTGATAGGTTTGCCGACCTAAGGTTCGCAACCTTTGGTCAGGATAGAGTCACTAACCCTAGGCAGCTCGAATTAATCAACCCAGCAAGTATACTTAAATTTGTGGGTTTAGCTAAGCTTAGATTATAATAATCACATACAACGGGGCACACAATAGATCAAGTAATGGTCGCAGTGCAACTTTATGCACACATAAAAAAAAAAATGAATTCATACACATAAAGAAATGAATGAATTCCTAAAAAGTTAATATATGTGCTATGCCGACTGGTAAACATTTGAGAGGTAGACCGAGACGAAGGTGGGAAGATAGTGTTAAGATTGATCTGAAGGATTTTGGTTTGGGTAGTGGTCCATGGACAGAAGTTTGTAAGCAGGGATTGGTGGTATCGGCATTGAGTCTTCGGATTCGCTAAGCCTTTTTATTTATATTTTACAAAGTAACTTTTTGCTTTGCACTAAACCAATAATCTTTCAATTTTTGAGATATTTAGGAAAAGCTATAATTGATATATACACATTCCCTTCACTTCTGCTATAACATATTAGAGCAGTGGCTCCCAACCTGGGGTATGAAGGTGAATCAGGGGGTGTGAAACTACTTAAAAGTAAAAAAATTCCCTCAATTTTAGTTGTTTTTCTCTTACCAAAACTTCTTTGCCGTAAATTTAAATTATAATTTTGTATCTTGTGACAGTGAAACCAAATGTTTTGTTTTCAATGTAATAATTGTTTATTTTTTTCATATGACCATAAATTTATCGTGCAAGGGGGGAGAGACTTTCATTTGAACAAGGGGTGCATGGAAGGCCTTTATTTGAACAACGTGGTACAAAAAAGGTGAGGAACCACTGCATTAAAACAAAAAAAAAAAATGATTTGTTCAGAGCTGAAAAAAGAACATTTTAACTATCAGTTAACAAATATATTGTTATATAAGTATATATCTACCATTAAGAAGGTATGGGTGAATACAACATTTTCTTAATTCCATCATAGTGTTCATGAGGTTTGGCACATTTGCAGATGTTGTTCCTTTAGACAAAAAAGAAAAATTTCTTTCCAATATACCTCTGTAATATTTTTTTTGAATATTTGTCAGTTCCACCTAAAAAATAAAAATAAATAATGAGATAATTATTGTCATTAGTACTATAAATCTGCATTCCCTCTTGATTTTCGGAGCTTTTTATTTTTCTGTAACATTATTTTTACTAAGTACAAACAATGGTCAGTGTGATACCGCTCAGTAAATTAATTTAATTACTTTTTTTACTATATATGTTTTTTATTATTAAATGTCAATGAGTGAAAGTGTTGAAATAATTGTACATAAAACTCTATTTTTATTATAAGAATTTAAGAGGCTGCATTTTATGGATAAATCCCTCCCCATCATGCACTTTGCATTTGAATTCCGAAGATGAACATAATTACTAATTAATAGTTCTTATATTTCAATAGTAAATGTTTTATTTTATATTTGTAAATGACAGGCCTGCGAAATAATAGTTAATTATAAGTTTTAAATTTCATTATTCATTAACCTTCTTCTTTTTCCTCTAACTCCTGTGTGCCGCTAAGCATGGAGTTTCACCTCGGTCCACCGAACCCATTGGTCTCGGTCCCTTGCAATTCTTCTTATCTCCGGAGTGGTGAGTCCTCTTGCTGCACCCAGTTTGTCAATGTAGTCGGAGTACATACATTTGGGTCTACCACGAGGGCTTCTTCCTTCCGATCTAGCTTCAAAGAACCACCTGGCCTTTCGGGTATCACTCATTCTGCAGACATGCCCAAACAATTTCAATTGCTGCTCTTCCAGAATGTCCCGCACCTATCTTACTCCCAAATCCTCGTGAATCTTGTCATTTCTTATACAGTCCCTCCTGGTCCTGCCAACTATCCTTCGGAGGAATCTCATTTCAGCCGCTGCCATCATGCTTGCGTGTTTATCAAGGATTGTCCAACTTTCAGATCCATACAAAAGCACTGGAAGGAAAACCGATTTAAATATCCTAATTTTGGCATCTCTGCTTACTTCATGTTTTCCGATGATAGTTTGGATATCTGGTAGGACAGTCCATTGGCCTTCATCACCCAATTTAGAACCTCCTGGTCTATTTTACCATCTTTGCTCATGATTGTCCCTAAACATGTGTCTCATTAACCACATGTTTTTTTAATACATGAAATTCACTTGTTCATTCAATCCTTTTTTTTAATATTTCTTGTTTTAATATTTGTCCATTCTAATAGCATTTTTTCAATCCATACAATTTTTATTTTCCTCTGCATGTGGAAAATGTGAGGAATTAATGTGCACAAAATAATCATTATTATTTGACACTGAGTCGGAGATTTATGCTTAAGATAACTTTTTGTATTTTCGTTTAATATCATTTTGTGCAGCTAGGGCTAATCGGACGATACTACAGTGGGAGTTCTAAATTTTGCCAATCCAGGTATAAATAGGATCTTGAATGTGTACCTGAAATTGAACAGATTCGGGACCCCCATTTTATGTCCCTTCCGAAAAACGGCATAACCAACAATTTTTTACTCCCTTTAAAAAAATTCTAGGGCCACCGGCCGGACTATGAACCCGTGATAATCTTGGGTATAGTAGATTGTTATGCTAGCCAATATGCCATGGGTCATACCAAGATAACTTGTGATATTAGTTTTTGATAGACAACGGTAATACAAAACATGACCCTCTACTGGAAAATACATTCTACTAATGTTGTTCAACATATACTGACTTTATACTCACAAAAGTTCAAAAATAAAACAATTTAGTACTTAAATTGAGATAGAGGGATGACTAACTAAACTTAAAAATATTTATTATATTACTTTCTTGTATCAGGGGTTTTTTGAGAAAGTAAAAAGAGAAAATAAATCGTTAGATAAAAATTTAAAAGGCAAATAAAAATTTAATTTTAAAAAATAACTGGAATTTATAACTTTTTTAAGTTGAATTCACACTATTAAAATGGCTTCTTGATAAAAGAACAACATTTTTGTAATATAATTAGTTGTTACTAAATATTAACAATATAATTTATTAACAAATGAGTGTTAAAAGAATTTGCAATACCTCAACAACTGTTTCTTCTTTTGGCGCTAACGTTTTTTCAACGTCCTCCTTTAAACGTCTCAACATCATGGGTTTTAATATTATCTGCAATTTTTGTACTTCTGTTTCATCTTTCAAGGTTCCAAACTCATTTAGAAAAGCTTCACTAGATGCGAACTGCTGAGGTTCAAGAAAGTTAAGAAGAGAAAATAGTTCATTGACATTATTTTGCAAAGGGGTTCCAGACAACAAAACACGATGTTCCTATAATTAATAATAAAAAAAGAATACGGGAATAATTAGTATACAGTCAGGTAAAAACTAACAAAGAAATAAAATTTGTATAGGAAAATTCCTAAATATATGGTCAAACAACAAATTATTATTGTTTTAACTGATAAACTATCTGTATTTTTTTAATTTTAGCCTGCATTAGGTATTTTATCACTTACTATACAGCACTGGTAAATCATTTCTTAATGTCTTAGTTAAAAATTGTGATAGCTGTTTTTAATTCTTGATTAGGAATCATGAAAGGCCTTTGTTAGGGATTCTCAAACAACTTCAAATTGCTAACTAATAAACCTTATAGTAAATGTAATTAAAATAAATTTTAAATAATTACCAAATTAAGGGATCGAAGGCCCTCTAATAATTTACAGTTTCTATTTTTTAGCCTATGGGCTTCATCAATTACACAAATCCTCCAACTGAAATCTTTAAGGTCCTGAAAATCTGTAATAATGATTTCAAACGTAGTAATCAAAACATTGAACTTGGGTAGGTCTTTCATAATGTTCCCTTTTTCATTACGAAAATACATTTCATATTCTTGTAACATATTCCGACTAGCAGCCCTAAAAGACAAAAGAAATATATCACAAATAATCAATAGATTAAATATCACCACATTATGCGAAAAAAATAAATATTACTAATAAAAAATATAACTTAATATAAACTATGCCTCTATTTCTTGATGAAAACTTGACAACTCTTTGCCTTAGCAAGATCTTAATTAAATTACTACGATATGATATGATATGATCTTAATTAATAGATCATTCCTTTATTTCCAATTATTAGTAGTAAATCTGCTATGTATTTTGCCAACATTCTTTCTGTTTTTTGAATTTTATTTAGTAGCTAATACACTGATTTTTTAAAACACAAATGAGAAATTAGCACCAACCTCTTAAACCATAACAATACATAATTTAATTTCTTTTGAATGTTAAATATTCTTTTTTATTTTATCAGTGTAATCGAAGATGATTTCTAATTACTGCTGATTATTTATTAGGTTTCTGCATAAAGGAAGCCTTAACTTGAAGAGATTAACTACCTCTTATCTTCCTTATTTTTTTTAAGCTATGTTTCTAGACACTATTTTTTTATAAAACAAAAATGTTACTATGAAAGTATGTTATAATTCTAAATTTACACAATACCTGTTGTGAACTTCTAATCACTATCTATTCCTAGGCATATTTATTTACAACAGGACTCATTGATCAAATTAATTTCACAATTATTACTAGGTACAGCAAAATTTTAAACTATCTTTACTCGATTAAAGGAAGATGTTTTACGATAGATAGAGGTAAAGAATTCCCAAAGGAGTAGTAAGGAATCAGAAAAGATTTGTTAAGAGAAGCAGATCTAAATGATGCAGTATAAATATTAGATACTTAGGAGGAATTAAAAGAGTAGATGGAGGAACATATCTCGAATATAGATAGAGGAAAAGGAGTTAAAAGGTGTAGGAAGGTTTACTTTACTTAAGGATTAGATTAAACCATAGAAGTATTGCCATTGCAGAAATGATACAACCAATTAAACTCACTCTAAATGTCTAGGAAGTTCTAGACTTTTAACACTTTACTGGCAGCACGTCTACTCAATCAAATGTCTGTCGGCAGGGGCCGGCAGTGTTTTAGAAGGATTAATTTTAAAAAAACTTTTGTATATTCATGAAATAATTCAACATGTTCAAATAAACTTTAAACAAAATATTTACAATATGTATTTGTTAAATCTTCACATAAAATATGTAGATTTTATAATTTTATTCGCATAAGAAACACGATAGTCCCTTGTACATCCATTTTTATTTCCGAATGCAATCGATATTCAGATGTTCATATACATGAACAGAGTAAATTACAATATGATTTATTAAATAAAAAGAATGTTTATTTGCCCATTTTTTCAATTTTAAAAATTAGATAAGTCCATTATATTTTTTTCCCTTCTTTTTGTTTCCTGTCCCACCTGTAGACCTGAATGACATGGTATTAATTAAAAAAAATAAATTAAAACAATAATAATCTAAAATCAATGATGTAATATCAAAACTTCTTCTCATTCATAAATTGCTCTGAAATTGTGGTACAGACCAAAAACGTTCATCGCTTGTGCTTCATATGTTGTGTGAGCGGACGCCAAGAGTAGTCATAACTATCATACACATTATGTGTGAGCAGCCAATTAAGGTTTAATAAGATCTTGACTGTTAGTAAAATAAGTTTTATCCTTCAGTTGTTGAGATTCAGCCAATACTTAATTAATTATCTTAGAAGATAGGAAAAAAAACAACAAACATATATATGTATATGTTTTTTTTTTCTTGTGGGTAAGTGTTTGTTTAAAAAAGAATCTACATGAGAACTAAGAAATATTACGGAGTCCATATCCAATTAATAGTAAATAAACGCAGCTTTAAAAAAACATCTAATGAATAGAGAAAAAATAATATAAATTTCAGTTATTAGACTACTACTTACGAGCCATGGTAAACAATAACATTGAGATCTGTCCATGCTTCAAATTCTCGTTGCCAATTGGGAATTGTAGATAGAGGTGCTATAACTAGAAAAGGCCCACGAATTCCATATTCATAGACAGCATGAATGAAAGTCAACGACTGTATAGTTTTTCCTAATCCCATTTCATCTGCCAAAATGCAGTTACGCCTAAAAAATTGTAAAAAAAATATACATACACTTTGAAAAGCCCTTCTGTTTTACTGTTTATTTATTAAATAACACTGTGAATTCCATTTGCCAATTTTACTCATAGCATTAATATTAAGATTTAGTAAATGATTACTATACTTTATTAATGTTTGAGGTTTTTAATATAAACTTTGACATGCGTTGCTGTTATTTATCAGCCAATTCAATTGGAATCACACAAACAATGCTACCCGAAATTTTAAGTTTTTATAAGTCCAAAACCACTAGTAAAATTTTTTTAAGTTCATACATTTAAATTTATTTCACAGGGGGAAATAAGTTTTGGGAATACTTCAAAAAGGACAGAGTGAAAAATTATGAACTTAATATATCTTATATCTCCAAATTAGCAAAATACATGATACAAATTAGGTGGCAAAAACTCGACTGGTACCAGTTATAAATTTTCCTAGCAGCTGAAAACAATTTTGGGAAAAATACCTCTTATTAAATTTTGCAGATATTAAAACAAAATAAAGAGAAAATTTTTATTAAGATGTGTTAAATATATTTTGCATTCACATGCTTTCTCTTGACTTAGTTTAGTACTAGTCACCAAATTTCATGTTATATCCCCTCCACTTTTAATATATTTAGAAGTTATTTTCATAATTTTTCCTTCTATACCTTTTGTAAATTAATAAACTTTAAACTGAAATTTAAGATTAAAACTAATGCATTAGTATGATAGGTAAAGCCAGTAGATAAATAAAGTACAAGTATTACCAAGTGACGTCACAATTTAGTGAAAAATGAATAACACCTATTCCCACTATTATAAATGATCTTATAGTGATATTTCTATACTTTTTTTTCCATATTAATATTTAAAATGAGTACCATCTGGGTCTCCTGACCTTAGAGCCAATCCAAAAGGGAGAGAACGACACAAATTTTTTTACTTGAATTAATTTGAGTCCCATGCCTTACCTCTAAACCAGTACTAAACTGCCATAATAATAACATCTTGGATTAATTATGCAATATTTCACAAATCTGATACTTTATTAATTAACCGCAGGTGTGATTAATAAAAAAAAAATTGTGTTAATAACTGACTCGAATAATATTAACATAAGTAATAGAATATTACTAATATTAATTAATTAGTATTAACATAAGTTTATATACTTACATAAAATAAAACTAATTAATATTAACTTAAGTTTCAATGTAAGATAAAGAAGTACTGATAAGAGAAAAATAACTGAAATGAAAAGTTAATTTTTTAAAAATTTCAACTGGTGTTCCATCCATCCGGTTGGGAATAACTGCCATAAAAGTAATGAATCATACCATGCTGATTTAACTTTGAATTAAAGAAAAATAAGATTTACTTACCCATTATACCAAGAGAAAAGTAGCCAATTAAGGCCTTCCAACTGATAAGCTCTCAATGTATTATCATTTTTATAAACAGGAGACTCTTCTAACTTCACCCACTCTTTAGCACTTGGTTTCTTTTTAGGCTAAAAAACGAAAACATTTATTAGTAATCAAGATTAATTAGTTCTAAAAACTGCATAAAGTGCAATAAAACAATACTAACCTTCCATTGTTCCTTTGGAGGAAGTTTACTGAACATTTCATATTGCCTAATTTTAGCAGGATCAACATCATCTTGAAGTTCCCAAGTGCTATCTTCATATTGCAGGGATCTCCATTTGACAAGGTAATGTTTAATTGTTGTTTCAGTATTCGGATCAGTATGCTCGGTAGCATCTAAGACCCTATCAACTTCAACATAATCTGGATTGAAAGGATCTTCTTCTAACTGAAATAAAACAAAAGATAAAACATACATTAAAAAAAAAATTAAAGAAAATATTTCTCTGAGATCAGATCAACCTTGTTCTTTTAATATGTTAACTCAGAATAATTAATCTATGTTAAGACAGTGGTCGAAACAAGTTTTTTTTGTCAAACATAACTAAACTGGGAAACATTAATAGGGGTATGGTTGATTTTGTGGTATTTACTGTGGCTAGTATTTTATATTATGAACTGAATTGATATGTATAAGAAATTTTATACTGCAGAAACATTTAATTAAGGGTTTTTAAAAATTACAAAATAAAAAAGGTTTTAGATACATAATTTGTTTTTAACTTTTCTTCTCTTCTGTATTTTAATCCATTTATATTTTCATTAACCATGGAAAGCTGTAATCTTGAACCTAAAGTTAGCAACATTGTTGTGATAATGAACAATGAAGGCAAGTTTATATCATACAGGCAGTTGAGTGTCATCTTCTGGGCTTCAGCCTGATTCTGAGAGGCTGGGAGTGCCCATAGAAAGGCAGATAGCGGATTGGCATATTACAAAGTAAAAAGAGGATAGAAATATTGCCATTACTTCCTGAAGGAACCAATTCCATAGTGCCTGCCAGATTCTCAATAAAATTCAAGCTATTTTAGCTAGGCCTTTATCCACATACTTTATAGTTTGTGGGAAGATGGCCTCACGTCCAATGGACCTATAGCCCGCCACCAGTAGCACAGAAGAGGTTCATGTCATGTTTACTGACAAGTTGCATTTCTATCTGTGTAAGTCATAGTAGAAGCTGAAGAGTTTACAGAGACCATGGGATGCATACAATATCCCAGGACAAGCTACATTCAGAGCAGCAGGCTAAAACCTTTTATCTTTCCAAAATCTCATATTTGATTTCCAGCAGTACATAATCACATAATATCTAATATTATCCTTACTTCCACCTCACCTCCTGGAGAACAAGAGGTGAGGTGGAAGTAAGGATAATCAATTTACTCAATCACCAGTAATTGAGTAAAATGATTTAGAGAAGATATAGAAGCCTCGGAAGAAATGGACAGTCTAAACGAAAACGAAATGGCGATAATGGACTTATGTATGGCAACTTGTAATCTGGGAGGAAGATGTAGAAAGAGCTAAAGAAAAAATCAAGACCGGCAAAGCTACAGGATATGATTGCATTTTATCGGAAAAGATTAAGTATAGAGGAACAGGAGATTATGAAAGTCTTACAGGCTCTATTTCAGAAAGTATGGGACAACAAAAAGATACCGAAGGATTGGGAAATAAATGTCATAGTCCTAATTTTCAAGAAAGGGAAGCAAAGTGACTGTAGTAATTACAGGCCAATTTGTCTCTCCTCAGTGGGTAGTATGTATAAATGGAGAAGCATCTAAGCCATTCCGTATGGAACAGAGAGTGAAGCAAGGAGATAGCATTAGCCCACTGCTCTTCATTAAACTATTAGATGAAGTCCATAAAATTTGCAAAAGGAGGACAGCATGGACATCGTTGGGGAAGTGGAATCTCAGGATAATCCTCACGTAATGTTACCTGTTAGCTGATGACATTGTCTTTCTTGCCGATACTAAAGAAAAGTTACAACAAGCAATAGTTGAGTGGCAGGAGAAGCTTCTGCGCAAAGCTGAATGAAAATAAGCTGTACCAAGAGTAAATTGCTCAGAGTCTCTAGAGACGAGGAAACAGACGTACATTTCTACTGCAATCGAGAAGAGTTAGAAAGCACAATGACTTTACTTTCAATTCAATGACTTTACTTACCTGGGAACAGTTATTTGCAAGTCGGGTAGGATAGACCAAGAAATTTCCAACAGAATAATAAAAGCTAACCAGGTCTATTATCAGATTTGCAACACAATTATGGGCGAACGAGAGGTAAGTATAAAAGTAAAACTCAATATTTATAGAGCGGTATTTCTCCCGAACCTTGATGTATAGATGTTAGAGTTGGGTCACAATGGAGAAGCATGTAAGCCGAATTACCGCAGTAGAAATGAAATACCGCCGCAGAGTCGCTGGCAAAACAAGTAGAGGGTATATATATAGGACCGGGTGAAAAATCTAAGAATAAGGGAAGAATTGGGAATCCCTGCACTAAAAGATTCCTTGCAGAAATGCAGCTGAGGTGGTTTGGACGTACAGTAGAACCTCGATTATCTGTCAGGGTATGGGACCAAGATGGTGACGGATTTGGGAAATGGACGGATATGGGAATGAGTTATATGTCTCATATATTTATATATATATATATATATATATATATATATATATATATATGTGTGTGTGTATATATATATTTTTTACACATAAATTGAACAATATATTTCAAACATTCGACATTATATATATATTCGTAACTTATTAACGTACTAATAAGATATACATATGTAGTAAAAATATTTTTAAAAAATAATAATAATTACGTACATTGATCGATAAAAGCACAATTATTGTATGTCCAATTTTTCCCTGTTGAGAAATTAATATCAATTTAAAGGTGGAGTTTAGCTCTTTCCTCGTGCACAAACGTAGTATACCCCTTCTTAATAAACATTAAATGATTAAATAGAAGGGACATACTCTAGGAGTCCCCCACACATTTTATATCATTAACTGTCGTCTGAGGAATATAATAGATTTTTGATAAGATCAAAGCACTTTCACTTTTTCGTAACATTTTACAATTTCAAACTTAGTAGCAAGATCTAAACTCTTCCTTTGTCTTTTTTGTTCTACATTATTATACGTACTTTTAAGAAAATGACAAGACCCTGTAAGACAAGAATGAAGACTGAAGGTAGTTCAACTGTGGAGGCTACATTAGGTAGAGATGAGGAGATAATTAATTTCTGAGAAATGTGTGCGAGGAAGCCTAGGTTTTGAGTAAACAACAGATTCCAGAAAAAGAAGTTGTCAAGACACAATGATTGATTCTTAACCGGCGTCTATGACTTTGGCAACCAAACAATATATATACATATTTTTTTTTCTCAAACTGAGGTGATGGTTAACAGAGAGTGACGCTAAATAGAGTGACTGATAATAGAGGAAAACCTCTATTATCAGTCACTGTATTTGCTGAATGAGTCACAATCGAGACCCAAGGAAGGTGTTCGAAGCTAGAACCTACAGGCACAAGACCGCGAGGAATACCACGAACTTCGTATAGAGAATATGTTCCAAGTTGGGAGAGAAAAAAGGAAAACCCTGGAGCAGATAATGGATGTTGCCATGGGACAGTCAGGACTGGCACTGGTACTATACTTAAAGTATCAAAAAAATTGTCACAAATTCCTTTTAAATTTAGTATATACCTGTCTTATATAGTTTTAAATAAAATTTTAGACATTGTTAAAAACTGGAATTCGCACTTTACTTATAGCATTCTATAGCTTTTTATGCTTATGCTTATATAATGCCAAGAACTCTACATCTGTATATACTCCTGCAATATGGTAAAGAAAATAAGAAAAATCTTACAGATCACCAATTGAAAATCTGTCTTATTAATTAATCATACCTATTATTCTTTATATACTTAGTTTTATTTGATATTTATAAGTAATAAGTGTTAATTTTCAGTAAAAACAAAAAGTTAAAATTTCTATTAAAAATAGAAAAGTGAAATGATCATTGAAACCATTATTACTTTAACTGGTCCACTGTTCCTTTAGGTGTGAACATCAGTGTTCACATAAAAGACACTACTCTTTCAATAAAATAAAAGAATATTCATTTTAAAAATGAAGATTTTCATGATATTAAAATATATATGTTTATAGACATAAAACCTTATCATCAACACTTATGGTTTGATATAAAGATTGTTAATACAGTTTATATATTATAATTTGAAGAAAATAATAAATGATTAAGTCGTTTAGTATTTCATAAACCAGTATTAAATTAGTTCACTGTATTTTTATGTCCGAAACTTAATTTACTATGAGTTGTCCTAGACCATTCAAGTTTTAAATTTAACCTGCCATCAATTTTTTAGGACTCTGTAAGATTTAAACTCAATTAATTATAATAATTTTCAAAACTAAACTTTTCACCTTCAACCTGCTACCTATAGGCAATAAATTTATTGGAAATTCCCAAATCATAAAAAAGTTCTCCATTTGGGTATCATTACAACTCAGAAAAGTTTGGCAAGAAGAAATGATAAACCAACAACTATTAATGATGAAGCAATACAATAAAGAATTAATAATCAGCAAATGGTAAGTATAAATCAATTTTACTACAAATATTGATTTGAAAAAACAGTATTAAAAAATAAATAAACATAAAAGGCCTTAAAGACTGAAATATTGGTTTTTACCAAACATAAATGGTAAAAAAAAAATACATAAACTTATTTCAAAAAGTAAAAAAACCATGAATAATTAAAAAAACTTGAAGAATTAATAAAGAAAAGTCAAACTTCCTAATATGTATTAAGCTATATATTGGTCTAAAACAGGCTCTTCAGGATTAAACTATTAAAAATTAATACATGCATATGAGCATCTTACTGATTTATTACTACAAATAATTTGTTAATATTATGAATAAGAGGCCTACATTTTCAAAAATATTAGTCTGCTGGGATTGTTTTTGTTTAAACCTTTTCAGCTTTGCAGCAATCCTTTTATCTCCTTTAAAAAGTTCTTCTTCAGTCTTCCATTCACAGTGTAAATATGAGAAATTTCTATATTTGACATAATATTCTTCTACTTCCACCAACTTTGTTTCATTTTTAGATTTTTCAGAATCAATGAGTGGCTCTTTATTTTCATTGATAGTTTCAGCTGATGCTTCAACTTGATCATTGACCTCTAAAGATTCAACTTTTACTTCTTTTTGTATTTTCCGAGCAGCCAAAATATATTGAACTACCATAGAATCTTCATCAGTAGTATTCTAAAAAAAAAAAAAATTAAATCATACTAAAAATACATAACAACGAAAAAACGAAACACGTGAACATAGACAATAAGCAAGATAGTTGTGAAACTAAAGCATTGTGGCACATTTCTTTTGTTTTGACACTAAGGACAAAAAACCAGACATAAACATATCAAATAATAAGTTGCACAAATATACACCAAATTTATTATAAGCATGTAAATAGGTTTCCAAAATAATATAATTTTATGTTTTGTTCTACTCATATATATAAATACATAATTGGCAAGAAAGTGATTTCGGTTTGGTAGTCTAGGGCTTTAAGCTGCTTCTAATCAACATAATTATCACCACAGATGATTATTGCTAACAAAAAAATGAAGGAAGCAAAAAAAAAAAAGACCTAAATTGACCAATTGCCAAAGAATCATGTTTCACCATGACAATGTGAGCTCTCTAACATCCATAGAAATACGTAGGAAATAACTGCAGTTTGACAGAATGGAAGATATTTGACTGATTAAAAATTGTTTTTCACATTATAATAACAAAATTACTTTCTTGCCAGCTAACATAATTACAAGTTCTTAATGATGGAAATAGAAAATACATGAGATCACCCTTGCAAAAAAATAAAATAAAATAAATAAATGTCATATTTTGTGAATAATTAAATCAACTTATTTGTATGACTCATGTGGCATGAAAACTTTTGCATGCTTAAAAAAAAAAAAAAAAAAAAATATATATATATATGACTTCTATCAAGCTAAGGGAACAAACTGATTTTTATAAGCATGAGTCAGCATTAGTATAAACCAATCGAATCAGCATTATTTGGGTTAGTTAAAATTAACAAATATTTAGCACTGGATTCTGATCTTAACTGTATACATACAATTTTTAAAAATCCAACTAAATGAAGCTAATATCAATCATGTAAATCATCAAGAAAAAAGGGCAAATGCGCATGAAACATGAAGTGGAAAGAAAGACACTAGGTGTCTCTATACAAATGAGTTCTATAGATTATGAGAAGATAGAAATTGCATCTTCCTGGAGCTAATCAAAAAATCAAAAGCAAAAGCTAAATTAAGAGAAAATAAGGAAAAGTATAATTTCACTGGAATTCCTCAATCTAAAAAAAGCTGACAGTACCTGCCAATTGATTCTTCTAGATTTTTTTTTTTAACTACATACGTATACTCCTAACATTTTGAAAATCCATGTTTAAAAAAAAAAAGTTGTTAAAATCAGTGTTGGGTGTGAATTTAATAGTTTTTATTTGTATCACAAGATTAGAAATAAATAGTGACAAAATTTTTATCTAGTTTAATCAATCTATTTTTCTTGGATCAATAAGGTTTGGTTTTATCTTTATAGAATATTAGTCATATTTTTCTGATTAACTGCATATTTATGTCACATTTCTACATAGACTAACTTCATGTAGTATTTTGATGAATAGAAAATAAAAGAATTGTAGCTATACTAAACTTTAAATTTATAACTACAGGCGGTAATTATTAGTATGCTCATTATCAAGTAATGTTATGAACAAATGTTATTATCTGTTTAACAAGTCGGAACTATTATAAATTAAAAAAGATATTTAGAAATTTGAATGTTAGAATTTGAGTATTATTTGAGATAATATTTCATTATCTTAATGTGCAATGCTGCATTCTTTGGATTCTATAGTTATCCGTTCTCTAGCTACTTCCAAAGGAAATTTTGTTTAATTTTTTTTCCGATAGATACAGTACAGTTTATGTACATTGAAGAACAAGGTGCAGTTTATCACAAAAATACTTATTTGTTTTGCATGATATTCCTTTTCATGCTCTTATTGTACTTTAATGTGTCTATAAGTTAGATTGTTTCATCTTTGGAATTTCTTTTTTACTTTCCTCTTGATTTCAATAAAATATCAAGAACTGTTGAGAGCTATCTATACCAGGGATCGGCAATGTTGTGACCGAAGGCACAAGTGCGCCCATGACGATGTTTTGATATGCCCTTACACAAGATGCTGGCAGTGACTGCAGGCAAGCAAGCACTGATAACTCATGGCTTCAAGATTTTGGGATTTTCACAAATGTAACAATAAAACTGAATTTGGAATCACAAGAAAAAAATCATGTTGCGAAAATGGTTGGATCAGTAAATAAATTTTAAATCAAACTGACTATGTATGAAAATCCCATTCAGTGAGAAATTCAACTTCACACTTCCCAAATTTAAAGAAAATTTTCAATTGCATGAATCTATGTGAAAAAGATCTTGATATCACTTCGTTTGCCCCACATTTAGATGCACTTTTGGATGAATTTGATTATCATTTCAAAAATTTTAAGAATCTTGAGCCTATCTTAAGAGTTCGTTATTAGCCTATTCGCAGGTGTTTCAGAAAATATAAAAAACTATTTTAGCATAGAAAATTACGATACCTCATTTTTTCCCAATTATCTGAATGATTTCATCATGGTTTGCTTGGTTAACCTTCCTAATTTCGCTAGTTACATCATGCTACACAGTTCCATTGATATCATGGGGCCAAAATATTCATATGTGTTTACATATTCCAAAAATTCTCCGTTGCAGGCCATAATTCGATTTGTTTTATATAATTAATCTTTTTTAATTAAAATAATGAATAGGAAAAAAAGGAAAGAACAAACCAGCAAGAATCTGCTTTCATTGGTGATCACTTGATATTGGACCAAAATCTAGAATTGGGATTGGTTCAGTGACAAAATGCAGTAAGTTAAAAGCAGCAGAACCGCATGCTGACAAAATGTTACTTGCAATTTGCCTTTTAGAAGAGATTAATTAGCAACATAATATTAAGCTATCTGACCATAAATAATAGGGTGTATAAAAAAAATGACTGTTTTATCAAATCGAGTTCAAAAGTCTGTAAATACTATAATGCTATTTATTATTTACCAACACTTAATAATCCCTTTAGAGCATTCTCTAAGCTTGTTTACTAACACTGGACTTCTTCAAAAAAAGCCTCAGTTTAGTTATTTATTTCAAAGAAGAAACATGATTGTCCTACGAAATTCTCGTAATTTTAAGAAATTACTGGAAAAAAAAGTTCACAGCCGCTGAACAACTCATGAAATTATTAAATATGAAGGGGAAGGTATCCTTGACCAACGCACTGCGTGGCATTGGTTTGAAAAATTTAGCAGTGGAGATACGACATTGGAAAGAAAGAAGGGCTTTGGGCGACCATTAATGGATATTGAGCATGGTGTGTCGAAAGATACCATTAGTCGCCATCTTCTCTCCCTGAGGAAGGTGAAAAAGGCCAGTAGACTAGACAGTAAACAGACATTTTTTTTATACACCCCATTATATTTTAATTAATCATAAATTTAATCAAACGGATTTAAAAGCAACTATTAAGCATCTAAAAAATAATTTTAAAATATAATAAATGAAAAGCAATAAACAGATACTGAACTTAATAAAGGAACTTGCAAGGTGGCTTCTAATTACTAAGTCTACAATAATTAGTTACACATAAAAATCATGCAATTAAAATTAAATTAATATGTGAAATACACTTTAGTTAAAACTTAGCGCGGTTCGTTAATTAAATACATAAGACATACAATATAAACAAAATTAGGTTTCACCGCTGGGTCAGTTGATGCGCTGTCAGGAGAATTCTTAACAGTATCCAATTTAGGAGAGCCAGATTTCCCACTTTCTTCATCGGATATTGAGAGCATTATGTCATCCACATATTTCTTTCGTTGGGTGTTTCGAGCAGAGCGACGTTTCTTAAAAATAAACAATTAATAAAGTTAATACAATATAAATAAATTTAAAAAAAACAACAGTAATTCATTATAATTTAAACAAAAAAAAATTATAAAACTGTTAACGGGCTGAGAAATTTTTTCAAAATATAGATAGTTAATGTGCATTAATTATAGCTTTTGTTCAGTGCTAAAAAAATTTTAGAGAATTTATATGTATGTATGGAAAGTAATGTGTGTTAACAAATTTTGAACTCTCATCTTTGTGATCAAAAAGAAGTATGTTATCATTTGAAGACGACCTAAAAAGTTTTTTTTTAGTTTTACGTATTATAGAAAATGATTAGTATTTATTTGCTTCTTCTCATTAATAGGTTTTAAAAAGTCTTTAGGTTGTAAGAATTTTGTACATTAATATGTAGGTATATGTTATCCTATGCCAAATAAGATTTGCTAAGTTTATTTCTTTTTGGGACTAATTACATAAATTTTCTTTGTATATGGTTTTGGTTAAAGGCATTGTAGGTCTTTAACATTTTAGTTTTAATAATATTTTATTAAAAGTTAATTCTTACTAGAAGGTGACGTCTGTTTGTGGAGACGCTGAGCCAAGTGGTTCATAGCTCCGATTCCAACAAGAGGCAGGAAATTACGTAGCATTCATACCTTAAAATATCCGGTCTGAAAGAATCTTGGGAACTTTAAATATAATTATTAGATTCTCGGGATAATGATGACCACCAGGGGCAGCACCTGTCAGAGGAAGAAGTAAGAATGCAGACGACAGCTCGGAGAAGCCTTCATGTACCCGACCGTTTTCCTCTTGTGGCCCCGGAGAAGAAGAGAACCTCTGCCGACGGCAGGTGGGGTCTTCAGAAGATGGGGGCTGGGGATGAGTAGAACGCAAGCACTAGCGAGAAGCCTTGGTTCCAGAGCAAGAAACCAGAGATAGGTAATAGATTCTCTATTTACTGTAGTCTGACTAGACTTGGGGTGAGGCCAGCGGGTGGTCAGTTGAAGATAGAGCAAGTAATTATTTTGTTGTCATTCGTCGCGTTTGGCCACAAGACAGGTAGGAATCTTTCTTTAAGTATTAGTGCACACAGAGTTGTGGTTGGAAAAGAGGGAACTGGTTTTAAAGGGAAGTTATTATGTTATTAACGGTTATAAGATAAGGATTAGTGATGGTGGATAATTGAGTTGTAATCGTCATGGTTGTATATGGACTTATGGGAAATGTTTTGTAATAAAATTATGGTGTTTATTAGTGGTTATGAGGTAATGAGTACATTGTTAATATTATTAGTGCATAAGATTATTGTTATAAATGATAGATCTAGTTTTGTTTATAAATTACTAGCTTTTGCCCCCCGCGGCTTCGCTCGCTTAGAATTTGGTCTGCCACATGAAGTTTCATAACAGATCATTTTATAAATAATTTAATATTTTTTTTAACTATAAGTTACTCGTACATCCAAAATTGCAGAATTCTAACTTCAAAACTGACGGATTCCATACAATCTTTGAACCCCTATTATATTAAAGGGGAAACCCTTGAGGGTGGAATTATCCAAATTTCTTTCTTAAATTATACAAAGAACCTATCTGCAAATTTTAAAATGCTAAGTTTCTGATTTGCCTTTAATTATGTATTATAATGGATTCTCCACAGAACACAAAAAACTATCCGGCACGGGCCCCCCTAAATCTTTCGCATATATAATATTAGTAGGAAAAGTAGATTAGATTTGCCTTTAATTGTACTATAATGGATTCTTCACAGTACCTAAAAAATGTCTGGAGGGCGTAGTTAGGGGGCCCTGATGTAGCCTATGTGTTATTCTGATGTATAACCTATATTACTGTAAAGCTTCATCCAAATCCGTTCATTAGTTTTTGCATGAAAGAGAAACAAACATACAAACTTTCGCATTTATAATACTAGCTCATGCCCGCGGCTTCGCTCGCGTGGAAATTGGTCTGCCAAATAAAGTTTCGTCAAAGATCATTTTAAATAAATAATTTAATTATTTTTTTAATATATAAGTTACTTGATACTTAATTTCAGATGTCTAACTTCAAAACTGATGGATTCTATACAACCTTTGAACTCCTGTTATATTAAAGAAGAAACCCTTGGGGTGAAATTATCTAAATTTCTTTCGTAAACTATACAAAGAACCTCCCTATAAATTTCAAGATGATAAGTTTCTGATTTGCCTTTAATTATGTACTATAACGGAGGTGGCACATGCCTCCGTGCCCCCAGATAAATCTGCCCTTGCTGTAGCCTATGATGTATAACCTATTTTACTCAATAAGTTTCATCCATATCCGTTCAGTAGTTTTTGCGAGAATGAGTAACAAACATAAATACAAACATTCGCATTTATAATATTAGTAGGATATCAAAACAATAATTTCCCCTCATGTTCTTTCTGTTATTTTAACCACTATCATCATGTGATTTGCCTTTAATTATGTACTATGAAGGATTCTCCACAGTACCTAAAATTATGTCGGAGGGGGAGGGGGGCACGTGCCACCGTGCCATGTGCCCCCCCTCCTAATTCCTCGCTTGCTGTAGCCTATGTGTTATTCTGATCTATAACCTATATTACTGTAAAGTTTCATCCAAATCCGTTCAGTACTTTTTGCGTGAAAGAGAGACAAACATACAAACTTTCACATTTATAATATTAGTAAGATTAGTAGGATATCAAAACAATAGTTTCTCTCATGTTCTTTCTGTTATTTTAACAATTTTTATCAAGTGATTTGCCTTTAATTATGTACTATAATGGATCCTCAACAGTACCTAAAAACTGTCGGAGGGGGAGGGGGCCACGTGCCACCGTGCCACGTGCCCCCCCTCCTAATTCCTCGCTTGCTATAGCCTATGTGTTATTCTGATGTATAGCCTATATTACTGTAAAGTTTCATCCAAATCCGTTCAGTACTTTTTGCGTGAAAGAGAGACAAACATACAAACTTTCGCATTTATAATATTATTAGGATTAATGGTTATAAGACAATGAGTACTGAGGGCGAATGTTTAAGTTGTAATTAGTGCATATGACTATTGTTATGAATGATAGATCTAGTTTTATTTGGAAATTGTTAATTAGCAGTTAGGAGATAAGGATTAATGATGGTGGATAATTGAGTTGTAATTGCCATGTAATATGGAATTCAGGAAAATGTTTTATAATAGAATTAGGGTGTTAAATAAATTAGAGTTTTATTTTCATTATGCTAAATGTAACTTTTATTTCATTATACTAGCGTTTGTTTGTTGATAGATAAATGTGTGGGGTTTATTTCTTCACCCAGTTTCTCTAGGTGTCCTCCCTCCCTCCCTCCTGAAGGTAACAAAACATGAACAGTGGTTCCTAAACTTTTTTGTACCATGCCCACCCCCTTGATCAAATGAAACCCTTCCATGCTCCCCTCCACTGTTCAAATGAGGGCTTCCCACACCATCCCTCGCACAAAACTTGTATGGCCATATGAAAAAACAAAACAAGTAATATTTTATTTGAAAAGAAAAGATGTGACCAGGACCAGAACTCGAACCCGGGTCTCCCACCTGCCCGTGGTGGTGCTTCAACCATCTCAGCCATCCTGGTTCACTTCTCGGTCAGTCATATCCCTTCTTTCCACTGATCCTATATCTCTGTGTTCTCACAATTTGCGATGTATACACGGGGACAGAGTTACAGCCAAGCAACTATAGTTAGACAATTTAGTAAACGACCTTAGTGGAATGCCAACTGCATGTAGGGAAGCCATGTTCTTACCCCCTAGCTCGCATAACTCGCCCTTTCCCTCATCGCGGCTAGTCAGCTTTTACTGTAATGCCTTTGCTTTATTTTGGAGTTATTAATGTTATTTCGGGTTCGACCAGATAACCCTTGGGCTTATAGATTCGGCTTTCTAGGGATTATATTTCCAATAGGAGTGTGATGGGGAAACCGCCTTCGACCCGCCGCAGGTTGTATAATAGGCTACAGTGTATATTTATTATATTGGGTTGTTTCATATGAAATGCCAGTGTTTATTTCTTTAAAATTCAAAGAAAAATTCGTGGAATTTACAATAACAAATAAAAACTTACATTGCTGTCATCAACACCAGCAGTAGCAGCACCTCCTGTTGCCGCATCAGGAGATATTTCAGCACTCCCCTCTTCTCCTTCTGATTGATGCTGACCAGGTTTAGATTTCTTCCCTCTTTTAACATTTCTAAAATAAGAAAAAGGAGTTGTCAATTTTATCAGAACAAAACGAAACCACTGTACTAGAAAAAAAAGAATTTAACTTATCTCAATATACAAAGTTAGGTAAAATAAAACATTTTGGCTGATTACGGCGTTTGAATTGATTCAAAGTGAAAAAAAAAAAACCTTAAGTTATTCTACCAATTACTTACACACTGTTCTCAACACAGTAATAATAACCCTTCTAAAGTTGCTAGTCTCCAAAAAGGTAGAATAGTCGTAGTCTCTAAGGGACGAATAGCTTACCAGATATGGGAAGTAGTGAAATAATGTACCCGGGAAGGACCAAACCCCATGTATGGCTGATTTGATAGTTGGTTCTCATAACTTCCGCCAGGGTCGCTTCTCAGATTAGAGACAAATGAAGACACACAAAGTAAGAGGCATAAAAAACAATAGGCATAACTGATTTAGATTTTTATAATATACTATTGTGATCAAAAAGTAAGGTGAATTTGTTTATAAAATGTAAATTCTTTATTTATTTTTCCAAATCAATTTCATTCCCTTCAAAGTAATCCCCGTCCGATAAAACGCAGTTTTTCCAGTCCTCGAAACAGTCGGAAAAGTCTTTTTTCGAAATAGCCTTCAAGACCTTCTTCGATTCGGTTTTTTATCTCCTCAATAGTGTCAAAACGGCGTCCCCGCTTTGGCCTTTTGAGTTTGCTGAAAAGCCAGAAGATAAGTCCCATGGAGCCAAATCAGGTGAATACAGTGGTTGCGGTACGATATGAATCGAATTTATGGCAAAAAAGTCATGAGGAACCAATGCAGTGTGAACTGATGCAATACCATGTTGAATGAACCAAGAGTTGTTCGCCCATAATTTCGGCCGTTTCAGAAGAACAGCTTCACGCAAACGATGCCTAACGCTCAAATAATATTCTTTGTTGACAGTTTGGCCCAGCGGAAGGAATTCATAGTGCACCAAACCACGATAATCAAAGAAAACTGTCAACAGAACCTTGATTTTGACGTTTTTTTGTGCCATAGTTTGATCACCAAAGGCTTTCCGCAATATTTTTAACGTGTCTGCACAAGAATATTTGTTCCCCAAACCAGGTTCGACGCAAGTTCTTGCTCAACAAAATCACCCATTGTAAAAATCGAAAAATTCACTTTTGGTTGTTTACAAAAACACATGTAACTCAGAGATAATCAAGGCTTTTGACAAACAGACGCTTGGCAAATGTTATAGACAGTCCTACCAATCTAGGAAAACAAATTTACCTGCCTTCCTAATGCCCGGAAGTTTTAAATGACAATTTCACCTTATTTTTTTATCACAGTAGTAGTTAATTCCTCGGAAGAGCCTGATACTAATGTTGACAATACCCCATATAATCAGTGGAAACTTGCAAATAGAAGCCAACATTATAAAAAAAAAGAAGCCAATTCAGACGATGCATCATTTCAACACAAGAAATTAGAAGGGTATTATCTATCCTGCCTTCGTATCTTACAAAATACAATGTAGGAAAATAGTCAACAACACTAGCTAACTAATGAACACACTGAATTATTAAATTATGTTTGACTGCATAGCCGCTAAGACTAAAGAATCTCATTTAGGTTAGGGATAAAATAAATGGGTTGAAGAAGTGTCAAATTAAGGTGTTTCAAAGGATATCAGCTGAGAAAAGATTGGAAATGGAAGAAGGGAAGATAGGAAAAATTTTCAACTAAGTAACAAAATTATACAATCCAGCCACATTGGAGAATACTGTTTTTATACCAAGTAAAAGTAAAAGGCTTGTATATCAATTTAAGACAGACTTATTATCAGACCTAGTCTCTATATTGCTGCCTTAATATAATATGGAATTAAATAAACAAAGTAACAATTGCACAGCTTGAAACTTGTCACTTAGTTGTTCAATCTACATGTCTTTAGGCCTCAAAAAGTGTATAGTGTTTATGCTATTAAAAGGAAAGTAAATGACAACAGTTGAATAAGACACATCCGTGTCTAAAAGTATTTCACATATACTCGGGTATAAAAAGTAATTAAGGTAATCAGGAAAGAGGTTTTTAAACAAAAAAACATGCAACTTTTAAAAGGGTTAAGATGGTGAGTAGTAATCTACCTAGTACAAGTAAAATTAGAATCAATACCATTAATTCTTTGGTGAATCCATTGGTAGCTAACAGTTTTGATATAATAAACTGGTCAAACAACAAACTTCAAGAAATAGGATTGTTTGGCACATCCGACCATCTAATAATATAAAATGAGGATCATATACAATATCTATGGAAAGAAAGGAAAGAAAAGGAACCATATGGAAACTATACATGGCATGAGCCTGAGATTAATAACGAATTCTCATTTGATTAGTCAAAGACCTATAAATCTTAACTTGAAACAGGATTTTATGTGGTAATACCAAGTCATTGCAACAAAATCTTATCTGATGGAGAATCTTGTTAATGATTAATACTTACACTTTAACTTTCATGAATATATTCAACAAGTCAGCTACAGTTGTGAAGTTGATTGAAACTCCAGCTAAGTTATAATACCTGATCAGGAACCACAATAAGATAAAACATTTTTAATATGCAGAAAACTAGGCGGTTCCTTAATTTTACCCATTTAACTATTGTTAAAGGATATTGTTTTATACATTTTGAATTATTTTGATCCATATTAACCAGATTAAAATGAATGAAATTTTAACTTAATTTAATTACACTAAGAATAATAAAAACATTTGAATTCATAATTTTTGTTTTCAATTAACAAAATAAAATTAACCTACTTGGAATTTGGTCTTGATCTAGCTTTGGATGTCTTTTTTTCTTTTTTCCCTTTTTTAGGTGCTGTTTTGTTCACTAGATCTTCCTGTTCTACATCCAAAGGAACCGATTCTTCAATAGGTGAGGATTTGTTCTCAGATTCTCCAGGTAATCCCATCTCACCAGTTTCAACAGTAACTGTTTCATCATTGTTACTGGAATTATCAAGCATAACATTCTCTGGAGGGAGATTCTCTTCAACTTCATTGGTGAACTTTTTACGTCCCCTTAAAAGAAAAGAAAATCTTTAAAATTACAGAAACATCTGGGGAAGAGAAATATAAATACTAACCTAATTCATCAAGTAACCACTTACTAATTTTTTTGATCTGTAAGTGAAGAACTTTAAGTCATTAATATTATTATAATTTATTTTATTGTTATATGAATTTATTTTTTAAATATAGGATCAGTGAAAGAAGAGATATGACTGACCGAGAAGCGAGCCAGGATAGCTGAGATGGTTAAGGCGCCACCACGCCAACCTGGATTTAAGTCCCGGTCCTGGTTATACATCTTTTCTTTTCAAATAAAATATTTAAAGAATTTTTTAATATTGGAGATTAGTGAAAAAACATTTAACATTTTGTTTGATGCAATTGAAGAATGTAAGTAGGTAAAAATCCAGTTTCTTCTTATTAGTATTCACATACCCTTGCCCCTCAATAAGCAGTAATCCTCTATTAACAAATTTTTTTTTGTCATTTCAAATAAATAGACCAGTCAATAGGGCACGGTGGGGTGAAAAGTTCTGAAAATTTACACTTATGAATTGTTAGGATGATAATGAACAGTATCAATTTTGCCACCACTAATTTCTCACAAAATAAAAAAATTATTACTATGACTTAAAGAAAACATTGCATTATAATTAATAACTTCATCAAACGGGGGCATATCAAATTCTTTGATAGCCTCCAACATTGCATGAACCCACTATTTAACGCACTTACACCGACAAACACGTGTACAGACACTCCACATGGACTGAGTAAACTACTAACTCCAATCGGAAAGAACTAGTGAGCACCATTACTAGATCCCCACTCCTACCATCTAATTAATCTTAAGAAAATTCAATGTACAATCCTCTCTTAAAATGCACCTGGTGCAATAAAAAAGATACCATGTATCATTATTAATATCAATGTAATTAATATTGTCAAAAAATTAATAAAAGCCAAGGGGTTAAGAAAAAAATAAAATAATTGTAATCAATTCCACCCAAAATATTATTTTATGATGGAAAAAAAATTAGTTATTAATGCTAGATAAAAAAATATGTGAACTTCTTCTTTCAGAAAAAAAGAAGAGAATGGCAAGATTTTATTTTTGCAAGACATTTTAGCATTTTAATTACAAACTTATTGCTACTTTTTGTAGTAACAAAATCAGAGTGCTACCACCAGTGAGATATTGTTTTATAGGTTTTAATAATAATACTACTAAAACATATAAATTCTTCCTCTTTTGACTCTGATAAATCTTTAGATCAATAAGTATCATCAAATTAAATTTTAATTACTTACTTCTTTCCTTTCACTCCAGTTTCTTCAGGAGATTCACCAGAACTTTGAGATTCATTTTTCTTTTTCTTCTCTTTGGGTGTTTTGGGAGTTCTAGGAGACTTCGGTGTTTTAGGAGTTTTAGGCGGTTTAGGCTCCTTTGGTGCTTTGGGTTCTTTTGGCTTTTTGGGAGCACGTGGTTTTCTTGCAAAAAATATATTAATAATACATATGATAAACAGTTACATTACAATACTAATTTAATAATTGTTACAAACAATTTTAGTATTCTTTTTCTTTTTTCTTCATATTGAATAACAACATTTAATACTAATACCAATAAATTAATAAGCCATTATAACAGTAACAAATTAATAAGTATATTGAGTCGCAATAAATCATTAACAGTAAAAGATTTTTTATTAGCTGCTTGCATTAGCTGACGATTTTTTACCCACTGACTGGCCAGAGAGCAAGGTTCACCTTTGATGTTGAAATTTTCAGAATATCAATAACCAAACCAAATGTCAACCATTTTAGTTGTTAAAATAATAACAAGTCATGTGTTAATTATTAAATGCTAAGCAATGGTTAGGCCAGGTTTGAGCACCTCATTATAAACAATTCCTTTTCAAACCAAACACTCAGCATTACCTTCCTTGGCCTCAGTACGGGCTTCGCAACCATTTGTTTAACTTCTGTAGGCTTCTACCACGACCTTTTTCACACATTATTGTCATTTGTGCTAATTTTCATCATTATTCTGTACAAGAATAGTTCAGTTTCATTTCGTTTCAGCAATGATTCACAAATGGATATGTAGTCCATTAAATTTTTTAGTTAATTCAAGTTGAACCCAAGCATTGAGCTTCTTTTGATTTCCAGTCTGATATAAATGGTTCAAAACTTTTTTACGCACAAGTCTGATATAAATGGTTCAAAACTTTTTTACGCACAATCTTTAGTTCTATAGCGATGTTGTGAAATGAAATATATCAGTCTATCTCGATTTCTTGAAGAATTTCATAGATTTTTTTAAAAAGATTAGGGAGACATTTATACACCACACAATTTTTGATGACCCAGCACTGCATTTTTTCCTTTATAGAAGTTAAACAAAAATAAAATATAACAAAAAGACCAGATTGAATCTTAATTTTCAAAGCAAATTAACTTTTTACTGAGTAAACTAACGTACGATGCTACCTTTAAATCTAGAATGCACTAGGGACTGTTACTAATCGCCCCATAGTATGGCTCTATCGAATAAGTATTTCTAGAGATATGCGACTGTAAAGCCATCTATTGGAAAACCAAAATAAATAAAAAAAATAGGTAACACATAAATTAGTTGAAGTAAAAGGGAGAAAAAAAAAAAAAAGAAGACACCAACTAAAGAGATTCTTAGAGATTCTGCGGGCCAATGGGAAGGCAGACTTCGACCGAGACCCCCACCCCACCCCTAAGGTATATACACCCTGACTCCACCATCCGCCTCTTCATTTACTGACTAGCCCTGAGGAAGCTCACAACACGATGAGCGAAAGCTTGGCAAACAAAACCAAATACATACATACATCGAAATATATAAATACATCGAACAAAGAATCATATAAAAAATTAATTAACCATCTTACAGTGAAGAACTATGATTTTGACTGTTACCAATTACAACAGGATAAATCGTACCGAGTCGTTTTAAGAGGACTGCACTCTTCAACCCCCACAACAGCAATCAAAAGTGACCTCGAAGAAATAGGTCACAAAGTAAGAAATATTTCGCCAGTGTTGCATCCCACCAAAAAGCACCCCCCCTTCCATTGTTTTTCTTTGAACTTGAACCAGCCCGAAATAACCCAGGGATATTTCAAGTTTTAAGACTTGTTTATTCAACAGTAAAATTTGAAGAACCTAGGCATAAAAATGCTGTAGTTCAGAGTAGTAACTTTCAAGCCTTAGGCCATACCAAGACATATTGCCATCACCAAGCTATGTGCGACAAATGCGCTGGACAACACTCATCTGACACTTGTCAGAAATCAAGAAACGAGCCTGCAAAATGTGCTCTTTGTGGTGAGGATCACCCAGCGAACTACAGAGGCTGTTCAGTTTATAAGAACTTTCAACGTCTTAGAACCAGGAACTATTAACTAAAAAGTCAAGAGAAGAGCACAATCCAGGCTCCTGAAGTTGACAATACTGCCACCTTTCCTGAATTGCCTAGACCAACCGTATTACAATCGTATATAACTGTAAACCCTACAGATAGACTTCCGGACAACAGAACTAGGGGAACATCAAGCATTCAGCAGCAGCCTCGAGCTCAGACGCCTCAAACCTCCCAAATCAAATCTCAGAATTCCTTTACCAAATCCCAGACTTCCCAATCCAAGCCTCGGGAACCCATATCCAAGCCCAAGGCAGCCAATCCCTATCCTCAACCTCCACATCAACAAATTCCTCCCCACCATACACCCTTATGGGTCAAATTACCGCATCAACAACCAAATCCTCTCCCTTCCAATCACAACATTCAAACGAATGCTGTAGTTCATCAAACATTGAATGAAAATCCAGCACCTCGGGTACTACCCCCAGCCAACCCTCCTTTGCCCATTAATTATCCCTATCAAACTCAAGGCTCATATCCATTCCAAGTCCAAAATCCAATCGATATAAATTCTATCCTATCATCTTTCTTGAAAGACCTTCAAGAGACTATCAAGCCTCTCATCAACCTACTCACGAAAATCCTTACCGAAGTCCCACTTAATTACCCACGATAAGCATAAAGCCCTAAGCTATCGTTCTGTGGAACGCTAATGGACTACTTAATCACCGTGATGAACTTGACATATTTCTACAAGAAAACGAAATAGATATTGCTTTACTTACTGAAACACATTTCATTCATCGCGCACATTTCTACATACGGGACTACATTAAACCTGACCTTACAGATCAGACCACCCATAACACCGTAACACTTCACATGCCGGATCTTGTATTCTCATTCACAAAAAACTCATTCCCTTATTCCTTCCATTCCAACTGATGCTATCCAATCAACCTCAGTAACCATAACAACTCGTCCTTTCTATATCACATTTTCAGCTGTATACTGTCCTCCTAGAATTTCCGTTTCCTATAATCTTCTTGAATCCTTATTCCAATCTTTTGGTTCACGCTTCATTGCTGGAGGAGACTACAACACTAAACACCAACGATGGGGTTGTCGAACATCCAACTCCCGAGGAAATATCCTGTCTGCTGTAACATCCAAAAAGAGTTATTCCATTCTGGCGCCAAACCACCCTACCTATTGGCCTACATCTATCAAAAAACGTCCCGATATCCTTGACATATTTATCACATCCCAAATTTCTCCCGCACAAGCCAATATCGAAACCTTGGACGACCTTTTATCAGATCATAGTCCAGCCCTCCTTTTCTTGCACTCAAGTTTCGCTCCCAAGCCTTCCCCTCCCACATTGATTACATGACGTGTCAACTGGGACGATTTTTGTTATGACTTGGAGGACAAACTGGACTTAAAAATTTCACTCAAGACAAAACAAGACATTGATACAGCCATAGAAAAACTTACATCAATCAGAAACAGTTTACATGATAACACCACAAATCATACAATTAATATCTATCAGCAGACTGATTTGCCACAGCATATTCGTATTTTATTAAGAGAAAAACGCAGAGCAAGATCGAAGTGGCATAGAACTCGATATTCAGCAGATAAAACTATCTATACAAAACTAACTAACAAACTAAAAGCAGAAATCAAGAAATTCAAAATTTAATTACCTGGACTGAAAATCTTACAACCACCGACAAAAGATTATGGATGACCACCAAAAACTCCTAAAGTTCAAAGAATTCAATCATCCACTCCTTACTGAATCAAATAACTGGATAAGATCTGACGGAGAAAAATTACAGTTATTTGGCCAATACCTTTCCAAAATCTTCCATCCACATCCTGATATCATTAACCCAAATCAAATTGAACATATAAAAGAAGCGTTAGATGTTCCCTTCCACCCAAAGCATTCCATCCTTCAGAAACATCCAACATTATTCACAGATTACCTTCCTGCAAAGCTCCTAGGCACGACCTCATCACAATTCATATCTTAAAACACCTACCTAGAAAAGCCTTTCTATTCCTTACCTATATATATAATGCTGTATATATATAAATATATAAACATATTTTCCCGACCTCTGGAAATTTTCCATTGTAAAAATGATACCCAAACCTAAAAAAAAGAAACAGAATACCCATCCTCTTACCGTCCTATCTCTCTTTTACCTTGCATGGGTAAAATCCTAGAAAAACTCATCCTTAAACGATTGTACCCTATCCTTGATGCAAATCACATAATACCAGATCACCAGTTTGGATTCCGAGCATCCCACTCCACCATTCAGCAATGTCATCGTGTGGTGGATGTGGTCTCCTCTGCATTACAACGTAGATCATATTGTTCGGGCGTCTTTCTTGACCTTGGACAGGCTTTTGACCAAGTCTGGCATCCAGGCTTGCTCTATAAACTCCGTAAATTCCTATCCCCTACATACTTTCTCATCCTTCAATCCTATCTCACAAATAGAACTTTCCAAGTAAACCATAATAATGTCTATTCATCCCTCTTTTCCCAATCTGCTGGTGTTCCTCAAGGTAGTATCCTTGGCCCAATCCTCTATACAGTTTATACAGCTGACATCCCAACTCATCTTAATACTATCCTTACCACGTATGCTGATGATACATGTGTATTATATTTATTATATGTATTAGTCAACACCAATCCAGTTATTGCATCCCAAAGCCTCCAATCCCATATCACTGATCTTGAAGAATGGTGTCAAAACTGGAGAATTAAAATAAATTCTCAAAAATCGCATCAAATCGCTTTTACCTTACGTCTTAGACCAATGACTTCCTGCCCTTCAGTATCCTCTAATAATATCCCTCTGGTGCCTGTAGAACAGATCCGATACTTAGGGTTGCACCTTGGCAAATGATTAACCTGGAATCCTCATACAAGACTGAAAAGACAAGAAACCGCACGACGTTTCAGGCTACTTCAACACTTACTAGACAAACGCTCTAAGCTCCCAATTAACTACAAAAGACTCATCTACATGACCATCATACGACCTATTTGGACTTACAGAGTAGAGCTTTGGGGCTCTACTAAGCCATTGAATTCCTCTCGTATCCAATCCCTACATTCCAAAATCCTTCGTAAAATCCTAAATGCTCCTTACTTTGTTAAGAATAAAGTCATCCATAACGACCTTAATGTCCCTTTTGTTGCTGATTTGGCCCGAACCCGGTATCTATCCTTTCATAACAAACTTCAGTCCCACTCAAACCCTCTAGTTTCAAACCTAGCTTCCTCTTCAATTCCCGATAATCCTCCGAGGCGTCTGAAAAGAAGATGGCCATGTGACCTTCTTAGTTGAACTTTGATTTGAGCACTACCAGTGGGTAGTTTCTCTACTTACATGCATGCATCACGTATCCTATTTACTTGTTGTATTATTGTAATACAGTTGTAAATATCAATAAATAAATTTAAAAAAAAATTAAAAATTTAAGACAAATGGCATATATACCTCACTTTCTTTTTATCAGTCTCAGTTCCATGTAATGGAGGAGGTGGCTCTTCATCTTCTGTAAAATTAAAAATACTATTATCCTCAACCTGAGACAACTGCTCTGGAGGAGGTGGAGGAGGTGGCGGAGGAGGAGGAGGCTGATCCTCAATATCTTCTGGCTCTTGGTCTGGAGAAGGTTCAGAAGGAGCATGAGGTGGTGCTTCAGCTATCAACATAGGGGGCTGTTCTGGAGGTTCCAATAAAGAAGGTGGAACTGATCCTTCTAAAGGCAATTTAGGAGGTTCTACAGTAGGATCAAATTCTGTTGATTCATTGTCAGCTTTCTTTCGGGATTTTCTAGCTTTAGGTGTGTTACCACCTCCTCTTCCACGTCCCTTACCACGATTAGGAGTGGTGCTTCCCAGCTGTTAACAAATTTAAAAAAAAATATTAACACAATAACAAAGAAAATCATCAAAATCAATATTTTTTTAATTAAAATTGCAAAAATCGGGTTGTTACTTATGAAATATCCGTTTTAATTATTTCTAAAATTCAAAGTGGAATTAATGAACTTCTATTATTTACTGTGTTTATGTTTACAGATTGTAATAGTCTGTTATTAATCCCCTCTTTTTTGATAAAATTGACTCTCACTACAATTGAACAAGCATTGTTTAGTATGCTGTAAAATATCACAAGGAAATACGTAATTTCCATATAATTTTTTTTTATGAGTTTCAACTCAGCAGCCCAAGTAGTAAGGAACATTACCACCATATTCGGGGAAGGGTGTTATAACTAATGGACCATTTGTCGATGGTCAATGGCGGGAACCCAAAAATGAAACCATCACATCCACATTCTACTGCAGGGATACTACTGGCATAATGCAACAAAAACATCAAATATACAGCCAGCATTCGTTGATCAGAAGGCACCTGTACTCTTACACGACAATGCCAGACGACCTCACGTTTCACAAAAGACAGTGAAGAAACTGGTCTACAACAGATTTCTAACTATTTGGAAATTTGAACAACTTCTTTTATAAGAGTAAAATTTTTACTCAAGTCAAAAAAGTATTTTCAGATTTCATTTCACCACAAAACCTTGAAGCAGTTCTGGGAAATTTGATAGCACATTGGGAAATGTATACAAAATGAGGATAAATATTTTGAGTAAAAATGCTTTGATTTCATACATAAAGATGTGTTGCTAAATAACCTTTCCTTTGAAAATAGACATTTCAAGTGAAATGATCCAATAAGCTTTCGATGAACATAGCTTAATTTTTTTATTTAGAAATCTATATCTAAAAGTAATGACAATTCTTTAACTTTAATTACACAGCCGCCTCTCCCATTAGCCCTGAAGACGAAACTTCGGCACAAATAAAAAATAATTCTTGACTTATTAGGTGTTTTTTTTTACTGCAACCCCCAACTATCTCCATCCTCCTTTAATATTTTAAGTAGAAAACTGTTTCTAAAAAAAGAGTGGTTAATAATTGTAATAACACCACAGAAAGAAAGATTTTAGAAGTAATCAAAATAGTAAACCATCGCGAAAATTTCAACAAGAATGACCACCCGGTCGGAACCCAGCCAATCAGATATAGGCCAGCGACCAGAAACAAAAAAAGGGCTTTAGGTCGCAATAAATTGAAGAGAGCTATATATTCTAACTGGTGCCTTTTAGATAAAAAACATGGGTGACCATGTTTAATGTATATTAAATTTGCTCTATGATTTGAGCCAAATCGCAACTCTGTAGCTCTAATGGTTTCTGAGTTAAGTCCCTTTGAAAATTGGTAATTTTTTCCATAAAATCCAAATTTTATGTTTTGGCCGACTTTCGTGAGGAATACTGGCCGAATGAGTGATCCTACGATGAAAGTCATGGGGAATGAAGCTGTAGTAAATTTAATTAGCTTTAATTTAAGCACAGACCGAGGCCTGTAGGTCTAATAGATTCTGAGTTATGCCCCTTGGTCATTTTTTCCAAATAGTCCAAATATAGGCCAGCGGCCAGGTGTTTGAGGATCGCAAAAAATCGAAGAGTAGCATTTTTGATATGTTCTAATGGCATGTCTGAGAAGTGTAAATCCAAGTTATCAACCGAAAAAACGGATGGGAAAACATCTGGTGGCCGAAAAACCTCGGGGAGACTGGGTGTCCTCCTGCATAGTAGTGCCTAATAGTACTACCATTATTTTTTGTATAGGTAATTTACAAGAAAATATTTATACTTTACAAAAACAAGCTGTTCGAGATCGATTGAAATAAGATCGATTCGTGGCATACAAGGTCATTTTCTTAAAACACCCGCATTCCCCGATTTTCCCTTTTTTAATTAACAAGGGAAGTATATATAACACTAAGTATATATATATATATATAAGTATATAACACCTTCAGCCCTCGTTATGTACTTAAATTAAAACTAATTAAATTTACTACAACTCCATTTCACTTGACTATCATCGTAGGATCACTCCTTCGGCCGGTGTTCCTCACGAAAGTCAGTCAAAACTTAAAATTGGGACTTTTTAGAAAAAATTACCAATTTTCAAAGTGGCATAACTCAGAATCTATTACACCTACAGGTCACCATCTGAGCTTAAAAAAAACAAAAAAACTAACTGAACTAACTGAATAAACAACAACTGGAAAATGGTTTTTATTTTCTCTTACCTAAAATAAATGAAGAATAAATCCAGTTTAAAAAAAAAAAAAAAACTAATTAAATTTCCTACAACCTCATTGCAAATGACTTTCATTGTAGGATCACTCATTTGGCCAGTGTTCCTCACGAAAGTTGGACAAAACCTAAAATTTGGACATTTTGGATAATATTACCAATTTTCAAAGAGGCGTAACTCAGAATCTGTTACACCTACAGGACTAGTCTGTGCTTAAATTAAATCTAATTATATTTACTACCTAGACTTTTATCATAGAATCACTCTATCGGCCGGTGTTCCTCACGAAAGTCGGCCAAAACTTAAAATTTTAACTTTTTGGAAAAAGTGATCAATTTCCAAAGTGGCATAACTCAGAATCGTTTAGAACAGAGCTGCGGTTGGGTTCAAATTGTCCGTATCAAATTTAATCAACTTTAAACATGGTTACTCATGTGGTTTTTCAAAAACGCACTGATTAGGAGATATAGGGCAAAAACTGAAATAACTCCAAAAATTTTGAGGTTTTACAGCCACCAAAAGTTTTTCCATCCGTTTTATAGGTTGAAAACTTGGATTTATACTACTCAGACATACAACATATCAAAAATGCAACAACTTTTTGCGACCCTCAAACCGATGGCACCTGGCCTATATTTGGACTATTTGGAAAAAATTACCAAGAGGCTTAACTCAGAATCAATTAGACCTACAGGCCTCGGTCTGTGCATACATTAAAGCTAATTAAATATAATACAGCTTCGTTCCCCTTGACTTTCATCGTAGGATCACTCCTTCGGCCGGTGTTCCTCACAAGTCGGCCAAAACTTAAAATTTGGATTTTTTTTGTGCAAAAAATGACCAATTTCAAATTATAGCAAATTTATTCTACATTAATAATGGTTACCAAAGTTTTTTTTTTTTATTAAAAAACGCACAAATTAGGAGTTATAGGCCAAAAACTGAAAAAAACTCTGAAAATTACGAGGTTTTTCGGCCAGATAAAACTTTAATGTCTGCTTTTTCAGTAGCAAACTTGGATTTCCACTAGTCAGACATGCCCTTACAACATATCAAAAATGCAGCTCTCTTCAATTTATTGTGACCTTCAAAGACCGGCCGCTGGCCTAATAGATCACTAGAAGAATAGACTCTGCCTCCGGATCCGCAAAGCTATAAATAACAAAGTAATAAGTACAGTTTCAAAGCTATAAATAACAAAGTAATAAGTACAGTTTCAGTCTCATATTCAGCTCTCAGGAAGCTAGAAGTATAATCATGCATCGGCAAAGAATTTGATGACACGGTCGAAACCAGAAGAAATATGTGATAAATGGATTAAAAAGTCTAAATGAACTTGCTGACCAACATAGATTCATCAGCGCTCAGGCTTACAGGAGAGGGTGATGTAGATTTGAATGTCTTACTCACACATTTTTTAATAAATGATGATTAAGTTGAATGAAAATTTCAACTAAAACTTAAAGTTTAAAAACCAAAGTGGATTTATAACAAATTAACAAAACACTTTATTATAATAATATAAGGACATCCAAATGTGGAAAGGAATGAAGTATATTGCTATGATCAAAAAGTAAGGTGAAATTGTCATTTAAAACTCCCGGGCATTAGGAAGGCAGGTAAATTTTTTTTTTCTAGGTTGGTAGGACTGTCTATAACATTCGCCAAGCTTCTGTTTGTCAAAAGGTTTGATTATCACGTTTTTGTAAACAACCAAAAGTGAATTTTTCGATTTTTACAATGGATGATTTTGTTGAGCAAAGAACTTGCGTCAAATTTTGTTAGCAGAACGAATATTCTTGTGCGGACACATTGAAAATGTTGTGGAAGACCTTCGGTGATCAAACTATGGCACAAAAAAACGTTTATAAGTGGTACAATGAGTTCAAAGCGGGCTGAGAACGCGTTGAAGACGAACCGCGCTCTGGACGACCATCAACATCTATTGACGAGGACCACGTCCAAAAAATCAAAGATTTGGCGCTTGAAAATCTTTGATTGGCAATTAGAGACCTCGCTGATAGTGTTATGCGTTGTTTATATGCGAATTATTGGCGAACAACGCCCGTTTTGACACGATTGAGGAGATAAAAACCTAATCGAAGGTTGTGAAGGCTATACCGAAAAAAGACTATTCCGACTGTTTCGAGGACTGGAAAAAGCGTTGGAAAAAATGTGTTTTATCGGACAGGGATTACTTGGAAAGGGATGAAATTGATTTGGAAGATTAAACAAAGAATTTAAATTTTATAAACAAATTCACCTTACTTTTTGATCACAGCAGTATCTGACTACCAGCAAAGAAACTATGCACAAATGAATTCATGTAAGTTCTTTATCCAAATTGAGATTGCACAAGTTTTGAAATCTAGGTCTGGTTCATCTAATCCTGCTACATATGCTATGCAACCAACCCTTAACACTTTGCCATAAATGATGGATCTAGCCATGATGAATGCCAAAATGCATTCATGTGTTAACTATTCAGAAATCCTTGAGAAAAAAAGAGATAACATTCCAGATACCATATCAATTGTTTTTTTGAGTGTTTCTTCATGTTTTAACAATTCAGAATATTTTCGCATCCAGTGATTTATAATGGCTAAAGCAGTAATATGTAATAAATGTTTCGTATATTTCACTCAGTTAAAAAGTATGTTTCTTTGAGGATGAAATATTTATTCATTGTGTCAATGTATATTTTTCTCATTTTATGTAAGGTAAATTTTTATTGTCAAAAAGGACTTGTATGGAAAATAAAATAAATAAATTCAGGCTTAGCGAACCCGAAGGCACGATGCTGATACCACCAATCTCCGCTTACAAACCTCCATCCATGGGGCACCACCCAAACCCAAACCCGTCAGATCACTCCTAACATAATTCTCCCACCTGCCCCACGGTCTACCCCTCAGAAGCTTCCCAGTTGGTACAGTGCCTGTTCACGCCATTTGGCGTTCTTTTGTAAATAAATCTCTAAAGAGACACTACACCCCATCTAGCGGTTAGTGGTATTAACTAACTCTTCAATTAGTATCTATAATCATAGGCAGATGGCGATACGAGTACTCTTATCACATGTTTCCTTTTTCTTTGAATTTCGTGCTTCGGAGTCTTCTGCGTGCAACCTCTGAGCTAGTCACATGTTCCTTATGCCTCCAGCTATCCAGCTAAAGCATTGGCGAGTCTTCTGCTTGCAACCTCTGAGCGAGACACATGTTCCTTTCTTTAATCCAGCTATCCAGCTTAATTTTAACCACAAGTTCTTGACCAGTTTAATAATTTCCGTTCTATTTATGTTTTACAATTATTTCACGTTTCACCTGCAAATAAGGGTGGATTCCCCTGGAGGTTTTCAGAAGCATAGGAATTCATCAGGACCAAGGGACGCTGCCAGCTTCTTTTGGTCTTTGAGTGCTCAAGGACCAAAGTTCCTGTCTTCATGCTGCCCGGCCTACGTTTTGGGTGAGTCACTTTTATTTTCTGTGTTTTTGATATCTTCCTATTATTTCTTTATAATATCGAACGCTTTTCAAATTACTCATACAGTCCACATCCAGAGCGAGATTTATTTAACTAAACCTGCATTTTTGAGAAATTTATACCGAACTTTCGAGCTTGTCTCAACAGTGCCTATTAACATCTTAGAAATTCATTCATTGCAGGCCCATCTTAATCTTCGCGAAGCATACATATAACCTGAATAATATTTACCGAAAGCATGCTTTCGCAATTCCACGTTATGTTATCTCCCATATTCGTCAGTGGTCTCATCCTTTTTTGAACCAAATATTCTACGTGGCACCTTATTTTCGAATACCTGAAGACTTTGTTCATCCTTCAGCGTTAGCGGCCAAGTTTCCAGAATGCTTCCAGAAGTAGGGAAGAGATGGAAGGATGATTGTTTTATTAATTTAGTTTTTAGATTTCAGGACAAAAGAAGCGAGCTTAGTAGTTTTGATACCGAAAAATAACAAGCATTTCTCGCCTTTAATCGTGCCTTTATTTCCTCTTGAATTTCGGTTTTTCTAGTTACCCTAGACCCTAAGTACTTAAACTTCTCCACATGTTCGAACTTATTTCCTCCTATAACAATCACCAAAATTTTGCCCTTATCTGCTACTAACCATATTCTTAGTCTTATACAAATTTATTTCCAGCCCTATTTCCTTACCAGCGTTCATTAAAGTTTGTGTATTTAGCTTTATAGTTTCTGCATCTTCACCCAACAGTACCAAATCGTCCGCAAACCCAAGCACGGATATTTTACTTTTAATATTCAAATTCAACCCTTTTTCGTTGAGTATCATCTTTTTACTAACGTACTCGAGTGTTATTAGAATATTATAGGAGATAGCGAATCACCTTGTTTTAAACCTGAACGAAACTCAAACTTCTGCAAACAATTATTACCGATTCTAACCTTTCGATGTTATGTAATATTTTTCGATGATCACACATCCTTACCAGATTTACTAATTTCTTTGGTATACCCTGTTCAATCAATACATTAATCTGACGGTCGATAGAATCATAAGGTTTTTTAAAAACAATATTAAGCTGATGAAACACACCGTCGATTGTTGAATGATTTTGCTTAAAACCACATTGATAGACTCCAATAATTTCCTCGGCATATTCCATAATTTTACTAGTTAGGATTAATGAGAATATTTTATAGCAAGTCGGTAGGAGTGAGATTCCTTGGTAGCTATTGCAGTCCTTCCTTGGCCCCTTTTTGTGGATCGGAATATATATATATAGATCCTTTCCATTCTTCGGGCATTTTTTCATGTTCCCATATGGAAAAGAAAAATTTTAAATCACAAAGACCTCTCTGATGATGATTAAAACCTTTTCACTGAAAAAGGCTTTTCTAGTGACTTGGCTTTTAACGAGGTTGAAAAAAAAATGTTTATATGAGCATAGTTCCCAAATTAAAAGTGTCCCACAATGTGTTAATATAAAAAAAAACACTAAGAACTGATGGGTAAAGTAAATCCTACTTAAAAAATAAATAAATAAAAAGGGTCAACCACTTCAAGAGATAATCAAGATAAAGTCAGAAACGTATCTACCAGAATAGAATATATAAGATAATTTTTAATATTCCAATGATATATCTGTTCAAGAGTTAAACCATTGACACGCAAAAGGTTCATCATCCTCATAAACATGGATAGAAGTGCAAAATATCAAAACCACCTTAAGTATCTAGACCTAGTGTATCTTATAATTAGTATACATATCATAATGAAATTATGAAATAGCCAAAAATTATTTAATTTTTGAGTGGAGAATAGTTGACGGGATAATTCTAATGATGGATTGAATTGATCAGAGAGTGCAGTCAAAGATAACAAAAAATAAGCAAAACTTATTTTTTGTTATCTTTGACTGCACCCCCTGGCCAATTCAACCCATCAATTATTTAATTTTAGTTAACTGTATTAAAAAAGAAAACACAATCAAATTAGACATAAATTATTCATCATCTATTGAAAATGTTTTTACAAGACTGAACTTTTGCAAAAGTTTATGATTTTTTTAAAGCAGCTAATTGAAATTTGAAAAAAGTCGGTGAGGTTTAGCCTTGAAGGGTTCAGAAAATATGCAAATATTTGTTTAAAACATTCTTGTATTACTTCCAATACATCAGCATTATAATATGGCAGAATCTTGTATTTCGTACCCTGATGATACTAATAATTTTTAAGTATTTCTGGTCCTCAGAAAATCTATCATTAATTTAATTATTAAAAAAAAAATTTGATATTTATTAGTCTTTAAATAATATTATTGTCTTATAAGTTGAATTCCTAAATAAAAACTCATCGATCTTTTTAAGAGATGGAGGGAAGAGGTAAATGAAAGGAAATAATTTTTATGAGCTTGTTTTTTTGTTTTCATATTCATTTCTTTTTTTGTCAAATGTAAAGTTTGTTTCAGTTTATTTTTGATAATGCCTCTGAGAAAGATCAATAAGTTTATCAAGGAAAAATAAAAAATAATTAAAGCCATGTACAGTGATGACTAAGGAATTGGTTGGATATACATTTCACATATTAGAGATAGCACAAGAAAATGAATTCAGGTATTAGGATTTAAAAAAAAGTGGAAAGTCATCAACAGTTAATAAACTTTCCTCTAACTTAAAAATACTTTTTTGTATAAAATGTCTTTCTCAAAGTGAAGGACAATCTCATTATATTCGAGTGCTTTATCTATTTTGTGATGGTTTGACCAGCTATAACGGAAATCCAAACGGCTGAGAACATTTTGACTTCCCCAGAGGCTGATGGTGGAGAAGATAATAAAATAGCTAGTAACAGCCATGGCAAAAAAATACATGAAAATATAATTTCTAAGCAAAATTTGTTTGATAATATTGATATTCTTTCTGCTCTGAATGTGTTGAACATATGACAGCACTCATCTTCAAGAATTACACCAAAATAAAATAAAATTTTTGAAACTGGAATGTTTTATTGTTCTAATTATAAAAGAGAAATTATAAATAAAGAAATGTTATTGTTTTTAATTTAATATTTTTTTCCTTAAAATAATTTTTAAATCTTAATAATTTATATTAACCCTCAGACCCATATAAATACAAACTATGAGGATTTTATAGTAATATAATTTAAACTAATATTTTTGTATTATTTATTTTATTGTTAGATGTTATAATTTTTTAAATATTTTTTTTGAAAAGAAAAGATATGACCAGGACCGGGACTCGAATCCGAGTCTCCCACATGTCAGTCATGTATAATAATATATAATGTCCTATGACGGACACTTGGGAGTCGCCGTACTGGTCATTTATTTTCTTTTCAAATAAAATATTTTAAAATATTATTTTTGTAATTAAACAAAAAAAAAAAATACCTGAACCATTGAATCAATGTTTGGAGGGTTGTGCCAAACAGGACTTTGAAGCAAGCAATGATTTCCACCAACACATTTATCATTGGCATCATGGTGTTGCAACATTTTAATTTTCTCTTGCAGATGTCCAATCTGAAAATATTAAAAAAAAAACATTATCCAAGGATAACAAATAATATAATAAATTCAGTAATAAGCCATATCATATTCATATTGGTTCATACAATTTGTGATTGCTATATTGCGGGCAGTAGTCAATGTGTTTTCAAAAACTGAAACGCCAACAAGACAGCAGCCTCGCTGTCACCAAGTGCCTTCGCTAAATCTAGGACTAGTCCTAACTTATTTATTGTTAGCCGGTAATATATACATTCCTCAAAAATTAAGGTTGGCGTTATAATGTTGGCATAAAGGAGGTTGCATCTGGTTGGTTTTGTAATGATATGCAGATGAGTGAGCCGAGTGTGGCCCAGTCTCGAGTGAGCCGAGTGTGGCCCAGTCTCAAGTGAGTCAGGGCAACCTCCTCTCTAAGGCTGTTCCTGTAAGAGGTAGACCATGCTGTTACTGTTTTTTTATCATTTTTAATTTGCTAGGTTGACTGTCTTTCCATGCCTCTTGCCATTTCTCCGCTATTTTTATTTTAAGAGGCCTACTTAATTCTGATGAAGTGAGAACCGTGATGTCTGATCTGCAAGTTCATTACCCTTAATGCCAATGTGGCCAGGGATCCATATAAAATATATGGACTCGCTCTGTTATGAGTCTTATAAGATGACCTTGAATTCTGATAACAAGAGGATGGTTCGGGTACATATCTTTCAAATCTTTTAAGGAGCTTAGCGAATCTGACAGTATGACTATTGTCTTTTCAGTCAATGACAAGCAGTAATATAGGGCTGAAGATATCGCGTGGAGTTAAGTAGTAAAAACAGAAGCTATTTTGTATAGCTTAAACTTGTGAGTTGAATTGCTAATTACAAAAGACAAAGCGGTTGAGTTTTCGGATTTGGATCTCATCCATATATTGATGTTTATTTTTAAATTAAATTTTTTTCTTTACTCCTTGCTTTGTGTGAATAATAAAATTATCAACAATAATACTTAAACTGTTCTAAAGACTTATCTCTTATACTCAAACTTAGAATTACGGGTACTCACAATCCTCATAACAAGTATGCTATAACATTGGCAATCTCAATCTCTACAATATTTGGCAAATTCATATGTTTCAAAAAGCGTTTGCTATGTGTATATTTACATCAATTATATAATGTTAAAAAATGTTATTCAATAGAGAATAAAATTTTGAAACAGGAGAGAGAATAAATAACAAGGGTAAGTAACAAATGGAGGTCAAAATTCTAAAACTCGACCAGACTTTGATTCTCAGCTTCTTTAATTTCATAATCTAAGTTTTAATAAAGTTATAAGCCAAACTTTCACACACAAAAAAGTAAATGTTTCATAAAATGAGATTAGTAAAACAAAATGAAGTTACATGACCATAGAACACATAAATTAGAACATGTAGACAGTACTATTGGATCGATTCAGCAAGATACTATAGTACTTATATTAAGGGGCCTCTCACATTACTGAATTTAACATTATTAAAGTATTAACTAGAGCTACCTGTTGTCTAGTGGTTAGCATAACAACCCACTAAGACCAAGATCACAGGTTTTCAGCCCATCTTTAGGGCAGTGGGGTGCCAAGTCCGAGGTGACAAATCAATTAACTAAACTGAATATGGTAGAGGAGGAAAAGATTAAGAAGGAGAATAACAAATAAGATAATGAGTACCCATATAGTTTTAATGATTCTCAGTCCACAAAATTTGATTTAACTAGTTTATATACAGAAGCTCCATATAGAAACTTAAGATTAAGATAAAATTTAAAGTAAATATTAAATTGGCTTGGACTTTTAACTTGATATTTAATTTATCTGTGAAATGTTTTATCATTGACACATGATGAATGTTTTCAACAACAGTTATATATTTCATTTTTTATAAATTATTATTAAAATAAATTACCCTGACTTGATTCTCTGGAGCTGGAGGCATGCAAAATATTTCTTGCAACTGCTGCTGTAATGCAGCCATTTCTTGCTGATGACTGATTGGAGGCTGATAGGATGTTCTTGAAACTGGGTCATTATTAAAAGGAGGTTGTTGGGAGAGAGCATTATTGGAGGTTGGTCCTGAAATAGGATGACAGTTAAGATTTGGAGATAGAGGATCACCTTCGGTATTTGGTACACTAGATATTTGCTGTAATTGGGGTTGTGATGAGTTGGGATTCAGTGGAGCTGTCAAAGCAATTCTTTGAGATGACTGAATAGATGAATGTGGAACCAGAGGAGGAGGAGGAGGAGGAGGAGAAGCAGCTGAAGTTGGTGTAGCTTGCACAGTCTGCTGAGATTGCCCAGCTAAATCAAGTTGTGAAAAGGAAGAATCTTGCTGTGGAGATAAATGAGGATCTGGAGACGACTTTTGAGCTTGCAAATTTTCAGAACTACCTGAATCATGATTGGTAGAAGCAGAATTACTATGAATTATCATATCATCAATTTTGGTTCCATTCTGAAAACCTTCAACATATCCCATGTTAGTTTGGCCACTAGATTGGTCAGAAGGACTTTTCGGGATTTGGGGTGGTATAGTTGGAATGTCTAGTGATTCCGTATTAATTACAGAAGACAAAGTAGAATTATTAAATTTATCTCTGTCAAGATGAGTCTGAAACTCAATATTTCCATTGGTATTAGGCATTTCATTTTTCGATGCTGATATGTTATCTGCCTGTATTTTATTTGCAGTGTTCATAGGTTTTAATTCTGGTTGTCTATCCTCCGGTGTATGCTGCATATTCGGAAATGAGGTCACTTGCTCTCCGATTCCGATTCCTCCATTCAAAGGGGGTTGTCTTGAACTTTGTGGCCATGGCTGAGGCTGCTGGCTTCTATAAGTAGAAAACTCAGAACTGGGAGCAGTACTCGCAGCTGTAACTTGTGGCATAACCATCTGCTCAAGTTGCTGCAATGTGCTTTGTTGAGAATAAGCAACTGGTGATGTATTTGTCTTAGGTGTCAGAGCTGTAGGTGGTCTAGGTGAAACTGTTGAGGTTTGCTGCGGATGGGGATGTGGAGAAATGTTACTATTAGGTTTAGCTGGTGACATTACTGGTCTTGGAGACATCTGTGGTCTGGGAGACATTTGTTGTCGAGGAGACATCTGAGGAGACAATTGTGGAAAAGGAGCTCTATACTGTGGGCTGCTGCCTTGGGAATGGTTTTTCGAATACTGACCCTGTGCAGCATTAGCTACTTCAACACCAATTGGCCTTGGCATACCTTGCTGAAAACCTTGATGAGCACCAATTGTCCCTGGATGAGATTGCATATTGTAGCTGGTCTGAGATGGGGTATTAAGATCGGTTATCATTTGTTGGCTTTGAGAAGAATATTGCATGTGATGAGGTAGCCTGGGTTGAGACTGCTGATGAATGGTGCCACTACTATAGCCTCCATAATTTCCTGTTGAACTTGGATACACCATACTTTGAGAATAATGTTGTTGATTTCTTTGAAAAGTATTCCCCATGCTTTGATGCATCATTGGATTTATTAAGCCTTGTTGACCAGCAGGATAACTCTGATTTAATTTTTGGTTACCTAGTTCCTGTTGGTGGGGATAGTTCATTGATTGCCGATACTGGTTGGGTTGCACATTATAATGTCTAACTGAAGGAGGAAAATGCCCACCAGCCCAATCTTGCATTCCTTGGTTTTGGTCCATTGAGTACATGTTATCAGGAACATTATATGAACCATATTGAGAATTAGGAGGTCTCCTTATATCATGTTGAGGCATCATATTTCTGTTATAATTAGATGATGAACTGTTAGGGTGAATTGCACGGGGATGCTCTCCATGGTAACCTGTATGATTTCCATGAAATATTTGTCCCCCAGGATCCATATGATTTGATGTAAACTCTCCACCAAACGATGCTAACTTTTGTAAAGGAGATTCTTGGTGGATTTCACCCATTTGATGGGCATAAGAGAATTGTGATGGATTAGGCTGAGGATCTCTGGTTTGAGGAGAAGGTTCAAAATTCTCAGATCCAAGATCTGGTAAACCATCGAGCATTCCTCCACCAACATCCTCCCCAAATAGATCGTAAGAGTCCATCTTGAAGGTTACACAATCAATCTTTGTCCCCTACTGAGCTGAGATTTCCTCAACCCAGTTTCCTGCATTGCACTTATTCTTTATTTAATCCGTCCCATCTGAAATAAAAAATATACATACATTTTTATCCAATTAATGTCAAAGTGGTAAAACATGTATAAAAATGGCAAAAACAAATAGCAGCTATTGACTATCAGTGAAATAAAAATAAAGAATTCAATTATCACCAACACCAGTCAAGCTGAAGTAAGTTAATTCAAGAGCTACAAAGAATCTTTGAACTGAAATTCATTACTTTGCACCATTATTTACTAAGAGATTTATTCAAGAAGGGTCTCATTTAAAAGATAGTATTAGTATAATTATATTGAAAAATTTAACCATGGTCTAATCAAATCATACTTGAAGTTTGAAAGTATGGTTTATACTTAAATCTATGAATTCTTTATTCCTATTGTATATACGCGTAAAGAACACTATGTCACTAATATACCAGCGCTTTTCTTAACTTTGTATTTGCTGTGATACTGACAAAGCCTACTCGATATCACAGGCATTATTAATTAATTTTGTGTGTTCAGTAAACTAAAATTAACTCCTGAAAAATATAAAGAAACATGAAGTACGAGCTTTAAATGCTGTTTCTGTTGTTTTTTCAGAATAGTGTATGTTTTTATTGACTAACAATGTAATTATTTAAGAGTTCTAAACATATATTGTAAATAAATCTTTTGTTTTTTAAGAGAAACACAATTTAGTCTTTATTTCCTTATCCAAAGGGCAGAATTTTTGCAAATGTTTCATGAAACATGGAAAAATTGAGATTTGATTTTGTTTTGAAACCGACAGCAGATGGTAAATCAAACCTTGTATGCATAACATCGATAGTTAAACCATATGGACAAATCTTTGGAATACTAACGGAATCCCAACCTGTAAATTTACACAATGAAATTACGAAAATTCGAAAAAAAAATAGATACTGGTTGGGTTGCACATTATAATGTCTAACTGAAGGAGGAAAATGCCCACCAGCCCAATCTTGCATTCCTTGGTTTTGGTCCATTGAGTACATGTTATCAGGAACATTATATGAACCATATTGAGAATTAGGAGGTCTCCTTATATCATGTTGAGGCATCATATTTCTGTTATAATTAGATGATGAACTGTTAGGGTGAATTGCACGGGGAGCTCTCCATGGTAACCTGTATGATTTCCATGTAATATTTGAAAAATTGAGATTTGATTTTGTTTTGAAACCGACAGCAGATGGTAAATCAAACCTAGTATGCATAACATCAATAGTTAAACCATATGGACAAATCTTTGGAATACTACCGGAATCCCAACCTGTAAATTTACACAATGAAATTACGAAAATTCTAAAATATGCCAAGGTAGGAAAATCATTAAACAAAAGGCACCAAACTAGGAAAATAAGGATAACTTTAACGGCCGATATTTCAAAAATATATTTAGATCAAGAAGAAAACTATCAGTTTTATATTGACCTCAAGGTAATCAAGGAAAGAACAAACAAACACTGTTGAATCTAAACCAAACTTTAGTGAATAAGATAAGGTGAAAAATAAATGAAAGTAATAAGAAAACAGCATTAACTACTATCACACTAGTTGTGAAGTTTCTAAATTGAGTAAGAGAGAAAAAAACATAGAAGATCGACGAAGTTAGCAGTTGACGGCTCGACGGTTGAACGGTCGCAGAAAGAGCTACAATTGGCGAAACGATAAGTTTTTAAAGAATTTTTTCTTTTATTTTATTTTTATAACTAGAAATTAACAGTTAGCTACCGTTTTTACAGGTTCTTTTTTTTTTTTTTTTTTTTTTTTAATATTATATTTATATATATTTAGCCATTTGCTAAAATGGATGAGCCACTCTTTAGCTCAAATAAACGTCGAAAACGGGGCAGAATAAAAACCCCACCAGATCCATTACAATTAAAGGATGCCATAAATAATACGCCTACTTATTTAATAATGAATAGAGAGGGAGATGAAGGTTTTCAAACGGTATCTCCATTTCTAATCTATAAATTTATCACCAACCTGACCGGTGAGGTGAAAAATATTAAAAAACTTCGTGATGGAAATTTACTAATTGAAACAAAAAATAATAATCAATCACTTAAACTCTTAAAATGTACAAAGTTCGCTGATAGATTTAACGTATCCGTAAATCCTCACGCTAGATTAAATTCCAGTAAAGGAGTTATTAGGTGTTTTGACTTACAATTCTTGGAAAAAAATGAAATAATAACGGAATTAGAGGGAAAAATAAAGGATATTCAGAGAATAAAAATCAAAATTAACGGAATCGAAAAACTTACCCATTCCTACATAGTAACTTTTCCTACACCTTTTCCACCAGAAATTCTCAAAATAGGATATCAAAACGTACCAGTCCAAAAATATACCCCCAACCCGTTAAGATGCTTTAAGTGTCTCAGTTTTTCTCATCACACATTAAAGTGTACAAGCACTAAGATGATCATCTGCTCTCAATGTGGTGAGGATAAACACACCGACGGCAAATGCACCAAAGACCCAAAATGTATAAACTGCGGTGGTGAACACAACAGTTTAGACCGCTCATGTCCTATTTATAAAACGAATAAAGAAATCAAAAGTATTCAGTTTACCAAGAAAGTTTCGTATAATGAAGCTAAAAAAATATATAAATTGGAAAATCCCTAAAATTTTACCAGGTCTTTTGCTGAAATAACAAAAGTTAATAAAACACAGGAAATTGGTGTCCAGACAGATTCAATTTTTAAATTTGAATCGTCAACAAAACAAAGTACAGACAAAATGTCTAAACACTCTCCATCTCTTCCTAGCCCTTCTTGTGGGCCAAAAACTCACAAGAACAATTTTGACTCGATCCGCTACTGCGACGACGTCTCAATTCTCCCCCTCCCCCCACCCTCCTACCTCCTCACTCCCTCCTACCACCCCCCTCCCTCCTACCTCCTCACTCCCTCCCACCTCTTCAGCCCCCCCTACCTCCGCTCTCCCCAGTACCTCACCGAATCCTGCAATATCTTCGTCATCCCCGAATGCGCGGGCATTTTCAGAAGAAACTCAACTCCAGGCTATTGTCGTAGATAACGTTGAGGCTATTGAGGTAGATCCTCCAGGCCCCAACGACGGATATACCGAAGTTACATATAAAAAGGGAAAAGTTAAAAAAGAAAATTTAACAAATAAAAGCAAAAATCCTTAAACGAATTAAATTATAAATATTTCTATCCATTCAATTATTTTATTTAATACTATTTAATATTAACCTTCAATTATGGCGATACTTCAATGGAATTGCAATGGTTTAAAAACGCATTTTAATGATTTAAAAATGTTAATAAGTGACACCGACCCGTTTTGCATTGCCCTTCAAGAGACACATCTTAAAAGAAAAGACAATTTCTCTTTAAAAAATTTTGAAATATACAGAAAGGACAGTCCGAACGCAAATCACAGTCACCACGGAGTTTTAATAGCTGTACACAAATCCATATATTCTGAATCAATCCCCATCAACTCCCACCTACAGTCTGTTGCAGTCAGAATACACAGAGATTACTCTTTTTCCATTTGTAACGTATACCTTCCACATGATCGTTCTATAGACACTCAACAACTAATAGATATCTACAATCAATTACCTCGTCCGGTTCTTTTTATCGGGGACCTTAACGGCCCTAATCCGCTATGGGGCTCTCAAACCATTAACTCACGAGGGAAAATAATAGAGAATTTTTTAGACGCCTCTAATCTAATGCTACTGAATACTGGAGAACCAACGTTCCTCAGCTCCAGTTACGGAACATATTCTGCCCTTGACCTGTCCTTCTGTAATTCTACATTATTTAATGCTATTGAATGGACAGTCCTGCCCGATTTATATAGCAGTGATCACTTCCCAATATTGATCAATTTCAATAACATGAATCCCGTACGAGTGAAACCAAGATGGGTGCTTAACAAAGCCGATTGGGCCCTGTTCACTTCTTTGGCCTCACCACCTCCAACTTCCCCGTACGAAATGACCATTGACAAAGGCTGTGAAATTATTACGCATACGATTATACGAGCAGCGAACGCATCAATTCCAATCACTTCGGGCACACCAAGAAGACCGCTGGTTCCTTGGTTTAACGATGATTGCAAAAAAGCGATTAAAATTCGTCGCAGAGCCCTTAAAAAATTTAAAAAACATATGACGTCCGAAAATCTTATCGAATATAAAAGACAGAGGGCTATATGCAGACAAACAATTAACCTAAGTAAGACCGAGTCTTGGAAAAAATATATAAGTTCTATAAACGCGTCTGCAACATCAGCCGAGGTTTTGAATAAAATCCGTAAAATTACGAAATCTTCCCCCTCTCGTCGTTTCACTATTCTGGTAAATGGACAATTAAATGATAATCCCCAATCCGTCTCTGATATATTCGCTACTTTTTTTGCTGGAATATATAACACCGTAAGAAGTACAACTGGCGATGAACATACAGAACTTGAAAATTCAACTAACGACGAAAATCTATATTATAACGTCCCATTCACAATGTGGGAATTCAAAAATACTTTAAATACTGTCAAAGGATCAACTCCCGGACCTGATAATGTACATTATGAAATGATAAAAAACCTTCCAGGAAATACAATAGAATGGCTACTCCAGTTTTATAATCATGTCTGGTTCACCGGACTTTTCCCGAATACCTGGCGCAATTCACTAGTTATCCCAATTTTAAAAAATGGAAAAGACGAACGCCTACCGACCAGCTACCGCCCCATATTCCTCACAAGTTGTCTCTGTAAAATTATGGAGCGCATGATCAACAAAAGACTTATGTGGATAATAGAAAACAATAACTTAATCCAACCTTTCCAATCCGGATTTCGCAAAGGCCACTCCACCCTAGGTCACCTAGTTACGTTAGAAGCGGAAACCCAATATACCTTCATAAATGCTCAACAAACAATAGCAGTATTCTTTGATATGCATAAAGCTTTCGATACCATAAAACATTCTGTTATCCTCACCAAGCTATCTTCCATAGGGATAAGAGGAAAAATGTTCTGCTATATTGAACAATTTCTAAAAAATCGTCATTTTAGGGTTAGGATAGGATCCACACTATCCGAGGACCATGAACAAATCAACGGTGTCCCACAAGGTTGTGTCCTCAGCCCAACGTTATTCTGCCTCGCGATAAATGAATTAGGTCTTAACCTACCAAGAGGTGTCAAACCGCTGTTGTTTGCGGATGATCTAGCCATCATATGCCGGTCTGATAACATTACCTCTATGCAAAACAAACTTCAGGATGCCATAAATAGAATCAATAACTGGTCCATTTCCACTGGTCTCCAATTTTCTCCTGAAAAAACCAAATGTCTCCATTTCAGTCGAAAACGAAGCACACCTCTCTCTCCCGAACTATTCCTAGGAAATTCTTCAATCCCATACGGTAATAGTCACAGATTCCTGGGAATGACTTTTGATCGAAGGTTGACTTGGGAACTGCACATAAACAAATTAAAATCAGACACCACAAAAAGAATTAACATCTTAAGATACCTGAGTGGTACCTCCTGGGGTTCTGACCGATACACACTGCTGAAACTCTATCGGGCATTAATATGCTCTAAACTAAACTACGGTTGCTTCATATATGGCTCTGCCCGTTTTCGGATCCTTAACAAACTAGATGTTGTACATCATACGGGCATTAGGATCGCGACTGGTGCGTTTAGAACTAGCCCTATCCTGAGTTTGTGTTCGGAAGCAGGAATAACCCCTCTCTTATTCCGAAGAAAAAAATTAGCAATAAATTATATATCAAAACTATGTTTTCAGACTGGATATCCCTCCTATCAATACATTTTCAACCCAAGATTTTCCAACGCCTTTAGAAACAAACCAAATTCAACCATCCCATTGACAGAAAGAATTTATTCAGCCACGGAATTCCTTAAAAATATTTCAATAAACAAAACAGAACCTCCAAGTCCTCCTTGGACCCACAAGGCACCAAAAACAATACTCTCTCTCTCTCTCGACTAAACAAAAGCCATACCTCACCTTCAGAATACCAAATCAAATTCTCGAACCTCATCCAGAGTATGCCTAATTCTTTCCAAATCTATACAGATGGGTCGAAATCTGATATGTCTACAGCTTCATCTTTCGTTACCCCCAACTCTACCCATAAAATGAAACTTTATAATTTATGTAGCACCTACACAGCAGAGCTTCATGCAATAGCCTCAGTCCTCTACCACGCAATGTCCATTGCTACCAACACAATAACCATAATAACTGATTCGTTGACTTCATTAAAAGGAATAAAAAACATGTACTCGAATCATCCTATAGTCCTAAAAATTCACCGATACCTCTCTATTTTGGAAGATTTAGGAAAGTCGGTCAGCTTTATATGGATTCCGAGCCATGTGGGGATCGATGGGAATGAGCTCGCGGACCAAGCAAGCACTCACCCTCCCAGGCCGAGGGGCTGCTATTTTAACGCCCCGGGAAATAGCTCTTCCTCTGAAAAGAGAAATATTGGATGCCTGGCAGTCCATGTGGGACGAAGGTCCACCATGCAAGTTGAAAAATGTTAAAAAAACAGTTAAGCCATGGACCACATCAAATCGCACTAATCGCAGAGAAGAAGTCGCAATAGCCAGGCTCAGAATTGGACATACAAACCTAACTCATTCACATCTGATAAGCAAGGAACCACCACCAAGATGCCAACACTGTGACAACACTCTTACAGTCAGCCACATCTTACAAGACTGTTCATTTTACGCTTCAAGTTTAAATAGATTAGGACTCCAACCAGAAATTTCAGTTTTATTAAACAACGACGAATCCAATATCCAATCCGTACTTAATTTTCTTAAAACCCACAAACTGTTAAATAAAATATAGAGATGAATAATTTCTATATAGAATATGTATATCTGTATGTTTATGTATGTGTTTTATGTATGTATGTGTGTGTATATATTGATGTATATATGTGTATACTGTATGTATGTCATTTATAATCTCAATATTTTTTTTTTTTTTTTTTTTTTAATATCTATATATTTTAACTAGTTTTTCAAATCTTGATAAAAACAAACGAATTTCAGGCGTTGATGACCCTGGGGTTTTACGCCTTAAAGCCCAAATAAACAAACAAACAAACTACTATCACACAGAAACAAGTAGAAAAATATAATAAAACACAGTAACGAAGTTTGCTTTAACATACCTTCAGGAAGGTAAAATGTGAATATTCTACCACTTGAATTGAAATTATAAGTTATACAAGGGAAGACCTAAAAAGAGTAGTGTAGCAATTTAATTGAACCACTGAGTGGAAAAGGGAATTAACTCGATTTTTGCTGTAATATAAACTGAGATAGCCATTTTTCTTATCATGTGTAGGCAGGCACATTTACTAAGCAGAAAATGGGGATAGCTCAATATCTCTAGACCATTTAAAATAAATAGGTTGTCCAGTGGTGAGTGGAAGAAGGGAATAACTAGATAAGTAGTTCCCTTAAAGCAAGCGCTTAAAAAGACTCCCCTTTTACTGTCTGCCAGGTTACAAATGAAGAAATCTTGAACTTCAAGGATTGGTGGTCACTCTATTTTAAGAAATCCAGCAATTTCATTCAGGACAAAAAAGTTAAATTTTTGATAAGCGAATACAAACAAATGGAATAGTTCTCCATCAAAGGGATACCTAACTGCATCTGAGTTTATCGATGGATTGACAGATGTTTTCTAACTTATAAAGGGAAATCCAAGGGAATTCCATCTTCCTTCAAACAAAGCCTATGATGGATCTGTGGGTATTAAAAGAAAAAAAACTATACGATGTGGGAAAAATCTTACAATACGTACCAGATGCCAAGAGGCTGTTGAATACATGCATTTCATCATGGAAAAAGAAAGAGGGAACCGAAGATGACTAGTAAAATATTATATTCCAATTCAAGTAAAAACTGTGTTAACTTTTGTACTTAAAATAACAAATTTGTATTTCAAACATTTTTCAGGTATTTCATTAATGATTTTACCTTACAATATCTCTGAATACAGTAAAGTACTTGGTAATATATATCAAACAAAACTCAAATACATCATATTATAACCAAATAAGTGGAAAAAGGGAATAAATTTTAATTAAATAAATAGTTCCTACGTCATAAAAGTATAAAACAATGCTGTAATAGATATATATTAAGATTGCCCATGTATGAAAGATTATTTTTCATGTTTAATGTTATTTTGAAAGATCAACAGAAATCTATTTAGACAGTTTTTTTTGCGTTTCTGAAAAAATAGATTTCAGTCACTTATTCCCTTTTTTCACTCGTGGTTCCATTGATGACATCACAGCAGTTATAATTAAAGACATAAGAGAGGGTACAGTTATAATTTGTTTAATTAATTTTGTGTGTTCAGTTAATTGAACTTAACTCCTAAAAGATATAATAAAACATGAAGTAATAGCATAAATGAAAAATTAATTTTGATGTTTCCCAATGAATGGCTTTAAAGTCACATATCTCTGGCAATACTTATTCAATTCAGCCATACCATAACTTCTGAAAATTGAAAAATGTAGTATAGGGACATTGAAAATTGTGAGGTGTGGCCATGAGTGCTTAAGGGAATGGCAGGGTCAAAATAAATTGGTTTGCTCGTTTTTGTTACTGAAATTTCAGTTCTAAAAATAAACCTTACCCTGATCAATCACAAAAAAAAGCAAGAGTTAGACGACATATTTCATTTCAGAACATCTCTGCAAAACTAAACATTGAATATAAAACAGTTTTGGCCTCCTGTAAATAATTAGAAGAAGCTTTCCAATAGGCAACTTTTAATAAACTAAAAATTCTTCAGTGGCACAAGTCTTCCTCTAAAAGTATTTCTTTCTAATCTCACCATATATATGGCAGATTCCCAAGAAAAGAAGAGTATCTTCCTTTTCTTCGGAATTACAAACTGGGCAATAGTCTGAACTTTCTTGTGCCCACGGTTTGGAGCTTAAATATAATAATTCAGTCCTGGAGTGGAAAATTTATCTAATTTACATAAGGTCTAGAATATCATTTAGATAAGCTGTATGTGGTATCCAGCGCACAGAGCCCAGCATAAATGTGATATTTAGATTGCAGGCACTTTTCGAAATTCTTTTGCTTCTTCGATTCCTCCACCCAGTGCCTAAGGGCAGACAAGTTCCAGCAAAGGTAAGTGGGGTTTGATGCATCAAGATTCATTGCATAAATTTCCTCAAATATTACCCACTTTCTGTACCAATAAACTTTATTCTTTTAATCATTTCTTTCGCTAAGATGTGAGGAAAGCGGGAATCTGGCATTTCCAAGAAGAAAACATAGTCAAAATGAATTTGAAGTGTACATGTTTAAATCGATGTAATATCTGATTCATGTGCTAAAATATAATTGGGTATATATTTTAGGAGAAACAGTAGTTTTTTCCAAAATTTCTTAACGCTAGAAACTGATTCATACACCTCTAGTTTTGTGGTATAGGGGGCATTTTTGTTAGCTATAAAATTTCGACATGTAGAATTCCAAACCAAATTTTGTGTGACAGGCTCTTTCTGAAATGAGGCACTCCAGAGCTAATTTTGGGGTAATTATAAAACCCATATACTTTTATCCATTCACCACTTTAACTGGGTAACCACCTAATCTCCATCTCTCAAATTTATTTGAACCCAACAAATTTTTATTTATTTATTATATATTTTATTGTATTTTTTTTTAATAAACACGTTCATTCATTCGTAAAACAGTTTTGAACCATTTACATTAGTCTGGGTACTAATAGAAAATAGAGGCTTAATACTTGAGCTCTTCTTCAATTAACAATAGGCTAATATGTACACATAATTATTTTTTTCTTCAGATCTTCTGAAGAAGTGGTCTTCTAACAGAAATACATCATTTGTGAGAGAAGACAGCCAGACAGAGGAGGTCAACCAACCTCACGTTGCTGCCTTACTGCTCATTGAATATAAAATACAATTAATGACCTTAAAAGCTTTATAATCTGTCATATTCAATTGATTAAGTTGCGGAGCCACCTAGGCAAAATCCCTCATATGTAGTAAAAACTAAAAACCATTTTTTGAAATATTAGGAAACAAAATGGTGAACAATCAAAATGCCAGTAAGCTATAGCCAACACATGTTTCCAAAATAATATCTCAAGTTTTCAAACTGAGGAAAATGTCTTAAAGATAATATTTGAAGCAACAAATAAGACATGTATAAGACTATGTCCTTCTGATGTAGGGCTAAAAGGAAAAAAAAAATATGGTTAAAAATAGACTAAAAAAAAGATTGATGATTCATGAGAAGTCAAATCAAATCAAGAAATCTTGATACTCAGACTAAGCTATTAGACCAAGACATTAATAATGTGACTAATATAAGCACCATGAGAACCAGAACCAGAAATTAGAAATTAATATGTGTGAAGTCATAAAAATGTTATTAAGAAAACATTGGAATGTTTTCTTTCTATCAATCAATCAAAATACATCATAAAACTTATATGAGCTGTTATTTTTTAAAATGGTATAGGCCCACATTTTAAAAAAAGATGAATTAACAGTATTTTAATAAGATTTAGACACCTTCTGCCCATACATTTATAATTATCAATGGAATACAGTTGTTTTCATAAAGAAAACAAACGAAGAATTTTGGCAATAAAATGCTATCCCCAAATTTTTTTTTTAAAGTGGAATAGGTCCATTCCTAGTAATTATAATCTTAAAACATTGATCATGAGGACTTGAGCATACACTGCGCTTAAGCAAATATCACTTAACCAATACTAGTGGAACAAAAACAACTTTTAAAAAAGATAAATGTAATATTGAAGGGTGAGAAGTAACTTCCCTGATTTTATTAAGTTCTCATCTCTGTTTGCTTTATGTTTCCTATACTAATAGTTTAAAGAGAGAGGATTATTTAAATATAATTGTTGTTAAACCAGAAAATTAAAGCATTTGATAAATAATATTTCATACAGTCTTTACACTGAATTCACACAATTATAAAAAAAAATGTCAATTTAAAGTGATAGTGATGTTAGTAAGTAAGAGTAACAAATTTTTTTCTGGTGATATTAATTTTTTTTTGTTATAGAAATAAGATCCATGAGGATTACATTGTTTATGAGCAGCACCCATCTTAGAAATATTTTTGAACAACCTTGACCATTTTCTATTCGAAATTCAAAAAACTCCTTTCTTTTACAAATATAGATATAAATTTTTTTTAATTTATATAGATTGATAAAATAGAGGCTACTCGTGAACTACAATTATTGCTATTACAACCAAGTAGTTATATATGTATACATACATATTTGTGTGTGTGTTTGTGTATGTAGGAGAATGTATAATGATCAATATATAGCACATTTAAACTTGAAGTAAAATGACAAAAATCTACTGAGCTTGATTAAAATGTTTCTTGTTAAAGTACTTTCAATATCATTGAAATAAAAATTATTCTTAATACAATAATTGGTTAAACAGATTCTCAAATAACAACAGGTAACTGTTGTAAAAAAAACAATAACATGTATCATAACCTGCTTTCAATGTTAATATTTTAAATCAATAAATTGGGAATAAAACAAATATTTATCATTTAATTCAAAATGTATTTCCTACATTCGGATATATTTCCTATGAAAGCTGATTAATGAAAAATTACGTTAAAACTATGTAACATATGAAAATTATAAGTATAACTATAAGAAAAAATTAAATCATAAGTACAATTATAAGTTAAACTGCATTAATAGAAGTTCATGAAGAATATCTTGAAGTAAAAAGACAGGTTCAAAGGGGAAAAGCTATACGCTTATGATTTTTAACACATAACCAGTACAGCCTTTCCCTTCTCAACCTACCTATCTGTAGTTCTATCCAAGAAAATATGTATTTCAAATAATAACAAACAATCACTTCCATTAAAGTTACTAATAATATTACAAATTAAATGTGTAATTTGTGTTATTAAAATGCTCATTAAGAAAATGAATAAAAACTTAAGATGAATTTCTGAAAGAGCATCTAAAACAAACAAAATTAAACATATGAAGTCCAAAACTATAGTAAACATTACAGTAGAATTATAAGTGTTCAATAAACAATGTATAAATATATTTGTATGTGTGTTAAAAGACAAATCAGCATTCCATTTAATGATCCCATATATTTTAATAACCATAAGTATAAGCATGCATGTATTTAAACCAATCCATCAATAAACATATGTGTACATCTAACTAAAATCATAGAACTATTAAATCATCTTACTAGTTCCAATATCTTATTACCAATAATTAAAATATAATAATAAAATACAAAATAAAACTAAGTAACTAATATTGAACACTAACACAAAGTTTAAATATAAATTACAGAAACAAGTTTCTGATTTAATCATGAAATAACAACTTCTGGAAACTTGAAAAAAAAAAAAAAATACTCTATAAATTATAATTTTGTATTTGTTAACAATTAAATTTAATAACTTCCCAATATCTCCGTTCCATAAATAATATGTGACAAGAAACACTAATTTAGCAGGTTATGGCCTAAAAGACAGAGAAAAATAACAAAACAAGAAAGTTAGAATATTCCATCGGGGTCTGGTAGAATTTTTGAAATAGCAGCAAGTATAATAAAATCAAAAGTTTAACATAAAACTGATCTATCAAACAAATGATGCATCGGCTAGTACCCTAATACAACTGTCATGTAAACATAATAGTGCACTACAACAATACTATTTATATCAACCATATAATTATCGGTTGAAAAAGAAACAGAAACTAGTATATACTTATAAATAAAATAAGAGGGCCAAAGAAAAAACAACAGTACCAGCAAGACACAGAAAATGAACACAATAAAAATAAACAAACTTCCTTGAAGTAAAATCAAACTATTGTATAGATATATATTAATGATATGCAATGCATAAAAATACATTTGCAGTTAATCCTAAACAAAAAGTAAAAGAACATGGACAAAAATAGATGTAATAAGGTCAAAATATTTATAAAATACATTAAAAGGACTGAATACTTTACCAAGTTTTAAAGGTCATGGTGCATCATAACTAATAGGCTCTGGAAGCCTATTAGAAACAGCTTTATTGACTAAAGTTAATTACTATTTGAATGTTCTCATTCCAAATATAAATGTAGTGAACTGCCAACACTTTTATAACACTTCACTTAAATAACTTGATGTTTACTATATAGATTAATAACCACACGTTCAACATAAATCAATATAAAAAGTAGTCATTAACAATAATTACTCAGTGGCCTAGAGAACAATGAACTCTGCGAACGCCATTCGAAATGTCCTCTTTCGGCTTGGGTGAACAGATCCGCTCAATACTTCCGCGATAAAACGTAGGTCTACGCCAGTAGTTTGCTCATACCATCCGCAAAACTGAAAGCGTTTGACAGGCGACATGCAATATCTTTAAAATTACTCACTCGTTTAAAACTGAAAGAAGAGACTAGCAATTGCAAAATTATCAAAATCTTCCTTCCCACATCTTACGTACAATATCGTGTAAAACACTGGAATTACTTTAAGAGCTGCAATCTAATTGGTTAGGATAATACCTTCTACCAATGTTGCTCCTGCTTGGTGTAGCTCTCGACCAATCAGATTCCTTCTTACTACAAAGGATTAAAAAACAAGATGTAGACCTGACCAATGAAATTGCTTAGCAGCTTGTAGCACCTATGGGCGGGTAAAAGGAACCAATTCAAATTTACTTTCAGCCTGAAACTGTATGATTTGAAAGAGGTTTTAAGAAACCCATCTTTAATAATCCCACGATAATACGCAAACATTATATTCTGTTAAAAATACCAAATAATATTCCTATTATTGTAGAAACCTTAAATAAATTTACATTTAACTCCTAATGAATGCAAAGTAAAAAAGACACCTTGATTAATAAGTAATGGAACCTTATTTTTATAAGGATAACAAATGAATTTTTATAAGTTAAAAAATAAATAACAATTGATATTTAAAAAAAAGCAACACATTTTACTCCAAATATTTTTCATAAAATTGTTGGTTATTGATAAATTATTTCTTTTAACTGAAGTTCCTGGAATCAATCCAGCAAAGATTCTGAAGTACCTGAAAATCCTACAGTTGAGAGAAAATTAAATTTTAAAAAAGTGATTTTTTTTATGAGAAATCAAGGTTTGACTCAAATGTGGAATTTAAAAAAAAATTAAGAACATGTACCAATTACTTTTATTTATAACACATCACCTAATCACCCTCACTGTGGTGTCTACTTTTCTTATCTTCTTTGAAAAATAATTAATCAATCACATAGAATATATGAGAGGGTTCATTTAAGAAGGAATGAAAGAATAGTTCTAGTCGAGTCCTTTCAGGCTTTTGTTTTGTAATATTTCAAAAATAACTTATGAGTTGTCATGTCAAATAATTGAATACAATCTATCAATAAAGAAAATTTAAAAAATGTCTCAATCTTTCATAACAACATTTTAATCAATAGAATGAGTGAGAGTGGAGTCTAATTCATATAAGGTACAAAAGGCTCAAAATTTCAGAAAGATATTTGAATTTATAGTTTCTCTTTTCCAGTAAATTGTAAGAGAAAATTACCTCTTTTGTAGACATTTCTTCTAATTCTTTTATAGTATTTTAGGTAAGTTCATGAAATTGAATGTTGTATGTGCACATCTTTTATTTGAATCTATATTTAAAATGTCATTGAGAACCTGTTGTTTTTTTTAAAGGCCGTAAAGGTCTATGACAGTCTTTATAATAACAATAACAATCTAATTATCACATAGACGAGTGTTCTTTACAGGAGCAGATGATTTCAGGAGGTCACTAAACGTTATGTTGCTAAGAACCATGGGTAATCAACAGATTATCCACAGAGTCATAATCATCAACAGACTCATTCCCATTGACATTCACCCTGGTTCGAGGACAGTGACAAATATGTTTAGATTGAAGTAATACAGCTGCTCGGGGTAAGCAGGCACATGAGAGCATGTAGTTTTCCCCTTTAAATAGAAGCTTTCAATAAGTTTTTTAAAGATTTTTTAAAAAAATTAGATGTTTTTGAAACACAAAATTACTTTTGTCAGCGGTCCTTTTTTTCATCCACGTTCTCATTTTTTCAATTTCCATACTTCATATTTTCTGCTATTAAAAAAAAATTGTAATATTATTATGTAAATAATCATCAGTGATATACCATATATTATCAATAATGAAAATTTGTTCCAATTAGGATTATGGAATTTCAATAATTTTCCCTTAAGTTTTTGTTAAATTTTCATTTGGCAGATGGATTTAGTTCTACTTACTATTTAGTACTTCATGTGTCAATACTTAAAGTAAGAAAAGAGAATAATAATTTATTTGTTTATTGATGGGAGCAAACTTGGGCATTTGTATTTCAACTGAGATATTTTATAAGAAAACTCTTGACAATATTAAGATGTAATATAGAGTAGGTATTTTTTAATATATATTTTAAACTACTACCACATAAGCCTAAGTTGTACTCTCTGTTTAACTAAATCTCTATAGTGAAATTTATAAGAATAAATCAATTGGAATGGGCTGAAAGTGAGTTGGCGTAAAGAATCCAAACCTGCAGTGTCTTTTGGATGTTCTCAATCAGAGGATAGGATACAAGGCGGAGAATGGTTGAAGAACGCTTGGAGGATGCCAAGGCCCGAGATGTACTATTAAATTTATTTCACATTTTCTGGAAGATCTTTTTTTTATTTCACTTTCTTTTTTGCTTACAAAATCCATGAGTCGTCATAAAATATTAATTTAAAAAAGTATGATCTTTATATATAAATAATTTTCTTTTGTCTTGATTTTGCTGTTCTAAACCTTCAAATGGTTGGTAATTATAGTTTTCTTTGATATATCATACAGAGAAAAAAAATCATCTCTCTTGTGTTTTGTTGCATCATCTGCTTTTAAAATCAACAGCCACCCAAAACAGATGAGTTCCAGTACATCTGGGGTCTAGCCTGTTTTCCTGATGCCCTGATGTAACCTCCTTTCTTGTATACTCATTTTGCCTTAATTTTCAGGGAAAAAATCCAAATGGCAGTGGGAAAAATACTTTTGAAGGGCATAACCTTGTATTTCATGAGTTCATAATATTCCAATCCATATACTGTTGTTTCAAACCATTATAAGATTGGATACTTGAAAATGGAATTGTGGCCAATTTCCAAACTAGCTCCGAGAAGTATTTAATGAGAGGAGCTGAAGGACAGATTCTCATGACGTGAAGGCCTAATAAGAGAGAGAGGAACGGCAATAGAAGAAATATGCTTCTAGAAGAATCAGGAGAAGATGATTAGGACTTCCAGATAGTAATAGTTTTAAAGAAGTAGAGGAACACATTCATCACTCACCAGCAATGGAGTGAAACAATAATGTATGAGAGAGGTGGAAAGAAAGGAAATTATCTAATCTTCTCAGAACTTAAAACAGGGAATTGAAGTGGAAGTGATGCAAACCACTGGAGGAGATGTGCATTCCTGGTTGAGACTTGAGATAACGAAAAAACTCTTAGAGTGGAAGGTTCTAAAAGATAGAGGACTCACAGTGAGGCAGATGAAGAGTGCAAGACTTAGATTGGAGATACAAAAGTCAACAGGGACAGAACGGGATTGAAAGGTCAGTCATGGGAGATCAGTGTTTCAAGAGATCTGTTGTTAAGAATAAGAAACTGGATCGAATAAGAGCTGCAATTCTAAAAGGGGAAACCTTAACAATGGAAGTTTGGAGACCCACCTGTTGGTCAGGAACAGGATCCAGGTACTGCATTGAATTCCCAATGAATGGTGGAATCTGGCAGTGGGAGGCTATTTGGAACCTCCCTGAGATGCTGAAGATATGGCCACGCCAAAGTGGTACCCTTTACTACCAGCCAAGGTCACTCTCGGAATCAGGCTAAAGCCAGGGAGACCCAATCCACATCTGCAATATCAAATTGCCAGTGAGAGACCTTGGTTGCTCGTTCTCATGATAATATTGCATATTTCGGGTTCAAGATGATGTCATTCCGTGATTAATTGAAATAAAACTAGATTAAAATAGAGTAAACAGAAAAAAATTACATAACTAAAACCTTTTTCTTGTCTTCTTCTTGCGTTCTAATTTAATGTTATTCTAAATGCTTTCTCTTTTAAGCTTTAACATTAGCCCAGTACCTTAGGATATTATTGTTCTCACTTCATTTCTTCAGTACATTTCTGGCCTGTGTTATAGAACCTTTTGATTTGTTATTTTTCAAAATCCCTTAGTGAAATTTTCTTGACATGAAAAACATAATAAATTCTAATAAATATTAATGGAGTTACTAATAACAATTCAAAGCAAAGTTAATACCACACAATTAGCAACATAATTTTTTAGGAAGGAATGATGCAATCTGCTTGTGGCAATTGGACAATTAGAAATAAACATAACAAGAAATGTTTGAAATAGAATATTTGAGGTAAAGTCTTGATAAAAGAGGATAAATTGTCAAAAGGTATTATTGATTCAAAACCAATAAGAAGAATACTGTTCATTTTAGAATAAAACATTTGTTCTGATGTTCATGGGTGATCAATTGCTCTCATATAAAATTACTTAAACCAGGAGAGTACCCCCAGTCCGTCTAGCGGTAGACAAATCCCCATTTTACAAATCATATGTAAATTTTAGTTTGACTCAAAATTTTATGACCTATTATTACAAAAAATAAAATATTACACGTTGTTACTAAAAATTTCTTTATATAATAGAGAGAAATTTTAAATTAGATATTACCATTATTTATATTATATTATGTATAAAACATATTCCATTGTAGAAAGAGCTGTGACTGATGCCTAGGAGCTAGCAGTGCTCTACATGTTTCTCCCAGGAATAGTTCACTTATATGCCTATTGGGTGCAGTATAATTGTTACTGTGAAACATAAAACCGACTTGGATTCATTGTTTTTAATAACTTTATTTTATTTTAACTATCTTCAAATTCCTCAAGTAGTTTTCAGGTCACGGGGTGAAGGGTAGCTGCAAAACACCCAGGAAGACAGGCATCTCTCTGTCCAATTGGTCTTGGATTCTGAGAAATTTTTATTAGTACCAGAACCCAAGCGAGGTGAAGAGCCTCGTCCTGCACGTGGTACCCCTGCACAGTGGGGAGTTCCTCCTCACTGACGAAACCCATCGGAATTAAACTAGGAAATCGATAAACATCCCCCAATCCAGGCGAAACTGCATAGGCTATTGGATGGATGGCTGGGGGTGATTCAGTCCTACTATGCGAACTCCGGTTTCAATAAATGCCTTCCTATAGTAACAAGGCTCTGCTATAGGCGACCGTTTATTTCCTTGATACTCGTAGAAACAAAATGAACCATAATAACTTACAAAAAATAAATGAGGATTCTATGGAACCCAATATGACTGATTCGTCAGGAATTAGCCAATCGGTCACTGAACTGATGGCCAACCTAGAACAAGAGGTCTCAGACCTCGCAGCGGAAAGGGAATCACCTGCAAAGAAGCTGACAAACACCTCTGAGATTAATATAAACATGCTTCCAGATGAAATCTGGTAGAATTTGACGCATGGCCAAAGGAAGAACTTTCAACGGCAAAAGAAGAAGGTGACTCCCGCCGAAACTCAACACTCAACCTCAAAGGATGAGAGTAAGAGAGGCAGGGAGAAGCAGGAGACTCCTTCACCTTGCAAAACGGTGAAAAAACCTAAAATGGATTATAGTGGTGCAGCCGCAAGCATCAAGGCTGCAGTAGCCCACACAGATTACCCTCACCTATATTTTCATGGCCTTATGTTTATGCTCCTGAAAAGAATGAGAGAGAGAAAAAGGCTGAACAAGCCCCTGTCGGATTTAATGGCTACTCCCTGAGAGACGGAGCAATTGTGGTGAACTGCAAAGACGAGCCTACCAGGGAGTGGTTCGTTAGTAATATCGCAGAGCTCTCCCCGTGGGAGGGAGCACCACGGAAAACCTGCAACCCCAAAGAACTTAGGGTTTCAGGAAGATGGACAGGCGAAACTGCCCAAGGCCCAGAGCCTGCATCCTTACAAAAATAGAATTAAATTGTTTTCCAATGTGGTCCTTATGTTCCAGAGATTCTGTAGCAGTAACGATCAATTTTGGAGGCTAGGAGGTTGTCCTGGCCTCACTGTATCTACCATATGAGGAACAAGTCCCATCGACCTGCCTTGAGAGTATAGTTAACTATCTCAAAAGACAGGAAACGATGGGAATTATCAGGGTGGATGCCAATGCCCATCACAATATCTGGGGCAATAGAAATACTAACAGTAGAGGTGAGTCCCTTCTGGAATACTTCCTAGTTAATAATCTAGACATAGTTAACAAAGGTAATACACCAAATTTTGAAATCTCTAACAGACAGGAGGTCATAGACCTCACTCTGAGTTTTAAATCAATTAGAATGATAAATATTACAAACTGGCATGTCTCTAAACATTTTTCCAGTTCTGATTATAAATATATTAGGTGGGAACTTGAGGTCACAACCTCAAGGCCTGGAACCTATAGAAACCCCAGAAACACAAACTTGGAAGGCTTTGGGACAAACCTTAAAGACTCAATTAAAGAATGCCCCCGTTCGGCTTCTAATACCTATCAGCTGGAGTTCTGAAACGAACTACTCACTAAAGCACTTACCACTACATTGAAGGATAACTGTAGAACAACCACTAAAGGGTCATACTGCAATGCACCTTGGTGGAACACACAGTAAGAGAAGTCAAGATCTAGAACCAGAATACTTTTCAATAAAGCAAAAAGGACTGGTGAATGGATCGAATATAGACACGCTCTAAATGAATATCATAACCTCATTAGGAAAGCCAAACGGAACTCATTGAGACAGTTCTGTCAGGAAATCAATAATACGAACACATGTGTCTGCATGAATAAAATACTCTCTAAGAGCAACTACTGTAATACCGTGGGATCCCTAACGAAACCATCCCCAACGAGCATTAATGAATCTATAATTGCTATGCTGGAATCGCACTTCCCGGGGAGCAAGCTTGCAACCTCAGACACGAAGGTCTATCTCCCTGAGGGTAGGTGCAAACCGGACTGGAGATCAGTCCGTGAAACCTTTAATACCAGTGCCATAAAATGGGCAGTTAAAAACCTCAAGCCGTACAAAACATCAGGTTTTGACGGAATTTATCCTTCCATGCTAAAAGAGGGTCTCAAAATCATCATAGGCAGGCTCTCCACTCTATTCCGGGGCTATTTGGCCTATAATTATATCCCAACAGCCTGGAGAAAAGTTCAGGTCACATTTATTCCCAAACCAGGGAAGGAAACATATAACAAACCAAAATCATATCGCCCCATTTGTCTTTCCCCATTTCTGCTAAAGACAATGAAGAAAATTCTTGATAGATATATCAGGGACGAACATCTCAATGATGGATCAGTAATGTTGCATCAACATGCATACAGAGAGGGCAAATCTTGCGACACTGCGCTGCATGCAGTGGTGGACCAAATAGAAGATTCTATATATACACTTCCAAAATGAGGCGGGTTTCCAAGCGATAGGCTATGCAGATGATATAGCAATTATCATCAATGGCTTTGATCAGCAAACTATCTCAGAGTTGATGACAATGGCACTGAGAATGGTGGTGAAATGGAGCACTTAAGTAGGATTGAACATCAATCCTAATAAAACGGTCATTGTACCTTTTACTAACAAAAGGACACTGGGGGAGCTCAACCCCCCTAGGATGAAAGGGATGAGTATTCAATTTAGCAAGAAGGTTAAATACATTTGCGTTATTATGGACAGTAAATTAAACTGGAATGAACATATCGATTATGTTACCAAGAAAGCCATTACAATTCTGTGGACTTGTAAGAGCCTTTGTGGCAACAAGTGGGGAATTAGCCCCAAGATGGCTCGTTGGATCTACACAGCAATAGACAGACCCGTGCTAACCTAGCCTGGTGGCACAGAGTTGGTATCCAACAAAATAGATCAAGGCTAGAGAAGGTGCAGCGGCTCGGGTGCATCATGATCACTGGGGCCATGAGAACTGCCCCTACCGCTTCACTGGAGACTATACTTGATTTAACACCGCTTGACATTCTAATTGAAGCAGAGGCATTGAAGACAGCCTACAGGCTAGTTAAAATAGGAGGGATTAAGAAACCCACCAACGACTTTGGACACAGAAGTGTCTTTGATATAATTGAGCGAAATGCAGAGTTAAAAAAGCATTCAGACTTAATGCTGAACAAATACAACTTTGACAAAAGATTCCACGTTAATACACAGGCGATTTGCAAAAGCAAGAATGATTGCTTTAATCCACCCAATGGTCTAAATGTGTACACAGATGGATCCAAAGGGAAGCATGGTGCCGGCTCGGGATTCTAGTTCAGGGATTGCCAGGACACAAGCTATTACATAGCTCTGGGCATGACACCTACTGTATTCCAAGCAGAAATGTTGGCAATTCTTGCAGGTGCCTTCACTATGAAGGACCACACAATAAGGTAATCAATTTTCTTACTGACAGTAAGCAGCATGCAATGCATTACAAAATGCAGTAACAAAATCCAAACTGGTGGAGGAATGCTATATAAGACTTGATGAACTAGCTGTATATATACAGAGTTTACATATTTTGGATCCCTGGGCACAGTAATATACCAGGAAATGAAAGGGCTGATAAACTGGCAAAGAAAGAAGCAGTAATTGCTCCAATAGAACCAGAACCATGGTGAGGGGTTCCCCTTTCTCTTGCTAAGGATACAATTAACGAACAAGCAAGAGGAAGATAAAATCGCGTTGAGATAGAGCCAAGATCAGGCATACAAAACTTTTTATAAAGGACCCCAATGACAATCTTTCTGAGAAAATCAAGAAAGAAGCCTATCACATGTCGAGAACCGACCTCAAAAGTATGGTTGAAAGCATCACTGGGCACTGTAAACTCAGGAAACATGCATCACTTGACCATTGAACAATCTCGGTGCAGATGGTGCACAGAGGACGAAACACCCTAGCACGTTCTCTTTGAATATAAAGCACTAAGTCGAAAGAGGAAATTTGTCCTTGGCCCTGGAGGACACAAGGAACTTCAAGAACTGAGATTCAAAGACTATCTAAAATTTCTCAGAAGTCTACACCTAGGTTAGGGATTTTTAGGACTCAAGCACAATGATCCTTTTTAGGCTGAAGTGCATGGTAACAACCAAGTCACACATAAATAATAAAAAAAGTTTTCAGGTCAGAATCCCGTGGATAAAATGATAAACGATGCAATATTTCAGAATTTTTGTGGAACAATCTGGGTTTGGAACATAAAACGTTTGAATAAAGCTGGGAGAAATAATTCTGGGAATAAGAAGTGTAGTGTCACCATTATGGTCCATTCTAATTTACTACTGTTTAATAAAATATTACATGGTCACTAAAAATTTGTTTATGAAGTAGAGAGATTTCTATTTATTTTGCAACAATTAATGTATTTGAATAAAATACAAAAAAATAAATAAATACATTTTTTTCACTTAATTGTTAATTTTTTTTTTGGCATAGTGCTACATAAATAAAGTTTTCTTGATTAATTCAGCTTTAATAAAAACTAACTAACTTACTAAAAGATTTAGCTAATATTATTTTAACACAATTCTTGAGAATAATCAATTGTCAATGAGAAAATTAACTTATTAAATTTTTTATCACTTTTTCCATAGATCACAGTTGTTGACTTCTCTTTTTTGAGAGATATACAAAAGAACAATGGCTCTCTTTGAGTTGAGGTTGGACCCTTGCCATAATTTAAATTATAATGGTCACTTCCTAAACCCTAAATCTACAGCACTAACAATATCTCATTAATTAAGTAATAATTCCAAAGAATTTTACATTAGAAAACAAACCAGTTAGTAATATATGCTATAAAGCACTAGGACCACTGATAAGTTTGTATATGTGGTTGGCATTGTAAATTTTATACATATAATATAATAGTAATTTAAACCAAGCCAGTAACTGGAAAATCTCATTTCTCTTATTCTGTTGCTTTTAGGACAATTGTTCTCCCTATTTCTAATTTTTTCATAAATATAAATTAAACTTCCTTATTAATAACATAAATTGATTTGATAAACTTAAGAAGAAACTCAAAAAGAGACATAAAATAAACTACAATCAGAAAAATCCAGTAACAAAGTCTTAAGTCTCTAAAATATTGGGGGAAAAAACTAACCAGTCAATATTTTGCCAAAAAGAATCTTGAGAGAAGTTGCTGTCTGATTGATGGGCTTGATTAGACTTTTGATGTGAGATGTGCTGTATTAGGCTTTCATTAATGTGAATTATATTTTTTGTATGCCCTGATGATGCCTGAATTGGCAAAACATTGACTGGTTAGTTTTTATGTTTATTTAGTATTATAGAAACTTAAGGCTATGTTTTTTTTTTAATTTTTGCAATGGAATTATATTATATAATGATTTGTACAAAAGTGTTTATTTACATTGTCCTTTTAATGAATAGGTAGTAAAAATAAATAGAAAGTAACAAGAATTTACTAATATTTATCATTTTTAAAGAAAATTATAAATTGACACTTTTAACAAAAATGTGTTACTATTAAAAAAAACATGGCAGTAGCCGTCCGGATGTAAAATTATATATTTGCTTGCCGATTTTATAGTTTTGCTGGCTGTCACACCCTCATTGTGATTGTATATTATATTTTTTCCTCATTGCACTTATCCATGATTCCGTAGCCTGTTAGATGTTTTGCATTTTCAAAAATGTATTCCCCTTCCACAATCCTTAAGTTATTATGCTAATATTTGAATCCTCTCCCTCAATGAACCATATAACAATAAAAGTGGATTTTGCAAGCTACTAGCTTGGTTTTATTTATTAAAACTATACAGCAAATACACAGAATAAAATAAATAGTGTTTTAACTAAAGTGCTACTACAAATGTAATTTTAGAAACAATATTGCATATCATTTATAAAATAACTGATTAAGATTATTTTATCTGACCTAATAATGAATAATTAAAATAATACATCGGAAATATAACAAATATTTATACTAAAATAATAATTCCAACAAAAGAAAATAGTAACTAGTAAAATAAAATTAAGGACTCCTTAAACTTGAATGAAAATTACAGAAATTGTTAGCAATAAATGGTACATCAGAAAATAAAATTGTAAATGATGAGAACAAAAATAGAAAACTGATATTTAACAGGTTGAAAGAAAAAAAACAAGTTATAACAGTAACCGGAAGTGATATACTACAGAGCATTCTTTATTAACATAATTGTCAATATAAAAATTAACATAATTTCATATCAGATACATATAATCAATATTTCAAAAGCTTAAAAAAATAGTTAACTAATTGAAGCACATTAAACATGAATTATATAATTAATAGAAAGAGTCTATACCACATGTTAACAGTTTCAAATGGATCTGAAGTTAGCTTCCCAGCATTGGTTTGCCTCTAGTTTAAGTTTATAAGTTCACTTATCCATAAAATTAACTAATTTACCAGCAATCACAAAAAATATATCTTTTTATTTTATTTTTAAAATGATGGTAACAGTTGGTAATAAAGTAAACTGACGAGTGAATTGGTAGATAATCTTAGAAAATAAAACAACAATGGAAAATACCTTGATTTTTATACATTAAACAATAACTTTAAATATTAAATATTTGTAGATAATTATCATCACTGAAATGCTAAGAGAATTCATTTATAAATTTTATATATATATATATATATATATATATATATATATATATATATATATATATATATATATATATATATATATATATAGTATTAAATTCTATTTAATACATATTTTACAGATAAAAAAACATTTTGTTAGTTAAATGATTGTTAATAATATAAAAATTAACAAAAGTAAACTGTTTAATAAGTTTTATTAAGGTTGAATCATAATATTTATAATTTATAATTCTGTTAGATCAACTATTTAATAATGAAGATTGGAATTCTTAATTTTTTTTTAATTTGATATATTCAGACGATTAATGATCAAAACAAATTTATAATATGTATAACATACATACTCATAATTCCATAGGGTGAAAAAATATTTTTTAGATGATGGCTAAGAATTAATGCAGGGGAAAAAAGCCAGAAATCAAACTGAAATTTATAAGTTCGACTATCTAGAAATAGAACAGCTAAAAACAGTCGGCGATCAATAAATAATATTTGCATGTAAAAAAGAAATAGATAATCACGACCTTTCACGAATACTGAACTTAAGCATCAATTTTCTTATAAAATAAATATATGTATATATATATATATATATATATATATATATATATATATATATATATATATATATATATATATATATATATATATATATATATATATATTGTTAACATCACTAACTCCCATTATTTTTCAGTTATTAATTTTCTTAATATCCATTAATTTCTGGATGATTTTTTTTAAAAATAATAAATGAATGTTTTTTTGTATGAGGAATTAGTTAAAATTTTAAATGCAGTAATAAAAGAATGCAAAAGAGCAATTGACAACCTTTTCCTGGTTGTAAGAACTATTTATAACATGATAAGACAAGTAATATTAGTAATTATTTCAGCTTTTGAAAAGAAAAAAATAAGTTAATTTATGAAAATATTAGCCAAGGACCTGTTTCTCATTTATCATTTGTAAAGGTAGTAATTAAAATCCTTGATTATACCTTTATTTTGAATATACCTCTCATCAAATGAAAGAAAATATTTTAAAAATTTTAGATTGGATTTGTACATTGAATTAGCAAAAATAAACATAGTAATACATACACAACATGCAGGCACACACACACTCCCACAAATTATGGGTTCAATATAATTTAAAAGAATTCTCATTTTTAGTTACACTGAATCATTCTTGAATACATAAGAAACAAAATGTGAAAATTAAAAAATATAAGAGAGATTTTACTAAATCAAATACCTAGTAAATTGCTTTTGGGGTATGGTTCTTAATCTTAAACTTACTATAGTTTATGGTAGGGATGATTCAGTATGACAAGAAATAAAATAGAAGGAGTTTAGAACAAAAATAAGAACATTTATTATAAATTATAACATTATTAGATATTAACTATTGAAAGACATTGATTAACTCATATCTCTCATATTTTTATCTTGACAGATATGGCTCTAAAATAATTTCAAACAAATGTGGAAATTTCATGTTTTGATAAAAATGAGAATTTTTACAACTGAAAAGAATGTGAAAATAAATCAATAAATGAAATTAATTAATTTTAAAAAGGGTTAAACACTAATGGTAAAAATTACGGTTTTGAAAAAAATAGTATAGACTAAAATAAGTAATAAAAATTAATCCTTATCTTTATCTTAAAATGTTTCAACAATTAATGGGATTCAAAGAAGAGAGATTGACAAAATCTGATATTTAAAATATCAATATTTATGGGAGTGAATCACATAGAAAGTAACTAAAATGTAAAGGTACAATTTAGAGAGACCAAATATTCAAAAGAATAGTTAACTTTTTAAAAATTAAAAATCACAGCACATCTCAAAAGGTTATTCAATAATACTTTTATGACTAAACTTAAAAGAAAAAGATGATTTCAATAACTGTTAGAATAAAAAAACTTCATAAATGTATATGAATGAAAGCGGGCTCATTTATCATAGATTTGCAGTAAGAAGTTATACCACAATTAATGCACACAACAAAATAAATGTAAGTGGTACATTTTTCAGTTCAAGGATGAAATTAGAAAATTCATCAAAATGAATTAAATCTTAGAACTGAGTATTTGTTTTTACTTTGATGTCTAATTAAATTTAAAAAATATATATATTTGCAAATAAAATTATGATACAATCACCTTTATGCAAAAATAGTAAAAAAAAAAAAGATTAAGAACAATTTATTTTTAATAAAAAATTATTCATAATCATAGCAGTTGGTAATTCAAAAGTTCAGGAGATTGTTGTAACAATTTTTTGTTTTTATTATAAATTATAATTGTAACAATAACAATAAATTCTAAAAAAAGAGCTAGTATTGTACCAATTATGTTAATATATTGGTGATAAAAAACATAATATTGGCAATGCACATCCTTATTAATGGTAATAAGTAGTAAAATTCAAATTATTTTTTAATATTAAAAAATTGAGAGATATATTTGAAAGTCTCTGCTGATATCACAAAATTTTAAAAATTTTAACCTCTTAACAATAAATTATAAATATTTTTACCAACATGATGTATGACTTCAGTTATTCATAAATTTTTACTTATATTTGTTAAAAAAAATAGCAAATTCACTTGTTAATTACAATAAATATTTCTTATAATTAATATTTTCCATTAATTAATTAAAATACTAATGATATTACCCTAATTATATTGAGTTATTTTGAAAAATATAAACATATTTTACTTATTTACAAATGGTCTATATAATTAAAAACCTATACATATCAATATTGCTAAGAATAAGGCCTTCAAATTCATTTAATAGTTATTGTTTCTACCACCCAAGAAATGACACCTTCAGTACGAGGACAAATTCACAGAAAAGGGTTGTTAGAATGATGGTTAACACTTTGGCCCGTACTGCTCACCTTTAATAATAATAAAAATAAAAAAAATAAAAGAATTATTCACATGTAATGTTATTTTTCATCATTAAATATTCTTAGTTTAAATTCATGAAAAAAAAGTAATATATAACAACAAAGAAGAATAAGATTCTACACACAAAATTCAAAATACTTGTTAATAGATGGAATTTTGCATTAAAGAAACAACTTTCATTTCACATAACATTCAAACAGATAGCCTTAAAACATTTGGAAATTTTTTTAATAAGTTTGTCTTTTTTGTTATAAACCTATGTTAATGCTCAATAATTTAGTTTCATTACTTTTTTTTTTCTATTTTCATGTTTAATTCATAATTAGTTTTGGTTAATAATGAACGAGAGAAAGTATTAAAATAATTGTAAATACAACTTTATTTTATAATTAGAATTTAGTATATTATAGTTTATGAATAAATCGACGCAACGTATCATTTCATATGTTGACAATACAGGATCACCAACTGTTTTTTGCTGGTGGCAAATCGGTTTACAGCGTTGAATTGGATTTCAATCAGTACTCATTACGAGTACTTTTTGGCAGTTTCATTCCATCAGTGATGAACTAAACATCCCTCTTAACAAATTCTTTTTTTTTTTTTGGCCAATTACATTGATGATCACTGATCGTATTGAGTTTATGCTGCTGGCTGCTCCCTAATGCACCATAATATCACATATCTCCAATTAGTACTAATAATAAAGGCCTTGATCTTGAGGAGAAGACGTTGGAGAGAATTTTTTCAAAGTGAAACTTTTATTCTATCGCCCCAAAATTTTTCGCCCATCTATTAGCATGTCGTACTAAAGCTGGAGAAGGGGTAAAGTGAAAGGCGCATGAAAGGACAGCCTAGGCCAATATGGCAGCACCCAGTCAGCTGACCATGTAGCATTTATATTCTCCCTTATTCCTGCAACTGTTCCGCGGGTATTTGGATGTTTTGATCTGTGCATTAATGTAAATCCATTTATTTACTTTATCTTAAATGTTTTAATATTCATTAACTTTAAATAAAATTAAATAAATTAAAACGATTTGTTTACTAATAATAAATCTCTTCAAAGACTATCAAATCCTTTTATCAGTGTGTATTAATTTTAATTTTGATATATAATAATATATTTGATTATTTTTATACTCAAAGGCATAATAGCTTACAACACCTATATTGTTATTCTAAAGGGACTTGTCCCAGAATAAACAAAGACATTATTATTATTATTATCTTGTTCTTTTTTTCAGTTTCTACCAGAGGATGGACCAACCCGGACATAAGTCAAAGGTTAGGCTAGAGTTTGTATAATGATAAAATACATCAATGATATATAAAATACATCAATATATAATCATAAACAAACACTTTATTGTGAATATCCCTCTTATATAATATTGCTCTTACTGTTTAATATGCGTTTATCATCTAAATGATTGTATTAATAATATTCTTTTTTAAATACCATTTTTAATTATTCTATTCTTATCCATAATGTTATACATCGTAAGTGTTCAAAATAGTCAGCTTTTATTGACAAAGGGTCGGAGTTTTACACCTGTTGGTTTTATTTCCTTTATGGTGTCGCTCTCCCCAAAAACCTATTTTTTAATATAAAAACATGTAATTTTTTCAAATTAAACTATTAAATACTTTAGATGGAGAACGGAGATAGTTGGGGGATGCAGTCAAAAAAACACTAAATAAGTACTAGACTTATATTTAGTAAGTGCCGACGTTTCGACCTACAGTGTAGGTCATCTTTTTGTCATGTTCTGTTTGTTTCTCTCTCATAGCCCTGAAGATGACCTACACTGTAGGTCGAAACGTCGGCACTTACTAAATATAAGTCTAGTACTTATTTAGTGTTTTTTTGACTGCATCCCCCAACTATCTCCGTTCTCCATTTTATCATCCAGTCAACTATTTTCCTCTCATACATGTATTAAATACTTTAGCTAATTTTCATCTAATAGAAACATTACATTCTATTCCTGGCATTATTTTAGTCTTGATATTTTACAGAAGACTCCTGAATCTAGTGATAGTTCTTTTATACTTAGATAAAAAGCAATGATCCCATTCAAAACTACCAGCATACCTTTCCCATCATTGAACATTTTCCAGAGTTTAGATAGTCCTGGCTATACTAGTATTGGTTCTGATTATAAGACACAATATCTTTAAAACTCCAAATTAAGTTCTGGACCATTTATTTTTTTCAGTAATAGTATCTCAAAGTACTTCTTTTTCATAAAGGCTTTGTAGATCATATACACAGCATATATTCAGATTAAATATATTTAATTTATCTTCGCTTTTGTAGTGAAAATTTACATAGATTACTTAAGAAATTTTAAAATAACAACTATACCATTTCTGTCATCAAACTTTGACCAACAAAATCGGTAATAGTGTTCTTAAAAGGTATTAAACTAGCAACTCTTCCTCTTTCTAGAACTCCTTCTGAAAATTGAGATTTTTTTATGGACTAGAGAAGCTTGTGAAGTATTAACGAATAATATTAGTAACTTAATAACAGTTTGAAACAATATTTCATTATAGATAATCATTTGTAATAAGTTTTAAGCTATATATTGTTATAGATTATAATGATTTTTATTATAAGAAGTTCCTTAATTAATTAAATTATTATCATACCAAAGAAACTAAATTCAAAATGAAAAATATAATATATTTTAACAACTAATAAAAAAGAGAATAAAATAAAAATAATTAAATTAACAAAAATAAGGTAAAGCATTTTAAAAAAATTTTGTGTAAAGAAATTGTAGGATAGGGTCAGCAGGAAGAAAGCTGAACAGATGTAGACAGCTAGCCTTATAGCTTCAGGTCTCTCTACAGCTTCTGATCTTCTATCTTCTGTAATCCAAACAGTAAGTTTTTAGGCAGAACAGGATTAGCTGACCTGTTAGATCACTTGCCAAAGAAGGCTCAATACACTAAAATACTTCGAAAACCAGTGAAACAGAAAGATACTAAACAAATTACTAATTGGAATCGGCAGATAAGCAAAAATTTTCAATGTTTAAATTAAAATCATCAAATTGATGGTAGATGGTATGTAGGGAGGGAGGCAATAAGTTTAGGACAGTAAAAAACAAAAAATTAAATGTAATGTAAAATGTAAAATGTAATAACTACTATAGGTACACTTAATAACTCAAAAGACAGAAGAAAACATGCAGCAAGACTGTTCTTGTGTCCTAGTAACCTTTGAAGCAAAAAGCAGTTCTCCATAATGGACTGAAATATTATTAGTCCTTAGAATCAAGGGGAACAGCATAAAAAACACCTGCATAAAAAAATTAACCTTTTAACAAAGGGCAGGGAAGGAATATTCATAAATGATAAAAAAGATAGATCAGATCAACGGAGTATAAATTTAACTTCTATGAAGATACATTCATAGAAAAAAATAATAAATAGCAGCTGTGTTGTATCTTTTAATCAGAGATATAATTTGAAAGTTTGGATCATGTTTCTATTTTTGCAAAAAAAAAAACAATAATCTAAACAGTACTTGTAAATAATCAATGTTATTGGTAAATAAAACAATCATTAACAAAGTAAATAGAAGTAGCAATATAGTTGGGGCAGAATCCTCTGATGATTTGACTTTTGTCCATAGTGAATCAAAGAAAATCTTTAGACAGTCCCACAAGACGAACATTATTACATTACTACAGGATTTTAAAGGAAAACCCAGTGAAGGAAAAGGAGTCAACAGTGAATCCCATTTAGGAACGGAATTCGTAGTTAACAGCACTTTGACAACAAAGAAAAAGGAGTTCTGGGAGATGCTGAGAAAGTGTAGACCAGAAGTTGGTATATACCAGGTCCATAAGAGAACAAATAAACCTGGCGAATCGATCTATACCAAAAAAAATAGCCTAAGAATAATTTCTACACATTTTAAGACGAAATCAAGCAAGAAAGACATGTGTATCGCCAATTTCTCGGTTTGAAGAGCATCAACTGGACCAAAGAAATCATCATAAGGAGATCGAGAACATTAAAGTTAGAAAATCAATTTATGTAACATCAGATCACTACCTCTCCAAAAAAAATATTCAGATTTATACTGAAAAGAATAAAAAAACAAGAAGAGTGAAGCCAAAACACCCAAAATAGAAAGAGAAAATCTTAAGAGAGGAGAGAAGGAATATGAGAAGAGATAGAAGAAAGATCCAAAACAAAAGACTGGAAAGAGATGACAGAGGAACTAGTGGAATTAGAAATGAAAAGCAGCAATTAGGTAGAGACTATTACAAAGAGAAAATTGTAAAGTAAAATCAACCTGTTTTATCAGAAGAGAACACCAGCTGGTCTGAATGAGTAGTATTAAAACATAAAAACTTATTTTTATAAGTTTATAAATTTATATAAGTCATTTTTAGACTTTTACATCAACCTTTCTGTCTATTAAACCATCCTTTGTTGAGATAACTGCTGCCAAATCATTCCATGACAATTTAATGCAAGTTTTTAAGATGATCTTTAGAGATGTATAAAAACACAAAATTCGTTTCATCCTGAGATGGTTACTTTTAAGAATATCTCGCATATAATCTCCATCTCTTGTTTGGTCTTCTTTTCTTTTAAGTATACAAAATTCCAGTTAGTCAATCTTATGGGACCCATTCTTAGCAAGTTATAAAATAGCAAGGTATAAAATACAACTCTAGTTTCTCATAACATCCAATATTTTTTTAACATGAGTGTACAGCTCACTGTTAAAGTTTTGTCTGTATTCACCTTGGTGTTTAATTGGACCAAGAATTTTCCTTAAGATCTTTCTTTACCAGTCCTGTCTTATGCAGAGTGAAGCATTCCTCAGCATACAGAACATGTGTTCGTATAACAGTGCAATAATGCCGGAGTTTTGCATTCAAGGATATTGACCTTTTGTTTTAAATGTCCTTGGTGAGTTGGTACACCATATCCATTTTATTCGAACATGAATTAAAGGTTTCTTTCTCACCAACATCGGGTTCAATCCACTCGCCAAGATGATTAAACTTTCCTGCCCTTTTGAGTTTACAATACCCTTGATTCTTAATAATATAATCCCATAGAGTTAGATTCCCATAACAATTTAAAATATGGTTATAAATTTATTACACGTTTTATCGCCTTAAAATACCGAAAGGTAACAGAAGGCTTTTGTTTATATAGAAGCATTTGCATGTATTTATTGTAAATTTGTATTTATATTGTAAATTAACTTTTGGAGGATGAGAAAAAAATTACACGTTGGAAACCTTTTTTTATATATTAAACAGAAAATACATTATTTATTAGAATCATTAATTATATATTATTTATAGAATCAATTGAGCCATACCTTAGGATAAGCTTGATCCCTGATTACGATATAGAAATTCCTATTACCACTTAAATTGGAACTAGTAACACTTAAATTCACCACAAAGCAGTATATAGCGATTATCTTTGCAGGAAGAAAAACATTTTCATTATATGTGGAAAAATAAAAACTAACATACAATATCTATACATATTATAAAACAAAGTCTTCGCCCGCGTTTGCGGTAAACTCAATAACTACTGCACAGATTTTAATGCGGTTTTCACCAATAGGTAGAGTGTTTCATCAGGAAGGTTTAGTTATATAATTTGTCGAGGTTTTGTGTAAGTGGGTAGTAATATCGATTGGTTTCACCGAAGACACTGCCTAATCCCGTGCAGTTATCTAACTTGCAAGATAATAAATTCGTACATAAAGAAATATTTGGTATTGTTTAAATTTTTATAATTTCTATATAATAGAGAACATTATATGAGATGGGAAAAAAGAAAATCAAGACTCCCAAAGAAGCCTAACCAATGATATTCGCATGGTCCTTAGTGACCGGTACGAGATAAAAAGAAAAATACATTACACAGACAAATTATGTAGGCATAATATGCCTTATTATCCGAGCAAAGCTAGGGTGGGTTGTTAGTAGGATACAAATCCTTTAATCAAGCTACTAATTATAAATAAAAAAAATATAACACAAATTATAAATGGTTCGACTTCTTTAATTCATTGACTAAACCTAAGTTTCAATCCAATCCAACAGATGAATGGTGGCTGGACCCATAACCTATTATAAATCAGAGGTATGTTTGGGTTTAGCTAATTATTAACTGAACTTAACTAAGATTTTTGTACAATACAATATTACACTTTAAAACTAAAAGTAGAATACAAATGATATCAACAGTTAATAATAATTGAATTGCAAAAAAAAAACATAGTAATTAAAAATCTTTTCTGAGCTAATATTACTAACGTTTTTAATTGACAGTTGTTTGTTTTTTTAATTACCACTTATTTAATTTATATTAAGACTACTAGTTGAAAAAATCATGGTTTGATGTAGATGGGTCATTTGGAATCGTCTATATAATAATTTTGTAGCTGTAAATTTGTGTTAATAAAAAGTCAATTACATACATCCAAGAATTAAAATACAAAATAAAACTTACAGAGAATGGGTTAGGAATGATGCCTGAATTCAAAGGTTTTGCAGTATTAAAATGCAATGATTGTTTGGACGGAGAACCTGTTGATCCAATTTGCCCATTAGCAGAGGCCCATGGAAAATCTAAACATCAAAACATAAATAATGTGAATAATTGATATTTATTGATCAACTGATGAAAAATATCTTATGATCTTAGAGAAAAAGGTTTTGAGTAGAATCTTGGTCTGAGATGAATAATTTCATGAAGCATGAGCCCTGTTAATATCAATTAAAAGCGAAAGCATAAGTTAAAAAAGGCATGTTAAGTTTTTGGGACAAATTATTGAAAGATTAAAAAACACTATGCCCATGGGTTAACACCAAATGGTGATTAGATACATCACAAACCTATTGAGTATTCCCGCTAGATTTGTTAATGAGACTGTTAACAAGCTAAATTTGTAGTCATGATCAGAGATACAAGAGTGATAAAAGATATATTCCATACAATAGTATATGATAATATTTTGTCTAGAAAAAAGCCAAGACACCAGACTATACACCTATCTCCTAACCTGCATACATCTGTTCTAGTTTCGACTTCCTTAAAATAATTTAGGTAAGTCATCTATTATTTATATTTTATTAGTATATTCTAACTTAAATGGTATATTTTTATTGCTTGTGTTCTTCACATTATTATAATTAGTTCTTTATTATTATTCTGCTATATGTGACGATCTGAAGCATTAGACGTACTTAAGTGAGTATGGTAGGGGGCCTGGGCCAGGTAGAGTAAAATGATCCTTAGGGTTTATTACCTTTGCTTTCAAGTGGGGCAGTTGTCGGGAAGCAGCAGTCAAGGTGGAAGGAACAGGATGAGGAATGGCAGAGAAACAGCGAGCCACATATGGCATCCCCCACATATAGCATTTCCTTGTAAGTAGCTTTATAAGCTATATTGTAACCATGATCAGCATAAATAAATATAATCTGATTCAATAATTATTATTATTTAATAAACAACTCATGGTCAGTCAACCATGTTAACCTTTGGAGAAGAGTATATATATGTCTCTTATTTATTAATAACATAAAATTACTGTATACTAAGTATTAGGGAATGTAATACCATTAAAAATTTTCGACACCGGTATTTCGGTATTTTCGCTATTAGAAGCGGTAATACCGGTAAAATATCGTTATTATTTTAAAAAATGTAAACAAAATTAAAATTTATTTACTATAGGTTATGTTATTATTCAGGGGTAGTACAAATATATGCCAAACACAACTAAACAACAAAATATTTATTTTTCAGAATAATTTAACAAAATTAAATCCAACTTTGTTAATATATATTACATTAATCCATACGAGTGATTATTATTTTTGATGCAAATTGAAATATGATTTAAAAAAACATATATGATCCAACGTACCGTCGTCTAACCTCGATCTTATTTTGTTATATGCTGAGCAGCCGAACTATACTTGTTGGTGGTATTGTTAACAAGTATTCATAAGCAAGCTTTAGATGCACCCCCCTTATTCCATGCTCTTCAAAAAATTGTAATCCATTTTTAAGTTTATGTTCTATTTCTGATCTTTTGTTTTGTTTCTTTGGATTTGGAACATTCGTCATTGCTTTGTTAATCGCATTCTCTAATTTCTTTTTTAATGAAACAGTTGCAGTATTAATAGTGGAGAGAGACGTAACTAGTGTATTTTCCTCTTCAAGTAACTAGTGTATTTTCCTCTTCAAGATCAAAATCTTCACTGTCTGGTTCATTACTTTTAACTCCTAGGCGTTTTATAAGAGCAATCAATATTTTTGTAATAGAACCTTTTTTAAGTTTAGGGCATAAGTCTGTATCCGTTTCAATTTCGTTTTGTGAAGGGTTGTGTAAATATTGCAAAACTTGAGATATGTTTGTCCGTTTTTTCATTATTCTATACTTCAGAGCATTTATCAATTCAATACTTATTTTAATTTTTTGTGCAACAACCGTGCCAATCAGAAATTAATATGTCGCGTCTGCAACAAGAAGATTAGAATCTCTTCTGCATAGTGCTTCAACTACTAATTTAATTGGTTTAATGCATCAATGATTTTAGAAATTTGTGTCTACGTACTGAAAAAACACTCCGCACTGGGCTAACTGCCTTTAGCTACAGTGGACGGGATCTCATTTGATTCTTAGTAAATGGGAGATTCCACGAATCAAGCTTCCATGTAACGTGTTTCAACTAGCTCTAATGTTCCAATACCGTAAATACTGGTATTTTTAAGGTGAATACCGATATTAATACCGGCAAAAATTTGGACGGTATCCCGGTATTGCATTCCCTACTAAGTATAACGATCTCACGGTGGCATCCCATTTTAGTATTTAAATATATTCAGATCAAAGAATCTGACTTTTCCCTGAGATCGTAGCTTGGGCAGTAAAGCCAATATAGCATTTCACTAATAAACATAAACTTATCATTTAGGTTATTATCATTCTGCTTTGTTATTATAGGTCTTACTATTGGTTATTAGGTCTTATATTATTAACACAAATTACTATAGTATCTCCTTTTAGAGTTCAGGCATTTCATAAACAGTGATCAATTCACTTTTTTTCTGCTAAAGTGCAAAAAATATTTTTGTGATTTTACATTCATTTCAGATTTAGTGTCAGGCTATGTATGTCATGTGATTGTATTCAGGTATAAAAAGGTATAGGAAATATCAATTAGTAAAAAATTTTAACAAGGTTCAAATGGTGGCAAATCTACAACCAGGATTCATGTATTCAATGAACAGTGACACACGTTATTGAGATGAATTCAATAAGTGAAGGGAAGAAGTGTCATGATTTCAACACTGTTTGATAAGGCTGAATTTCAGTCAGTAAAATTGACAAATTGTGTACGGGTGAAGATATATCTCATTTGGACTCGACTTATGAAATTAAAAATAGATTTTCTTCTTATGTTATCGGTCTCGTGCATTCTTACAATAAATAATTTGTGAAATGACATCCGGAAAGCATAAATATCAGTCGATCAGTATAGTAATAACATCAATAGAAAAACGTCAATCATGTATCACATATATTATTATACCATAGATTGTCTTATTTTTCTATACAGAAATTTATTTCAAGGTTTGGATTTTTTAAGTAAACAGAATTTTTAAAATAATTTGTAATTTCATTTTTTAATTGTTAAATTACAAAGATGATTATTTTATGAAAATAAAATGGCACTAATTCTAAAAAGAGTGTCATACACAATAAATTGATGTATGAAAAATGTATAATAATCATTAGCAATACCTTATATAAATATAATACTAAATACAAATTAAAAATGCACTTATATGCATTGTATAAAGTGTCTCAGCCATGTCTAAAAATGTGTGGGCATTGGAAGCGTGTTGAGCGAGCTGAGTGCCCTACACAATGAGTTAACAGAAAGAGGACAGAGACAGTAAATATTATAAAAGTACATCATTTAATATTTATTATATATAAATGAATGATCTTTTCTTATATTTTTATAATCATTTATTCTTTCCATCTAAATTCATTAGAGCCTGATTAAATAAGGACTTCCAGATTCAGTTAAACATTTAATTAAGTTTAAATAAATTGAAAAATATTAAATCAATAAAATAGAGCCAAAAACTCAAAAAGAAACAATATTATTTATTATATAAGGAAGAATTTCCTTCATCATTGCATTTCCCCTTCCCCCTTCTTAGTTATTTTTTTTGGCCGTCAGAGATTGCGGTTAGCGCTTCCGACAGTTCTAACGTATTTTTATTTGGCAGTTGATCGTTCACGCCACCGCTTGCTATATTTGGTTAGTACACATCTTTATGTACTAACAATCTTTATCTTACCTCCATCCTTTCACCTTCACCTTTCTTCGCACCTGTTTCTCACCATTTTTGGCATCCATCATATGTAAATAGCATAGAGTTCATTATTATTTAGCCTCATATTTTTACATCTACTGAATTTCTATACCTATTTTCTATATGTTTATGTTATATTCACATCATATTTTATATTAATACAACTTCTTTCTAACTGTATACAGTTGTAATATTAACTTCCCTTACTTATATATTTTATATTTTCTTTTCATACTTTAGATTTCATATTTATAAACATTATTTTTAATTTCTAATTTTTCAAATTTATCAATCCTTTCTTTCTACATATGCTTGTATTATTACATTTTACTTATGTAACCTCTAGATATCTGGTATCATTCCATTTATATATATATTAATCTAGTTTTTTCTAAATCATTCATATTCCACCCCTTGTTTTATATATTTTTTCATATTTTAAGCTTCTCATTTTGTATCTTTCCGTTTACCTCCTCATTTTTCTTTTCCTTTATATTATGTTTACATTTTATCCTTTCTGCACCTTTATTTTCTGTATTTTATATTCGTATTCTTTAATTATTATATCTGTCACTAATTTAATTTCTGTTCATCGTCTATAATTTTATTATTATCTGTCACTATTTTAATTTTATTTTATTCTATAACCACTTTTAAATTCGTTATCTTTAATCATCATATCTATTCACTATTTCATCATATCTAGTCACTATTTTAATTTCCACATTACTTGTAACACATTACTACATTACTTTTCACCATATTCTTGTTACTGCAACGTTTCTTATATGTTTTACTTCTCTCTCTTAGCCCTGAAGATGGCCTACATTGTAGGCTGAAACGTCGGCACACAATAAATAAGTTACACTTATTAAGGTGTTTTTATTGACTGCACCCCCAACTATTTCTTCCTTATATTAGAAGTTACAGTCAACCAATTCTTCTCTATTATTTATTATAATGCAATTGGGAAAAACCACAATGCAAAGCCTTATGAGTTGTATGTTGAACGTCTTGGTGGTGGGGTGCTGTCTCATGTTTGGAGCCTATTTGGGCTGTTGATCGTTGGGATGTATTGCACCTTTTTCTTCGAGATGTGATTCACATAACCCTTTTTTGTTTTTGTGTCTTGATAATGCCTGAATAGGCAAAACGTCGACAGGTAAGTGAATGTATTACTGGATTTGAAACATAAGGCTTTGCATTGTGGTTTTTCCCAAATGCATTACAATGAAAAATATTAACTGAGAGGAATTAAAAAGTAATAATTCACCTAAAACACAATGTTTAATTTATGCATTTTGATTTATCTAAAATTTTAATTTTTTAATCAAAGATTTTTGTAGTAAATTGTATTTTAATCTAGAAGTTTTTATGACCACTCACAATTATATTTAAGGAAGAAATAGTTGGGAGTGCAGTCAATGAAAACACCAAAATAAGCATAACTTATTTATTATGTGCCGATGTTTCGGCCTACAATGTAGGCCATCTTCAGGGCTAAGAGAAAAAACAGAAATATATAAAAACGTAGCAGTAACAAGAATATATAAAGTGGTACAGGAGTGGAAATAAAAATAGTGACTAGATATGATGAAATAGTGAATAGATATAAGATAAATAAGAAAGCATATAAGACTGGTTACAGAATATAATAAACTTAAAATAGTGATAGATAAAAATAAAATTGTAGATGATGAACAGAAATTCTAATAGTGACAGATAAAATAATACAAGAATAAGAATATAAAATAGAAAAAATACATGTCAAGAAGGGATAAAATGTAAACAATAATATAAAGGGAAAGAAAAATGAGGAGGTAAACGGAAAGATACAAAATAAGAAGATTAAAATATAGAAAAAGGGGGGTTGAGTATGAAGGATTTAGAAAAAAACTAGTTTAATTATATATATGGATAAGATACCAGACATGAGGGGTTACATAGGTAAAGTGTAATAATACAAGCATAAATAGAAAGAAAAGCTTGATAAATTTCAAAAATTAAACAATGAAAATAGTGGTATTATATCTATGAACTATGAAGAATGAAAAGAAAAAGAAAATAAGTAAGGGAAGTTAATATGTAACTGTATACAATTAGAAAGAAGTGGCATAAATGTAAAATAAGATGAGAATATAATATAAACATATAGAAAATAGGTTCTTTCTTATTTAGCCTCATATTTTTCATCTACTGTATTTCTTCACCTATTTTCTATATGCTTATATTATATTCTCATCTTATTTTGTATCTTTCCGTTTACCTCCTCATTTTCTTTCCCTTTATATTATTGTTTACATTTTATCCCTTCTTGACATGTATTTTTTCTATTTTATATTCTTATTCTTGTATTATTTTATCTGTCACTATTAGAATTTCTGTTCATCATCTACAATTTTATTTTTATCTATCACTATTTTAAGTTTATTATATTCTGTAACCAGTCTTATATGTTTTCTTATTTATCTTATATCTATTCACTATTTCATCATATCTAGTCACTATTTTTATTTCCACTCCTGTACCACTTTATATATTCTTGTTACTGCTACGTTTTTATATATTTCTGTTTTTTTCTCTTAGCCCTGAAGATGGCCTACATTGTAGGCCGAAACATCGGCACATAATAAATAAGTTATGCTTATTTTGGTGTTTTCATTGACTGCACCCCCAACTATTTCTTCCTTAAATTAGAAGATACAGTCGACCAACTCTTCTCTAACAATTATATTTAATAAGATTTATTACTTATCTTATATAATAAAATCAAGAAACTGTAAAACGAATGAAATTGACCCTTACCCTACTAATACCTCAGTTCTAATTCCAATTCTCTCGTTCTTAAAATAACTTAGGTTAGTCATCAATACATACAAACACATACAAAACCCAGCTCTTAATTTCTTCCCTCAAATGCCCCTACTTAAATTATGGTTGCCTTGTATACAAAGGACTGTCTGGTTTACATGAGATGAGACTGAAAAGAACAATGACTTTTTTAAAAGATCAATCTTGCTGATTTCCAGGAGTTCCCAATTCTACTCGTTCAATTAGTAATCAAAAATGTTCAAATTTGTATATGTACATATACCTATGATTTCATGAATGAAGAAATATTGATAACGGATAGACAAATAGATGTTTGAAGGGTATCAGGATACAAAGTTTAATAATGGGTCAGAAAACTTAAGAAAGAATGTCCTTCTATCAGATGGAAGGATGGAATATAGTGGAGAGTACTGTTGGTATGAGACTGTCAGGAAGAGCATATGATGGATTGACTAAGATGGAGTGAGAGCTTTTGAACAGAATTTTGGTTGATCAGAGCTTCACATAGAGGAAATTAATTGGTGGATTTTATAAATGAAGAACAAATAACCTCACGAGGTATATTTGAATTACTGTCCGAAGGGGCTGTGTTCGAATTAGCCATCTCACACAAATAATGTGATAAAACAGACCTTATGTTAGATTTAATTAATTTGACCCATCTCCAAAAATATACCCTTATTAATAATATGAAGTAATATAAAATCAAATTAAAAAAAAAAATCATTTTTTTATATTGATAGATTTCACATTAATCTGAAACTTTGACTCACCCGTATGAAAAGGATTTCCAACAGAATCAATGTTCGAAATACCTTCAGGATTCCCTTAAAACAAATATAAAAAAATAAATATGAACATCTATTAAAGTATTTAAAAAGTTAATTATAGCATAAAATATCACTTTATTTTATGCTACTTTATATATGAAAACGATTTAATGATTGTGATCACTGTGTAATATTTTATTTTATTTCCTATTAATTCAATTTTGTATGCCTCTTTTTCATTATTTCATCTTAAAATTAAAAGTACAAAAAAGATTTAAATTTTTTTTAACTTTAAATAGACAAAAAAATATAAGATTGCACCAAAAAGGTTGGTATACAGCTAGGCAGACAGGCAGTGTGGGTACCACCTAGTTATATAAAATTTTATTAGTTTAGAAGTTAACAAAAATTGCTTGGGAAACATGAGTATCTTGGAAAAAATTTCAAAGTAATAAAGCGTAGTAGGTTGGAAATAGTCCCCAAACCTTTGGTCATGACTACCAACAAAATAGATTCTGCTGGACTAAGGGTTTCACAATTTCTCACCGAGCTCATGGGGGCTTTCATGCCTAACTGTTTCACTGTGGGAAGGATATTGAGCCTATATGTTCTCGCTGGGGCATCCCAAAGTCAGCTGAGCGAATCTCCATAAACTACACTACTATACTATTGAGACTCAGAACCAAATTTCAGAAGATAACGAACAAGACTTCATGTTCTTTCCAAGAATGATTTCCCTTCACGTGAGAATAACAGGATAACTACCTGTATGACAAAGAGTTGGTATATGAATGGAAAACAGCAATGGGAACAACCTATTGGAATCTCAAAAGAGAGACATTCTAGAGCAATATGTTAATGTAGTCAAAACCATAATGCAAGGAAAGGTGCTCTAATAATAAAAAATAAAGTAAAAATTAGATTTTCAACATCCCTCAGATTCAGATCAAAGGCATCCAATTGCCTTTTTGTGAATCATTCCCAAGAATATCAATCGTACTGAAAATACTTGTCACTTCTCTTGCCTTGAATCATCATTGAGTATTCCAATCCTTCCAATCCTTTGTTTTAATTTTTTTCTGGCTGCCCAAAAAAAGGCCTGTTGTCTCCGACACTAAAATCACCTTGAAAAGTTGAAATCATTCAAGACCTGATTTATCAGTAGAAGGATTGTCACCATAAACTTTGATAAGAGCTCAATGTTATTCAGCTTCATTTTTCTTCCAATTAAAACCTCCTGCAAGTGCTGCTTATTAACCAGAAATTATGACATTTTTTGTGACAATTTGATTGGACTAATAAGTGAACAACAAAAATAAATACTTTTTGATTTAAAAATAACCAAATAAAACATAAAGTAAAGAAGTACAAAACTCAAATGAAAGCCTGTATAGTGGAGGGGGGGAAGCTTAACTTAAGATGGAATGTGTGACTTTAGAAACTAGTTTAGTACCAATTAATTATTTGCATAAATATTTACCACAAAGATTTTCTTACCAACAGTAAATGGATTAAAATCTTTATGATTAGTGGCTGGAGAAGCATCAAACCCAGAAGATTGAGAAAAAGCTGGTGCTTGAGGCCAAATATTATTAGATTCTGGAAATTTAAAATATCATTAATATGTAATTAATAACAAAAATTTACTGTACAAGTAATGTTAGCCAAAATAACAATAAGAAGTATTGATGTATTTCATATATTTAAGTGCATTCTAATAGTAATATAACAACAAATTGGTAAAAAAAAAGCAGGAAGTCCAACATTAGTAGACATTGGAAAACAGATTCTGGAGAAATAGTACATCACTTATCCAAGGAGTAATCATTAAAAATACACAATTGTTTGTGTTCAAAATCATTCCAAAAAATTATCTTTTTTTTTACTATTATCCACACAAAAACCTGCAGGTATAATTGTATTTTTTTAACAACAGGCAATTGGCAGAATCGAAATATTTTGTCCCTCATAGGTGTGGATAAAACGTTTATAATGGTTAACTTCCTATTCCATAAGGTTGAAACAGATATTAGTTTACAACTAGAGCAGAACAGCAGGAATTGCTTTGCTAATAACTTTTTTTATTTTATTTTATGTAAGTTAAATGTAAAGGAAGCTAGAAAGTTAAAAGAACAAGAAACAATTTATGTTAGAGAACAAATAGTTGACTGGAACTTCTAATGTAAGGAAGAAATTTCTTCCTTACATTACAAGAAACAATTTAGTTTTTACAGGTTAATCAATACAAAAGAAGTGATAAAAATACAAATTGTAGTAACAGAGCCACAAAAGTGCCATAATATATATATATACATTAATAATACTTAGAAGTTTAACAATATAATGAGTTAATCTCAAAAAATTACCCCATTCAACAACGGAAGTATTGGAAGATTCTGCTGATTGCTGTGTTTGAGATTTCATCAAATAATCAAGATCTTTCAAAGCAGCATATTTATCTTCACTGGTTGGTAGACTGTTATTAGTAACACGATCTTGGGAAACTGTAAGCCATATATTATATAAATAATACAAAACTAGTGTTCAGAAAAAAAAATTCAGAACAGCTTATATTTTTTACATCTCACACTTGTTCAACTAATTTATACTATGATTGGCCATTCAAAGTATACAAAGTATAATGATATCAATATGGAAAAGGTTAAACAAAAAAAATCAGCCAGGGAAGAGTTTTTAGGAAGGATGTTAGGAATGGCAGCTTTTAGGGTTTGTAATGATGATGTCATTTTGAATTTAAAATCCGAGATACACAACAATTTTTTTTTCTTCTTCTTTCTTTTTCTCTAGATGAGTGAACGGCCACATCCTACTACTCCTACTATCCTATCCTATCCTACTAATATTAGAAATGACTAAGTTTATAGTAAAGGTTACAGTTTTATATGGTTATAAATAACCACAATTTATCTCCGTGGCATATCTTTTCTCTTTAAAATAAAATATCAAAACAATAGTTTCACTCATGTTCTTTCTGATATTTTAACAACTATGATCATGTGATTATGTATAATAATGGATTCTCTATAGCACACAAAAAACTGTCTGAGGGCATGTGCCACCGTGCTTCCCCCTAAATCTGCCCTTGTTGTAGCCTATGTGTTATTCTGATGTATAACCTATATTATTGTAAAGTTTCATTCAAATCTGTTCAGTAGTTTTTGCATGAAAGAGAGACAAACATACAAACTTTCGCATTTAGAATATTAGTAGGATTATAAAATACATTTAAAATTTAATATTAATTAGTTTTTTTCATTGTGCAGTCAATAATAGATTAGTTACACAAATTTAATAGATCAAAGTATTCAGTACTATTTCATTATTAAAAAGTACTTCGATATAACAGATTCTGAATATAACCTCCAACATATGGTCAGTAGCTAATCGCGGTTATTTACAGTAACCTTTCGCATTAGTTATATTAGTAAGATAGAATAGGATATTAGGAGTAGTAGGATGTGGCCGTTCACTCATCTAGTTAGATATTTATTAAAAAATAAGTGTAAATCACGGATGGTATTGTTTGAATTTTTCTTCATTATTTAGCGATTCTTTCTTCCTTTGATAGAAACTGAACGTAAAAAATTTCATTTATGCCGAAACTGGCATCAAAATCAAAACAGCTGACCAATAATTATAAACATAAAATTATATTGTTTTGATATTTTAATAAACTTTTGAAATCTTTCTATAGATACTACAAGTTTATTTGTAAGTTATTGTCGATTTTTTTTTTACCGCTGTGCCCTCCCCAGAAAAAAATCCTGGATCCGCCCTTGGTCTACAATTTACAATGATGTGTAATTTGTTCATAATACAATGATTAATATCAAGTAAGTCGGATAAAATTCTGCTCTCTGAGTAGCTCGCTCACATGTTTCTTACTCGCAAAATCTACATATTTTCGCTGAACGAAACATATCAAGTAACATATTTTACAGGAGTATATTGCAGTAGGTATAGGACCGCCAAAACTAAAAACACATTGATAAAATACCTATGTATGTACATTATTCTAATCCTTTTAGTTTTAATTTCTCGCTGCAACAACGACAAGTGAAACCATTATACTAAGTAATCGTTTCCAATTAACTCAATAACATTACATAATAATCCTTTACTGACACGAACAACACTAAACTTCTGTCCGTCCCGTTTGTTAATCAGCGTCAATGTAGGTTTCACGGCTGTGCTAATCCGTTTGTGATGAAATTTGATATAGATAATCTCAAGCCTGGGGAAGAACATAGGCAACTTTTTATCAACACACCACACAGGCGAAGTTTATATAAAACTATATTCTGATTGACTAACACACCCAGCGGTCAACGCACAGCAGAAACAACTGAACTTAGCATCTTGAAATTCGCAGATAGGTTCTTTGTATAGCTTAAATGAGCACTAAGAAAGGAATTTGGACGATTCCACCCCAAAGGGTTTCTCCTTAATATAACAGGGGTTCAAAGATTGTATGGAATCCGTCAGTTTTGAAGCTAGACATCTGAAATTTTGGATGTACGAGTAACTTATAGTCACAAAAAATTAAATTATTTAATCATTTAAAAAATTAAATGATCTATCACGAAACTTTATGTGGCAGACCAAATTCCACGTGAGCGAAGTCGCATGCAAAAACTAGTGAGGAATAATTTCCAATAAAATTTATCCTGAAATAGTAAAAAAATAAGTTCATAATTATTCATCTACAAATATTTCCACTTATGTCCTTGATATTTCAAGTTAAGGTCATAATTTTTCCACACCCATATCTTCAATCAAAAAATTTGTTCCAGAAATTTTTAACAGAACTATAATAAAATCTTTTTTCCACCTGCCTAATGATAACAAGGGGCGAAGGCCACAGATTTCTATTACTAATATTATTTCTAATCATCTCCAACATCATCCTTGTACTTATCTAATCTTTCACCAATTCATCAAAGACCTCTCCCTCACCTTTCTAAAATCGTATGATGACACAACCTCTCATAATAGAATGACAGTGTATTTTGCTCATAACTCCAATTGAACCAATATCTCTCTCCCTCTATATATATTTATTTTGAAGAGAAAATATTATGTCTTGGCCGGGATTCGAACCTGGGTCCACCGTGTCTGGCTTGGATGCGAGCCTTGGTAGCTCAGTGATTAGAGCACTGCTCTAGAGATGCAGGCGATCTCCGGGTTCAAATCCCGGCCAAGACAAGGCTGCTAAGTCAGCTGCCAAAGACGGCTCACTTTCATTACTTTACAGTAAATTGACTAAGACTTACTTGAAACACAGACAAACAGTTACAAATATGGATCAGTGGCAAAACACATGGGATACGATAACTAAAGGGCAACACCTTAAACTATACATAAATTACTTACATAAATATTTTAGGAATAACAAAATAACAACTGACTTCTACCTCACGCAAATGTTGACAGGACATGGACCCACAAAATCCTACTTGTATAAATTTTAAACTTACAGACAATAAGACATACCCTTGTGCTTTACCATCGAACAAACTTACTTACACCTAATATATGACTGCAGACTAACCGATGAACCAAGGACTAAACTTATCAACCATGTGACGCAGAAGGACAGCTGGCCAATTAATGTTAAGGACTTATACTGGAAGTACTTTCAGAAATTCAAGGTCTTTGCTAAAGAAGTGTGAGTAATCATCACTTCACAAAATCAATATTACAGGTGAACAAGAACCTTAGTTTTGTTTTCAATTACTTTGTTGTAATTTTTTGTTTTATTCCTATTTTTTTTTCTTATATGGTATTTATTATGTGTTTTGGTTCAACTGGCTTAATATTTACTATGATCAATATTTTTATGTTTAAGTTTTGTTTTTTAATGATGTATTTTTAATTTAGCGTTTAGTTTTATATATAAATAATACAAAAAAAAAAATGCAAACAATAGAAAAAAACAACATGAAAGTAAAATTGTATGTAATGTACTATAAATGTACGGAAAATGCAGAACAATAAACGTCCTTCACGTAGGGGTATTGCGTGAAGGGAAAAATAAAAAAATAATATATATATATATATATATTTTTTTTTTTTTTTTTTTTATTTGTTCCCCCCATGGTAACCCCATGGAGGGACCGTTTATTAATATTAGGACATGCTCCATACTTAAGTAAGCATATTACATGTCATTACATGTGATGTTAATAATTACAGATCAATTTGGTATCATAATTACAGAATACATTTTAATAAAATTTAACAATACAAGAAATTCAAAATTTATAGTTTGACTAAATTGATAATTTCTGAGAATAAAATTAAAATTAAACTTGTAATCCTAAATTATGTAATGGAAAATAAATAAATTTAACAAATATACAAATAAACCAAAATGAAAGGTTTTATGATATAAATGATGTAACTAAAAAAAAAAAAATCAATTCATGAGTTATACATTACGATTGGCGACAGTACTTAATAAAAATGTATACACATATATTTATACTCATAACAGTTACAATTAAAAGTGAAAAACCAGGTATCTGGTGAATTGCCTTTCTTATGTCCTAGAGCTGATCAAAATTTATGTCTTTTATAAATGATAATAAGTCAGTTTTAAATTTAGAAAAAATTAAATGTTCTGTCTCAGGCCAAGTCCCTCGTTTGAGTATTATGTTTTTTATCAATTTAATTCTTTGTCGGTCGTATCGTGAACAGTCATATAGTATGTGTCTGAAAGTGTGGGTCTGTCCATCTTCATCACATGCGTCTGTTCTTATAATGTTAAATCTTTTCAAATACTGTTTTGTGTTTCCATGTTCTGTTAAAAATTGTGTTAATTTGAAGTCTGAACTGTGTAATTGTTGGTAATTTTCGAGTGTTATGCGAGGTATGTATCTGTGTAGGCTGGGTGATTTTGTCGATAAAGTCCATGTAGTGTTCCATTTTTTAATTGTTTTTTCTGTCAGCTGTTTCTTGAGGTAAGATATTGGGAACTTACTGTAAGAGGACAAGAGCTCGCTGTTGGCTGCCTCTTTGGCTAAACGGTCTGCTCTTTCGTTGCCCTCATCCCCTGCATGTGCTTTAACCCATTCTATCTTTACCCTCTTTCCTATCTCCGTCAATTTTATCAAAATTAACCTAATGTTTTCTGTTAAAGGATCGTGTATGTCAGCGTTTTTAATGGAATGAATGATGTTCTTGTTGTCAGTGTGTATTTTAATGTGCGTGTAAGTTTCTGACGGATGTTCGTATAGAAATTCTATAGCCTTTAGAACAGCGTATTTCTCGGCTTGGTTGTTTGAGCACCAGGATATATATATATATATATGAGGTGTGGCTATTAAATAACGAGACTGACGCTGCTTTCAATATTCATGGGATTGTGGACCTTCACTGGGTTCCTGAAGGTCAAACTATTAATCAATACTACTACCTTGAGATACTTGCAAGACTACGTGAATGAGTAAGGAAAAAATGACTCAAAATGTGGAAGGACAAATCATTGGTTCTCCACCAAGACAAAGCGCTAGCTCATTCCGTGTTATCTGTCAAGAGGTTTCTAGCCCAGTAGTATCTCAGTGTTAGAACATCCACCTTATTCACCAGATCTTGCACCATGTGACTTCTATCTGTTCCATAAGGTGGATTCTTCATTAAAAGGGACGAGATTTGATTCCGTGGAAGCTGTAAAAGAGAAAGCGGCACGCGTCCTGAAGGAGCTGACAGAAGATTTCTTCCAGCACTGTTTCCAACAATGGAAAATTCGCATGGAGCATTGTAGTGATAGAGAATTATCAGCGTACTAAAGATGTAACGTTGCGTGAAATACGCAGAGAAGAGTTTATTAAGAATAAATCAGTCTACCAAAAACTGATTAGAAAGTCAAAAACCGAAACTTGGAAAAATTATGTGGAAAATATTTCTCCTTGGACTTGGCCTTATAAGTGGGCTGCAAACAAACTGAAAACTGAGCCTATCTTACAAACCATTCTAAATGAAAAAGGAGTGTATACGACGAACACAACTGATACTCTGACAGAGATAATCAATAAGATAATTAAGGATGACTTGACCGATTCTGACACAGTAGAACACAAGGAAGCAAGAATTGATTCCCTTAATCCACCTTCTAATGACAAAGACTTTAACCTGACTGACGAAGAAATATTGAATGCGATCAATAAAACAAAAACTAAAAAAAAGCCTGGAATTGATAGAATAAACGCAAACATTTAAAAAAGGTTGCTGAATTCTTCCCACGTTTAATGTGCGGAATTTACAAAACATTTTTTGATAGGTGCGAATTCCCCGCTAATTGGAAAGTCGGTAGGCTAGTACTGATTCCGAAGGCGGACCGGCAGACACTTAGACCTCTCAGTATGCTTCCATTAATGGCTAAAGTTTTAGAAACTGTAGTAAAAGATAGGTTGATGTTTCATCTTAACTCAAACCATGTTCTCAACAGTCATCAATATGCTTTTCGACCCCAGTCTGGTACTGATGACGCTCTACAAACACTAACTCAACACATTACTGATACGCTCCGACAGAATAGTAATTTACTTGTAGTCAGTTTGGATATTAAATCTGCTTTTGACAGCGCCTGGTGACCTGCTATACTGTGCAATTTGAAGAAATATAACTGTCCAGTAAATTTGTATCGAATTATACAAAATTATTTTCAAAGCCAACATTTAACAATACAGACTAACTACTGTTGCGTTGACAAAAAGATAACAATAGGGACACCTCAAGGATCGTGCTTGTCTCCTATCTTGTGGAACGTGTTGATGAACACTATTTTTGATACTGACTTACCAAACTCAGCGACAATTTTAGCATATGCTGACGATGTTCTACTACTTGTCAAACGATGCCAGTTTGATGAATTACAGACTATAACAAATTTAGCACTTATACGACTTGCACAGTGGGCTGGACGGAACAAATTGCAATTCAACCCTGATAAAACTAAATTTGTAATATTTACTTGAAGAAGGAACTCACCTCAATTAAACATAAAACTCAACAGGACCCTACTGACTAAACAGGATACACTTCAATACCTTGGTGTACTTTTTGATTGAAAACTAAATTGGAATAGACATATAGACAACATATATAACAAAACACTGCAGACTATAAATCGTATGTCAATTGCTGCAAGAGTTACTTGGGGTTTGAAGTCAAATGTTCTAAAAATTATATATGAAGCCGCTTTACTTCCCAAAATAATTTATGCAGTTCATGTGTGGCATACAGGCATAGATCGTAAAATAAATGTGACCAAACTCCAAAGGCTTCAGAGATTGATCACAATTAAAATTTGCAAAGGCTACAGAACACTTTCGTTTGAAGCAGCAACTATTCTTGCTGGTATAGTTCCACTCACGCTGAAAATAGAAGAAGCTGTTTCATTATTTAACTTTAAAAATGCCGGAAAAATATTTTAAATCTGACCTACAATGAAGCAGAAAATAAAACCGACTGTTGTAGTTAGTTACATCCAGCTCAATATTCACTCATAAACTCACAAACTAATACTTCAATTACTAACTGTAGTCACGTATACACAGACGGAAGCAAAGATGACGACAACGTGGGATGTGCATGGTTTGGAGAAAATAAATCTGGCTTCGTTATCGAAAAACAGTACAAATTGAGCTCCTGGTGCTCAAACAACCAAGCCGAGAAATACGCTGTTCTAAAGGCTATAGAATTTCTATACGAACATCCGTCAGAGACTTACACGCACATTAAAATACACACTGACAACAAGAACATCATTCATTCCATTAAAAACGCTGTCATACACGACCCTTTAACAGAAAACATTAGGTTAATTTTGATAAAATTGACGGAGATAAGAAAGAGGGTAATGGTAGAATGGGTTAAAGCACATGCAGGGGATGAGGGCAACGAAAGAGCAGACCGTTTAGCCAAAGAGGCAGCCAACAGCGAGCTCTTGTCCTCTTACAGTAAGTTCCCAATATCTTACCTCAAGAAACAGCTGACAGAAAAAACAATTAAAAAATGGAACACTACATGGACTTTATCGACAAAATCACCCAGCCTACACAGATACATACCTCGCATAACACTCGAAAATTACCAACAATTACACAGTTCAGACTTCAAATTAACACAATTTTTAACAGAACATGGAAACACAAAACAGTATTTGAAAAGATTTAACATTATAAGAACAGACGCATGTGATGAAGATGGACAGACCCACACTTTCAGACACATACTATATGACTGTTCACGATACGACCGACAAAGAATTAAATTGATAAAAAACATAATACTCAAACGAGGGACTTGGCCTGAGACAGAACATTTAATTTTTTCTAAATTTAAAACTGACTTATTATCATTTATAAAAGACATAAATTTTGATCAGCTCTAGGACATAAGAAAGGCAATTCACCAGATACCTGGTTTTTCACTTTTAATTGTAACTGTTATGAGTATAAATATATGTGTATACATTTTTATTAAGTACTGTCGCTAATCGTAATGTATAACTCATGAATTGATTTTTTTTTTTTTAGTTACATCATTTATATCATAAAACCTTTCATTTTGGTTTATTTGTATATTTGTTAAATTTATTTATTTTCCATTACATAATTTAGGATTACAAGTTTAATTTTAATTTTATTCTCAGAAATTATCAATTTAGTCATTAAGTATGGAGCATGTCCTAATATTAATAAACGGTCCCTCCATGGGGTTACCATGGGGGGAACAAATAAAAAAAAAAAAAGAAAAAGGGGTGTATATTGAAGTTGATAGTAAGTAATTATAATTATAATTGCGTCAGTCTCGTCATTTAATAGCCACACCTTATATGTATGTATGTGTATATGTATATATATATATATATATATATATATATATATATATATATATATATATATATATATATATTTATTATTATAATATTTATATAATATAATATAAATATTATATATATATATATATATATATATATATATATATATATATATATATATATATATAGAATAATGCCCTGAGGTTGAGGTAAAGAAAAGAATATGGTTGGCTTTACTTCCGTCAATGCAAGAAATTCTCCTCTCGCTTTCTATCACAACAGACCAAGCTCCATCTATACAAGGTTACATTACTAAAAAGGTTTTGACAGAACCTATCTACGGCATGAGAAGAAGGGGGAGAACGAAGCTGAGATGGTCAAATGGAGTGGACAGAGATGCAAAGGATATTCTGGAAGTCAGGAGCTGGATGATAGCTGCACTTAACAGAGAAGACTGGAGGAAGCCAGTCATGTCAGCCACTTATGTCACTCAGTTGTAACGCCATCAAATAATAATAATACACCAAACCAAAGTAAATCACTCTTGGTGCTATTAATTCATGCAAGTTGTATCCAGAGTACAAAATATATACCTTCAAAAGAACTAAAAAATTTAATGTGAAATGATATAGTATAAAGTTAAACAATTGAATACTAAATTTAATAACTTTATTTTGGAGGAATATACTTAACCTACTACTAAGAATTTCAGAAATTATTTATTTTTAATAAATTGAGAAATTTCTTACCAGTGACAAAATTTGATGAAACGGAATCAAATATTGGATTATTATCAAAATTAGCAAAATTATCAATCGGTTGGTTCAAAGAAATATTTACATTAGCTGCACTAAATGGGTCTTGATCAGGAACTTTAACCACTTCTTTTGGCTTATTAATTGTTTCTTGAGAAGCAAACGTATTATTATTGTAGTTTCTGTTCAAATTATTGTTCAGAGTTGGAGCCTATAAAAGAAAATTATAATCGGTTATTATAAATAGGCCAAAATATATACTAACATACCACTCACACATGTGTGTCTACACAAGCATGGATAAACTTATCCACCCTTACACGCAAACATACTAATAGATACATTGGTACTAATATGCATCTATAAAATTAAAATAATATTATTACAAAAAACAGAAATATTTCTTTTTATCCATTTAACAATGTGCTCTTTTGATGATTTTAAAATATTATTATTTAAGTTTTGAAATACTTTAAATAATAATTAACAACTTCTAACCATAAAATATCTTCTTAGTTAGTTTCTCAGATTTCATTAAAACTAATATTGTGTATTAACTTCACGATAGGTATATAAAAACTCTATATTAAAAGATGATATTTTTGTCCTGATTGTCATTATATTTATATATTTTGTCATTTTTGTCATTATATTCTGAACATAGAAAAAAGGAAAACTAATGTTACTTACTAATGTTCAATTCTAACAGCTATGAGACCTATACAGCTTTATTTATGCTTTCTATGACTTTATGAAATTAATGACCAGAATGGCAATAAAACTACCAAAATAATAATGTCAGATAATTTGATAAAAAAGATACAAAATTATTTATTTTTATTTAAAGCCTGCATGGAAAATACCAACAATTAATTTCTTAACTAAAATTATTATAAATAAGAAGAATATATTTAAATCATTCAAATCAATTCTAAAATCCCTTTTATCAATTCATTCAAAGAGGGGGGAATACGTTCTGCCAAAGTTAAGATAATGCAATTTCCACATTAATGGGAATACTAAGTTTCATCAGCCTTTTTAAAAAAAAAAAAAAAATCTTTTGACACATCAAATATAAGTTGTTTTAATAGATAAAAATAATTGTGAACAATTTCAAAACAAAAATTGATGTCAATTTGTGTAGATGAAATTAGCACAAATATAAATGAACACTAGCAGTTTATATAATACTTTCAATGAAAATATAACAGGTTAAATTAAGACAACATACTGTAAATGATATTGATGGTGTAGGCAGCCTAGATATATTTTGTGAATGAAAACCAAATGAGTTATTAGTTAAATCCCTTCCTTTCTCCATGTTTGATGGCTTCATGTAATACCTATAAAAGAAACACTTATAAATAAGTTTGAAATAAATTAGCCAATCAGTAATTATGAATAAATATATTTTCAAAGGTATTAATTAATATTCTATAAATAAGGTTGGTAGGTTGTTTTTAAGTTAAAGGGCTAAAGGGTCAATCCATATGAAGTGGTCCAATGATAGTTGCTTGAATGTTTTAAAAAAGATTGATATTTGAAATATGTTTTTACCAAACATAACAGAAGTTCAAAACAGTAAAAAAAAAATTTTTATCTCACATCGTTTATGTGTGGCGACCATTTTTGTTCTGGAGCGCGCAACGTTTTTTGGCTTTGAAAGCATTAGCGATAAATTGATTATCTCAGGCTGGGTTAGTGCTACAACATTGCAAATTGTACCATTTTTTCCAGAATTTTCTGCTCTACAACATTGGTTCCTACACATTAAACCATATATTCATTATTTACACCTCAAAATGTTCTTTAAAGTATAGTGATTAGAATTCAGAAATTCCAATTTTTAAGACTACAAAAAACCATGAAGGAATGATTTATCAGAGTTACAATTTTTTTTGTAGCTAGATAACATAAAGTACTTACTGAGAATTGAGTTTGAGCTTCAGCAATGTTGTCCTTATTTTTTTATGAATTTTTAAAATTTCATTTTTTTGGAATTTTAGGAATTTTGAGGTTCAATATCTTAGCTGTGATCCCATGGAACTTGTGAAACTGCTTTGTTCCTTTTACTGGTACAGAGTTTTCAAATCTACTTTTGAGTGTTTCAATATGTTCAATAATTTCTTCTTTCTTAATGAGAAAATAGGTAATACCTTTAATGTTGTCTTTGCAAAAAGTTTACATATCCTCTACTGTAAGAATTTGGTTTGTAATTGTTCTTTGTAGACTAGCTTTGCTTACTTCATGCTTTGTAGTGCCACCTACTCCATCACATGCATTTTTACCATGACAAGAAGCAAAAAAATGCCATTCAGCTTCTAAATCAAAATCTGTTTTGTGGTTACAAAGGTTTGAGAAATTTTTTCTATTCTTGTATTGACTTCCACTTCCATCTGAAAAGTACATGATCTTCTCAACTTGTGGCATTGTTTCTTTAATATATCCTGTTACAAGTTTTTGGAATGCATGAACAACTGCAGTGTTGTGCTCTAAGTAGTCACTGAGGATGCAAAGTGAGCGGCTGCAAAGTTTATCGTCTTCATTTTTTAAATACAACACAAATGGATGCACAGTTGCTTGATCATTCACCCAGTGGTAGCCTTGTATTTCATCTTGGACCATAAATGTAAAATTTTCTGCAAAATCAGCCAGAACTATGCATTTAGTATCAGTAAGTATTTCTTTTTGTTCCTTTAGAAACTTGCTTTGAATTTTAGAGACATAGTGATGACTTTTGAGATTTTCTAGCTTCTCTATTAATGTCTCAAAATACTCCTCCTGAGGCATTACCAATGTTAACATTTCAGCTCTGTCAGTAGTAACCCACTGCTTGAATGTCACATTGTCTGGCATTTCCTCCTCAGATTCTTTTAACATTTCAAGGGCGGTTTCTTTCCCAGGACATTCTTTGCACAAACTCATCATACGATTATAGTTATTGATATCACATACTAACAAATCAAGCAATTCTTTATAATCAATGTTGAGCTTAGCACCGCCAATCATCAGTTTTATATTTTGATGATATAAGCAAACGCACACAGAATGTGTTCCAGATGATCCAGCTAAAGAAACCAACATTTTAATGGGTAAAAACACATTCTAGATCACCTATTGTACTAAACATTTCAGTATAATTCGCGTCATTTTTCCTTAAATATAAAAATTCATAACTTGCTTAATAGTAAGATATCAAAGTTAAAATTTTTACCCCACTTTGGCATCACATAGGTCTACATAATGTGCAAAAATGGGGACTTTTCATCCAGTCCCACCAAAGATATTGAACCTCAAAATTCCAAAAAAATGAAATTTTAAAAATTCATAAAAAAATAAGGACAACATTGCTGAAGCTCAAACTCAATTCTCAGTAAGTACTTTATGTTATCTAGCTACAAAAAAAATTGTAACTCTGATAAATCATTCCTTCATGGTTTTTTGTAGTCTTAAAAATTGGAATTTCTGAATTCTAATCACTATACTTTAAAGAACATTTTGAGGTGTAAATAATGAATATATGGTTTAATGTGTAGGAACCAATGTTGTAGAGCAGAAAATTCTGGAAAAAATGGTACAATTTGCAATGTTGTAGCACTAACCCAGCCTGAGATAATCAATTTATCGCTAATGCTTTCAAAGCCAAAAAACGTTGCGCGCTCCAGAACAAAAATGGCCGCCACACATAAACGATGTGAGATAAACAATTTTTTTTTACTGTTTTGAACTTCTGTTATGTTTGGTAAAAACATATAAAAATGTTAATCTTTTTTAAAACATTCAAGCAACCAACTTATTTTTTTTTGGATCACTTCATATGGATTGACCCTATACTAAATATGGTAAATATAAAAGTAAATATGTATAATCTGTTAAAATATTTTCTTTGCCCTAAATATTAATAAAATAAGTGAATAATAACACTTAGATTGGAACATCAGTCATAATAGACGGATACACTTCACCTTATAAATATATAAGGTAATAACTTTGAGTGAGGGAAATTGATAACTGACTGTAGTATCAATGTCAAACGTCAGTTAACCACATGTTCAGTTATATTTTCTTATCTCATATGAAACCTTCATTTTTAAGACACATTATTTGTAACAACATATGAATACAATGATGATAGTTAGTGTTTCAATTGATTTTTAAAATAATTTATTATTGAAGTGTACTATATTTTGGCGATGAGAAAAACTAATCATGCCTAAATTATGTCGAAAGTCATTAAAACATCAAGAAGATCCAGCTAATGATGAAGATGGACCAAATAAACAATTTGATGAAGACAGATAACAGCCTTCAGAGAACAGTACGTCTCGGCAGCACCGAGGACCAACCTTCAGGGACTTCAACATCACCGAGTTCTCTCTTGATGAAGACGAGTGGAAGTATTGGCTGCAGAGATTTTCACTCCCGCTGCCTTGGATCTACTAGCCAAGGTAGGAAATAAACCATTCAAATTTGTATGCAATTGCTTCAAACCTGCCAAAATAAAATAAAATAGTTCCGACTCATCACAAAATTTTACCAGAAAAAAATTTATGGAAAGCTATTATTAAAGATATTCAAAGAACTAATAGAATTAAAGGTACTTATTGTAGTAGCAGTGACTCGGAATACAGCTCGTCTTCAAGCAGGAGCAGTCAACAGCAGGTCTGAAGCATTCGACCAGGCTTTGAAGCAATTGTACAAATCTCTATCAACGGTCAAAGGATATATTCTATGACTCATGAGCAGAGAAAACAGTCATCAATAAACAGCAATGGGAAAAAATTGGACAGCCTCCTCTTAAACCAACAGTATCTTTGGGGGCTTATTCAGGGTTTAAAATAGTAACAATAGGGTCATGCAAAGTTACTGTCAGTGCTTTCGGTAAAACTCTACACCTTCCTCTTGTGGTTGTAGATTAGAATGATGAACCTCTCTTTGGTCTGGACTGGACCCTTGTACTTCAATTACCTCTTCCAACAGGGGCTAAAATAAGACAAGTGAAACAACAACATCAGCAACCACTGCAACAGCAACAGCAACAACAGCAGCTTCACCATTAGCAGCAGCATATTCAAGAACACCAACAATAACAGCTTCAGCAAATGTATACTAAACAACAGAAACAGCAACACCAGCAACAAATGAAGCATGAGCAGCAGCTAAAACAGTAACCAGTTTTACCAAATTGGACACAGAGGGTAAGACCAGTACCACAATTTAGAACTGACCTGTTTCACCTAGTCAGCAGAACAACATCTTGCCTAAAGAAATGCAACGGTTCTACAGACCGAACAATAGTCAGTAAGCAGCAGCGATTGCTCAGACTCAAACGAGTATCCCGAGCCAGCCATCTAACCATTCCCCACTAATAAGAACTATTTCTCCTACTGTGCCTCTGCATCGACCAGGATCTACTGTTAGACCAGTGGGTCCAGGGCGACATTCTATGAGCCAACCTGACCGTGTGCTTTCTCTTCAAGAAAGGGATCCTGCACTTAACCAAGAAAGACTTCAGCTTCATCATGTACAAATTCCTCAAGGGCATCAGGAACGCAGGCAACTCTTGGGGAAATTCCCCAACACACCTAATCATCAAATGAATGAACTACAAAACAGACCACCTCCTCCACCCAATTCTTTCCAGCTTTGGCATATCCCGGAGACTGTACCTCTAACTTCGTAGTGGAAGAGGAGGTCTGGGTGAATTAGGAGAGGAGAAAAAGAGGAAAGGAGAAAGGGAAAGGGCAGTTCATGGAACAGACTGGACCTTAAACTTAAACTGCTGTAAATACATTGACCAAATTCTATTGAGGTTAAATATCATATCCTTTGCATCACACAAACAACTTACGGTTTAGGAACCAAGATCGATAGTGAAGGAGATTTTCAAGATAATGATTTTCAAAAAGTCTTTCTAAGATGACTACAAAAGTGTATACTGCATATCTCAATAGGAAAGTTAAAACTAATTAAAACTCTTTCGGTTCTAAGATTTGAGTGAGTAAAGGTGATAGTAATATTTAGGTCTTATCAATGTACCACTACAATCCATAAAGGATCTTGAGTTCAATTAGTATTTAGTAAGAACTATACTATTTACTACTTTTGATTTTTATGTTGCTTTTTTTCCTCATCAGGTAAGCCATATCATTGATTGACTTCAGCCACTTTTACGTTCGCTGCTGGAAAAAGTTTTTGAAAAAAAGGCAAACTCTGGTATTTTGAATGTACCAGAATAAACCCAAAACTGAGAATGTGCCTACTTTTTTTGCCTCAACACAACTACTATGTAGAGAGAAAACTTGTCAAAAAAATCATGAAAATTACCATATCATTGTAACTGTTCACGAAGCAAAAGAACTAGTTTCTTAATATTTTAATTTATAGTTTATTTAATAATTTTATGGTTCTGTCATTGCCTCTGAAAAGATAAATTTTGGTCACCAAATTAATGTCATACATTTTCATCATATCGCCAACTCGGACTAAGATTTGTATGCCTTCAAAAGCTATTTTATTTTCTTCTTAATTCTTATAACTATTAGTAGCCTCCTTAAATAACCATTGATATGGAATAGGCATATAATAATTTACCTCTTTCTCTCATACTTTGCAATCATAAATTCCTTGACTTGTTGTTCATCCTTAGTAACACCATCACCATCATATAAATTCAACCAAACTTTTCTGCAATACTTAAGCAACACAATATAAAATTAGAAAATAAGAAATAGGAATATAAACCAAATTGATGTAAATGAATACCTCATTTCCTCTAGATCTTAATAACTCTATTTCTTCAGATGTAAAAGTAGCCATAGAAATCGATTTCACCCGGTGAGGAGGGGTAAGGCCTCGCCTAAAAAATAAATGAAATGGGCATAGAGCGTCAATTAAACGATAAACACAGTTTTCCAAATTAAATTTCATAACATATAAAATTAAAGAAGCTTCATAGATATATTGTGGCAAACGATACCAGTTGTTTAATAATTCTGCGGGTTTTAAGTGAAAGGATATAGTATATATTATTATTTTAGAATGATTTCAAGTCAATTGTAGATACTTATAACGAATTTCAATATTTCATTTAATAATTAGTCACTAGTTGAGAAAATGAGTCACTAAAGGTGTTAACACTCTTTGTTATCACTATTTCAGTCACTAATACTCTTTATGTCAAAGATATAACTGACTAGAGAAGGTAAAACCAATGAAATTTCCTAAAAAACCAGCTGAAATCTTTACCTTAAGACCACAGATTAAAAAATTAAAATAAAGACACAACTACTTACAGCAACCCAGAACATGTTGTACACACATATGAACCAATTGTCACATTAACATATGTAGGCCCTCTCTGATGGCAATCAAAACAATGTTTATTCTCAGGCAAAGAGACAAGTTCTCGTAAAATTTTCAGGTTTTTTTCATCCAATTTCTTCCTAGCAGAAGCCATATTTACAGTCATTTTTACAAATTTTCCTTCAATAAACATAATAAGAAAATATTACAGAATATAATATGAAAGAAAGCTTTTTGATTACTCAGACTTAACTAAATCTTTAAAAATACCACTAATTACCATAATAAAAAAATGAAGATGATATTGTAGGCTGAATTCTTTAAGGAAATGAAACTGTTTTAATACATAGAAACAATTCCAAAGAAGAACACTACAGTGACGTTACATATTTCAAAATAAAGATAGTCCATAAAGAGTCAATTTACGTTTTCCTTAATCCTGAAGGCAATTTAAAATAATAATCCATAATTTAAACTTAAATACTCAACTATGGTTAACCAACCTTAACAAGAGGACCCATTTATTGTTTTTAACGTATTATCTATCTATTCGTTTATTAATTTATTATTTTAAAAAAAATTAAGATGAAGGCTGAAAAAACCATTCTGGAAGATGTAGTGAAAAAACGCCTGAAATGGTTTGGGTATTTGACAAGAATGCCTGAAGGAAGACTATCCAAAGTGATCCACCAATGGGAAGTTGGGGGATTGAGGAGACGAGGAAGACCGAGGAGGACCTGGGATAACGAAGTGGCTGAATCCATGATAGATCATGGTCAATGGGAAGAATGGACCTTAGATTGGACATTATGAAAGGAAGCCATTGAATCAATAGGTTAAGGAAACCCACCATTAGTGGTAACTCCTTGAAAAAAAATTTAGCGTATTAACAGAACAATCAGATTAAAACAATTGTAAGACAAATGGTGTAGACCTTACCAAAAAGCCTACAAAAATATATGAATATTCTTAAAATAAATAAATTAGTTTATGCCCTCTTATTTTATATATATATATATATATATATATATATATATATATATATATATATATATATATATATATATATATACAAGTTAAGTGCCATAGCCGGGTAATAGTAAGGCTTGATCCTACTGAGAATGTAAACAACTCCCAGATCCTATATAAGAAGGTATATTTTATCAATAAAGTTTGTTGTAATCGATCTCTTGGTGTGTGCATTTCTCAAAACCTTTTCCTTTTTTTTATTATTGGTGTCTCAAACACGTTAATTGGTGCCAAAACCTGGGACCAGCCGGTATACAGCGGTACCAGGTTGAATTGTTTTACCTAGTTTTTGTTATTGTGTTGCGCAATTATTGAACAGTAATGCCAGACGGTGCTGGAAATAGCATTTTGAGACCAGCTACGCTCTGCATTTGGCGGAAGATAATGGCAGTAATACGTTGGCCTGGATAAAGGTCAAGGTAGCTACAGTTCAGGAGCTGCGGAAGGATGTCTTCAGCCTGAGGGAGTTCACCGGCGAGATAGGTGAGTTAAACCATTTTATCAAGGGTGGCGACCGCTTTACAGCAAGGTTAGCTGCAAAAGAAGCGGAAAATTTAGTGGACCCGCACGATGCCGAGTCTCTGAGAGCTAATCTCATTAGCAGGGTCAGAAGAGGTATATTGAACCAGATCCAAGCGGATGAAGAAACTAATTGGGAAGAAAGTGGTCCGGGTAGAGGTCACAATTAATTTCTCCTAGAATTTGAGAAAAACTTTATTTTTCTCAAATTCTACGAGAAATTCATTGTGACCTCTACCCGGACCACTTTCTTCCACATATATTATCAAGGTCAACAATTATCATTCAATACTTGGGAAGTAGTAAAGGAGAGGCTGAAGAAGGCATATGGAGGAGAAAGATGGACGATTGAAGAGGACATCTTCCAGATGTTCTGTGAAAGAAGGCAGGCACAGCAGACACCAGGACAATTCGTGGCGATTATGTCAGCGTCATACCAAAAATTCTACGCGAAGATGAGAAAGATCGTATCAGCGGAGGAGGCAGATGCGCATATGATGTTTTTGTCCACGGTATGGAAGGTGCAGCTGGCGAGGCAAGTTGGAAAAAAGGAGGGATTCCCCTCCGACAAGACGTTTCTTGAATGCGCCCAGAATCTTGTCGATGCAGGAGCTCGGGAGGAAGAGAGCAACAGAATGGAGGTGGATGAACCAGGGTGGACAAAGGTCTCGGCAAACCGACCAAGGACCCCTTCGGCTCCATGGAGGAAAGCTTTCGTCAGAGAAAGACCCACTACGACTGCAAAAAAGGTTTGGCAGCCGCGGTCACGGAATCGACCTCGAAAGGACGAGAAGAAATACCACGGATGCGGTAAGACCGGACATTTGGTAGCGCAATGTCCGCGCACCAGATACTATGAATGCGGAATGGAAGGGCATTTTGCCAGGCAATACCCGTATATCTACCGCAGGAAGGACGGCCAACAGGGAGAGCACATGGAGGTAAATGCGCAAGAGGTGCGGAAGAGGAGATAATCGGCCAGACGTTCCAGGGACACATCCAGTGTATCCGGATCGTCGGAGACGGAGGAGGAACCAGGAAGCAGCGGAGGCGAGGGCAGCATTAGCAGCGGCTGCTATATATATATATATATAATTTGATTATTATATATTTTAATTTAATTCCTCCAGCACATAAAGGAATAAAAGTATTTTTAATAAGTAAATAAGCAAAAAATTAGTAAACATAAGAGTTACTAAAATTATTACCGCTTTATTATCAGTGGCACAACAACCTATTTAGCGAATCTGGGCCTTCTCCAGCAATTTTCGCCGCCCCTCTCTATTCTGAGCAACAGCAATCCAATTCTGCATGCAAAACAGATTTCTGAAACCATTCGCGACTCCATCTCTTCACCACAGTTTCGGTCTTCCGGTGCTTCTTGGTCCATAAAGTTGATCCGTTAAATCTTTTTAGGAACGTTTAGTTCAGTCATCCTTACAGCATGCCTACCCTTCTAAACATGAATATATGGAAGAATCAAGTACAGTTCCCTTGTATGTGTATAGGGATCCAGGTTAATCCTCGGTTTCCTGATTTCACCAACTATATCTGGCCTAGAATTTTTTTTCATAAACAATGCCTCTTTGCTTAGTCGACTTCGAGATGGTGGAAGTCTCCAATCCGTTTAACAAGACAGGGCAGATCAAGATCTTATATAATTTCAGATTTGTAATTTGTAAAAAGGAGTGAGATGATGGCTTCTGGAAAGGTTACCTAATCCAAAGATAGCTTGTATTCGAAAGCATATTACTTTTTTAACTGATAAAATTTAAAATTATTATTGCCTAATACATCCCATAAAATCAGTTACATTACCTAGTGTTTTACCCACCAAAATTTGGTTTAACTTCAATGTTTGTTTTCTCTTATTCAAAGAACAATTCCTCAATATTACTCTGTACTCAAAATGACTAAAACTGCAAGCGGACATCTTTACTCTAATGATACGCTACGTACTCTACAACAAGCGGCCTTCTACAATGAAACCAAGTATTCTGCCCCAAAAAGTACTGGAAACCTATCTCTAAACTCACTAGAGTGGCTCTAGTTAAAAGAATTCAGCGAATGGCTAAAATCTTAGACCCACTTGTTCATTTGGCTACAGCTATATTTTTAGCAAAAATCTTATCTAGTAGACATGAAGTAAATTTACTTGTTGCAATATCGAAGATAGCCCCTTGTCAAACCGTTAATTTCCCGATACTACAGTGCTCGTCTGCTGTCCAAATTCTGGATGAGAGTATCAACCTATGGAAGACCATTGATTGCAACATTTAGCAGAAATCCATTGAATCCATGTGGTTTCTCAGGCTAACACAGCACATAGCGCTATCCTAGGATCTTTGTCTTAAAATATCACTCATCGCACCTCTTTGTGGTGCTGGCCTTTTTTATTGGCATATTATCTTACTTTCCAGTCTCTTCTTATTTCTCAGATTTATTACGCCAAATTTCTCAGATTTATTGACCCCTATAATCAAAAGCGTGTTCGCTTTTCTATTTCTCTGGATCTTCGATCAGGATACTTGTCTTTTTCTGCAATCCAAGAGGCAGAAAACTAATAGTCGCCTAATAATTCTAGTAAAATAGATTCAGAGAGCTACTACGTCATAGTCTGACCACGAAGCTTCATCATGATTCCGCAAAAGCATCAGGTCAAATATCATCACCTGCTTCTAGTTTTTAATTTCATTGATTGTGAATGAGGTCTGTATATTTTCTGGGACCTTTTCTTCCCTTAACATTTTATACGTATAGCGGTATTACGGCGGGAGAAATGTTCGAGTGGGCCGTAAAGACACTCATTACATTATATTGACAATTATTTTGTTTATAATTACCCTGTAATTCTCTAACTGAGCTCTATTAAAAATGTGACAATCCACCTCCAGGATCTTTCATTCATTGACAAAATCATCTGGTCATTAGTTTGGAAAATTCGTTTTCGTTAGCAATTATCATCGTAAAATCGCATTTAGAGAAATCCCTCGACACAGCTCTTCTCCATCTTTTTTCTTTCACTGCGGCATAATTTCCATCCCGAAGAATCGTAAATTAATAAGAACCAATTCTCAGCGAGTTTTTCTTATGTGAATCAGTAAATTCCATAACAAAATCCTCCATTCACAGTGTCAGTCTAGACTTCAATCAGTGAGGATCTCTGTGAAGGATTAGCTGAACGCGCCGGCTCCTGCTCGTCAGGGAGTACCTTATCATTATAATTCTATTCTTTTACTTTCATACGTATATGTATTCTTGTATTTTTCTCAATTTATTTTCGTATTACTATTATTAATTAATGGCGGATAATAACACTATTAGGTTGGAACCCAAACCACCTGACCCATCTTTTGATTTTAAACTTCCGAAGGGAAGATTCTCTAAAAAGTTTTTAGTGATGTCTATTGCTAAAAACAATGATAATAAAAGTTTCCTTGACTTCAGTCCATTTAAAATTTTCCGTTTTATTAAAAGTTATGCACCACAAGTCAAAATTAAGTTTTTAAGAAACGGACTAATCCTATTAGAAGTACTACTCGAAAAGGATTTTATCAGTTTAAAAAATATAAAAGCTTATGAAAATTATCAAATTAATTTTTCTTTACATAGAACATTGAATTTTTCAAAAGTTATAATTACCTGTAACGAATTCATGAACTGCTCAGAAGAAGAACTTAAACACGAATTGGCTGATCAACATGTTGTAGACGTGAAAAGAATTTATAGAAATTCTAATAATGGAAAAATGCCAACATCTTCTCTAATTACACTGTCCAACAAAAAAATATTTTTGTAATGTTTCCTTCACTTCATGAGTCAAATCTTACTAATTTTGGGTTGAAAAAAACGAAAATGACAATGAAAAAATTTTATTAGCTCTAGTTTCTGTGATACACCATGGGTCAAAATATACGTTATTATTAATTAACAAATTAATTAATACGTTAACAAATTGAGGCAAATCAGTAAATTTTAAACCATAAGTTTATCAACATTATAAATTAATTTGGAGTTGAAAATTAATGGCAGAATACTTGGCAGGTTGGATATTATTACCATCATGTGGATTTCATTTTTCTTTTGGCCTGTCTTTTGTAGGTGAGTTCTGGAGCATCCCTAAACACGCACCAACAGTAATCTGCAAGCATTGATTCATTCCAACGGCCTTTATATCTTTGTTCCATTACAAAAATATCCTGATGGAATCTCTCACCGTGTTCATCACTGACCGCACCACAGCTAGGAGGGAAAAAGTCTAGATGAGAGTGGAGGAAATGAATTTTGAGAGACATGTTGCATCCAAGTTTATGATATTTTTGTAGAAGTATCCTCACCAACTGAACATAGTCATCTTCTCTTTTGTTCCCCAAAAAACCTTTAACAACTCCCTTGAACGCATTCCAAGCTTCCTTTTCTTTCCCCTCCAAAACTCTGTCAAACGCAGGATCCTTCAGAAGCTCCCGAATTTGTGGCCCAACAACAACACCTTCCTTAACTTTTGCATCACTCGGGAAAGCAAATTTTTCCCTCAAATATCTAAAGGCTTTGTTCGTGCCTTTGACAAAGTTTTTCATCAAACCGAGTTTTATATGTAGTGGTGGAAGAAATATATCTTTCGGGTCGACGAGAGGCAGGGCAACAACATTTTTTTCACTAGGGCCAAGATTTCTTGCAGGCCAGTCTGTTTGAATGTAATGTGATTTCCTATCCCTACTGTCCCACATACATAAAAAGCAGCAGTATTTAGTATACCCCAGTTGCATTCCTAAAAGTATAGCGATGACCTTTATATCACCACAGATTTTCCACTTGTGTTCAGCATATTTGATTGAGTGGAGGAGGGCTTTCATGTTTTCATAAGTCTCTTTCATGTGAACTGCATGTCCAACAGGAATAGAAGGAAGACGGTTACCGTTGTGAAGTAATACAGCTTTCAAACTAAGCTTCGACGCAGGCGTACCAACATCCAAAAACTAAATTTCTCGACAAAGTGAAAGCTGAGCATTAAAAAATGACATGTTACTGTACCTTGAAAACAAGAGCTAATTGGTCATTTTCGAGATGATTTTTGAACTCAGGGGTGAAAATACATAATAACTGGATATTTTTAAGCCCGAAACAAATTCATTGTTGTTCAGTGTTATTACTTTCTGTAAGGCTGAATTACCCGAGAGACTTATATTAGAATTTACAAATGTTAAGGTCGTACCATATATATTAATCATTTAATGTGCTTTAAATGTTACGATTACCGTCATGGTTTTCGTAATTGTAAAAATATCGAAGTATGTGGAATATGTGGTGAGTCTCACCAAACTCAAGAAGAAAACTCAAATTGTAAGACATATAATTGTAAGCATTGTGGCGGTCCTCATGCCGCCTGGAATACGTCATGTTCATTTTTTAAACGGGAAAGAAATATAGAAGAACTTAGGGTTTTACGAAAAGTGTCATATGCCTAAGCTGAAAAGTTACTTCAGCCCCTCCCACCACCTCCAACTGATCTCCGGAATACAATTCATTCTTATGCTGAAGCAACATCCTCTCCCCCTACAAATTTAATTTTAGAACAATTTGGAAAACTCACCGCAATGGTTGAGGTTCTTACCAATAAAATTAATACTTTAGAAACGATTGTAAATAATCAAATTACAAACCAATGTTCTCCACTCGATAACGAAAAAACCAAATGTACGTCAAATATAGTTAACATACCTAATAACCATAATAACGAAACTATTGCCAAAATGTCAACAAAACCTCCAATTAAAAAAATAGACCAACAACCTGTAATCCAAAGAACTGGAGATAAACGGGAGAGACCTTTATCTCAAGGGTCGAGTATGTCACTTACCGATTCTAGTTCATCAGGACTTGAGTCGGGAGGCAAACCACCACGACCCAAAAATAAAAACATTAAAAAATGAATGTCTATCTATTGAACTATAAAAGGATATTTCAGGATTATTCTTATAAGAGCTTACTTTTTCTCTCTTTTAATAAATATAATATTCTTTACGTACAACTTAAATTTCATATACTTAAAAAAAAACATTATCGTATTTCATAGCATTACATATATATATTTCTGTACCTCTCTACCTTTGAAACGCACATATTTCTATAATATGCTCATTTATACATCTATATGTTTATATTTATATCTATATGTTTATATTTATGCATATATATTTATATATTACTTTTTTTTTTACTTTGTTTCTTATATGTCAATGAAATTTTCATATCGATCCGTCCATCATCCGTTCTAATAGGTCTGTTCTTTAAAATCAATATTCATGATTATTGGACAATGGAATATAAATGGCATTATCTCGCATAAAGCAGATCTCATCTCACTCCTAAGGGACGTAGATTGTAAAATTATATGTATCCAAGAGACACGTCTAAAAGAATCTGCCGATTTTTCTCTCGCTGGTTTTCAAATCTTCAGAAAAGATTTTACAGAGGGACGAATCGCATGTGGTGGAGTGTGTATATGTGTTTCCAATCTTTTCTTCTATTCTGAAGTTCCACTAAATACTACTTTACAGGAAGTAGCAATCCAAGTTCTTCACCCATGGAAAGCCACAGTTTGTTCACTCTACCTGCCTCCAAACAAACCATTTACCGACCAACAGTTGCTTCATCTTTTTAGGCAACTACCTCAGCCTCTTTATTTGTTAGGAGACTTTAATAGCCACAATCTCATTTGGCACTTTTCTAAAACTGATTATAGAGGACGTATAGTCGAGTCCTTTCTTGATTCATCCCAGCTAGGGATTATGAATGATAATTCCCCTACACATTTTTGTAGTGCTACAGGTGTCTCGTCACATATAGATCTGTCTCTGGCTAGCCCATCTCTCTTTCAACGAAGCAACTGGCGTAGGATTTTTATGGATCAGATCATTTTTCATTAATCATTGATTGCCTTGATAGACAGCCACAATTAAAATTTATAAAAGAGCCGAGATGGATGATAAAAGAAGGAGACTGGAAAAAATTTCAAAACTTAGCTCAGCTGAAAGAAATTAATTTAGAAGAATCGGATATTAATAAACTTACCGAAAATATTAACAGCACTCTTTTGTCGGCAGCAGAAATATCAGTCCCCAAAACGAAACAGCAACGTAATAAAATAGATGCCCTCTGGTGGAATAAAGACTGTGAATCTGCTGTTGAATCCAGGAAAAAGGCATTAAGAAAATTCTGGAGGCACCCGTGTTCAGATCATCTCGAACAGTATCAAAATGTTCGCCGTAGAACATGGTACATATTAAACTTAGCAAAGAGAAAAGCGTGGAGAGATTTCGTATGGCAAATAAACCATCAAACACCTCCATCACAAATCTGAGACACGGTTCGTAAAATATCGGGAAGATGTAAAACAAATACCCGTCTAAACTCATTACAAACTTCAACAAATACACTTACGGACACCTTAGAAATAGTTTCTTATATTGGCTCATACTTTCAAGAGATTTATTCTGATTCCAACTATTCTCAGCAGTTTTTAGTAATAAAACAACTAAAAGAATCCGAACCACTTAATTATAGCACAGATCCTCTTGAAGCTCTTAACAATCCGTTTACAGTCTCAGAATTCAACGATGCTCTAAGATCCCGAAAAGATACAAGTCCAGGCCCTGACAACGTTTGTATTAGTTTTATCAAAAATCTTTCCCTAGAAAACAAAATTATCATTTTAAAATTCTTAAATAGGATTTTTCTTTCTGGTGAATTCCCTGAAGTTTGGCGGAAATCCATTGGTATTCTAATTCTAAAAAAAGATAAACCCGTCAAGGAGGCCTCCAGCTATCGGATTATTTTTCTCCCTTGTTCACTGTGCAAACTAATAGAAAAAATAATATCAAACAGACTCCAATGGTTCTTTGAAAGCAAGAGGTTACTAGAGGAATGGCAAAGTGGTTTCCGTAGGTAGAAGCACTAGAGATAATATCATACGTTTAGAAAACAATATATGTGATGCTTTCGGACGGAAAGAGAAACTACTAGCAGTATTCATTGACATTAAAAACGCCTTTGATTGTGTATGGAGATGGCTAATTCTAAAAAACCTTGCAAAAAATGGAGTAAAAGGCAGGAAAATCATTAAGGTTCATACATAATTTCCTCGAGCGTAGATTATTTAGGATAAGAAATGGTAGTATGTACTCCGATGAATATGAACAGAAAAACGGAGTACCACAAGGAAGCGTAATTAGCCCTTTCCTGTTTTGTGTAGCCATTAATCCAGTCTTGCGTAAAATTCGGTTAATGGTAAAATGTGATTTGTATGCAGACGACCTTTGGATTCACTATTCAGATAAATCAATAGAAAACCTACAGCAAGTCATACAAGAAGTTCTTAATATCATTAATAGTTGGCTAAATAAACATGGCTTTACCATATCTACCAATAAAACAGAATGCATACTCTTTTCCCCTAGAAAAACTCTTCACCTTCCATCTCTTTACATCAATAACGAAAAAATTCCATATAAAGATTCCGTTAAATATTTGGGCTTACATTTCGATTCTAGACTTAACTGGAACATACATTTAAAACATCATGCCAGCGTTCTATTAACGTCTTAAAAATGTTATGTAGTACTTCTTGGGGGGGAGACCGCACTAGCATGCTCATGCCATATAGAAATCTAGTTAGGTCTAAACTTGACTACGGATGTATGGCATACGGTTCGGCTTCAGAGAGAACTCCACAAATTTTAGACAGTGTTCATCACGCAGGCATTAGGATAGCAACTGGTGCCTTCCGTTCCAGCCCTGTTCTTAGTATACTGTCTGAAAGTGGAGAGCCACCTTTAAAATACCGCAGGGAGTACCTCACCATGAACTATTATCTCTCCATATTAGCATCCCCAGTTCATCCATTACACGAATTCGTAAAATCTGCACCTCCAAATCATTTAAACACCGAGTAATTGAAATAATAGACACCATAAATATTACAATACCTAATGTTTTACCTCACAGTTTAACATCAAAAGCACCGTGGATTACATATCCCCCAAAATTCAATATAACATTAACTAAGATGGTTAAAAAAGAAACTAACCCCATAGCGTTTAGAAATGAATACCTCAGGCTTTCCTCCAATGATTTCCCATCAGCTACTCACATATTCACAGACGGTTCAAAAGATAAGAACGGTGTTGGTGATGCCTTTGTCTGTGGGTCCAGGAAACAACAATACTCAATGAATACAATCAGTTCAAACTACACGGCAGAACTAGTAGCTATCGCCAAAGCATTACACATAATAATACCAACTACAAGCGCCATTACTATTAACACCGATTCCCTCTCTGCTCTCCTCGCAATTAAAAATACATTCTCAAGACATCCTCTAATAATTGAAATATTTGAGGCTCTTTACAATTTAAAAAGAAACAAAATAGGTGTGACGTTTGTTTGGGTACCTAGTCATTGCGGTATTTTGGGCAATGAAATCGCTGATAAAGCTGCTAGGGAAGCAATTAAAAAAGGCGATCAGTATAATAAAGTATACAGGGAGACGTAGTTTGCTTCATTAGAGGAAAAATAAATGAAAAATGGGGATTAGATTGGCAAAATACCTCTAATAATAAACTGCGTGAGATAAAAGCAGACTCCAGAAGCTGGAGTACTTCGGTACGTGAAAACAGAAGAGAAGAAGTCGTTCTCACCAGGTTACGAATAGGTCACACTCGCCTGACTCACTCATACCTCATGGTTAAACTTCCGCTGAGTATAAAACATCTTCTCACGGAATGCAGGCGATACCAACTTCAAAGAGAAAAATCAGGAGTTTCAGGAAATTTGGATGAAATATTAGGCAACAGCGAACAGAACTTAATTTTCTTGTTTAACTTCCTAAAATCAACAGGCCTTTTAAAAAATATATAAATTAAAAGAAAATTAGGAGTCAATTATTCACGAGAGACTAAGATTAAAAATATATATATACGTGTGTGTGTATGTGTTTGTGTGTGTGTGTGTGTGTGTGTGTGTGTGTGTGTGTGTGTGTTTGTGTTTGTGTTTTTTTTTTTGTTTTTTTTTACGGGGGTAGGTGGAAATCTTCAAAACACACGGTTAGGCCCGTACCTATCCGTAGTGTGGGATTTTTACCCACTAAAACCACCTCCCTACACCTGTTTCCCACCCTCCACGGGACCACCGTTAGGTATTACTTCATGGAGGGGGAGTGGCTGTGTGCCGCCTCATTGTGCTAGGCTACCTCTGTTCTAGGCACGCCTCTCCTTCTCTTCCTTCCTCAGCTTCTTGATGACCTCTGCGGCCAGGCGTTGGCCAGCTGTCCAGTACTCCTGTGAAAGCAGCATCAGGCTAACGATATTGTCGGCTGTCGCTCCTGAGCCACAGACTCCTTTAAAATCATTCCGTTCTTCTTGAAAACGGGGACAGCTGAAGAATACATGTTCCACCGTCTCCTCTATTGTTGGGCAGCTTGGACATTCTGCTGTATTGTCCAGCTTAAACCGTAATTAGTATGCTATGAAGCAGCCATGTTCTGTAAGCATCTGGGTTAGGTAGTAGTCTACTTCCCCGTGGCTCCTATCCACCCAGGGTTCGATGCGAGGAACCAGCCTATGGGTCCACCTCCCGTTCGTGGCCATATTCCAGCGTTGTTGCCACTTCTCGATTGTCATCTTTCTTTCCTCAGTTCCGGAGATGCGAGCAACTCTTTTATACCAACGCTGTCTCTCTTCTGTGATCAGTTCTATTGGTGGCATCCTGGCCACTACACACGCAGCTTCGTAAGAGACAGTGCGTAACGCGCTGATTACCCTCAGGGCACTTCGACGTTAAATGGACACTATTGGTCTCCTGTAAGCCAGTGTGTCCAAGGCACCATTCTTTATCGGGGCTGCGTAGAGAAGGATGGATGAGGTGCTCGATAATAATAGTCTTCGACTGTTTCTAGGCCCGCCTATGTTGGGCATCAGTCGAGCCAGTGCTGTGGTCACTCTTGCTGCTTTATCGCATACTCGCTGGATATGCTCCTTGAACCGCAGCCTTTCATCGATTATTACTCCGAGATATCTCAGCGAGGGCTGGGATTGGATCTCTTGTCTGCCCACTCTCAGGGTTATTTCTTCCCTCCTTTTGCGGCTACTAATAAGAAGAGCCTCTGTTTTCTTGTCTGCAAGCTGGATCCCCACTGAAGCCAGCCAATCACTGTGTGTGTGTGTGTGTGTGTGTGTGTGTGTATATATATATATAATAAATATTTATTTTATTTTGAATTAGAAAGTATATAATAAGATTTTCCTTCAGTTTGAGATAATTCATAGAGCATTAATTAAGCCACATTGAAATATTCCTTCGATCTCCTGGATGGGTGGCCCCCCTTCCCCTGACTCTTGGCGGGGCGTTCCGGCCGGGCGGTGGGGCTGATGTTTGGCGTGGTCTGGGACTCTGGACTGAAGCAGTCCCCAGCTCATGAAGATATGAGGGCCTTGGCTGCAGGCATCTTCTAGTGAGAGCTGCGATAACAAGTTAAATCTAGCTGTAGTATGTGTAAAGAGAGTTTGTCGGACGGCGCTGCCGCTGGCCTGGGGGGTGGAAGGGAGCTTTAACCTATCAATAAATATCAACAACTCCATTATCCACTGGAGTTAATGACATAAGGTTGGCACGCCAAAAAAAAAAATTCTCCATTCTTTCTATTACGGTATTATTTCTTACTCTTTATAGTATGTTATTTCACAACTGAAATTAACACTACTAAAATTTTATAATTTATGGTTTAAGATACTTAGAAACCACAAACTGGATTTTCATAACTCATAGCAGATAATAAATGAAAAATAAACAACTAACGAATAAATTCAAATTTATTCCAATGACGGAATTATTTGTTCAGAGCTAAAACTTTATTTCAAATGAAGGATGTATAGTAATCCACCATTACTCATTCCAATAAAAATGATGGAATATGGTCAAACTATACCAGGAAATAACTAAAGTAAGGAATTACAACGGACCTCAGCTACCTCATTCTCTGTCAATACTACTATCACTTCTTTGGTATTGTGTTATCAGATCTTCCTTTAAATATCGATGTTCGAAAAGGTTTGAATATCTACTTTGGCGGTATTCATTGATGTGAACGATGTATGTGACTTTAAGAGTTTGAAAAAAAAAAATTAATCTTATTGAGTTAATTTATAAAATATATTTAAATTTAATTAAGACACAATTATGTCTGGAAATGATTTTTATGGGGCGGATACTTTGCATAAAGAAGTGTATATTAGAAAAGGACATGAAGACTGGAATGAAATAAATTTGAACCCTGGTTTGTTATTTTAATCTGTTTTATTATCCGCAATTTAAACTTTGTTAACAATTATGTTAAAGTCAGTAGATGATATGCATTATTATTTAATTTTATAATTGAAATTTTTGGTAGAGAAGCAGGTGTTAATCTTTCCAGATATCCATTGGTGAAGATTTTAAGAATTTGCATTTCAATTAAATAAATGACCTAAGGTAAATTATATCCCATTATTAATGCTCCACAAATTTTAACAACAAGGTAAAGTTGCTCCAGCTTTTCTTCCATAATTAAAGGGATGGAGATATATAGATATGAAGTAACTACCACCTTGTTGTGATAGTTAATCTAGTAATTATTCCGCAGGTAGTCGCTTCCAGTTGAGTTTTAAGTATTAACAGTTTATTCGTTTCGTTTCCTATATTTTCCATAAATCCAAGTATTCACGAGGTTTAGTATGGAAAAGAGAATGCCTTACGGGCAATTCATAGGTTTTTGTATTAATTATTTTATCAGGTAATTAAATATACAAAAAAATAAAATAAATATAGCATTTCGAAGTATTGACGATATATGTTTGTTGAAATGATTACTGAAGTATACACATTTCCCATAATTACATTCTAATTCCTATCCTAAAGCACATGGTAACTTCTATTTTTGGAAAACATTAAATAGGGAAATGAATAAACAGTTAAAACTTGTTTTGACTCAATTCAAAGCGACAACCTGTGGAACAAATACTGTATATCTGTATTAGTTTGTTTAACGTCACTTCGTGCTGGTAAGGCTAAGCGGACGATATCTGTATTAATGTATTATTTGTCAAATAATTTTACTTTTTTCTTAAATATTATTTACAAGGTTGTAGTCTGAGCCAATAATTACCCAATAAATAATTTATATTATAAATAAACAAACAAGTTATGATTTGATTTATGAGGTATTAAATACATCTTTGGCTTATTTTGAGTAATTCATGAGCGAAAACTAGTGTGACATTATAAAATTGCCAATAATATGCAATCTTTACGTAAAATATGCCACTAATGCTGTAATTGTGGCATTCGTTAATTTCCTAAGATAATTAAGAACTTTTTAGTATGCATAGATTTTAAGACAATAACCCAAGGTCACCTGTGATGTAATGGTGTATTAAATAATCCAATTTAAAGGGAGTTAAAATCTTTTAGAAAAGATGTCTAATGGGGGTCCCAAGCCTGTACGGTGTCTTTCTGGGTAGTCATTGATACTAGGTTCCATTCTTAATTAATACCGTAAAATCATCCTAATCATTCAATCGATTTGAGGATTCCTCAGTTTTGATTAAGAAATTTTCTGTAATTTCTTCTAAGCTTTATATCTTATATCTGAACTTTGATATCACCTTTCATAGGAGGAGGTCCTGAGGTACTCTGGCCTGCTCAGCCCTGCATCACTTGTTAGTAAAGGCACATGAACATCATCAGATCTTTCATATCCTTGCTTTCCAATGTTGGAGCAAGTTTTGGGTATCATCACGAATGATCTTAGTGACTCTTTATACATTTGCGTCAAGATCTTTAACTTTAACTTACTCCGTTTTTTCCCAGTTATCCTGTGATCAGTGCATAGCTTACAGCACTCCAATCCATACTTTTTACTATCTAACCCTATATAATTCATATATCACATTGTGATGTACTAATAGGCAACAGCTCAAAGTCAGCCACGATCTACCGAAGGCCCATGTTTAGCAGAACGATGATGATTCTTATTCTCGCTACCTTATTTGTTATGCTTAACATTGGATACTAGAATACTTACTTTTTCACTGTTGGCACGAGTTGTAATGTAACAAGTACGGTCTGTCTCTTTTCTTAAAGGCATTCTTTTGCCAGATGACCGGTAGAAGTGCACCACTAACAGACTAGCCCATCAGCTGTGTAAAACACCTAAATAATCTCTGAAGGATAATGAACACCATCCTCTAGCTACCATTGGCCTTTTTATTTGATACTATGTAATCCTTGAATGCACCTCAATAATTCAATTCATGGTAATAATATTTATTGCAGTCTGTGAAAATTATGGTATGCTTTCCAATCTCTCAGCCAATTTTTCATAAAATTTTCACATTAAAATTTGGTCATTCAATAATATTTTTGAAATTGACATCATCATTCCTGCCTTAAATATATCATTTAAGTTCTTCTTCATATAATACAATTTGTCTTACTTCAGCATTTTCCAATGACGTAGTGGTAACAAAGGTGCTTACTAGCCCAACATTCTTCCCACTAATCCCTTCTATTCATTCTCCACCTTTCAATTTCTTACTATTTGAATTTCACTCATCATAATAAAATTAAAAATTTTTAATAATATGAAAAAAAGAAAGCAATATTTATAGTTAATCCATTCATCACGCGTGTCTTCTGGTTTTGATCGTGTCATCAAAAAATCTTGTCGAAACCAGAAGACACACATGAAGAATGGATTAAAAATATTCTCCATGGCAATTTAAGAGAATATTTAGTATGCATATTATTTATTCTTGTGAATATTGTTTTTATGTATTATTCTTGCAGGAGGAATCGCAAGTACTCTTCAGGATATTAAAACCCAACAAAGAGCTGGAGCTTATGCATACAAAAAGATTCCTAATAGATTTATTTATTGGTAAGAGCTATTTTTCCACTTAAATGTTAATGCCCAAATTTCACGTCAATAATTTTTAAATTTTAGGACAAAAGGCTCAAGCTTAGTATTTTAGTCAGGACTGAAAAATAACGAGAATTACTCGTCTTTATTTCCTCTTGAATTTTGTTTTTCTAGTTATTTTTGATCCTATGTATTCCATGATGTGTTCAAACCTATTTCCTCCTATAACAATATCATCTGAATTACCGCCATCTGAGTTACTAACCAAATACTTCGTCTTATCCTAATTCACTTTGAGTTCTATTTATTACATGCATTCATCAATATTATTGTATTTAAGAAAGAAAATGGTCCAGGTGGAGGTCCAGATCATTCAAGATTATTGTATTTAGTTTAATAGTTACTGTGTCCTTATCCATCTGAATCAAATCGTCTACAAGCACGGTTAATTTACTATCAAAATTCAAATTCAAATTTTTGTCTGGTTGTATCACCTTTCTAATGACGTACTCGGTTTTTTATTAATACAGATGAAAGTAAATTACCTTGTTTTGAACCAACCTGAGTGAACCTCCTTGCTGATTTATATTATTTTATTTTCTGATGTATATTTTGACTTTCTCATTACTTGGTCCTACTATAAACTGTTCAACTCTTTACTTTTCTATTATTTTATTAGATACCTTACCCCTCCCTATGATGAATATGGATAGGATTATTGACCAAATTCATTGACATCATGAAATAATTAATAATTGTTGACAGTTAGGACTATACACAAAAAGGTGAAATTCGAAAAAGGCAAATAATTAATTACCAATGTGTTTTTGAATGAAAATGATTTGCTGAAATAGATGATCTCCTCACCAAGTACAACAACAAAAACACACCATTAGCCAAAAAATAACTAATAGTTAATTCTTCTGTTGAGAATTTCTCTGAGAATAAAAAGAAAAACACTGATTAGCAGGAAAAAAAATTGTTTAACACTAAAGAATACAAAATACAAGAAAGGTTTCCTCTAGCTGACTTTAATGTGCCATTTGAAAGTTTTTTTGAGACTACCAATATAAAATCAGCTACCCATCTTTTTGCTACCTTAAGCCTTTCTGGATTGTGAAATTTGATGTCCAAAAAGAGAAACTTGTCGGTGGCTGAAGTGTGGAAACATTTTACAGCTGGGTGTATTTAAGGTTAAACATCCTTTAAAAAAAATTCATACAAATAAAAAAAGGATACAAATATATTCTTAACTGTAATAGTAATAGAGAGTAAAATACTCGTCTGGAAGATCTAACGAAGGGTGGAATTAGTTGGGGAGTGCAGTCATAAATAAGTTTGACTTATTTGGTCTTATTTATGACTGAACCCCCAACTAATTCCATCCTCCTGTAATTGTAATAGTTAACTGTTGAAACAGAATTGATGAAAGGGGCCGGCCGAAGGCTTGAATTGACATTAGCCCCTTCAGGCCTGGGTGCACCTCTCGCTTCGTCCTCTCTCAGGCCTTGATAGATGGGTTACCATAGCAAGGCATTAAGCTTAATAACCAACAGGCGTTGATGACCTAGATGTTTTATGCCCTCTAAACCCCAGGAAACAGACAGAATTGATGAAATATTTAATAATCTTTTCATTCACTTCATTTCCTATTATTTCTATTAACATTTGGTTAAGCTCTAAAATAGAACTGAAGTTAGTAGTATTCATTTGACTATACATCAATGATTCATGCAAATTTCAACATATCTAAAGGTATGTCCAGTCAACCATTTCCACATCAACATGCCAATTTTCATTTATTTCTTATAGAAAAAAAGTTTTTATAGTAGTATTAAGTCATTCATCTTATAAATCTGCCAAAATATAAAATCATCAGGTAGTATAACTTATCTTGGCAGGCCCGGACTTGGTCAATCTTGATATAGACCATTTGGATTCCCTTTCAAAATTTGACTCATAATAATACATACTCACATTAGTAAATAATATAGGATTATTTTATGTGGCTACTTTTGAAATTTTAACATTTGTTGATATAGAAACAAATTTTTCTGTTTTTAGGAGGACTGTAGGAAATGTACTTGAAATGGTTGAAGAATGCCTTGATGTCACATTGCATGGGAATCAGATTAGGTACAAGTTTACTGATAGTAGGGTGTTGGATGGATTAACTATAGTAGAAACTATGAAAAGACTGATTATTCTTGTACCTACATTATCTAGTCTTCATGTTTTCACATATCCACATCCTGAGAAACTCCTAAAAAAGGTATTTGATTGCATCATGTTTTATTGATTTGTTGAAGTGCAAGTTAGAAAATATATATCCTCAATTCCAGTATTAAAATTGATCTTAACATTAGTTTAATCATTTGGAACATGACAAATAAGCCCTAATGAACAACTAAATTTGTGTATTAGAAAACTTTAGACATAACTTTGTCTGAATAGTAAGAATCAAAACCTGCTCAGTATTGGTTGGATGGCCTGGAAGTTTGGATATTAGCATAATTACTTGTATAAACTGGAGTAAGATATCATTTATTATTTCTTTTATAGATTAGATATAGCCAATAGTTTAGAAGTTATTACTATTTGAGCTATGTAAAATTATCATTGTGGCTGAACTGGGGGTGTCCCTCAGGGCACAGGAATAGAGGTACAGGAAGCAATCACTCACAACTTTTTTTTGTGCAGTCCCGATTCCAGGCTCGTAAAGTAGACAAAATATATTGCATCTATCGTTAGGAGGGACCAATAGCATTTTTTGTTTGTTTGTTTGTTAATTTACCATCACTTTTCAGCTGTCGTTAAATTCTGCTGCTATGGCTAATCGGACAATGATACGGTGGGAGCTCTAAATTTTGCCTATTCAGGTTTAATTAGGATAGGGATTTTTAAGGAGTACCTGAGGGCAGATGGTACCAGCCTCTATGATGGAAGAGGCTTGGGACCCTAGTTTAATGACCCATCTGAAGGAGAGTATAACCAAGGATTTTTTACACCCTTTAAAAAATCCTAGGACCACCACATTTTTTTTAAATGTAATCTTTTCTTGTTAAAGTTTCTCCCAGCATCAGTTGGGCTGCAAATTAATTGTATTGGTCATATTAATTGTATGACGACCAGCTGCGGAATAGGATGTCGGGGCCAAGTTGGTGTGATGTGGGAAGGAAGTTCTAACTATAGATCTAGAAATTGGGTCTGAAGAAACCCTAGTCTAAAACAAAATAAGAAGTCTAAAAGGAAGTTCAAGGATAGCCGAGTAAAATGCAAATCAGGAATAACTTCATACATAAATAGACGGCTGTACATCCGACGTAGGGATTCACACATCAACTGCCAGTCATGTTCATTCCTGCTGCTCTCTAGTTACGGATGTGTAGGATGCTCCTAGTGTCTTCAGCCACACCATCTGCCTCTGAGAAGATGGTGCTAAATATTTTTAATTGATATGCTCTTAAGATATGTGTTTAGATATTAGCCTGTTATAGTAAATTTTTGTAATTGTATTTTTATTGCAGGGGTTGGGTGAAGTCTCCAGCTTGTCTGTTTTTCATGGAGTCAGTGAAAATGATGCTACTGATCCACAGACCTACTACCAACTGAATTGTTTTTCAAGTAACTATTATTGCTTATATATTTTGATTATAATATATTAATAATTTATTGTCAATACATTAATTATTATTTTGTGTAAGTCTTCTTATTTTTTAAATATATTTCTTGTACTAGTATAAGTTCGTTTGTAGTTTTCTTTACTTACAGATGGTGTTAGGGAAATTAATTAACTATAAGTTATTGTTAAAACGTAATTGGCAATATATTTTTTTTTTGAAAATATAAAAATGAGTGATCATTGATTAAGGCTTGTGAAGTATTTCTGAATTGACATCTACTCATTGTTATTGATAAGCTAGCTTATTTTAAATGCTATAGCCCCATAACTTAATTTAAAATTTAAATTACTATTAGAGAAGACATTTACAATAATATTCTAATAGATGGAACTAAGCAACACAAAAACCAGGCTTGAGTTTTATTTTCCATTAGTTTATTTTCTACATACTAATTGTTTGGAAAAATCTGCATTGCACCATCTTGAATTTCTTTTAAATATAAAAATCATAAGTGTGTTCAAGTTATTGAAAATTTCATGTTTTTAAATGATTTTATATTGGTTTAAAAAAATAGTGAAGAAAGTATTTTTAGTATTAGCAGCAACATGATGGCTGGTCCTCGATTTTATAAAAAAAATGTTTGATGTTTCTGCATTGAAAAAACTCTAAATATTTTCAACCATTTCACCTTATGACAATACAAACTGCTTTATTATATATTGGAGTTTTAAAAGTCAATATGTTTTTTTTTCAAACATTTGTTCTTTAAAGTAATTAGGTCAAATCAATATTAAAAAGATCATTAGGTCAACCAGCCTTGTAGTTTTAATTTTTTTTTTTTTATATATAAAATAAAAATGATACCAGATTTTGGGATCTTCAGAAAGAGAAGAGATCTACCTCTTTTCATACAGTATATGATATAAGTAACTATATTATCTTAAAAAGTCAGTGTCTTAAAGTATAATTATCATTTTTATTTTTTTTATACAAGGTAGAAATCTCAATAGACACCTGGGGCCAAAAAGTCCTGAGATAGTGTGGGACTCCAACCCACTAAAACCACCTTGCTGTGCAACAACTGAGCTAGCCCAACAAGCCTTTTTCACGTCGAAAATCTCGGGTGTGGGATATAGCCCATTGACTAATCTCCCAATTTAGTGGAATTGTTCTTTTGTTTGGAGTTTTAATTTAATTTAATAGCAAGTCATTAGGCTTAACTCTTTTAAGCTGCCTTATTTGATCCAAAGCCTCCTCAGCTATGCTCTGCATTTCTGGGTTTACGTTGATTTTAATTCTTTCATTGTGACTATCCGCAAACCTTCCAATCTCTTCTCTGACAGAGTTTACTTTGAGGTCCCTATACAAATTATCGTTTCTGACGTACCATGGAGCATTAACTATACTTCTGAGTACTTTTGCATGTCTGGATTATTTGCATGTTGCTTTTCTTGGTACAACCCCAGAGCTGAATGCCATAAGTCCATACCGGTTTTAGGACCTGTTTGTAAAGCAGAAGCTTGTTCTCAACTGTAAGTTGTGAATTTCTTCCTAGCAGCCAGTGCATTTTCCTAAATTTTATACTCAGCTCTTCTTTCTTTTTTTTCAAATGCTCTTTCCAGTTGAGTCTAGCATCCAATGTCATTACAAGATATTCGAAATTGAATACTGTATTTGAATACGGTACCTCCTTAATATAAATATATAAGATATAAGTAACTTAATATAAATCTTTCGCTTATCTAGTTTTCTATTTGTGAAATTTATATGAACAGATTTGCTTTCATTTAGTTTCATTCTCCAGCATTTGGTCCAGTCACATACCTCCGTGATTGAGTGTTGGAGTTCCCTAGTAGTTTCTTCTATATCATCACCTACTGCTAATTTAGCAGTATCATCGGCAAATGTTGCCACAGTTGTTTCTCTTCTGTTTGGTAGATTTTTGTATATCCCTTGTAAATAATAAATATAGGAAAGGGCCTAGCACGCTGCCTAGTGGAACACCTGCATTTATTTTCTTTATGGAGGAATATTCATCACCCTGTCTTGCCCTAAAATATCGGTCAGAGATATAAGATTTTAATAGTAGGTAAAATTCCTCTGGAAGATCCCTATGTAGTTTAAATTCTAGTCCTCAATGCCAGACTTTTTCAAAAGCCTGCGCTACATCTAAGAAAACAGCCAAACAAACTTTCTTTTCCTCAAGAGTCTTCTCGATCAAGTGAGAAATTCTATGCACCTGTTCAATCGTGGAATACCGCTGTCTGAACTGGTGATCTGGTAGTTGTCTATTCTGGTAGACTTCTCTTCTCTAATAGTGGCTTCAATCTTTTTAAAAACAGATTTTCGAACAGTTTTGAGATTACTAGCAACAATGAAATTGGTCTATACGACTTCGTGCCTGTCAGTGTTTTGTTAGGTTTTAAAATCATTATAACCTCGGCCACTTTCCACAGAATTGGTACATACTTCAGCCTGAAGGCCGCGTTTATAAGGTGTAATAATTTTCTCAGGGCTTTTTTCGGCAGTTCATTTATTGTTTGCCCTGTCACTAAGTCATATCCTGGTGCTTTTTTCATTCTTAAATTGCTTTTTATCTCCCCTTTCAATTCTTGAAGTGTTACCTTTTTTATATTTCTTTTATCCACTTTTTGGCTCTTGGAAGTATTTTCTACTTCTGCCTGTTGAGGTAGTGGTTGAAACGTCTCTTCAAGATAGCCTGCAAAAAGGACTGTTTTTTCCTTATCGCTTTTTTTCCATGTTCCATCTGGCATCCAGATAGGCGATACTTGGGTGTTTGGCCTGTTAAATGCTTAAGTACATTTCTAGAGTGAATAATCAGTGTCCTTCTGTGCTATAAGATTGCTTAGATATCTTCCAAGCTTTTCGTTCTTATCTTTTTTAATCGTCTCTTTAAGATCATTACAGAGCTTGTTCAATATACGTTTATTTTCAGGAGTACGAACTTTCTGCCATACCTTATGAGCCTTTCTTTTTTCCTTTACTATTTTATTCACTTCTGGTGTAGGAAAGATTTTTCTCTGTTTTGCCTTTCTAAATGACTGCTGAGTGCTCTCCCACGCTGCTTTTTGAATGTGACAGTTGAACCTTTCAACTTCTTCATCTAGTTGGTGGCTATCATTTAGTGGTACCTTAAGGTCTACTGTTTCCTCCAATATCTGCCTAAAAAGGGTCCAGTTAGTCTTGCTATTTTTCAGCCTAGGCGGGTTTGGCTGTGAGACTACCTCTTCGTTTATTACCATAAGAACCGGCGAGTGGTCTGATGAAAGGTCCTCGCTGTTTTCAATGGAAACGTACTTGCTAGATATTCCTTTTATCCCAAAGAAATCAATCAGATCAGGTGTTTTATTTAAATCAGTAGGCCAGTATGTTGGTGTGCCACTGGAGAGAAATTCAGCTTTGACTTCGCACCCTGCTTTGTAAAGTCCTCTACCTTTAGTTGTGGTTAGTCTTGAGCCCCAGATTTCCTAACATTCTAAAAAAGACTAATGGTATCGTCTTTTCAAGACGTTGCCTAGGAGGGCAGTATATTGCGGATATTGTGAAGTTCCCTTTATCTATAAGCTGTGCATTTACTGCCACCATTTGCATAGATTCTTCTTCAATCTTTACATCTTGATGATGCTTTATTGTGTTTCTCAGAAGTATGGCTGAACCTCCTCTAGCCCTGTCAGCAGGATGGGCAGCATGATAGAAGCTGTATCCGTGCAAATTCACTTGTCGATTATTGGTAATGTGAGTTTCCGAAATCAAACATATGTCTATTCTTTAGAAACACCTGTAGCTCCGATAGGTGGTGTAGAAGTCCATTTGCATTCCATGTCATAATTCTTAGAGTCCTACACATGCTTACTTTGTTGCTTTTGGGATTCTATCCTCCGTACACGCGTCTCAACTTGTTCAATTTTTTGAGACAGTTCTTCAAGTTTCTCCAGGATTTTCGCAAAAGATTGATTTTGATCTTCAATAGCCTTACTAGGAATATCTTTTTTTGTATTAAACTGATGGAGTTCGGGGGATTCGAAACTGGGTTTCATACTAGTTAATTACCAAATAAAAACAAAATTAAGATTTTTATTAAAAAAATTTTTGTTGGCTCTAAATGCTAGGAACTCCTCAATTAAAGCAAATTGACAATCAACACATTTATTTTTTTATTTATTTTCATTTTAATTACAACTAACTTAATAGTTCTTTGTTTTTCGTAACTGTAATTATGAAAGAGAGATCAGAGCTAGTTGGCAATACTTTTTACGTTTTGATTTCTCATGCAAACTGTTGAGACCTCCACAAAGGCTCTTGGACTATTTGAATTATTCAGTCAATCTACTGACCCTCAGTTGTGCCAGTATCTGATCTTTAATTTTATCTACAGATTATAAAATTTTTATTGAATACTTAGGAAATGTTCCATATCATTTAATAACTTTTTGTTTGCTAAGGTGCCATCGTTAGCTGTGCATCTTGTATTGCAAATAATGGAGAAGCAATATTCGCTCTTGGATTAGCTAATGCTTCAGTTCTTCTTGTCAACGTAGATTCTGTTAATGGCTCATCTTCTTCTCGTATTCTTTCCCATGATAACATCGTACCTAGATTTCTGACTGGAATTTTGTAAGTGAAAAAATTAATAATATTTGTTTGTTTGTCAAACTCTATATAAATATATACAGAGATGTGACTTATTTGAGATACAAGTATCTGAATTACAGATACAAGATACAAAATATGTATTTTCATCTTGTATCTAAAATACTTTTTAAAAATTCATTTTTTATCTTGTATTTAAGTACCTTTTGTTTGGTATCTTAGTATTTTTCAAATACTGTTTGCTAAAATACTTTTAGTAATAGTTATCTATGCATTTATTCACAATATGTGACAAGATTCTATGGTGTCATTAATTTTAAATGTCCCCATAGATAAAACTGAGCACGCAGTTTAGATAAAAATCTAAAATTTCCATGCTCCCTGCTAGATGTCATTGAAGAAAATCTAAATAGACGTTTTAAAATGATTTTGCAGTTAGAGCCTTGAGAAAATGATGCAATATTAACCCTAGTGTCACATCCGTTCTTTAAAATGAAATGGGAACCAAAAGAGTAGAAAGAATATATAAAAGAACTTATGCTGATTGAAACACGAAAAATTAATTGAACTGAAAAACAAAAATTGGAAGCTTCAGACAATATTGAAGGTGATAAAAAAAAAAAAGTTAAAAGATAAATCTTTTTACAAGAAGATTCTGATTCTTCTATTTCAAGTGGTGAAAATACAGGGTCTACTGGCAGCATCGCTGGCTTAGAAACTCTAAAATACCTAAATAATAAAGATACCATAGCTTAAATGCTTATGCTCCAATAAAAAAAATATTTTTCAAATATAACACCTGTTTGCCAAGTTTTGCCCCTGTGGAGCGACTCTTCTCTTTCTATGAAGTGGAAATTAGGGGGTTTGATCATCATCATAATAATAATCAAAGGGGGTATGATTGTGAGGTCTCATCAAAGAAAAATGATAGATAAATTGTTTGAAGAATTGGTTTTACTTAAGTCTCAATAAAACCTCAAAAATATAATATTTTGTCTTGTAACATTTGTACGATCAACGCCATCTATTCGTAAATAATTCATGTAAAACAAATAAACTTAAATTCAATAAGTTGTTTTCTTACAAAAGTATTTTATCTTTAATAAATATTTAAAAGATACGTAAATTGTATCTAATATTTCAGATACCATTCCAGAAAGTATTTTGTATCTGGTATCTGAAATACTTAATTTAAAAGTATCTTGCATTTTGTATTTCAAATACTTTGTATAGGGTATCTTGTACATTTGTGTATATATTATTTTATTTTATATTTTTTTTTAAGACTGGTGTTTTTTATCTTAATTAATAACGAAGACATAATATTTGTGGAAAATTCAAATTCTGAGTTATAATTTCTGAGTCTGAAAGTTATAACGCAGTAGTCACTACAAGTCCAACCTATTATACTCCAGAAGGTGAAGAGTTGATTGATTAATGTTAGATGAAACCATGGTGATGCACTTAATGGACTCACCACCCGAACCTGAATAAATCTTTAGTGAGGAGGTGCCTTAATTTTAAAGAATCCTCCAGCATACCTTTCTTTGGTAGGCTGCCCCATAAAATTGAGTGGGCATTAAAATCTTCAAGTACAATGTACTCCGAGATTATGTCTTTTAGCTACATAAATATGTCTTTGAAGAATATGCTCATAAAATTCTCCCTCTCCCTCTTCTTAAGGGATCTATTTCCCTTTAACAGATTAAAGTGAAAAATGATCAAACTGGAAATTCATATGTTACCTTTACATATTTAATTTTCATATCCTTATTATAATATTAATTTTACATCATTTCAGGGGAAAAGATGGTGGAGAATGGGTTCCAGTTAGTTTGCTTTTCCATTATATAAAAAAAGAGCTTTTTCTCTTCTCACTGTGTAGAGCAGGAAGCCTTCGTGTTTGGTCAGTTGATAGAGGATCATTTATTACGTCTGTATGTGTGAAATTTACGAATCAAACAACAATGAAAGGTAAATATGTGGTATTAACTAGGAATGTGTTTCTATATTACATAAATTATTTAAAAATTTAGATTTTATTACAATCTATAAAGTTCGCAGGTAGGCATGGTATGATTTAAATTGAATGTGTAGTAGTCAATGGATCTATGCAGTCTCTTGAGTAAAAAAATAAAATAAAATAATTGAATGACTTATGTATAAGTGTGAATGACCCTTAAGCTGAATATTTTAATTGAACTGGTATTAACAGACTGACAAGTTACAATTTTTACTTTTATACAAATTTATTTTGCTCTCGTGGGGTTAAGAATATAGGGCATATGGCATATTTATATTTGCTTACGTCTGTTACTGAATTTTAGGAACAATAAAATGTGGGCCTTTTAATGTGAGATCTACATCACCCCTCCCCTCCCCACCCCAGCTAGCCTGGGGCCACTCTCGTTAGTCTGCAAGTCCATTGGAAGTAATTAAGGAGGCCTACAAAAATTTCCAATCAACCTATTTACTTTCTGTCAAAGAATGGGTGTAAAATACTTAAGATTTATATTTTTTATGCAATTATAATATGTAATCAGAGATAAATTATTAAAATAAATATTACTTTATGCGTGATATTTAAATTTTTTAAATAATGTATTAACTCCTTATCGGTCAATAGGTGTTTATAGTGATTCTCACTAGGTAGAAAAGTATCGATTAATAACTAACATTTTTGGTTAATATGCGAACAAATTTCTGTATTAAAAAAATAGTTGTATTGAAAGGTTACAACTTGTAATCATGTGATGTACGACCGCAGCAACAAAGAGAGATAACCCAAGACCGATAAGGGTTAAAATATTTCATAGACAGGAATGGGAATCAGAGTTACCATTGTTCCTTTTTTGTGATTTTAGCTCAGAAACACAAGATGTGCAAAGGATATATAAATGGCACTTTTATACTACATTGTTGTGTACAAGGTGCTGCTATTGTAACATTAGCTCCAGATTATGATAATGGTGTATTCAACTTCACGACCATTTCAGAAATACCTATTCAACCTGTAAGTATATATTTTTTTATGAGTTCTATTCAGATTAAGAGGATCGTGAAAGGAAAACAGAAAAACTCCATTCCCTCTGATTATTATTCTAAATTCATTTATGGATTGAAAAGTGCAGACTTATACGTTTACATATTATACTCTAACCTTTATTTATAATACTCTAGAAAAGATTCTTGGTCCAACTGAAAAGGCACCCTGTTTCACTAATAAATTATATTGGCAGATCATGCAAGATAACACCCGTTAAAGGCTTAAGTGAAGCTGAATGAGGTTCCTCCTGAGCTGGACCTAAGAGTTTTTTTTACATTTCATTATTATTTTGACTTGGATCAGTAATCTCCATATTAGCTTTATTACCAGAAAACACAATTATACACATATTACAATACACCTATCATTGCAAGAAAATAAAAATGATATTAAAAGTGTAAAAATTCTTCTATTATGTACTGGGCTCTTATATTATATAATTTTTTTTTTTTTTATTTGTTTCTTTTATAATTTGCTACATTTCACAAAATAAAAATGCTGTACCAATAGGCCAGTCTCAAATTAAAAACAATTGTACAAATTTAAATATATCTGTGGAGAATCATAATTCATTTACAATGAAAGAAAAAATGTATATAAAACTTCCAACAGAGAGAAAAAAAATTATAATAAAAAAATAAACAAAAATTATATAATTATAAGAGCCTTATATACTGGGGTATTATATAATTATAAGAGCCTTATATACTGAGGTATTATATAAATATAAATACAAATATAAAATCTGAGTAACTATACAAAACTATAGAAATAATATCAACATGAATTAAATAGAAAAGTTTGATGTCCTAAGGACACATCTTCAAAATATCCAATGATCTCCTGAGAAAGAAAATTTTGAATTTTATAAAACCTAAGACAAAAAGATTTGGATGATTCCAGAAGATAAAGATGAAATAACAAAGATCTTATAGAAATTGGTGGTCCAGAGAACATAATCATGCACAGGGACGAATGGTGAACCATTCGGGCTAATAACTGATCCTTGTGGCAGACCTATCTAAAAATCTTAAACCCGATGTCGCCCCATTATATATCATTTGCATTAGTCTTAGGGAAATGTAAAATTTCAATGATCGATATGACCTCCCCTGGATATTCATTTTTACCAGCTTGGCTACCTGTAATTTATCCCAGACTCTGTAAAAGGCTGCTTTGAAGTCATCAAAAACAGCCAACGTCTGTTGCTTTCTATGGAAATCATTCTTAACCTCTTCGCTAAATCAGACAGCTTGTTCCATGGCGTTTCTTTGTCTGAAATCCAGTTTGCTTAAGTGATATGATGTTTTTATTACTCAAAAAAGCCTGGCAAGAATTATTCTTCCTTATAGTTTAAAAAACACATTTGCAAGAGCTATAACTGCTTGGTGAACTTGCAAATTTATCTTTCTTTAAGATCAGGTTGACCTTCGCTATCCGCCATTCTGTAGGATAAGGTTGAAGACCTCCAAAATAAAATTTAAAATCACATTTTTTGCTTGAGGTTCTTGATGTGTTAGGAATTTAGGAAATATGCTCTCATGTCTGGCTCTTTTCCCTTTCTTCATTTGGATTTGTGCTAGCTCTAGTTCAGAGATTGAAAAATTGTCTTCAAACAGCTGCTTTCAAAACTGTTCTGACAGGTAGGTTTTTCATTTGTTATGGGTTATTATCAAAAGGTTTGAAATTTGATATTCTCACTAAGAAATTTTCTAAATTTGGTACTGATTTGTATTTCACTTATGATTTCTTAGCCATTGAGTTTTTCTGGTTCGATTTCCATTGTGTCTCATTGTTCATTTTCAAAATAAATTTATAAGCCTTTAATCCATCCTTTCTGTAATTTAGGATTGATAGAACATTCCTCATAGTTTTCCACTTAGCTTGGATTATACTGCATTTGAGTAGCCCTGTAGGTTGTTTAAGTATAAGAATATTATTCTGTTTTTTCGTTCTTTCATCATGTTCTCTTGCGACATCCCGATCTTTTTTCTGCTTCTGCAGGTTGTTTGTCCAGAAATGGGATTATCATAACCTTGCTTTTGGGAACTTTTTAGTGGCACATTTGATTATTGTTGATGTGATACAATACATCAAATATACTTTGATTGCAAGCCAGCCATTAAAAATGTCATTGGTGAGGGCTAATTTTCTCACAAATAAAAATATTTAAAAATCAAAACAGTTGACCAAAAATTATAAATTCTTATAGATAAGTGATATAAATTCATTTAGAGTCTATTATATCTATAAGGTACCAAACCAAATATGATGACAGGTAAACTGCATTTGATGATAAACACTGATTTGGAATGAACATTGAAACAATTATCTCCTGAAAAGTGTTATTTTCACAATAATACTTTACATTTGTATCAAAATATAATTAATTTACCTTGATTAAAATACATAATTTTATACATTTTTGCTAATATTATTTTGTTTGTTAGGGTTTTGAAGTTACTAATATGTGTCCAGGAGAGGAGGGATACTTTTGGTGTAGTTGGTTAACACTTGATGAATCACCTGCTGTCACTAAGAATAATGTCATTCATCCAGGATTTTCTAAAGTGGCTTTAACCAGGCCTTCACTTCTAGTAAGTAAAAAAAAAAAAAGCTTAACAATGTAACTTATAAATTTTGAAAACTATAAGAAAAATTGTCATATTTTTTCTTTTTAATAGGTGCCATTGTCACAGTACATTCCTAGAGATCCAGCTTCTCATTACTTAAATGCAATATTTTCTTCTGGTTTCTTCACTTCTTTGGACATAGCTAAAGCAATTTCAGTAAGTGCTACCATTATAAATGAAGTGCAAAATAATATTTTTCTTGGTCACTGCATTCATCCATTTACTTTATTTATTACTATAAAGCATCATATTTATGAATGTCTATTCCAAGAAAATAAGAATTAACATATGGATGACTATTATTATTAATAATTTTTAGTTTATTAAAGTAAGCCACTATTCTTTAATAGCGTTTTTATATATTTAATTTCATAGTCTAATCGCTGGACGGGTAAACTCCACCTCTGAAGACAGGTTTGTGTTATAAATTTTCTTCCAACAAAATATGGTTGGAAACATTGAATTGCCTATGCCTACTATTGGATATAATTCATTTCCTGTTGTGGTGCATTTGCTTTCTCTGTCCTTCAGGTCACAACTACCATACTGTACCACTTCAATTTCTCCCTTAATGATTTGATTCAATTGACCCCAATCTACAGTTTGTAAACAAAATGGTTGGGAAAAGTCTGTAGAATAAAATATAATACAATATTATTTAATTTATTTATAAAATATTATTTAATTGCTTCATATACCATAAAGCTAATAATAATTGGGAGATTTTGAATTGTATTCATTAATTCCAGTGTGCTGTTAAAGAAAAAAATTTTGGCCACATTAGCTCTGAAAGTACTTTTGCTGTTACAATATAAAAAGAATGAGCAGTTGATGGTCTCAATATGTTTCCCAATGTTTTATTAACACTTATTCAACTTGTTTGATTAATTAATGCTATATAATGCAATAATTTAAAACTATTAACTTTTTTAATGTTGTTACACATACAAATTAGGGAAGGTTAACTGTTGTCTTAATTTTTTTTCTAGCTTTATAAAATAACTGCAGTCATAAAACCCAATATCGATATTGCTGAACAGATTTGTGCTATAGTAGAAACTGAAATTTATGGAGAAATTGGTGAACAAGAATTGGATGATGATGAATTCTTAGATATTGCTTTTAGGTAAACAGTAAATTTTAAATATTTTACTTGATTATCTTATGATGGAAGTCATTTCATCAGTAATTATTATTGATACATGTACATGTTTTTTTGCAGGTGTTGGAATCGTTTATATTCCTGTTGCAGTCAGTACATTATTTCAAGTATGCTTCCACTTGGAATGGTTTGGCTTGGAGATTATTTAGTTTTAATTCAAGAATGTGGTTTCTCAATAGTCGTTGATATTGAGCCATTAGAACTTTTTATGACTACTGCTGTAAAATCCTCTCAATTTCCACAAGGTTTATTTCTTATCTATTGGTTTTACCTGTCTTGTACGTATTTTTTTGTCTTATGTGTTTTATTCATTTATATCAGTTGGATATGGCTGGCTAGTGGAAAGGCTGAGGGATATTGATTTAGAACCTGGCATTGAGAAGCTAGAATTGAGCCTTCACACTGGAGAATCAATTGATGAACTTTCTGTACTTCAAGAAGCTGCTGATTTCATTTCTCCTTCCAAACAACTTGACGATGTAAGCAATTTTGTATTTTCAGTGATATAATAATAATTAAATTAATTCTTAACTAAAATGCTTTGATTAGAACTTAAATATATAAATAAGAAAACTGTTGTCTCAAACAAAATATAATTAATGCAGTCAAATACTGTTTAGGGTCTAAAGAATTAGAGGTACAGAGAAACAATCACGAATAATAATAAGTGAACTTATAAGTGAACATATAATTAAAATTAGTTGAAGTTCAGAAAAAGTATGAGAGATACAAATATTTAATCAGACTATCAATGCAAAAAAGAAAAGGTTTGATGCTGATCACTGTTAACAAACTTCTGTCCATGGTTTACTGCCCAAACCCAAATTTATAAGATCACCTTTATCAATCGTCCCATCTAAACTCTCATCCTTTTTTGGACCAAATGTTCTATGCAATATTTTCAAATATATTAAGATGCTTGTTAATGTTAATGGCCATGTTGGATATTCTTATTGTAATTACAATTTTTAAATTTTCTTGGTAAGAGCTGAGTAATGTCAAGACCAAAAAAAAAACAACCTTTAGCTACACCGCATTAATTTCATCTTGAGTTTTGTTCGTTATAATTATCATAGATCCTCAGCACTTAAACATCTTGTAATGTGGAAACATATCCCGCCTATGTCGATATCACCAAAATTATTGCCACTTCTGCTTCAAATCATATATCATATATCATATACTTGGCTCCTATTAACCTTCTTCTTATCCAAAGTTACATTGAGTCCTACTCCATTACTGGCTTTCATCAAACTTATCGCATTTAGTTTTATAATTCCCCCTTCTTCACCGAACAGGATCTAACCATCCACAAACTCAAGCATGTATGTTTTACTATCCACACTCAACCTCTTTTGAGTTACGTCACCTTCCTAATGACATACTTTAGTGTTAAATTAAATAGTACTTTTGAAAGCTGATCACCAGGTTTTTTAACCTGAGCCAATGTTGAACTTCTCTGAAGAATAATTACTGATTTTAACTTCATTTAACAGTTTGGTGGCCTTTCACACTTAATATTTTCTGGGTGTTTATCCTCACCACAGTTGGCACGTGCTTATAATTTATTCTAAATTATACGGATTATTGAAATTTAACCATTTGATGTACATTAACAGACAAAATTAGTCCATCATTTAACTTATTTAGCAATTACCTTATCACCATAGTTGTTTTTTAAGATATTATATAGTCATAACAATATAAGCATAAGTATAGCTCAATTGCAATAGGAATTATCACTGGTTAACCTTTTTGTCTAAATAATGTCAGAATAAGATATTTCAGTCTTCTTCTTTCACACTTTTGCCAGTGAGATTAACCTTTATTGTAATCAGTTGCTCTATTTCCGCCATTCGCTTCTATCCTCGGTCCTTTGTCTCATTTGGCTCCATGTTTTACCTTTCATCCTTTCCAGTGCCTCCAGGTATTCCTTTTAACACGTTCCGTGCGTTGCGGGGTCAATTGACCCCGTGTGGAACTTTCCACTAGTGCTGAGCCTGTAAGAGGTAAACTTTCAAAAATGCTCAAACCTGTTTAAGCTTTTAATTTTTTCAAAGGGTTGAAACTAATATGGCTATATGTTATAAACTTCAATAATCTCTCAAAATTCGATAAAAAATAGAACGGGGTTAAATGACCCCGGGCTGCACTGAGGTTTAAAATTAGACCTCTAGTGCGGCACGAGGCCAAAAGACCCTGTGCTACTTTTTTCGAAAAATGACGAGTCTCTCAATTCCCTCTACTTTTGAGACCCTTTTTTGGCCCTTTTTTGTGCTTTCCCCCCCCCGTGCTACTTTTCTCGGAAATGACGAGTCATTCGCTCCCTTCCCCTTTTTGTTGCGATGGCCCTTTGTTTGCTTATCCACCCTCCTTTTTTCTCTTCAGTCTTCAGTATAGTTTCTCATTCACATGATTTTTCACGATGACCTCACGTGGTCGGAATTTGGTCGACTTGGCTTTATCGCTCAAAAATCCATCCTCCAGTGAAAGTGAATCAAGCCTTGATAACAGTAGTGAAGATGAATTTGAATTCCAGTCTGATGAGTCGTCAAGTTCAGACGACGAAGATGATTTAGCTTATGAACATCAGAAGATTTCCAGCCATTCTTCGAAAGACCAAACTGGCAACATTGGTGATAGTCAAATAAATATTGACGATCCCAATGCTACATCGCTTCAATTATTGTATTTTTTTTTATTCAATTTGTATTTTTTTGCTTTCCTCAACTACTAATTTGTTTTAATAAGTTATAGGTATATTAAATGTAAACATATCAAAATAAAAATAAAAGTTATTGTAAGTTTTATTAAAAGTTGTGTTTTATTTTCCTATAATATGTAAAAGGATATGTTTTTTTTTGGGGGGGGGGAGGTGGTACCGAACCTCACAAAAAAATTAAATTCATTTCCTGTGTATAAAATCTCATAAAATTTAATTTCAAGAAGGGAAAAGGTGTCTTTATTTGAAAACAAAAATAATTTATTTACGAGTACAATTTCAATTAGGTTAATGAACTTCTGAATAAATCTATTAATAGTCCCATTCGTTATTTATAACTGACTCCAAATATAATCGGTTTTCAAAACCGAATCTAAATAAAAAACACAATATAACCGTAAGTTATAAATAAAGAATGGGGCTAATGTCCTGCTGCTGTGGTATACTGACCTAAACCTATGAAGTGGGAAAACAATTGATTTTTCCTAAATTAATCAATTTTCAGCAAGCTGAATGCGTTTAAACTAAGGAAAGGACACGGGGCAGATTGACCCCGCGACACACTTGTGGATAGTTACTGCACGGGGTTAATTGACCCCGTGTCGCACCTTTGGATAGTTACGGATTTTTCTATTAGCACTGAACGTGTTAAATAATCCTGGATCGTTCAAAAGGTCTTTATCTCTCCGGTTTTGCTTCTATGTACCACTTGGTCTTCCAGGAGAGGAGGCATTCTCTATAAATACCACAGCCACATGAGTTGTCATTCCTCTATTTTTTCTGTTACTGAGACTTTACCTAGCTTCTCTTTTCCTTGTATATGCATTCTCTCTTTGCCTTTTCCAAAATTGTTCTGAGGAAGATCATCTTGTAGCGGCTACTCTTGAGAAGTGTTTCTCTAGGGCTATCCAGTGTTCTGCTCTATTAATCCTCCTATACCGGGTGGGGTCGTTAACGACCCCAAGCTCAAATTTTTTACTCTCCTTAAGTCAAAAACAAAGCTATGCTCACAAGAGTCTAGGACATTTGTACTTAGACTATATGTAACACGAAGAGTAGAGCTCTAACAAATTTCATGCTCAAAATAAATCACTGCGGATTACTTTATTTCCAAAAAACGAGCATGGGGGCCCGGAACGACCCCACCTGGTAGTTACTGTTAGCCTTATTTCAGATCACCGAAGTCACAGACTGTACCTTTTCAGGTTCTTTATATAATTTTCTAAGAGAATATTTGCATTTACCGTGTCGTTTTGCGAGTGTAGGTTCCTATTGCTGCAGTAGATGTATCATTATAGTTAGTAAATATTTTCTGGATATCGTTCAAGCTTTAGTGTTCTTTCATTGGAATTCTCTCTCTTTCTTTCTTTCTCTTTTGCATCCTTGTTCAGAAGCTATGAATTCTTTGATGTGTGTCAGTTCCTTGCTATTTCTCAGAAGAATTAGGTACCTACTAAACGAAAAAGAGAAAGGGTGGGGGAGGGGTAGATTTTTCAGAACTCAACTTGGAGAATTTCCATCATTTGCTTATTATCACAGCGAAAACATCCTCGAAAACGATATTGAGAAAAAGCCTGACATCAGTGCCCATTACAATGACACGAAATGGGGAGTGTACGATCTTGACAGAATGATAAGTGAGTATAACTGTCAGCGGCCAACTAAAAGGTGGCCTTTCGCACTTTTTATGAATCTAATAGATATTGTTGCAGTAAATGCATTCGTCTTTGGATATACCGACATATGAAATGGAAAAAAGCTTATCAACAACAATTTTTTTTATTTGAACTCGGAAAAAAAATCGCTGCACCCATGATTCAGAAAATGTTACATGAAAAGAGGGCAAGGTATTACTTATGCTCAAGAAAAAATGACACTAAAGTAAATCTTGTTTGCACAAGAACCACAGCATATTCATGCATTCATCTTAAGTGGGTAATAAGGTTCTCTTGGAACATGTTTGTTGTTCACTAAAATGAGTTATTTTCAAAATAAACAAAATTATACATTTTGATAGTTCAAAAATCATTGCTATTGCTTTTCTACAGCCCTATTCTATCATAATGACAAGCAATGGCTCTTAGATGGATGATATATCATCGTAGCTGATGGCAGGAAACGATGGGGTCCTCCAGCGACCCCACCTGGTATTAGGAGGGTTAATTAGCACAGGCGAGTATACTGTTTTGAAAATCACCAACTTGGATTTTTTGCTTATTTATTTCTTTCCTATTATTGCCCTGCTGATTTTCTAGAAGACACTATTTGTTTTTTTGACTCTAGTGGAAACTTCCAAATCTACATGAGTCCTTGCTTAGAAGAGTACTCAGATATTGGTAGGAAACAACACACTCCATTACTATTACATTGCAAGTCATATGTAATGGAGAGGCATTTCTCGCCACTTGCATTACTTGACTTTTTGAAGCATTTGTCTCCAATCCCTTTCGGATTAGTTCCTCTCTCTCTCTTTACTATACTCAACTATTATCCTTGGTTTTCTCCTCTTGCAGATTTTCATAATTTCTTTCATGAATATTATGACTCTAGTGGAGGACTTATGCTGTATCCTTGTTTGACTACCATTAATCCTCAGGAAAATGGTCCGGACTCCCTCTATAGCCTCTATCAGATTTAGAGAGACCTTCTTTACACGCTGTGTAATCTCTTCTCTCGGGACAGAATCAAAGGCCACCTTTGTCTTAAGTTAGCATTAACCTCAAAATTGTTTTCACTCTGCTATAATTTCCCCTTTGACAGCCATTGTGGAATTTTTCTCTAGTAATGTTGTTTTTTTAACATTCCAATGATTTTAAGTTGTAATTAAAGTTATTATGATAAATCTTATACGGTATTATTTTGTATAGTCTGCAACATGTGTGAAGTTGCCTGTTTTTTATATTGATATTGTTAATCTTTTTTTCTCCTTTATTAGGCTCTAAGTATATTCTATGAGGAGGGTTTAGGAAGAAGTCTAAACAGTCTTATAGAAGAATTAGCTGTGCCTGAAGATTTTAACAAAGATGGTATCAACTTTTTATAATAGTCTTTATTCTTAAATTTTATTCACACTTATAAATATAAATATATATATATTTTTTTTTAGGCTCTTGGGAATCATTTTGTAGTTATAGTGGTGTTGGTGCTGTAACATCTGCATTTCGAGATTACGTTTCTGTGAGGTTTGTCACTTGTAATATATTGGTTTTATGTTAATAAGTCATACTCATATATGGTCACCTGCCACAAAATGCCACCTTCTACTCAATGGATGACTACACTCACTTTCTCCAAAAATCGCTATCTGTTTGCAAACAAATGTAAATGCTACTGCAATGTTCGATTTTAGTCATTGCCTCATGGGACTCATGATATAATATGATGATATACAATATGTAATCATGATCATGCTCAATTAGTTAATCGAAAGTGTAAAAAGATAGGGACCAGGCCTGTGATAAAATTACTATAAATTTATTTAAGTTCAGTGACTTGTGATATTATTATATTAGGCCAGCGCCCAGGTACTTGAAGGTTGCAATAAATTAAAGAGAGCTGAATTTTTGATATGTTGTAAGGGCACGTCTGATTAGTGGAAATTCAATCCAAGTTTGCTACCGAAAAAAACGGATGGGAAAACTTTTGGTGGCCGAAAAACCTCGAAATTTTCGGAGTTATTTCAGTTTTTGATAAAAAAATATTGGTAACCATTTATAAATTAGATTAACTTTGCTATAATTTGAGCCCAACCACAGCTTTGTAGCTCTAATAGATTTTGAGTTACGTCCTTTTGAAAATTGTCATTTTTTCAGAAAATCTAAATTTAAGTTTTGGCCAACTTTCGTAAGGAACACCAGCCAAAGGAGTGATGAAAGTCATGGGAAATGAAGCTGTAGTAAATTTAATTAGCTTTAATTTGAGCAGATACCGAGGCCTGTTTGTTTAATAGATTCTGAGGTACAACCCTTGGTTATTTTTAAATTGGCCAAATTTCACTTTTGGCCAACATTCGTGAGGAACACTGGCCGAAGGAGTGCTTCTACAATTAAAGTCAAGGTAGTGAATATAATTGGCTTTAATTTAATCTCAGACTAAGGCCTGTAGGTGTAACAGATCCTGAGTTACTCCTCTTTGAAAATTGGTCATTTTTTCACACCCACTTTCCCTGATTTTCCTTATTTTTAATTAATAAGAGAAGTATAACAACTACAGGCCTCGCTATGTGTTTAAATTAAACCCAATTAAATTTACTACAACTCAATTTCACTTGACTTTCATCATAGAATCACTCCTTCGGCCGTTGTTTCTCAAAAAAGTCGGCTAAAACTTAAAATCTGGACTTTTTGGAAAAAAGACCAATTTTCAAAGGGGTGTAACTCAGAATCTATTAGACCTACAGAACTGAGGTTGGATTAAAATTGTAGCAAATTTAATCTACTTTAAAATGGTTACCCATGGGTTTAATTTAAAAAAATTAAATTTACTACAGCCTCATTTCCCATGACTTTCACCATAGGATCATTCCTTTCTCAAGAAAGTCGGCGAAAACTTAAATTTGGATTTTTTGGAAAAAATTACCAACTTTAAAAAGGACTTAACTCAAAATCTATTAGAGCTACAGAGCTGCGGTTGGGCTCAAATTATAGCAAAGTTAATCTAATTTAAAAATGGTTACAAATGTTTTTTTATCAAAAACGTATTGATTAGGAGATATAGACCAAAAACTGAAATAATTCCAAAAATTTCGAGGTTTTTCGGCTACCAAAAGTTTTCCCATCCGTTTTTTTCGGTAGCAAAGTTGAATTTCCACTAGTCAGACATGCCCTTACATCATATCAAAAATTTAACTCTCATCAATTTATGCAAACTAAGGCCCTTTTTTGGTTCCTGGCCGCTATATTATATGTTGAGCAACATAAAGGTATAACTTTCAAATTTGTCTGTACTTCTAAAGATTTGATCCGTTCCATGTGGTACTCAGTTCAGAAATGGTTTGGACAGTTTTGTCTATTTTTAGGAGACTTATTTATATTGCTTACGTGCAGTACCATAGTACAGTGAAACCCCTCTATAACGGACACTCGCGGTACGAATGAAAATGTCCACTATAGAGGGGTGTCTGTTATAGAGGGAGTTCTCTGGGAAAAAAGCAGAATATGGGTAAAAATCAATGCCAAGACAATTTTTCTGCATAAATTATGCATTAATTTATTTGGCACACAACAGAAAACAGTGTGTACAAATCTGAAAATATATAAAATGTAATAACCTACTTGTTCGTTACACAAATGTTAACGTTTCTGTTTTGAAAAAGTTGGTAATTAGAGTTTGCTTTTTGTAAATAGCCCTAGTCATTTGATGTTCTTGGTGAATAATCAGATCATTCAATGCTGTAAAGCCATTTTCATCATTTTTTCCTTGTAATATTCTTGAACCCTTGACAGCTGTTCCAAAACTTCTATTTCCAATTTAATTTTGTCATATCTTGCAATAAAAAAAAAAACAGCATAATTATTCAACGACACACATACCTGGCTGTAGGTAAACAAAATGTAAAAGTCATATTTCTTTCCTTAAAGTTATCATCCTCATCATCGGCTTCTTCGTCCAATTTCAAAGAAGAACAATGGAATGGATTTTTCAATGGAGAACATAAGTTCTGCACTGGTACGTTTTTCTCTGAATTAGCTATCAGGTGAAGTAATGCTCGCTGACGATACTCTACTTTAAAATTTTGGATAACTCCTTGATCCATGGATTACATATTGAAGTAACATTTGGAGTAAAAAAATACAAGTTTTATGTTTTTTTAAATTAAGGTAGACGTGGGACGTTGCATTATCCAGAAACAAAACAATTTTTCTGTCCAACATTTTCATTTTTCGGTCTAATTGTTCTAACCATTCAGTCATTATTTGACCTGTCATCCATGCCTTTTTGTTTGCTTTCCATTCAACACCTATCAGGTCCAAGTGTACACCTTTTAAAGATCTAGGATGTTGAGCTTTCCGTATCACCTATGGTTTTAATTTCACGCCTTCCTGACTAGAACATAAAAGGACCGTTAGCCGTTCCTTTGCTATTTTGCCACCCGTACAGTTCTCACCCTTGTAGCATAACATTTTTCCAGTAGAGCGCGATAAAATAAACCTGTTTTGTCTGCATTAAATATGTCCTTTGCATCATACCCTTCAATAAGACTTGTGATTTTATTTTTCCATGCTATCACTGCCTCCGTGTCTACAGCGGCAGCCTCCCCACAAATAGCCTTATACGGGATGTTATATATACAGTAAAACCTCGAATTAACGGACAGCCCTGGTGCAAATATTTTTGTCCGTTATTTAAAGGTGTCCTTTAAAGGGAGGTTTTATTTTTTTTATAAATATGTATTTGTACAAATTCTCTCTTATTCAATTTCCCATGTGTTTAAAAGGTAAGTAGAATAAAAAAAAAAAAAAAACACCGCACGGTTTTTGAGTGTTCCCGAAACTTGTGCCCTACCGCTAGCGCATGTACACTTAACTTTTCACGGTCATAAACGTCGATTACATTTATTTTTTGTTCTAAAGTGTGTCTCTTACGTTATCAGCCGCCTGCCACGAGGGTTAGAACAGAACTAAATTTTAATAAAGCAAGTTCGAGAATAAAAAAAAAAGTATTTATGTGGAAAACCTTTACTCAAAAGTAAACACAGCTGTCCCTGTTTTCTTAGACCAGAAACAACTAATTGTTTCCGAGAAACGGGAAAGGGATAAAGTCATACTGTCCATCTTTTAGAGGTTTTTTAAATCGATTTATAACCAACACAGCCTGTCCGTGACCGTTAATGAGAGGTTTCATTAAATAGAGGTTCAAATGCCTTAAACATTGTATTAAAATGTTGGTGAAAAAATAATCGTCCGGTAATGGGGAGTAACCGCTATTTAGGGGTGTCCGTTAATAGAGGTTTTACTGTATCTCCTGATATCTCCTGAAGTGGTCAAGACGCACCATTGAATGCTTTGAAATTGTCCATTTTTAGCTCCATACCTATTTCTTGAGCTTTTTCCTGTATCATGGGTCCTGATGTAGGCACTTTTTGAGATCGAACATGATTACGGCAACATTGGAGCCCTGTTTCTATTGAGTCATTTCGTTCCTAATTTTATGTTTGTCCGTTGCGAGGGGTTAGAAATGCCGATGGGGGAACAAATACCGTGTCCGGTATAGAGGGGGTCCGTTATAGGGGAGTTAAAATAGCTTGATTTCGTTCTCGGGACTTTGAAAAATGTCCGTTATAGAGGGGTATCCGTAAATAGGGGTTTGACTGTAATACGTTCAGTACAAAAGTAACCCATCTTTTGTCTTAAGAATTTGGTATATACTCACACATATTATAAAGGTCGAGAAACAGGGGTTCATGTGTTTAGTCCCGTTGGCGGTACAGGTAGTGGTATGCAGGGTGGTCTTCAGTACTAGTTAGGGCCTACTGTGCAATATTCTGACCATGTTTTTACTGTTTGGCATGGAAAAACCATGACCTGTTCAGATTTGTTTCATCCTGTAGTCTGATGATTGAACCCACATTGCTTCTAAACCTGTCCTAACAGTCGGAAAGTACTTCCGCTGAACAGAGCCTTCAGTGGTTGCTACCTCTTTCTGATTCCTAGGGTCTTCATCAAGCCTTACCTCTTACCTAGAATTTGCACTTCAGGCATTTTGTATCTTCACTTCAGATTTCATATCATCCTCTAGCAGGAGGAGATCAATTGATAATCCTTTGGTTAAAACTTGCAATGCCTCATGAGATACATAATTATGCACTTTTGTAACTCAATTATAAGAATGATAATAAAATATGATGCATGATATACTTAAAAATGGTTCTAGAAAGCCGAAATATCCTACTGAGTTTATAACATAATAATACAAATTTTTAATCTAATGGAATGTTTTATTTTTACTATAAAGAATTCATTTATCTGTTGTTTTTTTTAAAATGAAACTATTGTGTTTCATCTTTGTGTATCATTGATTGAAAGTTTTTAAGCTAATTTCACCAAATCTTCTCCTAATAGGTTCTCTTTCCATAAATTTATTTCTTATTAGATTTTTTCCTGTGGCTTCGCTCGGGTGGAATTTGGTCTGCCACATAAAGTTCTGTGGAAAATCATTTTAAATAAATAATTTAATTATTTTTTAAAAATATAAGTTACTCGTACATCCAAAATTTCAGATGTCTACTGATGGATTCTATACAATCTTTGAACCCCTATTATATTAAAGGGGAAACCCTTGGGGTGGAATTATCCAAATTTCTATCTTAAACTATACAAAGAACGTATCTACAAATTTCAAGATACTAAGTTCCTGATTTGCCTTTAATTGTGTACTATAAAGGGGGAGGGCACATGCCCCCGTACCCCCACATAAATCTGCCCTTGCTGTAGCCTATTATGTATAACCTATTTTACTCAATAAGTTTCATCCAAATCCGTTCAGTAATTTTTGCATGAATGAGTAACAAACATAACTGCAAACATTCACATTTATAATATTAGTAGGATATCAAAACAATAGTTTTACTCATATTCTTTCTGTTATTTTAACAACTATTATCATGTGATTTGCCTTTAATTATGTACTATAATGGATTCTCCACAGTACCTAAAAAACTGTCAGGGGGGCACGTGCCCCCCCTAAATCTGTGCTTGCTATAGCTTATGTATTACTCTGATGTATAACCTACTAGCTTATGCCCGCGGCTTCGCACGCGTGGAATTTGGTCTGCCACGTGAAGTTTCGTGAAAGATCATTTTGAATAAATAATTTAATTATTTTTTTTAAATATAAGTTACTCAAACATCCGAAATTTCAGAAGTCTAACTTCAAAACTGACTGATTCTATACAACCTTTGAACCCCTATTATATTAAAGGGGAAACCCTTGGAGTGGAATTATCCGAATTTCTTTCTTAAACAATACACAGAACCTAACTACAAATTTCAAGATGCTAAGTTCCTGATTTACCTTTAATTATGTACTATAACGGGGGGGAGGGGGGGCTCATGCCCCCATGCCCCCATGCCCCCACACAGATCATCATGTGATTTGCCTTTATTTATGTACAATAATGAATTCTCCACAGTACCTAAAATACTGTCAGGGGGGCACGTGCCCCCTTGCACCCTCTCATAAATCCGCGCTTGCTATAGCCTATGTGTTATTCTGATGTATAAACTATATTAGTGTAAAGTTTCATCCAAATCCGTCCAGTAGTTTTTGCGTGAAAGAGAGACAAACATACAAACATTCACATTTATAATATTAGTAAGATTAGTAGGATATCAAAACAAATAGTTTCACTCATGTTCTTTCTGTTATTTTAACAACTATTATCATGGGATTTGCCTTTATTTATGTACAATAATGGATTCTCCACAGTACCTTAAAAACTGTCGGGGGAGAGGCACGTGCCCCCTTGCACCCTCCCATAAATCCGCGCCTGCTATAGCCCATGTGTTATTCTGATGTATAACCTATATTACTGTAAAGTTTCATCCAAATCCGTCCAGTAGTTTTTGCGTGAAAGAGAGACAAACATACAAACATTCACATTTATAATATTAGTAAGATATTACTGTTTCATCCAAATCCGTGAAGAGAGACAAACATAAAAAAATTCACATTTATAATATTAGTAAGATTAGGATTATTCATATCAATGTTATTCACTTGATAATCCATTACAAATATAGTTCAAACCTGGAATAATTTTACAGTATATTATACTAGTGTGTGTTCTCTAGGTGTACCAATTTTTTTTTTTATTGATCAGTTAGTAAAGAAATGCAGTATTTCATGCTGAAGATGCTTAATATTTTTTTTAGATTAAAGATTTGCGAAAAAATTTTATTGATTACTGAACTTGCCATGAGGGATGATGATGGTGCTGCAGAGAGGACTCAGTATAGGAGCTTGGCTGCTCTTTGTAAAGCCTATTATATCTTAAAATGGATCTGTACATCAAAATCCCCTGGGAATGCTCCTTTAATTCATGCATTTTCATTGATCAATCCAACATCAATTATGCAATCTTCTCTTGAACAGTGTGTACTTGGCCTCACTAATTGCTTGTATCCTTCAAAGTTAATTTTCATCTTTTATAATGTACAATTTTGTAGCTGTTTGAAATCACATCACCTTAGATCTGATCTATTAGATTATATTTATGTATTTAATTATAGGTAACTTAAGCACTGTGCATACTAAATTTAGTAAAACCATTAAAATGCTACAATCATTAGAAATATTTTTCTTCGTTAACAATTTTTCTTCGATAGATGATTTAAAATTACTTGAATAATTATTATAAACATAATTAGCTGTAATTAATGAATTGTATGCAATATAAAGTAATAATTTGCCAGAAGAAGAACGAGAAGCTTTTTGTATTAGACTTGTTCTATGAAATAGATTCAATCTCTAGCATTCTTTTTACTTCATTTTGTGGAGTAAAGGAAGTATTTTTATCCCATTATTTTCAGATTTCAATAGATATATCCACTTTAACTACTTTCAATGTGACAAGTGTTCATACATTAGTACCTCTCTTGTATATCTCAAAAATTGATAGCCTCAGAGAGTTAAAATTTTATATTTGGGATTGTAATTTCTAGTTTTGCTCCTCCCTTTTAAATTATTATCTGACTACCAAAAGAGGTACTTTACTTGAAGGCCTTAAAAATCTATACCAAGTTTTCTCTTCTCAAAAAATGAATAATTTTTTTTTTATTTATCTGTTTTATATTGACACAATAACATAATTAATTTTAAATATAGTTGATAAATTGGAAATGATATTTACTTGAAGTTCTAAACTACTTTTTACAGCCCACCGGATAGTTAGGCAAAAAAGAAAGTTTTATAATGAATATCCATTTTGATCTTTTTTTAATTATTTTTGTAATAAGTAATAAGCAATAATTTTTATACGCTTGATGATGTACCCACAGATTTTAATTTCTCGTTTAGAATTTTTTTTAAATTTTTTACTAGGTGTTTATTAGGAACTTATAATCTGCCCATGTCGAATATTTTAATATTTTATTTATTTTAGTAGAATTATGAATATTCAAAATTTAATTATTGAAAATGTATTGTTTGTTAGCCAAGTATTATATAGTGGAAGTAAAAAAAAAGTTTATATCATTATTTATTTTGGGTAAATATAACCATTGTGATTATTATGATATTTCACCTTGAGCAGTAAATCCACTATTAGGATTTTATTTTTATTTATTTTTGGGACTCAGATGTTTTCTTACAGGAATATTTTATATTTCTTGTTTAATTTAATTAGTTATCATGCATCATTTCTATTTTCCCCTTAATTTCATATAAAGATGGCCACTAGCAACAAATAGTAAACTTGCTCAACATTTACTGTCAACAAAACAATATTCTCTTCTACAAACGTTTGCAAGATTAGTTGGAATAAATAACTGTAAGTATTAATACTAAATTTTTTATTACTTAATTGTGTCATTTGTTGTTTGAATTTAATTGTTTATGGTTTGTGATAGTGACTGTAGTTTAATGAGTTATAATAACATTTAATTAAATTTATTATACCATCATATTTATACCACTCATGAAAAAATGATCAAGCATGCTTAGTTTTTTCAAATCAGCGTTAATAACAAATAAATTGTTCATGGTATCTATACATATTTTAAAACAAAGTCCTCGGCTGGGTTTGTTCGTGGTAAACTCAATAACTACTGCACAGATTTTCTTGCGATTTTCACCAATAGATAGAGTGATTCACCAGGAAGGCTTAGGTATATAATTTGTTAAGGTTTTGTGTAAATGGGTTGGAATATCGATGGGTTTCACTGAAGACGCTGCTGCCTGACATTATCTAGCATGCAAGATAATAAATTTGTATATAAAAAAATATTTGGTTTTGCTTTTATTTTTATAATTTCTATATAATAAAGTACATTAGCAGAGATGTGAAGAAAAAAAAATCAAGACTCCCAAAGAAGCCTAACCAATGATATTCACGTGTGTCGCTAGTAAAACACAAAAATAAAAATTGAAGAATTTGCAAGAAAGATTTTTTCATACAATGATTTCTAAAAAAAGAAAAAGAAAGATTTTTTGTTCAGATGCTGATCTAGATGGATATGGCAACTTGATTTAGCTAGTGACAGCTGAAATAAAAGTTACTCATAAAAAATAATATGGATGAATGGTATACTTTATGATATTAATAAATTAACTTGATTATCATAGGTTTTTTTTTATCTCACTCCTAATTATCAACTGGTTGATCGTTGTGCATTAATTAATTCACTATTATTTTTTAAATACTTTTTACAACTCAATAGAGCTCAAATAATTATTTTAAAATGTTTGTTCACATTTTTAGGGAGTTTACTATTAGCAGAATCATACATTCTGACAGGACAACCTGGAAAGGCCTTTGATGTTTGTTTGAAAAATGCTGGTTCAGATGTAGTACACTTCCTTAATGCTATTAGACTTTTTGAAAAACATTCAAGATCTGATTTAGTTATAGCAATGGCAACTAAAGCCTTAGAACTACTTATTGTTTCACACTCTGATAGGGTATGGTTTGTATTATTTTTGTAATTTAAAATTAACTATTGTATAACATACGTAATTTAAATTTTATTTGTAGGAAACACTTGAATCAGCACTGTTTGTTCATGAATTAGGAATGGAAAATTATGATGCTGCTTGGAGTTGGATTGAATCGTGTAGTTCTTGGTCTCGCAGATCTGACTTTTTGCAGCGCCTTGTTGCTAATATGATATCTGAAGGAAAACTGACTGATCTTATTTCTTTTTCTTACACTGGACTCCTAGATGAATTAGAAAAGCTTTTAGCTTCCCGTGCTAGATCTTTAACTTTTGGACTTGCCACTAACTATTATAATATATTGTACGCTTTTCATGTCAAACACGAAAACTTTAAAAAAGGTGTGTTAAATTTATTTTAAACTTATACTACACAGATATGCCTATCACTGATTTTTTACCATTGTTACTTTATTAGTATCACTTGATCTGAATAAAGTTGGATATCTGTGAGTAATATTTTATAACTTTCTTTTTTTTTTGCTATTACACTTTGTTTTTCTTATAATCTACTTTGTTACTTTCTATTATTTTACTATTGCTTCTTGCTGTTTTCTCATGACCTCTTTCTATGTATTGTGTTCAATGTGATAATTATAATTTTTTTTTATCTCCATCTGGTACAAAAACATGTGGTTTTGGCTCAATCAATTAGGACTAAAGTACGTCTTTTCTCCCTGTGCATTAGAAATTGAGTCATAAAGTTAACTTTATTCCCTAGGGAATAAAGTAAAAATATGACAACCTAATTTGTCTAAATAATGTAGGTTTTGTACTGAAAAAGTTCAGGGTTAGGTTGGTACACCTGTCACACCGGCCATTAAAATCAGTTGTTTCAAAACATTAAAATTTTAAAATTAAAATATTTAATTTATTAAAATTAAAATTTGTGAAATTTTGTAAAACATAACATAATATAAAATATTATATGTAAAGGAGATGGTTGGGGGGTGCAGTCAATAAGAACACCGAATAAGTGAAGTACTTATATTATGTGCCGACGTCGCAGTGCAAAAACCATTTTCATCTCATACATAAAATATTATAGCTTATAGTTTGCCTTTTTACATCCCATCTGGCGATAAAATCTTGTATGCCCCTCAGAACTAAAAAAATCAAAAACCTGTACCACTACAACCCATGAAGGGTCTGGGGTTCAGTACATGGACAACGGTTCTGCATGGATCTGACTTGTCCACTCTCAATCACCAGATTTTTCCCTCTTATTTTGGGTACCCTATTTTTATATTATTTTATAGAGAATGGATGGACCTCAGGAGGGTCATAAATCCCATATGATCCATCTTCCGCTGCAAACAGAGTAAATAAAAATCATAGCCTGCAGCAGAATTTGAACCAGGATTTCCGGCATGGCAACTCAGTGCTCTATCACTGAGCCACTCTGCTCCCCTTCTCAGGACTAAATTGATCATTATTCCCAGCAATGCTTTACTCTCTCGGCTTGGCCTCATGAGTAAAGATAATTATTACTAGCATTCGATCGGGAATAAACTCGATTGTTCGCGAGCGAATGCGAGGGATCTAGAATTGTACCCTCGCATTCTATTGGGTACAAACTTACAGCTGAGGGAATAATGATCTTCTTTAGTCCCTAGGTGCATAAATAACTATTTTAATAATTTATAGTTCTTGATCTTTCATTAAGTAAATATTAATATAAGTACAATTCTGCTGCCAGTTCAATTAAAAATAACATTTTTAATTTAAAAAAATTTCTTTGGTTGGGGTGATTGGTTGGTATATGGAAGTTTATAATGTCAATTGGTGGTATCGGCATCGAACCTTTAAGTTTGATTATTATTTGTATGCTTTAATTCTTCAAGAGAACAAAGGAATTTCAAAACTGAACATAGGTAAGGTTCCATGGTAATCTATGCAGATAGCTTGATCATTTTGGTATTCACCTTGCGGTATTATCAAGGCTGCAGAGCTTAGAATAATATTTCTAAATTAAAAAAAAAATTCAGTCAAAATCAATAAAACGTTTGTATTACCATTCCATAAATGAGATAAATAGGAAAATATGTGGTATTCATATATTAAATCAGTGTCTTGCTAGTGGTTATTATTGTATGTTTGGGTGTTTTCATCTTTTCTGGTTAATGTTACCAAGCTGCAATCAGCTTCATGGGAGACTAATCTTTATTCTTCTTAGCCATGTTTTGTCCACATAGATCTGAACTCTTGTAATTGTGATTGTGGAAGAATTTCACTTAGATTTTGATGTTCAGAACCTCTGTATAATATACAGGGTGACTTATAATTAGTGGCGGAGCCATTAAGGGGTGATAAGTATGGGGCAATTCCAATCGATATAACTATGAGACCTATTGTCCTAAAGTTAACCCTTTCTAAGATATTCCTACTTAAAGAATTTTACAAAAGAAATCCTGTTTAAAATCATAAAATAGTTATAAATTTTAAAAATTGGTCTTTCTGACCCATTATTTTTTTTTCAACAAAAATATTCTAAATAAGGAATGTTAATAGTCATATCTTCTTAATTGTCAGTAGCTTACGCAAAAATCGTTAAACAGAAATATTAAATGAAAAACAAAATAAGGTGCCTGCCTCTAAAACATCGATTTACTCAAAAATAGAATAGAATAGAATTATAAACGCAGCGCATAAAATGCAAAGAGAGCTCAGAGATTCGATGATTGTGAAAACTGGTGTGATAAGAAGGGCTTGAGCTTGCAAATCACACCAGTTTGCAGACATTTTGAAAATGAACTATAAAACTAGATATTTTTTTTTTCAATAACTTTATTTTTCAGCATTCTGTGATTTTAATTGCTTCTTGAACTTTTGAATTTTTAATTGAACCTCAGCAGCGTATTCTTCGATTCTAATGATAATCTTCTCTCTTTATCAGCCATTGTTTGTCAGATTAACCTGACAATCAGTCATACAGATGACAATCAGACACAAAAACAATTCAGCCAAATACATAAAATAGGACACAGTCCAGGGTCGTCGGAAAAGAATCAATCACAAAAGTCCAGGAAACAGCCAAGTCGTTAGAAAAATTCAATCTGAGAGCAAGTAAGCTAAGAGAGTACATCCAAGGACAGTAAACCTGTAAGAGTTGACTGAGGCAGGGAGGGACAAAGCAAGGCGCTCCTGCGTCAGAGCCCTTTGTTCTCGAGAGCCTTTCTTCTCTGGCTCCATTTTTCCATTGATCTTAACCGATTTTTGATTTTAATAACTCATTTGGAAGGTTATGAAACATAGATATTTTTTAATTATTATGTACATAATAATTTAGGGAGACTTTTTTGCGTAAATCAATGTTTTAGAGGCAGGCACCTTATTTTGTTTTTCATTTAATATTTTTGTTTAACGATTTTCCGACAAGTACAAAGATTTGACTATTAATATTTCTTATTTAGAATATCTTTGTTGCAAAACAAAAAAATAAATGGGCCAGAAAGACCAATTTTTAGGATTTATAGCTATTTTAAGATTTTGAATTGGGTTTTTTTTTTGTAAAATTCTTTAAGTAGTAATATCTTGGAAAGGGTTAACTGGTTAAGGGTTTTTGTAACTTTCAAAATTTTTTACTTTTTTACAAATCATTTTAACAAAAAGGTGAACCTTAAAAACCTTCAGCAACTCTGCTCGTTTTTATTAGTTCATTAATACATTAGTAATCAAATCAGCTGATATAATTTTTTCTGTCAACTATGTATTCAGGCATTCCAGATGTGTTAATTTTTCATAGAATTGTAAAATGCCTTTGGTCAGCATTTTAGTTATATTTTTAGGTTTGTATAGTAGGAATAGCAAGGGGGGCTCAGTGTGTAGAGTGCTGAGTTGCTGTGCTGAAGGCTCTGCATTCAAATCCAGCTGTGGCAGATAAATTGGTTAATCCATTAGCTGTCATGAATGCATCCTATATTATCCTAAGACCCTCCTGCGGCTCTATAAAGTGGGTACCCTCAATTGGGGGAAAACCTATTAGACTTTGCTTTACAAAGGAGTCCTTCATTCTCTTTTACACATTTCCTCTCTGAGTCATAGTGGCAATAGCCTCTACACAATATTCATGTAATTTGGGAAGATAACCACAGTTCTCTCTAATAGTGATAGGAGGATCCTTTCTTTACTTCTTCCAAAACTTTCAGTTTTGTTGGACCATCATTCAGCAATTTTTTTTTTTTTTTTTATACTTTTGGTTTATTCTTCCTGTTGCCTAACTTATTCAATCCAAAATAATCCTTATTTTTCTCTATTTAAGACAATGCCCTTGAAATTAGAAACTATTATTGATCTTACAACCAATCTTTTTTTAAAGAGGATCTTGAGCCATAGCACTCAGTAGGATACTGTAAGCGACTGGAATATATAACAGTGCATATATGTATTTAAAAAGGGCTTGTCTATCTTCTTTAATGAATGAAATATAGAATTTGCCATTTAATTTTTTCTAGCTGCAAGTATAATGTTAGAAAAAGCTCTTCGTGCAGAAACTGCTGAAATACAATGGAAATGTTACGGTGCCTGCCTCAGCTCTTTGATGTTGATAAATGATCCCCAGCAAGCTTGGCTAGTGCGTCCTAATCCATTCTCTCAGGAGGTAAAAATCATATTTAATTAGTTTATTGGTTGTTACTTATCAAAAATGTAGTATAATCTCAAATCTTCAAATAATCAATACATTTGTATATAAAATGTTAATTTTATTGTGCAATATAACAAATTAAGTTAAACAAATAAACATCAATAAAAATATGTAAGTACATACCAAGATTTAAAAAGATTGTCACACAAAGTTGTAATATTAGTACAATATTAAGTGACATCAAATTTTAGAGAGAATACTCTTCAAACTTATTTTTTAGGAATGGAAATGTTAATGTCTTCTTTTATTTTTTCTGTGAAGCCCTTTCATAGAATTAATTTTTTACTATATTTCAAATAAATCATTTAAAAGTACTTTAGAAAAAGCCTTCTTTTTTTTTTAATTTGGCATTTAAATCCCGTGTAGCTGTTTCAATGAGGATAAGTCGTGGCTGATTTTAAAAGCCATACTTTTCTAGATAGACATAGCTATTTTAACCAAAATAATTAAGGCCATTTTCAAGAAAAGAAAAAATGTATAAAAGAAACTATAATAAGCTTATCTAGTAAGTTTTTTCCCTCACAGCTTTTTCCCATAATTTGCTCAGTGATGAACAACATGTATAAAAAGTTAAAAGCCTTTAATTAAAATACTATAAGCAAGTTTCGTCAAAATTGTTTATCTAGAAGATAAACTGTAAGTATCTCATGTAGGTCAATGAAAGTAAAAAGTCTAAATGTGTAACTTTATAGCATTCTATAAAATTTTATTACCGTTTTGACCCTTCTCGAAATTTTTGCAACAATGGAACTGAACAGCATTTAATATTTTAATCTTTATGTAAGGACATGGGGTATACAATTCCCCAACAGAGTTCGAAATGTTTCTCAAAACCTGAATTTTTTTCTTGAAATTTTAATTTTTTTTTACTTTTCCTAAAATCAAAGAATGATTAAATTTATCAGATAATGAAATTTATTGAACAATTAAAACCATAAGAAAGTCGCTAGTTGGGGCACAGAGTACCCCACTTCCATACAAACGTAACTTTTCTCCCCTCCTGGTACCGGCGGGTAATGCATGATTTTTCGTGCATCTTAGCTTTTAATTTCAATAAGGAATTAGGGAACAGCCTTATCTCTCCTCATTTGAACAGAAGAATAGAAAATCCTAGGCTCCCTAAGGCGCTGATAGCTAGCATGCACCGAGTTATATTCAAAGGGAGGAGCCCACAAGTTCCAAGAAGTACAACCATTCCCCAAACATATATTGATCCCAATAGGCCTAGAAACCCCTATAGGTAAAGTGATAAAAAACACAGGTGTGCAACGCTTGTCTACAAACAACATGCAACGATTGTTCTCAAGTGCTATGCAAAAACTGTGCGAAGAAATAGGAAAACATATACTGTTGCAGTATTTTTTATTATTCATTTATTTACATTTTTAAAACATATTTGTATTACTTCTACATCCCTTTTTAAATTATTACCAGTTTTATAATTATTTTTTTCTATGAGTGTTTTTAAACTTTATAATGAATTGTAACCATTTAACCAAAGTTTTTATAAAAATACCTTCTTTTTTTCCCAAGATTAGTTGTTTAATGATCCAACTATCTACATATCTAAAAGAAGGTTTAAATAATTTGAATAAATTACTTGAATTTAATTAAAATAAAACATTGAGTATTTATGTTTAATTATAATGTTTGGGTTTCTCAGTACCCCACCTCCCAGAAGATGGAAGTTTTTTCACCTCCTAATGTAAAGGTTAACAAATAATAATTTTATCAGTTACTATTTATAAAATAATTTTGTATTTCCGAGCTCAATCCAAATTTCAAGGAGGTAAAACTGCAGGTTATAGCTATTTTTTAAATAAGCCTTCTATAATCTTTTTGGCCTTGTAACCTTGAGTTTTAAGGCTTCAGATAAGCAACATTGATCTGTTGCAGTACTGGGTTGGTTTCTATGTGGATGGGTTAAAATTTATTTCTTAGGAGATCCATGACATAAATCTTGACCACCCCAACTTTGTTAGAATTGGTTAGTAGCCTAAAGGATAACGGATTATGTTTCCTGGAGTTGGCAAAGATGCTAGAAAACTAACACAATAAAAAAGCTATCAAACCTCAGGCAAATATTATAACTACGTAAGAATGATTTACTATCTATATGATTTGTTTTATTTATATATTTGTTTGCATATGTTGTGTTTGTTTTGTTTATTAATTCATTTTTTCCCTAATTTAGGATGCTATAGAAATACTAGAAATAGAGGACATTCAAAGAGAGTTTGAATTGTCTGGAGCTCGCTATAATTTAGATGGATGTTCTCCTGGTAATAAATATTCATTTATTCTTCCTTCATTTTTAAGATGTTGCATATTTTTATCATATGATCCCTTCAATTTAAAAAAAAATGGAAATAATATGTTTAAAATTAATTAGTGATAGCCAGAGAGTCACTGATAATAAAAAATGCAGCATTTATAATGGGAGTACAAATTAATTCAGTCAGTTTTCAAAACATTACTCTGGCTGATATGAATGTTTCATAGTGACAGCTGCTTTCAGTGGTTTCAGATAGATTATGTGTGAATAACTACCATTTGATATTGCTTTGAGTTTTATACCTTAAATCACCTACATTTTATTATGTTAAAAATGTCAATATTTGTGGTTATGAAGTATGATTTGCAGATTTTACTTTTGTGTTTTAATTGTAAGAAAAATATAAATATAAATGTATTAAGCAGAAAAAATGCTTGTGGAAGTTTACAATAATCAATAAACAGATAAAATGTTCCAACTGATAAATTATATTGATTCAAGGATGATCAATTTTGTGTTGAAGACAAGCCTCGCCATGACCAACCAAAAAAATTTGAAAGCAAAGAATCAGAGACATTACTCGAAAAGAGATTCAAGTCAAAGGCAAGAAGACTTTTCAAAATCATTGAAGGTTACACAACAAGCCATTTCAGTTCTATTTAAATTATGAAGCAAGGTTATTGGGCACCTTATGAAGTGAAATAGACATTTTTTTCACTTATGAGTCCCTACTCGCAATGCAAAAAATGTATTTTTGCATCAGACCATGACTAGAATGTGAATGGGATATTCTATGGTAATCTCAAGAAAAACAAAATACCATACCAAGCCTGGGAAATCTTGACTATCAACCAGAACGATCTCAGCTATCAACATTGTCATCAAAGCTGAATATTCATAGTTTCAAAGGTATTGTTCTGTATCTGTTAGTACCAAAGATCCTTTCAAGGGCCATTATAGCTGATCAGTATCCAAGGCAATAAATAAATTTAAGAAAGGCAAAACACAATTATTCTTTTGATGATAACACTTGGCCACAAAAGTCTTGAAAAAATATTGAGAAATGCTCAAGGGGGATATCTTACCAAATCCAATATATACGCTGGACATCACTCCTTTTGATAATCAGTTAACAGATGTAGCATGATTTGGCAGGTCACTGGTTTACTTTTTTTGAAGAAATCAAAAACAGGCTCCAAACATGTATTATTTTTGAGACATTTTTTCGAGATAGAATTTGACAATCACCCGAGAGTAGAAATCTGTTTATTTAATTTGTTTTGAAATTAATGCTTTTCTTAAAAAAAAAAAAAAAAGGACCAAATTAATTTGTTCACTGCGTATAACAGTTATGAAGTTGAAATTAGATTTATTCATAAATATTTTTATTTTTTTATTTTCAAGAGAAAAGATTTGTCTAGGCCGGGATTCGAACCCGGGTCGCCCGCGTCTCTAGTGCGGTACTCTAACCAACTGAGCTAACCCGGCTCGTAACACGGTCAGACAAATCCATTCTCTTCACCAATCCTATATCCCCGTGTTCTCGCAATGTTTTCGATGGATACAAAGGAAGAATGTTTATTTAACATCACTTTATTAGGATCTCGTTGACTTAGTCAATTTTATATTATAATTTATTTTATATTTATTATTCTTATGATGGTGATCATTTTTAAATATTTTTATTTTGATGAGAAAAGAAAAAGAAAAAAATAAATATTTTTGTATTTATGTCGCAAAAATTGCGAGAACATGGGGATATAGGATTGGTGAAGAGAATGGATTTGTCTGGCCAGGTTAGCTCAGTTGGTTAGAGCACTTTGCTAGAGACAAGGACGACCCGGGTTCAAATCCCGGCCTGGAGAAATAATCTTTTCTCTTCAAAATAAAAATATTTAAAAATTATCACCATCATAAGAATAATAAATATAAAGTAGATTTATTCATATTTGTTTTTTCAGATGCTTCTCAGGAAGAAGTAATTGCATTATGCGTTACCCAAAAACAATACAAAACAGCACTTCGACTTGCTAATATGTGCAAACTTTCGTGTGCCCCTTGTATTCAAGCTTTCACAGCCAGTTGTGCTGCTCTCTCTGAACAATCAATATCCTGGCATTGGCTGAAAGCAAATGAAATTGATGGTATTTCTTATTTTTCCAATACACCTTTTTAATTTTTTAAATTTATTATTTATGTATTTTAACACCATTTATGTTATTATTATGTATGAATGGCTATCATTATTTTGTTGTAAATGTTTGTTTTAAGTACTCCCAATGAAATAATTTTTGTGAAATGAATATACTATAATTCCATTCTCTATTCTCTCCTCTTAAAATATGCTGAGGTCTTCCAAAAATCCGAATATTGCAAGAAGGCATTGACAGAATGAGCACATGGCCAGAAACAAATTCGGACTCATTGTTAAAAAGCCAAGTTCATCCGTTACTAATAGCCTACCGTTCCACTTCCATACCTCTGTTAGAAACCTAAAAATACTTTTGATCAGCACTTGGGTTTTTTCTACTTAAGAACTGCCGGTTACTAGACTTGTTTTTACTATGTTATTTTCAGTAAGTGAATAAATTACGTGAAAATAACATGAAATGTGTGAATAGGTTAGTTCTATTTTCTACATTGGTAGTTCACAATGTGAATTTAATAGAACTTTTTAACTAGTGTAAAGAAGAAAAAAGTGTCTCATTCCCAAGAAAAGATTATGAGAAGGACATATATTACTTGCCTGTGATTATTGTAAAGTAACCTATTAGCTACTAGGCATTACTAAAAAGTAACCGATTGGTAGTCCTAAAGTTGAAAAGACTGCACTTGTTCTGGAATAACTATATTCCACAAACCTCCAGAAAAACATATTAGTGCTTAATTTCCTCCTTTTTAATTATGGCTGCCTTGTACTGGTGGTTATATAGTGGACTGTAAAACATCCACACAAACTCAGTTTGTTTACCTCAGTCCACCTGGTACATACATAAATACCAGTTCCCAGAGATTTGAACTTTTATTTCCCTTTCACAAAACTGCTTGTTGAGGAGAGCGACACCATAAAGAAAAAAAATCTATCTGGCGTAAATCTCTTACCCCGGGTCAACTAATGCTGGTTAAATTTCGAGCTCATAATAAATGAAAAATAAATGTTAATAAAAAAAACAATAACAGATGTATGTTAAAATAAAATAAAACTATTATTAATTGGAAATACGGCAAAAGAAGAACAAAATAATAACTTGACAAATAAATTTAATGAAAAGAGAGATAACAACCATTTTGTTTTCCTGAAAAAAAGTAAACTTTGTCCCTATACATAAGTAAAGATATTATACATAGAATGGTTCATACATTTAACAAAATAAACTATGTATTAGTTTAAAAAATAAGATAGAAAAAAAACCTATAGATCATTTAACTGGTTATTTATTAATAAAATAAATTTACTGAATAAACAAAATGTCGTGCACTCATCAATTAATTGTCTTCTCCAAAAAAATGCATTTTTTTTTTTATATATTGTTGTGTGGTTATTGGGTACCCAAATACTGTTGACGGAGTCATTCACAAAAGGTGCAGCTGGCAGCTGGAACAATTCAGTCGGCGACTGTGAAGCAACAACAATGTGGCACCTGTAAGATGTCCACTTGCGGTCTCCTCTGCATCAAGAGACGAACTGGCTTACTGACGAGGTGGGGGTTCTGTGTTGTCCATTGATAATACGAAAATAGTAAACAATCGCGGAACTCGAACTGTTTTCTTTTAAAGGTTGAAATAATCAATACATATTTTGTACATTTAAATATCAGAAAACAATATTCTCTCATTTCATTAACAACAATAAAATGTTAACTAATAATTCAGCTAACGAAAACAGTACTTTGCTATCATTCAATAGCGAACATAAAAAAAAAAAAGAAACGAAGGAAATAAAAAACGGCTCAAACGCTGCTATTTTAAAAAAAAATGTTTTTTTTTTTGTGAAACTTGCTTTAAACCAACTATTTCTACATCTCCTTAATCATTAATAACAATCACTAATGGTATGTGTGCAAATTTTTAGTTGTATAAATATCTATAGTTCCAATATTTTCATTTAGTTAACATATTTTATTTTACAGTTCAGCTATTTAGAAATTTAAGAAGCAAGATAAATGTCACTATGATTGTAGATTTTAATCAGTAATTATGTCAGCAGGGTTACAACCATGAGAAGCGATATCAGCTGCGTTGTAATGGGAACGAATATGATGCCAAGATTCGAGTTTAGAAAGCTCCAGAATTTTTGCCACCCTATGAGCTACGAAGGTTTTCATTTGATCAAAAGGCAATTTTAGCCAGGCCAAAACTGTAGCTGAGTCGGATAGTAGATATATAGGTGCGTCCCACCATTGGGACAAGAATTCTTGAAGGGCCTTCAAGATATCTACCAATAACACTGCGGCACAGAGTTCTAGTCGAGGTATTGTGAGTAGTTTCAAGGGAGCCAAGCGGGTTTTGGCAAAAACAAGATTTGTTGAGATGTCACCACATTCAGTTTTGGTCCGGAGATATATTACAGGTGCATAACCCAATGAAGAAGCGTCCGCAAAACCAACTATGGTAGCTCGCACCAATCCGCTTGAACTAAGTCTTCGCGGAAGACTTACTTGTGATAGTCTATTTAAATCACCGAAAAACAATTCCCATTGAGTCTGAATGTATGATGGAACCTGATCATCCCATCCAAACTTAAGTTTCCACAGTTGTTGGAGAATGGTTTTTGCTCTGAAAATGACAGGTGATAAGTATCCCAAGGGATCGTACATACGAGCAACTGACGACATTATCCCTCTTTTGGTTAATACGATATCCTTCGGTGTAAATTGGTACGATAATCGATCTTTATTAGGTTCCCAGTGCATGCCTAGAATCTTAATAGTAGTGTCCTCCATATTACAAAGTGATACTGTGGATTCGATTTCCTCATGCGAAACTTTCTTGACAAGTAGCTGCTCATTACTACACCATTTCTTTAAGGTAAAACCACCTTTGGATAGCAAACCAATAAGTTCGTTTTGCAATTTTAAAGCTTCATCAAGTGTTTCTGTGCCAGTCTGAAGATCATCAATATACATGTTTTTCAACAAAGCACGTGAAGTGAGCGGATAGTTATGTCCTTCATCTGAGACAACTTGTTGGGTCACTCGTAAGGCCAAGAAAGGAGAACAAGATAACCCAAAGGGTAAGCGGTTAAATTCATACTCCTGGATTGCATCAGAAAGTTCAAATCGGAAAAACAAATGATTGTACAAACGATCTTCAGGATCTATCAAGATTTGAAGGAACATTTTACATATATCAGCAGAAACCACATACTTTGGTATACGAAATTTTAACAAGACATCCTTGATATCATGTTGAAGTTTTGGCCCAGTTAGAAGATGGTTGTTCAATGATCCACCATTAGTGGGTGCCGAGGCATAAAAAACAATGCGCAAATGAGTGGATGAACTATCCTTGCAAATTCTGTGATGCGGAAGAAAATATTTCCCTGGTCGATTTGTAAGTGAAAGATACTGCTTACTAAGGTAATCATGAAACACTATGTTGTATTCAAGCTTTAATGTTCTGGATTTAGACAACTTTTCCTCAAGCTCCCTGAAGCGTTGCATGGCCATAAGCTTGGACGATTGTAAGTTTAGTGGCGGTTCACCTTTAAATGGCAGACGAACGATATATCTTCCACTCTCGTCTCTTGTGTGAGTCGATTTAAAATGTTCCTCAGCTGTGACATCATCTGGGCTTAATTTTTTAATGGTTGCGACTTCTTCAATCACCCAGAACTTACTCATGATGGCGGGCAGCGTTTCATCTTCGAGCTGTGTCTCGGCTGCAGTAAGCATCGTTTTACAGTCCGAAATAGGTGATATGTTTGAAACCGGTCCAACTAATACCCAACCAAATATCGTTTGGTATGCATTTGGAAATCCCTTCTCAGTATTTATGGTTTTGCCGAGTAGCACGTCTCCAAATAAATCAGCACCTAACAAAAAATCAATTTGCCCTGGTTGATGAAATGTTGCATCTGCAAGTTTCAAATGTTTAAATCTGTCCACTACTTGATGAGGAATAGGAATAGAAGGCATATCAGCACTAATTTGGTCGATTACTATGGCCATGGTATGCAACTGCGGCAAATCCTCTGTTTGCGGCGCGATAGTACAAGCGACTTGATATTTTCCACCTGATATTGGATGGTTACTAAAACCTGCTAAACGCTGAGGGTTTCTAATCTTCGATAACCCTAATTGGTTGGCACATCTAGTGGTAATGAATGAACGCTGCGAACCACTATCGACCAGTATTCTCAACTGATGAAACTGTCTGAAATTATCATTAATTCTTGCTCGGGCTGTTCCAAGAAGAATGTTGAAATAACCTGTAGTAGAGGACGAAAGCATCGCCATGCTATTTGGTTGAATCGACTCACTACTGACATCAGAACTTGATCGGGGTTGACTAAATGTTTGATGATAACCTTCACCTTCCTTTGAAGGATTATTTGTGCCCGGGGTTGTTGACTGTGAACGGTTTGGTTTCTGACCACTGTGGGAAGTATTCTTATTTCTTGCATCGAACGAAAAATGAAGCATAGTATGATGTCGGAGACTACATCGCTTGCATGAGTGTTTGGAGGGACACTGCTACAGAATGATCCAAATCAAAGCAGTTAAAACATTGATTGAAATGTTTTATTTGCTGGTATCCTTGTTTTGGGCTCATTTTGAGAGAAGCCGGACAATCGTTAAGACGATGTGCGTTTTTACAAATAACACAAATAATGTTCCCCGCTTTTGCATTAGTCGCCAGGACTTGCCTTGCTCCTTTTCCAAGTGTATTTTTGGAGTAAGATGGGATCCATTTATTATTTGAAGTCAGATCAGCCGACTGCAACTCCACTATCTGCTGTGAAATGAATTCCGAAAAGTCTTGCCAAGTAGGCAACTCGGCCTTTGTGCTGAACGTCATCTCGAAACGTTCTCGAGTTTTACTGTCTAATAGTCGAAGAATGTACGTATAAAGTGTAAATCCAGCTGGATCGTCAAGTCGTAATTTAAAAAAAGCTGAGGCGCTCTCTAGGACTGAAGATGACAAATTTTCTAAACTGGATAGCGAGTGTTTTGTCAGCGCGTGAAAATTGAAAATGTTTACCAGATGATAAGTTGCTTGAATGCGGATACTGTCGAAACGTTTAGTAAGTGCATCCCAAGCAGTGGTATAACCCTCTTGGGATATTTGAATGGCCGCAATGACTTGTGAAGCAGATCCTCTCAAACTTGACTTTAGGTAATGGAACTTCTTTGCAGCGCTCAGTTCTTCATTATCATGTATAAGGGAGACAAAGGTATCCCTAAATGAAGGCCATTCTGCTATGTTTCCCGAAAACGATGGGATATTTATTACCAGAAGTCGCAAATGGAATCCCGTTTCTCGTGCAGACTTCTCTCTAAACGACATCTCATTAGTGTTGGATTCATTGCTTTTCTGGGATGGAATTTCAAACGATAAGGCCTCATAAAAATATTCACTAGTTTTATCCTTAAGCTCCTTGAATTCCGTAACATCCTTTCCGGCGGTTTTTAAAAATTTCCAAACTTCCCTGTATTTTGAAAGGAATTTATCGTGAGTAGAATCTAACCGAGAAAGCCTCGCCCGGAATAATCCCTTCTTGCTCGCATCGGTACTAGAAGCATGCGCAAGAGTGCAGGTTTGCTTTATATCTGCGGCGAGATCATTTAACTCGTCTATCATTTCTTCCAAACCGACATCCATTTCATTCGGTTTCTTTGGTGGCATTGTGAAACTGTACGGCCAATAAGAAAAATATTTTAACAATTATGATATCACAAAAAAAATATATATATATAAATATAAATACGTATTTCAAAATAATTATTACTCAAAATCCGGCCCGGAGGACCAAAATGTTGAGGAGAGCGACACCATAAAGAAAAAAAATCTATCTAGCGTAAATCTCTTACCCTGGGTCAACTAATGCTGGTTAAATTTCGAGCTCATAATAAATGAAAAATAAATGTTAATAAAAAAAACAACAACAGATGTATGTTAAAATAAAATAAAACTATTATTAATTGGAAATACGGCAAAAGAAGAACAAAATAATAACTTGACAAATAAATTTAATGAAAAGAGAGATAACAACCATTTTGTTTTCCTGAAAAAAAGTAAACTTTGTCCCTATACATAAGTAAAGATATTATATATGAGATGAAAATAGTTGACTGGATGATCTAATGTAAAGGAGATAGTTGGGGGGTGCAGTCAGAAAGAACACTGAATAAGTATTAAACTTATAATTATGTGCCGACGTTTCGACCTACAGTGTACGTCGGCACATAATTATAAGTTTAATACTTATTCAGTGTTCTTTCTGACTGCACCCCCCAACTATCTCCTTTACATAAAGATATTATACATAGAATGGTTCATACATTTAACAAAATAAACTATGTATTAGTTTAAAAAATAAGATAGAAAAAAAACCTATAGATCATTTAACTGGTTATTTATTAATAAAATAAATTTACTTAATAAACAAAATGTCGTGCACTCATCAATGAATTGTCTTCTCCAAAAAAATGCATTTTTTTAAAAATATATTGTGTGGTTATTGGGTACCCAAATACCTGTTGACGGAGTCATTCACAAAAGGTGCAGCTGGCAACTGGAACAATTCAGTCGGCGACTGTGAAGCAACAACAATGTGGCACCTGTAAGATGTCCACTTGCGGTCTCCTCTGCATCAAGAGACGAACTGGCTTACTGACGAGGTGGGGGTTCCGTGTTGTCCATTGATAATACGAAAATAGTAAACAATCGCGGAACTCGAACTGTTTTCTTTTAAAGGTTGAAATTATCAATACATATTATGTACATTTAAATATCAGAAAACAATATTCTCTCATTTCATTAACAACAATAAAATTTTAACTAATAATTCAGCTAACAAAAACATTACTTTGCTATCATTCAATAGCGAACATAAAAAAAAAAAGAAACAAAGGAAATATAAAACGGCTCAAACACTGCTATTTTAAAAAAAAATGTTTTGTTTTGTTTTTTGAAACTTGCTTTAAACCAACTATTTCTACATCTCCTTAATCATTAATAACAATTACTAATGGTATGTGTGCAAATTTTTAGTTGTATAAATATCTACAGTTCCAATATTTTCATTTAGTTAACACATTTTATTTTACAGTTCAGCTGTTTAGAAATTTAAGAAGCAATATAAATGTCACTATGATTGTAGATTTTAATTATTCTTAGGAAACTAGTCTCAGAATAAAGTTTAATTTTCATTCAAACATTTCAGATATTATTATAACGGAATCTAATGCTACAGAAATGATGTGGAGGATTTTAGAAAGATGTATAATGAAGTATGAAAAAAAAAATGAAACGTTGCTTCATCGGGCTTGTGCTAATCAATTTTTAACTGTTGGTTTGTTTATTCCTACTTGGCTTCTTCAATCTTATAAGGTAATGTTTACACTAAAGTAGCAAATAAAATGAATAATTGTTTTTGAATTAGAGGATATTAGGTTTAATAATTCCAGACAGGAATTTTTTCTGAGGAAGATCCATGACTATCAATGATATTTTTTAAACTAAGAAATAATGTGATTAGTGCATTCAACTATGCTATCAGTGCTACTTTTCATTGTTAGTCTAACTTAGCTGCAAGGAATTTTTCTTGACTACCCCCTCACTCATCTCCTGAACATTTAATTTTCACTTTTTTTTTTTTTTCTAAGAAAAGAAATAGCTCAGAATTACTTCGGCTGTATGTTCAACATGGATATCTTGAAGAAGCTGAAGAGTTAGCCTGTGAATACTTAAATGCAGCTCTTGGGGTTGGTAGGGAAAATTTTTCAATCGATTTTCCATTACATCTTTCTTCTCCTCCATTGTGTCTACCTCTACAAACCATTGATATTTTACTTCTAGAGCTAAAACATTATAACGTAAGTTTAATTTTTTAAGTTTTTCTAAAGATTTTGTTTTACTGATAATAGTAAATTGTTAGCTGATTTTTGTTTTAGATTGGAGAGCGGCTACAAAAAAAATTGAATATGTACATCAGTACGATTTCAAGGATAACTTTAGAAAGACCAATGATTTTGTCCAATAAAAATAACTAACCTGTAAAGATTATTTTTTTAATTGTTTTATATTTAATAAATATGTTTTTAATAGTGTTCTGTTTATGAATTATTCTTTCCTAATAAGTCAGCTGTGTAATGATTTATTTTTCAATTTTATTCCTGACCTGCATCAACTAAAAGAAACAGCAAGTATTTTTTTCTGTAAGTTTATCAAGGTAATCACTGATGCATCTTGTAGGATTTAACCTAAACAAAATCTGAGTAAGTTAATATTTCCTATAAATCAGATTTAAAATCATCAAAGATCAGTCTTAAATTTCTTCTGGATTTTGAAATAATTAGAAGCCTTGTATAGCAGCCTCCCCCAAATTAATGACATCTTGTACCATCACTTTCAAAAAAGTATCATTTGTTTAATTTGGAAGATAAGTTGGTCGTGTTCAGTACTTATGTTTTTAAAAACTTATTGCAAACTGAGTTGGTACTTAGCAATGGTTTGCAATTCGAATTAGAAGATGAAGCAGCACTTTTCAGGACTTCATTTATTCACTACACCTCTGACACCTTAAATTTAACTAAACCCTGCTTAATTGTCAAACTTTTTTTTTGTGGATAATAATGTTTGATGTTTAGCCCTTCTAAGGGGTGTTTCTTTTAACAGCCCGGAATAATAAAGAAAAGAGTTTCCATCTGGCTCATGAAAGGAACGGACTTACAAAAAACCGTCTTCCTTACTGATGGACGGGTGCTTAATACTTGCTCTCATTTCACCCTACATATATGTCGGATGAAAGTAATTAGTAGGAATACATCTTCTCAAAAAAATCTACATAAGTACTCTATGGTTTGTTTGGTGCCTACTAATTTTAAGTTAACTACATTAGAAGATAACAGTTTGAAACTCGTGGCTAATTGCTCTGTTGAAAGTCAAAATTTTAAAATTTGATTAATCAAAGTTAAAAATTATTCAGTTAGTTAGCTGTTCTAATTATTCTGATAGAACACCCTAGTACTAGAGTAAAATTGATGAAATAAAAATCCAGGGGAGCGATATATATTCAAGCCAAATCAAAGAGTTGATCACTGTAAGCTGAGGTTTCATCTCTTCTGTTTCTGAATCAGAAGAGATCGACATCCTGAAGGCAATAGTTAAGAATTGTAAATTGTCAGTACATTAACAACATTAAATAGAATATTCTTTATGTGTATTTTTTCCCCAAACATACTCACCAAATTCTTAAGTTTGCATTACATTGTACCTTTTCAAAGTGTAATTGTACTTATTTATAGGTATAAATGTATTAGAAACTTGTAAGATTTTATTTGACTATTGACTGGAATAAATATTTTTTTTAAAAGTTTTAAATAAATTTCTACATATACTATAAATAATAAATTGAAAACTTATCAATATGTATTTCCACATATCATTATTTTTAAAAATAAAAATATAATGGATAAATAGGTTTCCGTGTGTGTCCTGTAAAGATTGCGAAATTATGATTACAACTTTTTTCAAAATATAAAGTGACAGAAACCACTTATTAGGTAAAATAAAACAAAAAAAGTATAAATCATTATATACTTTAATTTTTAATAAGTAAAAACATACAAAAATTAGAGAAATTTATTTTCACTACATATTTATAAAAATACATCTATTAACAACACACATTTTATAAATATACATATCCTAAAAGTAATAATACATTATAATCTTTAAAAAACCTAATTATTAAAATCATTTTACTTTTTTATAAAAGGTTAAGAAAATGTATAAGCTCAAAAATATTGCTAACATTGAGATTACATTCTAAATGTCAAAGCACAGCCATCAGGACGGATCTCATAAACACTTGGATGGATCTAATAAAAGCTATATTGTTAATTAATTAAAATTTTAAATAAATATTTCTAATAACCCTTTTGTACTTGATTTGATTATATATATATATATATATATATATATTAATCTTCATGTTATTATGTATATAAACATACATACATAATAACTAGTAGATTTATGATAAAAGAATAAACTGATAATATACGACTGAAATATTTTAAAATTAAATTAAATAAACAACTAGATATTAATTAGGTTTCTGTAATACAGCAATAGTATTAATCCTTAAATAACAAAAGGTATAAAGTTCTAAAATATAATTATGAACTTCGACACAAAAAATTATGTTTTTCCATCAACAGATTCTATTTTTAACATTTACTCAAAATAACAATGTATAATGTACATTATAAAATTTATTTCATTGTTATTAACAACCATAGAAAACAATCATCAGTTTGCTGCTTAAAGCAGTATTAAAACCAGGAAAAAAACAGAATCTATTGATAATGGTGATTGTCGATAGATTTGTCCTAGTTTATTAATTTAATTAAATTAACCTAGAAATTAAGTTATGTTTGACAAAAGAAAAAAAAAAGAGAAATAATTTTCAGGTTTGCAATTTTTACTTGTCAAAAAATCATGTTTTTTTGCAATGTCATATTTTTGCGAATATATAATATAATATAATTGATAGAAAACTCCTCAAGATTTGTTAAAAAAACTAAAAAATTGGCAAAAATAAAGCAAGATAAAAATTAACAAGTTGGTACTTTGGTATACCATGATACCAAATATAAATTAACAAATACAAAAGAATTAAAAGTGATATCTTGTTTGAGAACAATTCTATCAACTTGTGCATTTATGTTAATTTATTCCTAGAGTAAAGAGTTGATAAGATTAGAATTTTTCAAACCATAACTTCCACTAAGATACAAGATACTAGTCAGGTAAAATAGTTATATTAAAACTATCATTACAAGAAAATAGTGTTACAAAAATTGGAGTTTAATATGTGTAAACAGTGAAAAATTGTCTTTTATAGAATAGGAACATGAACAATTTTTAAGAAATACTGTGATAATTATTTTTAAATATTCGTAGAAAATAATTCTACATGAAGAAGTATACTGCTGTAAAGAACAGGTAATGAAATCTTATATGATTTATGTATTTTAAATACAATTAACAAATGGAAGCGTTAGAAAAGAAATTATAGGAAACATGCTATTTTGCTATTTTTATTAAGTGATATTTGATATTACTGTAGTTACTGAAAAGTAACAGGTACATCTATCTATTCTATAAAAGGCCCTACTAATTTTGGTTATATTATTTATTAGTATTTCTGGAAGATTACAAATAAAACAATTTTATGTGTTTAATAAATCATTAAAAAAATTAAACCTTATAAACATGTTGTTTAATAAGGCAATAATTATATAACTAATTCCCTAGAATGCACATAAGTGGAATGTGGTAACAAGCTAAATGTTATGATGACAAATTGGAATGTCAAAATAACCATAGATTTATTACAAACGATAATGAGAAAATTATATTAAACCAATGAAGGAAAATTAAAAAGCAACGCAACACATTTCATTATAACTGATTTAATCGTAATATTAATTATTAGCAACTGATCAGAAATATCCTTTTAAATAATTAGAATATTGTAACTTAAACAAATAGTTTCAGTTACTAGTTAAATTATTGCTATCCTACATCAGCTTCGATTATTCAATAATGTGAAAAAAAATCATAAAAATTACAAGTGACACAGATGCTATAATTTGGCTTGAGCCTGCATAACAATCCACAAGCCTTTTTGCTCTCATAAAATCTTTTCCAAGGTAATCTGAATACCATCTCATTTCTTCAGGGATGACTTGAAGTTGAGTAGTTGCATCTTGAAATATGAGATCAGCATATGGAGGTGATGAAGAAAACATAGCAAAACTAGGAGAAAAAAATAAATAAAAGGTATTGATTGTATAACAAAATAAACAGAACCCTTTGTACCAATATAAATTAATCTAATTTAATTGCTTAAATCATGTAAAAGGGTTATTATTTTTTTAATGAAAATGCGCACATTTGCCAAAATATATACAATCAAAACCATATTAATAAAAAAAAAAAACAATGATTTAAATTATCTTTTTAACGACCTTAATTCAACTCAAGACTTCCATAAGATGTGAAGGGGATGGTTAGTACCCATCCAAGTGCTGACCAAGCTTAATGTTGCTGAACTTTGGTTACCTTCAAAATCGCCTTATTCTTGTCCACCTACCCCACTCCATATTTATATCAACAGTTAATTACCATTCAGTCTAAGGATCTCTTTGGTATTTTCTAGAGTGAATACAGCTTCATGTTTTGAAAAACACCAATGGGAAAAAATAATACTCTGGAGAGAGGTTCTAAAACTCGCTGCAGTTGATGTGGCTAGATGGGAAGGATATTAAACTCCAAAGATAAAATTTTAGTTATTGATTCAAAACCATTTTATTAGAACATAGGTGAATAATCATGGAATAAAAGATGGCATAGGTAGATTTTCAATTTCATCTGAGCTTGTATAAACTTTTTTGTTCTTACAATAATTTTTAACCAGAGAGATAATTTTGTCTAACTTATAGTATTTAAGAGAAAATATGTAATTGATACTTACTTAAAATCATCTTGATCTTTTCTTCCATAAAATTGTTGGGCATATACAAAAAGATTTATAAATGCATTTATTTCAGTTCTATTATACCCATATCCACCTCTTGCAACAATCGCATTTGCCTTCACTCGGCCTAAATTACACTGTTCATAATTATCCATTGTTGAGCGTGTTCCTGTGAAAATATTTATTAAATTAATACTCAAATTAATTACATATAAAATTAAACTGGAATCATTTAGATTGGCGGATATTAATATTTCCAGTCTTTGAAAATAGAACTTTTGGACCTCATATTCAAAATGTTTCAAATTACACACTTTTTGGCCTCAGCTTGAGGTCTAGATCAGACATATTACTTACTAAGTGTCGCTTATCCCTCATCCCTGTACAAAATGTCCTCATAAGTAGGAAACAAATGATAATCAGATAGTGTCAGATCAGGGCTTTATATTTGTCAAAACAGTGAAGAATACATCATGGCATAAGCACATGATATTGATTTGATTGCAAGAACAGATGTTATTACGAAGGAGGGATTTATGGCTCTTAAGATCCTTTCATCAGAAACATGTATCAATTAATTAACATCAACTATGGTTGAAATAAATAACCCAAAATAAAACAATGTTTTTAAACAGTTGATCTTTTTTTTATTATTTTGTTTCAAATTGTAAAAGTATGTAAATTTAGCTAGGCAGGGCATTGAAAAAGAATCAGACTGGGAAAACCAAAAGCCTGCTAAACGGATAAAACTGGGGGAAATTCACTACATCTCAGTGCATGAATGATAGACCATAATCATGACCAAGAGAAATATATAAGAAGTTTCTAAGGGAAGCTAAGTCTCACACACATTTATAGTGCCAAAAATATAGGCAAGTATTATTACCACAATTTACATACGTACCAACTTTGATCTTGCCAAGTTCCTGTGGCATTAGAAGCTCCTACACAACTTTAACTGTTACCTAATAACAGGCAGGACAGCAGCCTGTGAGTAATACTGAAGATACTTATCAATCTCAAATTTTAGTTCCTCCAGTTCCTGTTCCTCATCAGTATCCTTATATTTTCATCCCTTCATGTCAATGGAGAACATCCTGCTATGTGCAAGACTAAAGACTATGTTTAAGCCCAGCTACTCATTCATCAAATTTAAGTGTGGGAGAATGTTATCCTTAAATTGACATAATTTGATTCAACATCATAGATAATCTTACTTCTAGACTTTAACTCTTCAATTTTTTATATGTTCACAAGGGGTCAAGTGGGCCCAGTGGTAATTACAGTATACTAAATAATAATTGATTTTCTTTCCCCTTATCTTGACTAGATTATACTAACAAAATAAAATAAGGTAGTAAAAAGTTCTTGGTTATGCCGTCCTTCGGAAGGGACGTTAAAAGGGAGTCCTGAGACTATACAATATCAGATACTTGTTAAGAATCCTTATCCTAACTAAACCTGGATAGGCAAAATTTAAAGCTCCCACTGTAGCATCATCCAATTAGCCATAGCAGCAGAAAAGTTACATTGAATCAACGAACAAACAAAATAAAATAAATCAAGAAATAACTTGATATAAAATATGTTATTTATTGAAATTAGTATACTTGTTTAATATTATTGTTATGAAAAATTAAAACTAGTTAAATACCATCAGGACATAAAAGTTGGAAGTCCTCCTTGAGAGTATTCCTAGCCCACCATTCTTTTCTTTTACCATCCGTATTTTCTGATATAGTAGTATGTTTTACAAATGCAACATCTCCACCACCTTCAACTAGACATCTGAAAGCACCTAAAAAAAAAAAAAAAAAAAAAATTGGAAGTTTTTCAAGTTTTCTTTTTGAGTTGTGACAGCACACTCATTCTTGAACTATATATTTTTTAAAATGTTTTTTGACAGTTGTGCTAAACTAAATAAAAACCAAAATGAAATTCTAAATATCTTGCTTTTGTAACTGGAGTGCATCTTTATTAGTCAATCATTCAACATGAGTAAATTAAAAACCTTTTCCAGTCATTATTATTTTTCTTTATTCTAAAAAACGTTTCGACAAATCCTTTGTCATTTTCAATTTACATCATTTTTTTTTTTTTTAAATCCTTCAACACTATTTAATTTTAAAAATATTTTCTAAAAAATTTTTTGTACATTTTCAACCTAAAAATTAAAAATTTAAAAGACAATTCAAAATAAATACATTATTTTATATACAAAAAACATGTCCCAAAAATACTGAATAAGATATAGATACCTTTTTGGTTAATTGTCATATAATTTAAAAATAAAACTTAGAGTTATAATGTACTCCATGGTCAACTACTAGTTTTTGTAATTTGTACTTTGGACTGTTTTTTATTATTATTGTTATTAAAATAGTATTTTAATTTATTTAGTTCTTAAATATATAGTCATTATGAATGGTTAATTAATATAATTAGTAATTTTTTTATTTATATTGATCTATTTTATATCTTTTATTTATTTTAAAAAGTTAGTTATATGAATTAAGAATTGGAAAATGTAAAAAACAATGCTGAGGTTACTGAGAAGGTTATGTTATCTGTGTTATCTAATAAGTGTGGATTTCATATTTCTTTATTTAATTTTTTTAACTTTAAAATCACTGATGAGTATAGTTTGCTTATTTCATTAGATTCTTTCCTATCATTTACTACTTTATCTATTTTATCATTTATGTATAATGCTTCTAAAAATTTTCTTTTTATCTTATTTCCCTCTCTGTGCAAAATTCGTGGCTTTTCGAAATCAAATGTGTGGGATTCTTTTTTGCAATGGGCTGATAATGCAGTGCTTGTCTTTGAATTTGGTTTTAGATTATTTTTGTGATGATAGAATCTATTCTTTAGATGTGTACTGGTATGTCCTATATATTGTTTGTCACAATTTTTGCAATCAATGTTATATACCACATTTTTATTATCCAAGATTGGTATTTTATCTTTTTTGCTGTTTATTATGTTTTTTATAGGGTTTATGGTTTTATGTGCTAATTTTATATCTGGGATGTCATAATTTTTAAATGTTGGTTCAATTTTTTCTGACAAGTTTTTGATATAGGTTACACTTCTGTATTTTATTTCATTTTGTTTAAAATCTTTTTTTGGTGATTCATTAATTATCTGAGCTGTGTTATTTTTGGTTTGGGGGTCTTTTTCATTATTTTCTTCTGTCTGAAAAAAATTTGTAATCTTAGTTTGAGATGGCTTGATTTTTGATGTTTTGTCATTTATATGGTTAATTTTTTTACTATTATCAAATCTATTGATATTAGAGTCATTTTCTATATTTATTATGTTATTATCTATTTTATTCTTAATTAAATTATTTTGTTTGTGCCACATTTCTTTTATAAGTTTTATTGGGAAAGCATTACTAAGTAGAATTTTGAAAATTTTATTCTTTGTTTCATTTAAATATTCATTGTCTGTTACTGTAATTGATCTTTTTATTAGATTTTGAGCTGTATTTCTTATTTGTTGTTTTGGGTGGTTTGAGAAAAAATTGAGTAATCTATTTGAGGTTATATCTTTTTTATACCATTTTGTTCCAATTCTATTATTTTTAGGGTTTCTTATGATGGTTATGTCCAAAAAGTTTAGAGAATGATTATTTTCTATTTCTTTTGTGAACTTGATATTTTTATTTTGTTCATTTAATATTGAGTTAAATTTATTTAAATCATTTTCATTTGTAATAATTAATAAATCATCTATATATTTAGCAATGAATATAGATGAGCTGTTCAATTTTAGTAGGCTATTATTTATTATATGATTAAGGACTATTCCTGATAAGTTTACTGATAGTCTACCTCCCATAGGTAAACCTATCGTTTGCTTATAAAATTGACCCTGATAAATGAAGTATCCATTTTCCGTACACAATTTAATTCCTTCTAAAAAAATTGTTTTACTTTTTATATTCGTGTAGGGTTCAATTTTTTCCCAATTTTCATTTAAAAGTTTAAGTGCTAATTTAAGTGGGATGTTAGGGAACATTGATACCACATCTAAACTTGCAATAATTTGATCAGCTTTTATATTGATATTATTTAGTCTGTTTTTTAACTCTATTGCATTAATAACATCATAATCATTATTATTATTATAATTATTCAAAGATCTATTTAGGTATTTTGCCAGGTTGTCTGTTGGGTTATTGGTGCCATCTACTATTGGTCTCAACGGATAATTTTCTTTGTGCATTTTTATTAGGCCATGTATTCTAGGTATATTATAATAGTTGTTTGATAATTTATTTTTCATATTTTTTTCAATAAAATTATATTTGATTAGTTTATCCAGATATTTATTAACTTTATTATTGAGTTCTTTCATTGGGTCATTTCTTATGCTTTTATAAATTTCTTTATTATTTAATATATCTAACATCTTTTGTTGATAATCTATATCTGTTATTATTACCAATTGTTTTGTTTTATCTGATTTTATGATACATAAATCTTTATTTTTTTTAAAAAATAATTTTGTATATAAAATGTCATTATTAATTAAGTTATTAAATTGATTCATTGTATTATTTGGCTTATTTTTTTCTTTATTCAAATAATTTAGAATATTTTTACTAATTATGTTTCTTAACCCATTTTTATGTGTTTCTGGAGTGTCTAAATTTATAATTATTGCTTCCACTTCTGCTATCATTTGAAATATATTGATTTTTTTACTATTAGGGTTATAATTAAAATTATCTCCTAAACTTAAGAGATTTATGATATTATTTGGTACTTGTCTTGGTGTTAGGTTTACTACTCTATTATAAGTGTGTAGGTTATTGTAGTAATGAAATATATTGAATAATTTACCTGTACTATTATTATTATTATTTTTCATATTTTTAGAATAAATAGTGGTATTATATTTATCTGAGGTACTATTATCATTGTATGGGTTTATGAGGGGTGTCTTACTATATTTATTTGCCTTAAATTTTAAGTTTATTATTTTAATTTCTTTTATTATATTCTTCCATTTTTTATATGTGTCACAGATTAAAGTGTATAGATTTTTATCTTGATTTTTAATTTTTTCTAATTTTTCTTTTAATTTTTTCTTAATTGAATTAATCAACCAGAAGGCTTGTTTCTTATCCAAGTTTAAAATTTTTTGTCCTATATTATTAAAAAAATTATTATGTTTATTGTTATTTAAATAGTTTTTATTAAAACAATTTTCTAAATTAATGATATGAGTTAGAATATGATTCGGTATAATTTGGTTTTCTATACAATATTTAAGGTATATTAATTTGCACTCTGCATTAATAAGTTTTATACTATGGTTAAAAATTATATTAATTGTATCCATATCTAAAACAGCATTAAAAGGACTTACATTTTGTTGGTCAATGCAATTTAATAATTCTTTTCTATATTCTTTCACATGTTTTTCTACTTCTTTTTGTCTGCTTCTTGATATATTAGGCGCTAGGGTTTCACCTTGATTTTTTATTCTAAATATCTTGCTTTTGTAACTGGAGTGCATCTTTATTAGTCAATCATTCAACATGAGTAAATTAAAAACCTTTTCCAGTCATTATTATTTTTCTTTATTCTAAAAAACGTTTCGACAAATCCTTTGTCATTTTCAATTTACATCATTTTTTTTTTTTTTAAATCCTTCAACACTATTTAATTTTAAAAATATTTTCTAAAAAATTTTTTGTACATTTTCAACCTAAAAATTAAAAATTTAAAAGACAATTCAAAATAAATACATTATTTTATATACAAAAAACATGTCCCAAAAATACTGAATAAGATATAGATACCTTTTTGGTTAATTGTCATATAATTTAAAAATAAAACTTAGAGTTATAATGTACTCCATGGTCAACTACTAGTTTTTGTAATTTGTACTTTGGACTGTTTTTTATTATTATTGTTATTAAAATAGTATTTTAATTTATTTAGTTCTTAAATATATAGTCATTATGAATGGTTAATTAATATAATTAGTAATTTTTTTATTTATATTGATCTATTTTATATCTTTTATTTATTTTAAAAAGTTAGTTATATGAATTAAGAATTGGAAAATGTAAAAAACAATGCTGAGGTTACTGAGAAGGTTATGTTATCTGTGTTATCTAATAAGTGTGGATTTCATATTTCTTTATTTAATTTTTTTAACTTTAAAATCACTGATGAGTATAGTTTGCTTATTTCATTAGATTCTTTCCTATCATTTACTACTTTATCTATTTTATCATTTATGTATAATGCTTCTAAAAATTTTCTTTTTATCTTATTTCCCTCTCTGTGCAAAATTCGTGGCTTTTCGAAATCAAATGTGTGGGATTCTTTTTTGCAATGGGCTGATAATGCAGTGCTTGTCTTTGAATTTGGTTTTAGATTATTTTTGTGATGATAGAATCTATTCTTTAGATGTGTACTGGTATGTCCTATATATTGTTTGTCACAATTTTTGCAATCAATGTTATATACCACATTTTTATTATCCAAGATTGGTATTTTATCTTTTTTGCTGTTTATTATGTTTTTTATAGGGTTTATGGTTTTATGTGCTAATTTTATATCTGGGATGTCATAATTTTTAAATGTTGGTTCAATTTTTTCTGACAAGTTTTTGATATAGGTTACACTTCTGTATTTTATTTCATTTTGTTTAAAATCTTTTTTTGGTGATTCATTAATTATCTGAGCTGTGTTATTTTTGGTTTGGGGGTCTTTTTCATTATTTTCTTCTGTCTGAAAAAAATTTGTAATCTTAGTTTGAGATGGCTTGATTTTTGATGTTTTGTCATTTATATGGTTAATTTTTTTACTATTATCAAATCTATTGATATTAGAGTCATTTTCTATATTTATTATGTTATTATCTATTTTATTCTTAATTAAATTATTTTGTTTGTGCCACATTTCTTTTATAAGTTTTATTGGGAAAGCATTACTAAGTAGAATTTTGAAAATTTTATTCTTTGTTTCATTTAAATATTCATTGTCTGTTACTGTAATTGATCTTTTTATTAGATTTTGAGCTGTATTTCTTATTTGTTGTTTTGGGTGGTTTGAGAAAAAATTGAGTAATCTATTTGAGGTTATATCTTTTTTATACCATTTTGTTCCAATTCTATTATTTTTAGGGTTTCTTATGATGGTTATGTCCAAAAAGTTTAGAGAATGATTATTTTCTATTTCTTTTGTGAACTTGATATTTTTATTTTGTTCATTTAATATTGAGTTAAATTTATTTAAATCATTTTCATTTGTAATAATTAATAAATCATCTATATATTTAGCAATGAATATAGATGAGCTGTTCAATTTTAGTAGGCTATTATTTATTATATGATTAAGGACTATTCCTGATAAGTTTACTGATAGTCTACCTCCCATAGGTAAACCTATCGTTTGCTTATAAAATTGACCCTGATAAATGAAGTATCCATTTTCCGTACACAATTTAATTCCTTCTAAAAAAATTGTTTTACTTTTTATATTCGTGTAGGGTTCAATTTTTTCCCAATTTTCATTTAAAAGTTTAAGTGCTAATTTAAGTGGGATGTTAGGGAACATTGATACCACATCTAAACTTGCAATAATTTGATCAGCTTTTATATTGATATTATTTAGTCTGTTTTTTAACTCTATTGCATTAATAACATCATAATCATTATTATTATTATAATTATTCAAAGATCTATTTAGGTATTTTGCCAGGTTGTCTGTTGGGTTATTGGTGCCATCTACTATTGGTCTCAACGGATAATTTTCTTTGTGCATTTTTATTAGGCCATGTATTCTAGGTATATTATAATAGTTGTTTGATAATTTATTTTTCATATTTTTTTCAATAAAATTATATTTGATTAGTTTATCCAGATATTTATTAACTTTATTATTGAGTTCTTTCATTGGGTCATTTCTTATGCTTTTATAAATTTCTTTATTATTTAATATATCTAACATCTTTTGTTGATAATCTATATCTGTTATTATTACCAATTGTTTTGTTTTATCTGATTTTATGATACATAAATCTTTATTTTTTTTAAAAAATAATTTTGTATATAAAATGTCATTATTAATTAAGTTATTAAATTGATTCATTGTATTATTTGGCTTATTTTTTTCTTTATTCAAATAATTTAGAATATTTTTACTAATTATGTTTCTTAACCCATTTTTATGTGTTTCTGGAGTGTCTAAATTTATAATTATTGCTTCCACTTCTGCTATCATTTGAAATATATTGATTTTTTTACTATTAGGGTTATAATTAAAATTATCTCCTAAACTTAAGAGATTTATGATATTATTTGGTACTTGTCTTGGTGTTAGGTTTACTACTCTATTATAAGTGTGTAGGTTATTGTAGTAATGAAATATATTGAATAATTTACCTGTACTATTATTATTATTATTTTTCATATTTTTAGAATAAATAGTGGTATTATATTTATCTGAGGTACTATTATCATTGTATGGGTTTATGAGGGGTGTCTTACTATATTTATTTGCCTTAAATTTTAAGTTTATTATTTTAATTTCTTTTATTATATTCTTCCATTTTTTATATGTGTCACAGATTAAAGTGTATAGATTTTTATCTTGATTTTTAATTTTTTCTAATTTTTCTTTTAATTTTTTCTTAATTGAATTAATCAACCAGAAGGCTTGTTTCTTATCCAAGTTTAAAATTTTTTGTCCTATATTATTAAAAAAATTATTATGTTTATTGTTATTTAAATAGTTTTTATTAAAACAATTTTCTAAATTAATGATATGAGTTAGAATATGATTCGGTATAATTTGGTTTTCTATACAATATTTAAGGTATATTAATTTGCACTCTGCATTAATAAGTTTTATACTATGGTTAAAAATTATATTAATTGTATCCATATCTAAAACAGCATTAAAAGGACTTACATTTTGTTGGTCAATGCAATTTAATAATTCTTTTCTATATTCTTTCACATGTTTTTCTACTTCTTTTTGTCTGCTTCTTGATATATTAGGCGCTAGGGTTTCACCTTGATTTTTTATTCTAAATATCTTGCTTTTGTAACTGGAGTGCATCTTTATTAGTCAATCATTCAACATGAGTAAATTAAAAACCTTTTCCAGTCATTATTATTTTTCTTTATTCTAAAAAACGTTTCGACAAATCCTTTGTCATTTTCAATTTACATCATTTTTTTTTTTTTTTTAAATCCTTCAACACTATTTAATTTTAAAAATATTTTCTAAAAAATTTTTTGTACATTTTCAACCTAAAAATTAAAAATTTAAAAGACAATTCAAAATAAATACATTATTTTATATACAAAAAACATGTCCCAAAAATACTGAATAAGATATAGATACCTTTTTGGTTAATTGTCATATAATTTAAAAATAAAACTTAGAGTTATAATGTACTCCATGGTCAACTACTAGTTTTTGTAATTTGTACTTTGGACTGTTTTTTATTATTATTGTTATTAAAATAGTATTTTAATTTATTTAGTTCTTAAATATATAGTCATTATGAATGGTTAATTAATATAATTATTGCTATTAATAAAATTATTGCAAGTTTAGATGTGGTATCAATGTTCCCTAACATCCCACTTAAATTAGCACTTAAACTTTTAAATGAAAATTGGGAAAAAATTGAACCCTACACGAATATAAAAAGTAAAACAATTTTTTTAGAAGGAATTAAATTGTGTACGGAAAATGGATACTTCATTTATCAGGGTCAATTTTATAAGCAAACGATAGGTTTACCTATGGGAGGTAGACTATCAGTAAACTTATCAGGAATAGTCCTTAATCATATAATAAATAATAGCCTACTAAAATTGAACAGCTCATCTATATTCATTGCTAAATATATAGATGATTTATTAATTATTACAAATGAAAATGATTTAAATAAATTTAACTCAATATTAAATGAACAAAATAAAAATATCAAGTTCACAAAAGAAATAGAAAATAATCATTCTCTAAACTTTTTGGACATAACCATCATAAGAAACCCTAAAAATAATAGAATTGGAACAAAATGGTATAAAAAAGATATAACCTCAAATAGATTACTCAATTTTTTCTCAAACCACCCAAAACAACAAATAAGAAATACAGCTCAAAATCTAATAAAAAGATCAATTACAGTAACAGACAATGAATATTTAAATGAAACAAAGAATAAAATTTTCAAAATTCTACTTAGTAATGCTTTCCCAATAAAACTTATAAAAGAAATGTGGCACAAACAAAATAATTTAATTAAGAATAAAATAGATAATAACATAATAAATATAGAAAATGACTCTAATATCAATAGATTTGATAATAGTAAAAAAATTAACCATATAAATGACAAAACATCAAAAATCAAGCCATCTCAAACTAAGATTACAAATTTTTTTCAGACAGAAGAAAATAATGAAAAAGACCCCCAAACCAAAAATAACACAGCTCAGATAATTAATGAATCACCAAAAAAAGATTTTAAACAAAATGAAATAAAATACAGAAGTGTAACCTATATCAAAAACTTGTCAGAAAAAATTGAACCAACATTTAAAAATTATGACATCCCAGATATAAAATTAGCACATAAAACCATAAACCCTATAAAAAACATAATAAACAGCAAAAAAGATAAAATACCAATCTTGGATAATAAAAATGTGGTATATAACATTGATTGCAAAAATTGTGACAAACAATATATAGGACATACCAGTACACATCTAAAGAATAGATTCTATCATCACAAAAATAATCTAAAACCAAATTCAAAGACAAGCACTGCATTATCAGCCCATTGCAAAAAAGAATCCCACACATTTGATTTCGAAAAGCCACGAATTTTGCACAGAGAGGGAAATAAGATAAAAAGAAAATTTTTAGAAGCATTATACATAAATGATAAAATAGATAAAGTAGTAAATGATAGGAAAGAATCTAATGAAATAAGCAAACTATACTCATCAGTGATTTTAAAGTTAAAAAAATTAAATAAAGAAATATGAAATCCACACTTATTAGATAACACAGATAACATAACCTTCTCAGTAACCTCAGCATTGTTTTTTACATTTTCCAATTCTTAATTCATATAACTAACTTTTTAAAATAAATAAAAGATATAAAATAGATCAATATAAATAAAAAAATTACTAATTATATTAATTAACCATTCATAATGACTATATATTTAAGAACTAAATAAATTAAAATACTATTTTAATAACAATAATAATAAAAAACAGTCCAAAGTACAAATTACAAAAACTAGTAGTTGACCATGGAGTACATTATAACTCTAAGTTTTATTTTTAAATTATATGACAATTAACCAAAAAGGTATCTATATCTTATTAAGTATTTTTGGGACATGTTTTTTGTATATAAAATAATGTATTTATTTTGAATTGTCTTTTAAATTTTTAATTTTTAGGTTGAAAATGTACAAAAAATTTTTTAGAAAATATTTTTAAAATTAAATAGTGTTGAAGGATTTAAAAAAAAAAAAAAAAAATGATGTAAATTGAAAATGACAAAGGATTTGTCGAAACGTTTTTTAGAATAAAGAAAAATAATAATGACTGGAAAAGGTTTTTAATTTACTCATGGCCAAAATGAAATTTAAAAGCTTATCCTTAGATAAGTCCCATCAGAGAAAAAAAAAATCAAGACATGAGATATATGCCTCTCTAGACAAGATCTTGAAACATCGAAACGTTGGATAAGAATGGGCTTGGGTGCATTTCCTAAGGTAAGGATAGGCTTTAAAATAAAGCTCAGCATATGCAGAGCATTGCTCAATGAGAACATCTATTCAAATAATTTGAGATGTTTCATCAAAAAACCACAATATTATTGATTAATTATCAAGAAGAGACCACAATAAAGTTTAAATTTCAGACAGGCTAGAAGAAAATCAGTGCTCCACTAATGATCTAGGGTTACTAAAATAGTAACCTAAGAATACTGACTATGTTATTTTGTAAGTGTTCATGAAGGGCAAGATTCAACTTTTAATTAAATTATATTTTTATGAATTTAAGACTATTTTGGTTTTAAATAAAGTTACTGATGCCACTGATACATCCAAAATATGCAGCAGATATAGGGATGTGATAGAGATTTTGAGGCACTTGTCAAGCATTAGTAAAGGTACTAAAATGTTTAACTACAATTGTATAGTTGTTCAAATACTTCCAATTGTTATATTGTATATTTTTCTTTCTTTCTCAAAATGCATTGTAACCATTCTCCTTCAGTCAAATTCAATTTTAATGTATTTACTGCACAATTTTATACACAGTTATAAGGTTTCACTGCACTGCCTTTGTAACCTTACTTTCTGGACACCCCTTGTACAAAGGCTGGGTTGTTTAATGATAACAGGTGCCATGAAAACAACTTCAACTGTGGCGAAGGAGGTAATCCTTCGGACTAGGCTTCTACATTCGAAGCTAGAGTCCCATGCTATGAACTTATATTCTTGCAATGCAACTTTCAAATCCATAAATTTTCAACAATTAAATATATCATATATATATATCAAATCAACATATACCCTATAATGACATCAACTTTTATAGATGACTCCCTTACAGCCAATGAGGCTGGTGCAGGGTTATGGAGAAGAGACAAACTAGGGATGGTAAATAAATCTCCTTATTTAGGCAAGCACACTTCAGTATTTCAACCCTAGGTACTTGTAATAAATCACTGCGCCTGGATGCTGTTAGCATTCTATTAACCCCAGAACCTGTTTGTACTATTGTTCTTAGCTATGCCAAGCCACCAGGGTTCTGAACTTTGGACAGGATTGAGTCACTGATCCTAGGCAGTGCGATTCAATTAACCCTACAAATATTTTCATTTCTGTAGATACAAATCTCTTTCAAGATTAGGCTGTAAACAACATTCTTGCATAAGGTCCACAATAGATAAACTGTGGTCTCAGGGCTTATCATGACTTGCTAAAAAATGTTTGCACTGGTTGAGAGGTGCATCTCTTACTTATATTAATACCTGGGACATGGCTAAAAAATTACTGAGCTGGAATCTAAAAATTTATAGTACTGACTAATTAACCTGATCATAACAATCTTTTAATATAGTACAACAAAGAATTCTGCCATGTTTACTGGCGAGTACTGGTCGAAGATTTCCAATACTATCCAGTATTATAATATCCAATACAATAAAGAAATAAGATTTTTATTTGTGTTTACTTATTAACAATAGGACAGACATATTAACTTAGAATTACCTGTGTGACCATAATAATCTTCAGATGCATCACGATGACAATACCTATATGAGGTTCCATGACACAGCTGACACATATTATCATAGGGTAACCCAGTGTTGTATTCTGGACTTTGTGAACCAGGGAGGCACATTTTTGAGAAATATTCAGAAGCTGCTTTCATAGAATCACAACCATAACTTCTTATCCAACCATTGGCTATCAAAAAAGCCATTGGTATAACCCAGCCAGCACCAGTATTAACACCTCCATGACAAGTATTTTTACCTGCAATTAATAAATTACCACATTTTTAAGAACAAAACTTCTTATAAGATGACTAAATTACTACATTTGTTAAAACAGTGATAATTAAAATTATGGGAAGGCTCTGACCAAGTGGAAGTAAACAGCAATAATAATGTTATAATTATATAATTATAATTTTATTTAATTAAAACAATATACAATTTTAAATTGTGTATTAAATGGAAAACTGACATAGAGATTGGTCATCTATGGATTAGTTTGGCCACCTTTGGGTAACTTCAAAAATAGGCCAAAACTGATTGTACAATGGCGGGTCAATAAGTTGGTGACTTTTTGAATGAAACACAGGTTTTTATATGAAAAGTTATTTTATTTTTCAACATAGTCTCCTATGAATTCTATACGCTTAGTCCAGCATTTCTCTAATTCTTTTTATCCCTTCCGAAAAATATGATTTGTCGAGGTCATCAGAATAAGCATTTGTTTGTGAGATGACTTTGTCGTTGGAGTCAAATCTCTTTCTGCCAAGCCATTTCTTCAAGTTTGAGAACAAGAAATAGTCAATCGGGGCTAAATCTGGAGAATAGCACGGATGAGGGAGCAATTCATAGTCCAATTCGTGGACTTTTGCCATGGAAACTGCACATGTGTGCATCCTTGCATTGTCCTGGTGGAAAAGAACTTTTTTCTTGGCCACATGAATGCGGTCTTTTTTTTTTCAATTACTCATTTAATCGACCCAAAAGTTGGTGTAATATTCACCATTGACTGTTTTCTCCTTTCAAAGGTAGTCAATGTGGATTATACCGCGTGCATCCCAAAAAACGATGAACATGACTTTATTGGCAGACAAAAAAACCCACCTTTGCCTTCTTTGGCACCGATTCACTTTGAGAAACTTAATGTTCTGACTGCTGTTTGGTCTCCGGTGTGTTGTGGTGGGTCCACGTTTCGTCCATGTACGAAACGGTGCAAAAACTCGTCCATATTGTGGCCAACATTCCTGCGAAATTGTCACACGGTTGCGTTTGTGGTCAATTGTGAGCAAATGCGGCACCCATCTTGTGGAAAGCTTTCTCATACCCAAATGATCATTTAAAATTGAAGCCACTGAGCCATGTGAGATGCCTATGGCTTCCACAATCTCTCTCACTTTCAATCTCCAATCGGCTAAAACTTTGAATTTTTTCAATAGTTTCGGGTGTAGAGACCTCAACTGGGTAACCAGAACATTCGGCATTTTCCATGCTTGTACAGCCACATCGAAATTCAGTAAACCACTTCTTTACAATGGAAATGGATGGTGCAGAGGCCCCATAATATTTATCAAGCTTAGCCTTGGTTTAAGTGATTTTTTTCCGCAAAAAATAATGTTTAATGAGCACACAAAATTCATTTTTTTCCATTTTCTTCTCATAACGCGCGGTAGTCTGCTATCAACGGCTGCCAAACACAAACTAAATGATGCAGCTTGCTCAAATTTAGACAGGAGTCAACTGATAGTTGCCTGTTGACAGGAGCAGTGTTGCCATTTCAATTAAGAGGCAGGAAATTCAAAAAGTCACGGACTTATTGACCCGCCCTCGTGCATAGCAATGTAAAGTGTAATATTAATAATATCTACTTAATATATTTACATCTTTATACGTCATTTAAATAAAGTCCTGAGATTTCATAATATCTTAATTTATGTTCCGTAAGATTTTTTATTTTATTTATTTATTTATTTATTTATTAATATTTACAACAGTATTACAACAATACAACAAGTAAATAGGCTAAGTGATACATAATGACATGAGATAATGAGTAGAGAAACTACCCTCTGGTAGTACTCAAATCACAAGTTTAACTAAGGTCACGTGGCAATCTTCTTTTCAGACGCCTCGGAGGATTATCGGAAATTGAAGAGGAAGCTAGGTTTGAAACTAGAGGGTTTGAGAGGTAATGAAGTTTGTTATGAAAGGATAGATACCGGGTTCGGGCCAAATCAGCAACAAATGGGACATTAAGGTCGTTATGAATGACTTTATTCTTAACAAAATAAGTAGCATTGGGGATTTTACAAAGGATTTTGGATAGGAAGGATTGGATACGAGAGTAATTCGATGGCTTAGTGAAGCTAAACCCAAAGCTCTACTACTTAAGTTCAAATAGGTCATATGATGGTCATGTAGATGAGTCTTTTGTAATTGAGGCATTGATATTGAAAAGGAGGTAAGTGCCAAAATTGCCAAACATTTTTTTTCACTGAAACAGAATTATCAGTCATTCTAATGCCACCAGCAGCATCTTGTGACATTGCTCACACCTAAACGAGAGCTGATAGGATCTTACCTCCTTTTCATCTTATTGGCCTTGGAACATAGAATCGTTTCAGTGAAAAAAAAAAAATGTTCGGCTATTTTGGCACTTACCTCCTTTTCAATGTCAACGTCTCAATTAATTGGGAGCTTAGAGAGTGTGTCTAGTAAGTGTTGAAGTAGCCTGAAACTTTTCAGTCTTGTATGAGGATTCCTGGTTAATTGTTTGTCGCGATGTAACCCTAAATATCGGATGTGTTCAACAGGTACCAGTTGGATATTGAAGGGCAGGAAGTCATTGGTTTACGAAATAAAGCAAAGGAAGTGATTTGATGCGATTTTTGAGAATTTATTTTAATTCTCCAGTTTTGACACAATTCTTCAAGATCAGTGATATGGGATTGGAGGCTTTGGGATGCAATAACTGGATTGATGTTGACTGATAATACACATGTATCATCAGCATATGTTGTAAGGATAGTATTAGGATGAGTTGGGATGTCAGCTGTATAAACTGTATAAAGGATTGGACCAAGGATACTACCTTGAGGAACACTTGAGGGATGAATAGACATTATTATGGTTTACTTGGAAAGATCTATTAGTGAGATAGGATTAAAGGATGAGAAAGTATATAGGGGGTAGGAATTTACGGAGTTTGTAGAGCAATCCCGGATGCCAGACTCGGTCAAAAGCATGTTCCACGTCAAGAAAGACGCCCGAACAATATGATCCAGGTTCGAATGCAGAGACTACATTCACCACACGATGACATTGCTGAATAGTGGAGTGGGATGCTCGGAATCCAAACTGGTGATTCAGTAAGATTTAAACTTTTAATACTAAAAGCTATAGAGCAAGTTTGAATTGAACTAGGAATAATATAACTGCTAATGATTGTTAAGACTATTACTTTTTATTTCTGCCACTGTAAACAGGAAGGAAGATATCAGCCTAAGTGCATGTTTTTACTATATATATATATATATATATATATATATATATATATATATATATATATATATATATATATATATATATCTAAATATTGAATGTGTTTTTATCAATCAGGAAAAATTAAAAAAAAAAAACTCTCTTTAAATGATGATTATAGACTACTGCCATGGGAAATGATATTTATATTACATCAGGAGGTTTTTGAAAATATTGAATAAAATGTATGCAATACAAATATCAAGAGAGAATTTAAGAGAAAAAAAATATTGATTGCCAAACCTTTCTGACTTAATTACAAATATTTAAACCTTGAATATTTACCTCTAAGATAAGTAATTTCTGTACTTGGATCCTCTTCTTTGGAAACAGCGACAGCATAATATTCAGGAACACCTAAATTATATACTTCAGCCATGATTGGCACAAGACTATAATGCAGTCCACTAGTATAGATATCTCCAGCATCAAAAACAGATATATCAGCATCACTGGAAAAAAAATAACATCAAATCAATAATCATAATTGTTTAAAATAATTATTAAAATAATAATTTAATTACTTTTTAAAAATAATTTTTCATTTTTTTTATAATGGAATTTGCTTTTCTTTGTTGTTATATGTTGTTTTCTTTAAAAATAGGTACAAGAGTTTAATTTCTACTCTACTTTATGAAATCTATAATGATTTTTTTTTAAATATTTTCCTTTCAGAATACTAATAGTATTTTTAAGTCACAATTTTGACCTATACTAGATTGAATCAACTTTTCACATAGTGATAACCAAACATTATTACTGTTTGAAGATCTGGAAATGCAATCCTGCTCCAGTAACAACTAATTTCATTATAATTTTTTCCCAAATCATTTATGTAGGAGCATGTAATTTGGTCAATTATTTATTTGCGATGGTTGTGTGTTTTATCTGTCTCACCAATGCTTTTTTCATTCTTTCTGATATTTGCTTCATTGCTTCAATAGTTTCATTATTTTATAAAAATGAAAGAACACAAATCAATAATTTACAAACTCTTAAAATCAATAAGGTTCTATTTGTTGAAAATATCATGTTAATATCAACATCAACAGACATAATCTTTACGACTAGTTTAATACCTAATAAATTTAATGATTTGAATTTACCCATTCCTAATGGCTTGCATACAGTGGATATGATTATGAGCTTTGTAGCACACTAGATCTGGCTGCAACAACTGAGCTTTTAAAGCTATCTGAAACAATATAATAAATCGGCTACAGTGATGTCCTTAATTTGTTGCACAATACTACTAGATCCTGCAAAGCAATTAGTGAGTAATAAATTAAAATGGATACTAAAATAATTTATAAGACCTGATTCTAATTTCTTAATAACTATTACTTCCTCCTAGCCAAAACAAATTTTTGGTCATTGCTCTGACTGTTCATGTACGTCATGATTACTTCTATTCAAGAAGGATCGATTTTGTAAATTTATATTTGTTTGGTATGGTTTTAACCTCTGATAACCATTCTCCATTAAAGCAAGGAGCAAAGTTCTGATGATGATAATCATGGGATTCAGAAAATATTCATAAACTATTGGATGAGCTAACAAAAATCAGCATCTATAAAAAATATATAAAATAAATGTTCCAAAAGTAGCAAGAGCAGTCATTTAAGTGGACACAATATTTGACTATTTTGGAGTAGTACTGATAACGAGGGATCCCACACCATTACTCTATTTTTTAAAGAGAATTCAAGCTAAGAATCCTGGAAAGATTTGGAAATGAAATAATAAATGCCTAAAGTAGAAATTGAGAGGATTCTATTCGTTTATCGCTCTATCTATGGACCACCTATGTGTGAATATGTGCGATGATAACCAGTACTGATAATATAAATATTACCAACTGCCTAAGTTCCACCAACACCATTTATGCTTTAGTTTTATTTTTCACTCTCTCAAAACAACTTAGGTTAGTCTGTCTCATATTTTAACTTTAATAAAATTTGTATTGCTCCTCATTATTATCTGTACTTTATTATTACTCAAATCAACACTAAATAATTTTCATTTCTTTTGTTGTTTAACTTTTACCCAAATTTCATATACCTTTGATTTAATTTCAGCACTGATAATGGCTCACAAGCTTGGGTTGAAATTTTATATGCTGTTTTATTTGTCACAATTAGTTTTTTAGACATTGGTAATGTTATAGTTCAATGAAATCATTAATGCTTTATATTTCTCACAGTTATCAACATAGTTTTGTTTCAACCCCTAAAAAAGTAAGTAATACTAAACAAAAGATAAAAAGGCTGTTAGTTGTTAGAATTTATTAGATACTAATAACTAATAAATCAAACTTAATAGCTAATTTTGAATTTTTTTAAAATATTATTAACATACTCGCATCTTGTGGCATTTTTCCATTTCTTGATCAGAAGTAACACATAAAGTAACAGCTTTGATAGGACACCTTCTTATTTCTAAAATGCTCTCTAGGCTTCTGCCAAGATATTCTTTAAAAGTTTGAACTCCTTCACCAATTGATGATAACCGTTCTGTGACATCCTAAAAATATGGTTTTACAATTATGAAAAGGAAAACAGTAAACTAAAAATATTACTTCTAGAAAATATATTCAGAGGAATCTCTTTCTACTTTCATAACTGTCACTGTTTGCCAACAATAACAGAAAAAAACTAGCAATTGAAAAAAAAAAGTGATTCATATATGAAGGAATCTTATACTCAACTATAGCAACTTATTTATATTTTTTTAATTTAGATTTTAAATATTTATTTATATTGACACCACTGTCAATATGTATTTCCCAATCCTATGAAAATATTAATTAATTAAAGGAATTACCATGGAATTTACTTTATTTTTTCAATGAAATTTGTTATTGTTGATGATAACTTAATATATATTAAAATTCTCTCCTTCATTAAAACTATATAATGTAAGACTTACTGAAAAAAGAAGATCGTGCTCGTTGCCATACTGAGGCACAGATTCAAATAAAAAGAAATGATTATTTTCAGTTTGATTATGTAAAGGAGATATAGTGCTGTAACCATCAAACTGGTTAAAGCCATTTCTATTTAAGTTTATTTCCCTTCCAAACTGATCTCTTTGATTCTCATTATCATAACGATTATACTGGTCTTGATCATGGAACTGTGTTGTTTGTGTGCTTTTGTTTGCAGAAAGCCCATACAACTCAAATGTTTTCTAAAAATATCAAAATTAGCCATTTAAGAAATACATTAGAATTTTCAAATAATAAAAAATATAATAATGATAATAATATAACCTCTAAAAATTTTTGATAGGTTCTTCTAGTTTTAATATTTTTAGCAGATGAAGTAACAACAGCATGAGAGGGAACTGAACCCCAATTACAATAGTGATATTCTTCAATAGGTTTCCTTGAGCCATCCAAACAAAGTAATTCAAAATCGTTTTTGTTAACAGTTGCTAAAATAACAAAGATAGGCAACATAACCAACATAAGGATACTATTAAAAGGAATACATATAAATACATAAACACAAATTTTAATGAAAAAAAAACTTACGGAAATTAATTGAGTCAGCAGTTAATTCTAAAACAGATGTATGTTTTAGAAATGCTATTTCTCCAGATTCTAAAAGACATCTGAAAGCACCAGTAAAGCCTGCATATGGATCAGCATTGGTACACTTTCCACCAGGTATTTTTCCAATGCACAATTTACATAATTTGTCCGAATTATCACCTAAAATTCAAAACTATTTTGGTGAAACCTCATATATATATATATATATATATATATATATATATATATATATATATATATATATATATATATATATATATATATATATATATATATATATATATGAGTATATATATATATATATATATATATATATATATATATATATATATATATATATATATATATATATATGTATACACACATATTTATGTCACTTTATTATCTATTAATTTTTATTACTTCATGTTATTCCCTGTTTCCTATTCGATACTTCTCTATAACTATTCCTTCTGTTTTCTGTTAGATCTACATAAAGGGTTTCCCATTTTTGGCTATATATTTTTTATCACTCATATCCCTAGATGACTGTATATTTTGTTATTCTTTACCATATATTATTTTAATTTATATGTGTCTTGTATATTTGGCCTAGAAGAGGAACTGCAATGTGGGTCAAAATATTGGCTTTAAAAATAAACAGTTTTTCTTACTAAGAGAATTTTCTGACCTACAAACCATTTTCTTCCTTATAAATATATTTCTTTCTTTGAAGATTGAAAAATAGAATCATAGAATAATTTTTTATCAGAATGTTAAGAATTTATGTTTGATTACAATTAAATATCTTTTGATAAGGTAAATTTTGATTATTTGTAATTATTTTAAACTTGAACCATTGTAATATTAATATTGATTATATTAATTATAGCGAGTTTTGAATAGGTGCAAGTTAAAGAATGTTGAAATCTGAACATGTTGAAAATCATTGATTTTCAGATTGAACATCTGAAAATGTTGAATCTGAACACGCTTTGACCCTTAATCACACATTTAACTTTGAACAACCCTCTGTTCTCGCCACTGTTCCCAATTACAACAAAAGACTCATTGCATAATCATTCTATATTAACCTCGAAAACAATCCATTAAACTTCAAAACTGACAACCTTTGTATAGTTTGCAGACACATAATAGACCTCATTAAAAAAAAAACTAACCACCCTCCTTCCTTGTGACAATATGTAAATTAAGCTTGTATAGGACCTATCAAGCCCCCAGTCCCCACAGGTAATTTATCTTTATTTACTCATCCTCCCTCCCTCCTTCCTCCATTATATTTTCATTCCCTCATAACCATAAACATTACAATACACATAATCCATTATTCTCACTACTTCCATGTTCACTTAAATTTATATATAAAATTTAAATTTAAAACCTGTAAGGCGTTTATTTAATTATTTCCCACCTTTAAGAATAATTTTACGACATTCATCCGGGTTCAACTGTACTTTACTCTACTTATATCTTTGCCTTTCTAGATTTATTTTAGTCCAATATAGCTCATCTATTGTAACTTACTTTGTACAACTTTTACATGTTTTTTTTTTTTCAATATCAACTATGTTCTCCTTCCTCACCATTTCTTACCACTTATTACACATTTTATAACATCAATCATTTATAAGTTTCATGAACATTTTGTATACATCTTCGTCCCCATTGGCAGTTAACAGTATCCCTCACTTCCATTACTGATCATCATTGTTTCTTATTTACATTTTCATTTTTATTACACTATGTCTATTTATTTTATTGCCTATGCCTGTGTATTTTTATTACTTTATTTTTTACTTACTTTATTTATTACATACTGTATTTTTTAACAATTTTTTCTGGAGTTTTTATAATTTTACAATTTTTTATTTCTTACTGTATTTCTTATCATTTTCTATTTTTGATTTTTATTTTACTACTGATACCTGATACCTAAGATACCTGATATACAGATATTTTAACTTGTACATTTACCCATTTTAATATTCAATTTTTATTTTTTATCTTTATTACCTTAGTTCGAGTTAGTAAGTGACACGGTGAAGATCGCCTCTGTGAATATCAAATTATTATATGTAGTTATCTGGACTTTCGAAGATTGAGTTTGTACAGGTTTATAGTTATAGCATTAAAAAAGACACTCACAAAGTTTCAACTGGATATTCCAGGAATTAAGCCTTTAATTAACCCCTTAACGCACAGTTTTTTTGAAAAAAACCGGCCAAAAAAAATCAATTTTTTTTAATGTAAAAAAACAAACTTTAGAACATTGTTTTGGCAAAAAAATAAAAAAAATTCAAAATTAATCAAAATTTTTATCACTTTCTTCTGAGCCGCTTTCCGACAAATTTGCGTATTCATATTCAGATTCTGAATCGCTCATTTTTCAATATATATTTTACTAAAATATAATATAAAATAAAATATAATAATAATAATAATAATAATAATAATTTGAAAATGAAAAAAACATACCAATTGTATAAATATCCAATATACCCAATTTTATTTTCTGTAATCACAAAATAACTGACTGTCTATAAAGATACACTTATCTTTGCAAGTTTACAACACTTAGGTAACTATTGAACTAAACTATAAAACAACAGAAACAAGTGTTTGATATTTCACGTCTAAATAGTAAAATAAAAGATACAATGGCCTTTATATAAATTCACGAAAACACTACGACGGATCGCAGTCAGTCGTCACGAGTACAGAAATGCAAGAATGTAAGGTATTATGAAGGTATAATAGCTTACAATCCTATGTAAATGATAAATATCAATAACACGATTCTTTTTCTTAGCTTTCACATTGTTATTTTCAATTCTCGAATATATTGGAGTGTGAAAAATTATAGCAGCATCAAATACAATGCCGCTCGAATTATCTCGAGTGTGCACAGTTTGGCCTGTTTAGCGCGCTCGAATTAACTCGAGCGTGCAAGTTAAGAGGTTAAGGTAAGATAAATTAAACTATTGGGTGCATAGAGCAAGGGACAGCCAAAAGAAGGGGAAGCTCCGCCCATAATTTATCACGGCAAATTCTTAGCCTTAACAACACAACATATAAATATTAAACATAAATATTACCATTATTTACTTCATAGCTCCCACTGATTTAAAAGTAAGAAAGGATTTAATTTAACTTAATTAATTTAAATAAAATAGAAATGGAAAAAAAAATCAATCAAATCCTTAATATGGTGACAGCTATTCCGACAATAGAAGCTACAGTTGATAATCTTCAAACAGAAATTAGTACAGAAATAGAAAATATCAAAAAGGAGATTTCTTATCTTAAGCAGTGCCAGCAACGTCAAAAAAGGCATAATATAATAATCACTGGATTACAAGCAAGTAACAATCACCACGTCGTATCAACGCTAATGAATATATTCGCCTTCTTAGCATTAGATGTGAGGAAATATGATATCGTAGAAATAAGACCAGTGAGAAATAAAGACATGGTGATTATTAAATTCTCATCAATTTTAATTAGAAATTATGTATTAAGGGCAAAACGTAAATTGAACGGACATGAAACATTCAAGAATATTAAAATCAAAGAAGACTTTCCATTCGAAGTAAGAAAAATACGGAGAGAAATATATAGATTTATGCTACACGAAATTGAAAAAGGGCATAAAGTTATGATGAAATATGACGATGGCAATTTATGTACATTAGAAGGACTAAATAATAGGGAAACAAGAGACAGAGCTAAAACACCAAGAAGTGAAGAATCCACTCCAGAAAATAAGGCCGAATAACCTAGAAAAAATGAATTCGAAAGTTCACATACAAAAAAACTAACTAAGAAGAAAAAAAATTGTGGTCTCAAAATAAGAAGCAATAGTCTGGACCGATATTTAAAAAAGAATAACAACAACATTAGAAAAGTAACAAATACACAGGAGAAACAAATTGAAATTAAAAAAGATGAAAAAATATTAGGATCCACTGAGATGGGCTCTGGACCAACTTCTTAGCAGCTAAGAGGCAACACAGTTATCAACAAAGGGAAATTCGGATAACCTTGGAAATTCGGATAGGGAAATAAACAAAAAGGAAAGCAATAAATTACTAAAGATGAAAACGTGGAATATAATCACCTATAATTGCAGAACATTGATGACAGATTCTCAACTAATCGAGATAAAAACTGAACTGAAATTTAAATTAATTACTATTACTAAAGTCAAATAAAATCCATAAAACAACTTTTAAAATAATACAAGTTTATGCTCCTCCTACTACTGATGCTGAAGATAGTGAGGTTGAAGAATTTTATTTAAACCTGCAAATAGCTATAGATGAAGGAAAGTATAATCAACTAGTATTGATCGGAAATTTAAATTCAAAAATTGGTAGTAAAGTTCAATCAAAATGCATAGACAAATTCAGAATAGGAGAAATAAATAATAAAGGTGAAAGGCTTATTGAGTTTGTTGAAGCAAATGGTTTTTATATTATGAACAGCTTATTTAAAAAAAAATCAAAAAAAAAAATCCCCAAAACAAATGGACATGGCAGAGTCCAGATAAAAAGACAAAAAATGAAATAGATCTTCACCACATTCAAATATTAAAAATGCAAATAGGAAATCCGACAAAATTAAATCAGAAAACTTAATAACATGGAAATTTGAGGACTACTTAAAATCAATTATGCCAATATTATGCTGTAACATGGACCGGGTAGCTTATGGATTGGTATCCAAGAGAGCAACCAAGGAAGAGAGGACGTCCACCGAAAGACTGGGACAAGGAGATGAAGAAGAGCTGCGGAGGGGCAGCCTGGAACAGAATAGCATTGGAAAGGAAAGAGTGGAAACGGATGGGACAGGTATATTAGTGTAGCTGCAAGAGTGATAAGTAGAAACAATCGAACTTAAAACCTCAACTAAAGGTTGATTTTGTTTAAACCTGAAAAGGTATAGAAAAAATAGAAAGTGTTTGTATATGTTTATTATGTTTTATGAACAAATAAAGGTTATTATTATTATTATCTTTATTACCTTATTCTTTATTTTTCAACACTTTCTGTTTTATTCTTTATTATGTATTGTTACGGGCGCCGGCAGGAAGACGGAAGCAAGAGGATTAGCGGCTTAAATCCGTCGGCGGGAGAAGTTAAAATAGGATTAGGACGGTTCTAGATCGTCTCCTTTTGTCGGCAAAGGATTAAGAATATTCCAGAATTGTCTGGCCCCTCCGTGTTCTAGAATGTTCGGCCTTGCCTATAAAAAGACTTCCCTCACCTCGAGTCAGTCAGTCTTAGTCTGAGAGTAGACCAGTGAAGATCTGTGATAAGTGTAATAAGTGAGTGTCAGTGTGATAAACTAGTCAGTGTTGAACCGGCCAGTGTAATAAGTGTATCAGTGAACTGTAACAGTCTCGCGAGTGTAATAAACTGGTTCTGTTTGTTACTGTGCGTCAGTTTGTGATACTTGGAGAATCTTACGGTCGGTGGACTAGTGAACTGTAAGTGTTAATTATTAGTTATAAATTGTAGTGTAATATATTCATAGAAACTATTGTAACTAGTTAAGCTATCTAGAATTAGTAATATCTAATATTATTGTAATAATTAAATAGGAGTTAGGCCTAGATAATAAATATTTAGAATATTGTTACTATAAATTTATATTAGTTCAATAATTTAATTGTTAATAGTTTAATTGTATCCTTTTTATCATTTTGTTAATAAATATTAGTTTCTTTAACTAAGGAATTGTTTAATTCATTTTTAGTACCCAGTAGCCCATAACAGTATTTTACTACCTTCCAAGCACTTCGTTGTTAATACTATGCACTCATACATTTTAACCTTTATACTTACCGTGCTGTGCAATTTTTTTCATTTCTATTTTCAATTTCCTGTATTAACCATACTTTTGTTTATTTATATTTACTATGCTTAAAATATTTTTGTACCACTTTTTAATTCTCAATTGTCTGTATTTTGCATATAGCCCTGAAGAAGATCTACACAGTAGGTCGAAACGTTGGCTACTTAATAAATTTTTCTCCAATTCTAAGAGAAATTCATTGACCTCTACAAAGACCACCTTCTTGCACATAATAAAGAATGTTCAAATTGACACATACCAATAAATTAAATGAGACTGTTATAACAAAATGCCAGTTTGGTTCACATTGAGTGACACAAATAACTAATATAATTAGTATTTATATAGCATATCCAGGAAAATAAAAACTAGTTGTAATTGAATATGTGCTTCAATTACAATTGAAGCACATATCTTTATTGTTTTAAAGAGATAACATTCATACATTTTTATTAAATTAAATAATATATAATGTAAGAAACACATAATGCACAACAGATTATTGGTGCAGGAGTAGTAGGGTTATATGGAAATTATGCTGTTTTTTCAAATAAGCAGTGTCAACTATATAAATGTTTTTAATTTTTATTTATTGTTCTTTTGATGGTGAATATTTTTAAATCGGTGAAGAGAATGGAGTTATCTGACTTGGATACGACCCCTGGTAGCTCAGTGGTTATAGCACTGCACTAGAGATGCAGACGACCCGAGTTCGAATCCCGGCCAGGACAAATCTTTTCTCTTCAAAATAATATATAAATGTTTGTATTACCTATTGGATTATATTTGTCAATAAGAGAATTCACAGCACAACTAGGTCCAAAATATGTTACAGCATTTTTAACATGATTATTGCAATCAACTACTTCTAAGCCACCATGTTTCATAAGCTGTAAAAATAAATAAAAATTACAAATAAATAAATAAAAAACTTAAAAAAAAACTAACAATAACTTTACCTTGTATAATAAATGTGATAATTTAATAAAATTTAATCAGTTATAATAATTCAAGTTCACATTTTTACCATATTGGAAATCAAAAGTTTCATGACAATCTATGAAATTAAAAAAATAATCAGTCAACTGTATAATAACTCTTGAAATCTCAGGCCTGTTTATAGCATTAGGTATTACTGGTTAACAGAGCGATTAGTAAAGGACATCAACTGCCAGACTTTCTGTTCTCACTTCTCAGTTATGTAAACCCAGGAAGGATTTGTTTGTTTCAATATGCCTTGAAATAATTCTGACCTTTTTTACTTGAATCCATATCTGCTACCTCATAAGGCATGCATTAAAAAGCCAAAAAAAATCATACCTTATCCACTACCACCTTTTTTACTTTCTATTGAGTCGTAACTTACTTAAACCTCCATCCTATTCTATGGATTATCATATTTTACTATGTATTGTTTTTATAAAAAGGCTGTTGTGTACAAATAAAAAGTGAGGAAACATGGTTCATGACCACCACCTAGTCTTTACTGGCTGGCCCACAGAAGCGAGCGGTAGGGAAATTGAATTAAATAAGGTTTGCTGGCAGTAGAATGCACTGCTGGAAAGCTTTTTTTTTTTTTTTTTTTTAAGGCATTCGATATTTCCATACATACAGCCAGCTATGTATTTACTTGGTTAACTGTTAAGTTAGTTGCCAACAGCACGCGGTTTTTCCCAGATGGTTACCGCCTGTTTTTCCCAGGCGGTCATCCATCCAAGTGCTAACCACACCCGACGTTGCTTAACTTCGGTGATCTGACGGGAACCGGTTTGTTCAACGTGGTATGGCCGTTGGCCATGGCTGTCATCTTTCTGCTGGAAAGATGACAGCCACATTTTTATTTACATCAAACCAGACATCATTAACATCATTGGCTGACAGTATGAAACTTTCTGGCAACTCTCATTGGTCCACAAGACTACTTTTATGTTTTTTGTTTTCATTTATACTTATTGTTATGTTATGTTAGTTGTAGGTATATTTTTTTATTTCAATTTTTTTAGTTTTATCTCTAATGTTTAACCTTATTGGTATCAAATATAATAATAATAATAAAAAAATGCTTGTATATATATATATATATATAAATAATTAGATAAAGACGAATATTTGATTTGCATTTGAAGCAATCGGACATTGTAATAGGTTATAATGCATAAATAGCGGTTATAATGCAACTTATAAATATTATTTTGTACCACATAAATTAATAATTAATAGTTATAAATATAAATTTTAAAAAATCATTGTTAAATTGTTAAACAGTGAAAATTAATAAAAATCAAAAGTGTAAAAGATCGACAGAATACAGAAAAGAGAGGATGACAAAGTGGTGGGAGAGCAAAAGTGGGGAGAGAGCGGTCTCTTATGAAGCAAGAGATTGAAGAGGAAGGTAGCAAAGGTGAAGTGAAAGTGAAGAAAGGAGAACAAAAGAACAAGCCTACCTGGAGAACAAAGGAAGAAGAGAAGACATTTTGTTGACATGTACGTCAAAGTTAAAAAGGTACTGTAAATTTTATATGTTCCTAAGTGAGGTGCTGAAAAGTGTGGATTAGGATATTTCAGGGATATAATTTAAGATTGAAAATTGTTATTGTCAACTAAATGGGTATAACCCGAGTTATGTTATTTTTTTATGATATGCAAATATTCGTCCATTCCAGCATCATTTGTTGTATTCTCTTAATTCTTAATATATAAAATATTATTAAATTCTCTATTTATTTATTGGTGCCCAAACTCGATATTTTTGACTTATAATTAATTGAAGTAGAGCATTTTATCGTTAGGTTTCTCATAACAAATAATTAATTTATGGTCATGAACCTGAAGGAAACCTAACAATTTTGTTCATATGTGGAAGAAAGTGGTCCGGGTAGAGGTCACAACGAATTTCTCGTAGAATTTGAGAAAAACTATTGATTAGCCAACGTTTCGACCTACTTTGTAGGTCTTCTTTAGGGGTGTGGGGGGAGGGGGCTGGGGGGTAGGTCCTACTCCTACTCACTACAGTGAGGACCTAGCCCCCTAACCCCTCCCCCCCACACCCCTAAAGAAGACCTACAAAGTAGGTCGAAATGTTGGCTAATCAATAGTTTTTCTCAAATTCTACGAGAAATTCATTGTGACCTCTACCCGGACCACTTTCTCCCACATATATTATCAAGGTCAACAATTATCATTCAATTTTGTTCATAATTTAATTCTCGCTTAAATTTACTCTGTAGATCCTTCCCTTCAGATTTTGAGAACTTTCCGATTACCACTTTGTTAATTCAGTGTCCTGACCTCCATCAAGTTAATTCTAATTCTAAATCCTTACCTACCCATTTTGACAAGTACCAACAATTTTTTTTTTTTTCTACTCCCAGCATCTCTATATTAATCCATTTTACATCATTGATTTATCTTATGTAACAGAACCGTGGCGGGACTGGCCGTAAATAAGTTTAATTAAATCATTTAGTCGAGCGATCGTGGGGCTGAGACCGTCAAGGATGCTGAGGTGGCGTCTAGACGGTGGCCAGCGTGGGAGAGGGAGATCGCGATCGCTAGAAGTCAGTCAGTCTGTCCCGTGTGCAAAGAGGTGTAACGTCGCAGTGTGAGAGGTTGGAGACAATTGGTGTTGGTTACTGCGGAACCGATCAGATGGGAGGATCGCTACACGTTATACAAGGTACATGTGAACAATTTAATTTCTGGGGATAGACTCATTGATTACCGTGGAGTATCAGGCTATAATTTTTGTTCTGAGACTTATAATATTCCCTTATTGTTTTTTTTGATTTTCTTGTCCTAGCAAATAAGTGGGGGAACTGGTTGTACCAGTAGTGTAGTAATTACAGAATTTTTAACCATTCTAATACTTTTCAACAGTTTGGTTTTATTATTAATTTATTAAACATTTTTTTTTTTTATATTTGTCAATAATTTGGTTTTATTATTAAATAAAAATAAATATAGTCATTTTATTTATATTGCTTAGTTCTTAGTAAGAGTACGTTCTCCTAATTTTCTTTATTCTTCTTATGTGTTACTATTCTTTCCTTCCTTTCACAACCCCATTCCCTTCCAAATAAGCCGGGGGTGTTACAGTGGTGTCAGGTGTGGGGTGGTTGCAAAAATACCACAAACTAAATTCACGTTTTTAAAATGACGGCTGAGAGTCAATTAAGAGCTAAATTGGATGAGGTGTTAAAACTAAACGAGGAGTTTCAAAAGCGGGAGGAGGAACTCAAGCAGCAGATTGTAGAGCTAGAGACAAATCAACCAGATGCTAAACTGGTTGTTAAACCACCTCGCAGAGATCTATCGTTACAGTCACTAGTGAAGCCATGGGGAGGGGAAGCGACTGCGCGGCCAGTGGAGGAGTTTTTGGACTACCTGGAGGAGGTAGCGGCTTGTGGGGCTTGGGATGACGGAGATAGAGTGAGGATATGTCGGTTAAAACTTCAGGGACAAGCGGCGACGTTCGTAAGGGGCGCTGAAGAGCTTAGGGGTGAGGTTACGTTCCAGCGACTTTCGGAGGTATTGAAGGAGCGGTTTGGCGATCCAAACACCTTCGAATATTACGGCAGAGTGCTGCAGGACATGAGCCAACAGTCTAAGGAGAAGATACAAGAGTTTGCCGATCGATGTATTACGGTGGGTGGAAAGATGGCCAGGCCAACCTTAGCCGGAGACGAGGGAACGTGGTGGGCGAGGGAGGTAGAAAGGAAGGTGTTAGAGGCGTTCACTAGGGGTTTGACTGGGGAGGTAGGTAAGCAAGTATTGTTCGGCCGCCCACAGACCTTAAGGGAAGCCCAGAAAATGGCGTTGGAGCTGGAACAGGCCCTACAGGAGCATCAACGGGGAAAAACATATATGTAGTAAGAGAACCACAGGTAGAGCCGATGACGGGCGCACAAGAGGTGCAACCACCCGTATGTGTTTGCGCAAACTACCGGCAGCCCGGAAGGAACGAGGGGCGGGTAAACGCTCGGCCACCACTTTCGGAGGTCCAATGTTTTAACTGTGCTAAGAGGGGGCATTTGTCGAGAAATTGCCCTAACAGAGTTGGCCAGACCCCACAGCGAACCAGGAGACGACCAGACTACCCTGGAGCTTGTTTCAGATGTGGAAGAATAGGACACTTCGCTTCCCATTGTACCACCGCCGCTCAAAATGGGAGTGACCCAAAAGCCTAAGGCCGCCCTTTTGCCCCGAAGGGAGGCCCCAGGAGAACAAAAGGGGTAAGCTTGGTTTAATTCCCTGTATATCTGGCCAGGAGAACGACGGGTTAAGTCTGGAGGTTGTGATAGCCGGGCAAAAGAAAATTCTGCTGGTGGATACGGGGGCTCAGATCTCCTTGTTAAGGGAACCGGTCCAAGGTCATAAGGTGAGATGGTCAAACCTGAAGGCCAGGGGAGTAACGGGAAGGGCCCTGCGTATAAGAGGGGAACAGGAGGTTGAATGCCAAATAAAAGGGAGAAAAGTAAGCCATCGGTTTACAGTCGCGGACATTGAAATGGCGTACGACGGGATATTGGGGCTGGACCTTATGAAGAAGGTCGATATAGAAATTCACGCTCGGTCTAACACTGTACTGGTTAGAGGGGTGACGGCTGAGGCAGTCAAGCGTCAGACAGGGAAGAAGTGTCATCGGGGGAAGCCAAGTCCTAGTGAGTCAGAACCGCTTCAGAAGCCACAGCAGGAATACACTGTACGGGCCGTTGCGAGGTCTATAATCCCAAAGTACGCTGAAGCCATAATAGCTGGGGAGCTGGCAATGATGGACGGCAAAGTGGTCATGGTAGAACCTGAAATCCAGCCGCAGAAGGGGTTGAGAACGGGGAGGGGCGTTGGCAGAGTGGAAAAGGGGATGGTGAACGTCCGGGTGGTCAACTTGACCGGAGAACCGATCGTGGTTGACCGCAGACAAACCTTGGGGAGGGCGGTTGAGGCGGACGTCTGGGACGGGGAGGAGACCGTGATAGGAGTAGTGGGACTACACCAGTCTAAGGAGAAAGTGGACCAGCGGAATTGGGACGCTGAGCTTGGTCATTTATCACCGAACGATAGATCGACTATTGAAGAGGTGTTAGAGCGGTATGGGATGTTGTTCGACCCACCAGATGAGAGGGGTTGCACCCTAGGCGTCGAGCACTCCATTGAAACAGGCGGCGCGTCACCAGTAGCAAAACGACCGTATCCAGTACCCTTCCATCAGAGACCTATTGTTAAACAACACATCCAGGAAATGCTGGATAATGGGATCATCCAGCCATCATCGAGTCCCTGGTCGGCCCCCATTGTATTGGTTAGAAAGAAGTCGTACCATGGGGAAACCAAGTTTCGGTTCTGTACTGATTTTCGTGGTCTCAATGCGGTTACAAAAGTGGATGTTTATCCACTGCCATTGATAAATGAAACGTTGGAGCAATTGGGGAGAAGCCGGTACTTTACGACGCTAGACCTGGCAAGCGGTTACCATCAAATATCCGTCGCGGAAAAAGATCGGGAAAAGACGGCGTTCACCACAGAAGGTGGCCACTACGAGTACCGTAGGATGGCTTTCGGGTTGGCTGGGGCTCCTGCAACATTCCAAAAATTGATGGATTGCCTATTAAGTAGGCTGAAAGGGGTAGAATGCTACGTGTACCTGGATGACGTCATTGTTTACAGTGCGACTATTGAGGAGCAAGCACGTAGATTAGGGAATGTATTCAGTAAGTTGCAAGAGGCTAACCTCAAGGTCAACAGGGAGAAGTGCCGCTTTGTGCGGAAGGAAGTTGCCTATCTTGGACATGTGGTAAGTGAGCATGGGGTAAGAACAGATCCCACAAAGATAGAGGCAGTGAGAGCCTACCCTCGGCCAAGGAGCGTGAGAGAAGTAAGGTCCTTCCTGGGGTTAGCAGGGTATTATCGCCGGTTTGTAGCGGGATTCGCGGGAATCGCTCAACCACTGACTGAGCTCACGAAAAAGAATGCCACTTTTAGATGGACATCGGAGGCAGAGGATGCTTTCAATGAGCTAAAAAAGCATTTGGTGTCTGACCGGGTTCTAGTTTATCCCGATTTCCATGACCCGTTCATCTTAGCAACCGACGCCTCCTCGATGGCATTAGGAGCAGTGTTGTCTCAGGTGCGCGATGGGGAAGAAAGACCCATATGCTACGCCAGCCGGCAATTACGAGGCCCAGAAAAAATTTACTCGGCCACCGAATTGGAACTGCTAGCGGTCATCTGGGCAACCCGCCAGTTTAGGTGCTACTTACTTGGGAGGGAATTCAAGCTTGTTACTGATCATTCGGCTTTAAGATGGATGCTAAGCTTAAAGGAGCCTTCTTCTCGGTTAATGAGGTGGACACTAAGGCTCCAGGAGTTCAATTATGAAGTAGAGCACAAGGCGGGGAGGAGGCATACGAATGCTGATGCCTTGAGCAGGGCGGTGCGGGGAGTACAAGTGAAGACACCGGGGTTTAATGAGAGCGAGCTACAGATAGCCCAGCGGGATGATTCGTGGTGCCAAGATCTAGCACAACAATCAGGATCAGGAGGAAAGGATGCACGGGGCGTATTGTATTGGAAAAACGGTAGTGACAGCATGGGGGACTGGGAGTTGGCAGTACCAACAGTTTTAAGAGGGGCCATTTTACAGCAGTGCCATGAAGCCAAATGGGCTGGACACCCGGGTATAGAACGTACGACGTCGGTAGTACAGCAGGGGTATTACTGGCCCACACTGGGTGCAGACGTAAGGGAATACGTCGCGAGGTGTGATAGCTGTCAGAGAAGGAAATCCCCACCAGGTTTGAAGGCCCCTTTGGAAGCCCCTTTCTTCCCGACCAGACCGTTTGAGCAAATTTCAATGGACATCGTCGGTCCGCTTCCCAGGAGCGGGCGAGGTTATAAGTACCTGCTCACCATGATCGACAATTTCACGAGGTACGCCGAAGCAATACCCTTGAAGGAAATCACAGCGGACGAGACGGCAAGGGCCTTAGTAGAGGCAATAGTAACCCGGCACGGAGCCCCCGATCGATTGCTGACTGACCAGGGGAGAAATTTCGTTTCCTCCCTATTGAAAAATACATGTCGGCTGCTGGGGACACAGAAAATTCAGACAACCCCCTACCATCCAGAGGGCAATGGAATGGTGGAAAGATTACACCGAACTCTGGCTGAGTCGGTGGCTCATTATGTACGACGGGACGGTCGTGACTGGGATCAATGGGTACCCTATGCCCTGATGGCTTATAGGGCCATCCCGCACTCGTCCACGGGATACTCGCCAAACTACCTTCTGTAGGAACGAGAAGTGCAGATGCCTGTGGGCTTCAATATCATGCCACTGGACGGTGAAACGCCAGCAGAAGAGTTCGTGGAACGGCTGCAGGAGAGATTAAGTCAGGCTTATGAGGAGGCATCGAAGAGGATGGAATTGGCATGGACCCGTCGGACGAGGCAATGGAACAAGGGGCGAAAACACAGAGAACTCGAAGTGGGGGAGTGTGTGTTCCTGCATGTCCCCATTACAAAGCTGGGACACTGCAAGAAATTTCATCGTCCTTGGACGGGACCGTATGAGGTAATCAGGAAGATCTCCCCAGTCACGTATGAGTTACAGTTGGGATCGGGCCGAAAAGTAGTGGTACACATCAATCGGTTGAAACCAGCTATAGGTGATAGGCCTACTGAGTTAGGAAGGGAGGAGGAGGAGAGTGGAGACGAGAGTGACTGGGAGGAACATGAACATCGGGACGAAAATGAGAGTGAGGAGGAATGTCCCCCACACTGGAACGAGGACAGCGAGGATGAAATGGAAGAAGTCAAGGACGACAACCAAGAGGAGAGTCAAGTCGACGGAGCTTACTCAACTGTCCGCAGGGAGTCCCCGGTAACGGAGCGAAGGACGCCAGAAAAATTGTCAACCCCCCGGGGCATAGTCGATCACGTTACTCCTCATTGGATGAGGAATGACCCGAGTTCACCAGAGGACACCCAAGAAACAACCTGGGCCCGCACAGAAGATGACCCAGGTACACCTGAGGACCCACGTGACACCTCGTGGGCCCCGGAGGAGGATGATTCCCTTGTCACCCCCCGATCCCCCATACTGCTGAGGCCAAGAAAGTAATCTAATGTTAAACGACAGTGTTCACAGGATGGCTGGTGCTGCAGTTGGCCCTGGGACACAGCGGTGTGAGGTTTTTGGATGAAAGGGACGTAGTAGTGAGCAGTGAGCGATGGCGGGTAGTAGTGGAAGTGAACGTGACTCGCTTGTGTGGTGAAGCACTACGGATGAGGGAAGTAATAGAGGAAATAGAAGCTGAGTACCGACGGACACTGAACCATATCCCTGAACTTAGGGGGTACTGGGACGAGGTGGAGAGGACCAAGGAGATGGTCGCAGAAGTGGATGAAGCTGTTTTGTCCATCAGGAATCTGCTACCGGTTCAACGAGGGAGTAGAGGGCTGCTAAACATTGGAGGGAAGGTGATTAAAGCGGTGTTTGGTAATCCGGATGCTGACGACTTAGAAGGGATAAGGGACGATCTGGGGAAGCTAACAATGCAACAAGGGCGATTGGTCCACTTGGCCACGGAGCACCTCACAGTCACACGGAATTTGGGACAACGAACCGAGGAAAATACGAGGAACCTAGTACGCTTCGCAGGAATGTTGAAGAAGGAAATGGAAGCTACCCACCGGCGGATGTTAACCCTAGAGACACAAGTAGACCGGCTTTCCCTTTATACTAACCTATCCTTAACCTTGATATCCAACCTCCGAAATATGGAGGTGACGGCTCTGAAAGCCAGTGGTGATTTGAGGGAATTGTATTTGGGATTAGAGAGGGTATCATGGGGGGCAGTGAGTCAGGCCCTTCTGTCTCCCCACTCCTTGAGTGAGATTCTCCAAACGGTGGTCAATGTACTGCCCTCAGGAATTGGTTTGTTCACAGGTACTCGTCCCGAGGATGCCCACCATTATTACCAGGCCGCTGCAGTCCATGGAGTAGCCACATCCACTTCGGTGCATGTTGTTATAGATCTCCCTTTGATTAGGTCAGGTCAAGCCTTCAAGCTCTATAGGGTACAACCTATGCCGATACGGAGTGTGGATTTGCCGCACAAGGTGGTATTAGAGACGTCAGTGGACAGTTTTCTTGTGTCAGTGGATAGGCAATATTATGCACTTCTGCAGAAAGGGGACCTGTCACGGTGCCGGACATCCCAGCCGTGGGTGTGCCCCGCGCTGTTTCCGTTGATGGTGCGGAGACGAGTGACCTGCTTAAGCACTCTCTTCTTTGGGGATGAGCAGAGTGGTCAACCGCTGTGTAAATGGAGGGCACTACGTGACCCGCAACTGGATACTTGGATTTGGGACGAGGCAAGAGAGAAATGGCTCTTTAGTATCAACGAGCCAACCAAGGCAACGATAAATTGCAGAAATCAGCAACCCAGAGAGATTATTTTGGACGGTGATGGAGAATGGGAGGCAACAGAGTCTTGTACACTGAAAACAGCAGATTACTGGCTGCTCCCCCGCTCCAGAGGGACGACGTACACGACGTTGGAGAAGGAAATACAGATCGTGGACCCTATATCTCTACACATAGGGTCAGAAAAAACGACAATTAGGAGGGAAGACCTACCAGAGGCTTGGAAGTCCTTGGAGCAGCAAGGAGACCTGGGAGCGGGTCAGTGGGCCGCTGATGAAGTTCGGGTCTTGGCCCTTCGGCGTGCGCTTGAAAGGATACAGGAAGAACGGGTTAACCGAAGATGGTGGACGTGGAGTGCCACAACGACCTTGGCGCTATTGTTGCTGGGTGTCCTTGGAACATGGGGCCTACGCAAGTGGCTGGGAAACAGACAGTCCAAGGCTACTCAACGAATACAAGATGCCAGAGCTCTGGAAGAATTGACAACCAGGACCATACATCGACCCGGTGGGCGCACAGAAGCCAGCACCAACTGACAGGAGTGTATATAGTGGCAGTGTATACAGTGTAGTGTAGGATTAAGTTTCAGCCACCATTGGTACTCCACGGCGTATTGTATGAGTGGACCCCGTGGTTCCACTCTTGTGTAAAGGGGAGGGTGATGTAACAGAACCGTGGCGGGACTGGCCGTAAATAAGTTTAATTAAATCATTTAGTCGAGCGATCGTGGGGCTGAGACCGTCAAGGATGCTGAGGTGGCGTCTAGACGGTGGCCAGCGTGGGAGAGGGAGATCGCGATCGCTAGAAGTCAGTCAGTCTGTCCCGTGTGCAAAGAGGTGTAACGTCGCAGTGTGAGAGGTTGGAGACAATTGGTGTTGGTTACTGCGGAACCGATCAGATGGGAGGATCGCTACACGTTATACAAGGTACATGTGAACAATTTAATTTCTGGGGATAGACTCATTGATTACCGTGGAGTATCAGGCTATAATTTTTGTTCTGAGACTTATAATATTCCCTTATTGTTTTTTTTGATTTTCTTGTCCTAGCAAATAAGTGGGGGAACTGGTTGTACCAGTAGTGTAGTAATTACAGAATTTTTAACCATTCTAATACTTTTCAACAGTTTGGTTTTATTATTAATTTATTAAACATTTTTTTTTTTATATTTGTCAATAATTTGGTTTTATTATTAAATAAAAATAAATATAGTCATTTTATTTATATTGCTTAGTTCTTAGTAAGAGTACGTTCTCCTAATTTTCTTTATTCTTCTTATGTGTTACTATTCTTTCCTTCCTTTCACAACCCCATTCCCTTCCAAATAAGCCGGGGGTGTTACATCTTAGAAACTTCTTTCCTCCTCTCAATTACCATTCCCATTTCTGTCCTCTCAATTAATTCTTAATTCAGATTTCATATAATACCCAAATGCCAAAGATCCGCCCTAAATCCACAACCTTTCGCAACATATACAGCGAAAAATATTTTTCAAGGTTTAAAATATTTTTTTTTCACATTTATCAAGGTTAAAACTCACCTGTCCTATAGGAATGATCCAACCTGCTAAAGTCCCAACACCAGAAAAACAAGCTTTCTTTCCCCGTAAATGTCTTAAAGAAGTGACATCCGTTAAAGAACCCTTTTTCACCACAGCTACAGCAAGATAATCAGTTCTATTTCCTAAAAATCAAACAATAAATAATTGAAAATACACTCACTATGATGTACAAAACCATGATTATAGCTACTAGTATATCAGGTGATCAGGTAAAATTGGTAAAGAAACGGATTCGCAGAGGGAAAACTTACAGGAGAGCTGCATTTTTTATATAGGTTCAGAAGCAGAGAAAAATTCTTTAAATAATTGGATTTTACAAGCCTAATAGTTGCCTGTGTCACATTAAAAACACTTGATAACCATCTGTCAGGCTCATGCATTGTGTCTTCTGCTAATATTCAATATATTGACACATCCAAAGGAGTAGGGGAACAGAAGGTTGATGTTTTAGGAAGGAAATAGAAATCATGATTCCTGGGGAAATGAGAAGTAAGGTGAGGTTTAAAAAAACAGAACAAGTTAATTGGATCAATAATCTATAACCAGCATTGAAATTTTAAAACCACAGTACTGTATTTTTGTAGTGTTTATTTACGGTATAATAGGAATTTGACATAATAGCTTAAATAAACATGAATAAAGATTCTAAATTTCTGGAGGGAGTTCCATAGTCTATTGAAACATTTTTTATCAAGACTCATTAGTCTTAAAAGCCAAAAAGGGATTCACACTACTGTGTCAAGATATAATGAGGGTTATAATTGCAACCTGATGTAAAAATGATTACAACTGCAGATTTAATATTTTTTATTCAACATTAATTTCTAATTGCTAAGACATAAATTAATTTTATAAGTAATAAATAAATAAATTATTATTAATTTGATAATATACAATCGCTATTATTTAACGGGCTGAGAAAAAATTAAGTTAAATATATTGGGTTGTCACATATGAAATGTCCGATTTTTAAAATCTTAATCTTTATAGAGGGTTAGAGCGTTGCCTGTTGATTCCTAGAAAAATACTTACTATCTATAATAAGCACTCGTTAATCCTCTACTTGCAAACTGTGTTTGTTTTTTTACCCAAGTAGGCATACAGATTTTAGTATAATTTTAACCGTGGCCATGGAAACATGCGATTTCCGAACAATTTTTTTTTATGAGTACAAACTCGGTCATTCTACTCCCTAGGCAGCAAGAAATATTAATCATGCGTTTGGTGAAGGAAGTGCTAATGAAAGAACCATCCGTCGTTGGTTTACAAAATTTTCCTCAGGAGGTATAACATTAGAAAATATGCCCCGTAGATGACCTCAAACATCAATAGAGGACGAAGATCTTAAGAATGCTGTGGAAGAAGACCTTCGTAAAACAGTTAGAAAATATGCGTTAGAGCAAGGCACGAGTCTTAAGACAGCTTCCAGGCATTTAAAATTGATCGGAAAGGCGAAAAAGCTCGATTCCTGAGTCCCACACGAGCTGAACGAATGTCGGCAGTTGAAACGTCTAAAGATGTGTGTTTCTTTGCTTGCTCGTCAAAGATACGAACCATTTCTCGGCCGCTTAATAACTTGTGACAAAAAGTGATCATGTATGACAATCGACACCGATCTGGTCAATGGTTAGATGCCGATCAGCCTCCTGGGCACATGCCAAAACAGAATCTCCATACGAAAAAGTTAATGGTTACTGTACGGTGGTCTATGGCCGGGGTCATTCATTTTTCTTTTCTACCGAAAGGGAAAAACAATTGATTCAACATCATACTGCCAAGAAATTGACCAACAGCGTCAAAATTTGAAGTGACAGCCGGTACTGGTAAACAGGAAAGGACCTATTCTCCTTCATGATAACACCTGACCTCATGTTTTTATACAGACAGTGAATAAATTAAAGGAGTTGGGCTATGAAGTCTTACCACACCCTCCATATTCCCCTGATCTATCCCCTACAGACAACCACTTTTTTGTTTTTAATAATTGTGACCACCAGGGGGTGGTGGTTACCTCACGGACCCAGGGGTAAGAATGTTTACGCCACCCCGAATAAGCCTTGTAATACCCAACCGTTTTCCCTTGAGAGTCGAAAGTTGAGAAATGGTACTGCCGGCAGGGTCGAGGTCTCCTGGAGGGAGATGTGCTGATCAGCAAGAAGACAGAAGGAAGGTAGGATATTTTCTCTATACTGTTGTCAGACTAGATTTGGATAGGGCCAGTTAAATATTTTCTTAATTCATTCATCGCGTTTCAACCACAAAACAGATGGGACTCTTGTATTTAAGTGTAACTATTATTAGTGCATATGGCATTATTGTTAGGGATTATGATTATTGTTATGGATGATGGATAATGTTTTAAATTGAAATTACTATTTTATTAGTGGTTTTAGGGATTATGATTTTTGTTATGGATGACATCATGTTTTAAATTGAACTTATTATTTTTTTTGTGGTTTTAGGGATTATGATTATTAACGAAAAATCTGGTATATGATTTTTTTGTTTGCATGTTATTATTTAGTACTATTATTGAGAGCGAATCTTATGTTTAATTAGAGTTTTATTTTTATTTTATTGACTGGAAATTTCGGTTTAAAATTGTAAATATTACTTTATTAATGCCTTATTAATAGTAATTGAATGTAATTTTTATTTCAATATAATAGTGTTTTATATATCTATGGCACCTGTGCATAGTGGGCTGTGTCAAATTTTGTGAATTTCAAGCTATCTACTTAGAATCGTAATTTATTTCTCTTTCCTTGTGTCTAACACGCTAAGTGTTAATAACTTAAAATAAGTTCAGAAAAATTACGATTCTAAGTAGATAGCTTGAAATTCACAAAATTCGACTTAGCCCACTATGCACAGGTGCCACAGATATGAGAGATGAATGTTTTGGATTTGTTTCTTCATCCAGTTTCCCTATGTGTCCTCGACTTTACTCTGTCTTCTCCCAGCCTTTTTTAGGTGTCCATAGGGCCCAAGAGAAGAGCCACAGGTAACAATAATTTAATTAATTATTATTAATTTATTTATTATTATAAATAAATATGATAAATTTATTTTATTTTACAAATTAAGGAATATGGGATGATAAAATTTTACTGTGAAAAAGAAGGGGATAATAATTTAATTATATCTGTAAAATACCAGCTATAATTTTATCTTAACAAATAAATTGTTTTTTTTAAATAATTTAATATATTAATATAAAATGTTAATTTATAACATAACCTATACAAAATCAATAATAAAAAATTTTTTTAACATGTAACAAAACTAATTATACCATTATAAACTTCCTGAAGGATTGGTAATAAACTAAAGTAGCGACCAGCACTAAAAACTTCTCCTGGATCAAGAACAGTTATGTCAGCTGCTTCCTCCTCAATCGAAAACATACAGTCCTCTTTACTGGAACCCTGTAATCAAAATATAATAATACATGGAACCTGAAATACAATTAAACTACTCTATATATCCTCTATCATAATCTAACCCCTCAGTCATTCAGAGGGCCCTAACCCTCAGCTGAACTAGATCCATAAGGATTTTGTTTATCTCTAGAACGATTGTGACAAACAATTTGCCAACAATAATAAATATTATAAATGTCAAAATAAAGCAGTAATTATTGAAATTACAAATTTCACAATTGTTATTAAACATCCATTTTATATAGGAATAGTGTGACTTTGATATTTTTAATTGATAAATAACCCTACCATGAAGTTCTACCATACTATGTGGATGCAAAGACTGAGATATTAAGATATATTTAGATGTAAAGAACGACTTTTGATAATAATATATTGCCAACAATATCTGAGTTGAAAAAAGGAAGATTCAGCCGTACTTAGACAATTCCAAAAAATCAAATAGCAGGAACTGCGCATAGTAACTATAATTAAAGTTGAAGTATTAGGATGAACTAAATAAGCATATAAAGTTGTTGAAGGAGATAATTATAAAATATTTTAAGAACAGGAGCGGAGTGGCTCAGTGGTAGATCACTGAGTTGCCAGGCCAGAAAACCTGGTTCAAATCCTGCTCCAGGCAAGACTTTTATTTAGTCTGTTTGCAGCAGGAGATGGATCATATAGGATCTAGGACCCTCCTGGGGCTCACCCAGCCTTTATAAAATATTATAAAAATAGGGTAACCAAAATAAGGGGGAAAATCTGGCAGTTGAGCGTGGCATAGGACAAGTCACCTCCTTGTAGAATCATTGTCCATGAAACAGTACAGTCTCTACCATGTACTGAACCCCAGACTCGCTCACCGGTTGTAGTTGTACAGGTCTTTTTTTTTAATTTTATGAATAGTCAACACTAATTTGACAAGCAACAGTCCTAAGGGCTGATCAGTGTAGATCCAACATCAGGGTTTTGAAAGAATTCAGAGGCATAGGTTTGTAGACAAGGACTAGTGTTATCACCATTGCACTAACTAGTTCCTCTAGTCTATAATTTAAAAATAATTAAACTGACACATGCTTAGTTCAATAATAACAGATTAAAATAAATGACAACCATGGTTCCATACATTTGTAATAAAAATAAGAATCATTAAAAAACAAGCCAAATGATGGAAAGCTTGTATTTATGGAATATTTTAGAGGAAAATAAAACTCGTAAAAAGGTATGAACAAAATTGGTTCGAAACACATTACGGTATATACTGGAAGATAGATTCAGCAATAACTTCACTAAGATATTATTACATCTAAAAATCAACTCCTGAAACTGAGTTTATATTTTTATTTCTAAAGGAACATTTAAATAGAAAATAGGTATATACACATAGTATGGGAAATACAATAATAATATTGTAACAGAAAGCTCAATACTTTAATAACTTCACTTACATTGATACATTTGACATCTAAAAACCAATTCTGAAACTGAGAAGCATCCCTTTTAACAGCATTAGAAAAGGCTTCACATTTTTTATACTCTGGAAATCCGACTGTGCACCATTTTAATTCTTTCAACTTATTATCAGGAACATAATTGTAATTATTATACACTTGTCCTAAACAGATTAAAAAAATCATTAAAAGAATAGTAGCGATAATATACAATATGTGATTTATAGTTAAATAATCTGATTTGACGAATAAAAAAACACTATACCTATGGATTGATGAATACTAATTAATAGAAACAGATACCATAACAAATTCATGACATCAAACTAGGGATACAACAATATAGACAAGGCACGCCCAACTACTAAAATAACTGTTGGTAGACAAAAATAGACTCGTTCAAAGTGAATCCTCTTTATCCAAAGAGGTCAAAAAATATATTAGCGTATGAAGAATTGGTTGACTGGAACTTCAAATGTAAGGAAGAAATAGTTGGAGGTGCAGTCAATGAAGTGTATACTTATTTATTGTGTTCCGACGTTTCGACCTACAATGTAGGCCATCTTCAGGGCTACGAGAGAGAAACAAACAGAACAAAAATATAAAAAACGTTGCAGTAACAAGAATATAGTGACATGTAATGTAGAAAATTAAAATAGTGACTAGATATGATAATTAAAGATAACGAATATTAAAGTAGTTACAGAATATAATAAAATTAAGGTAGTTACAGATATAATAAAATTACAGATGATGAACAGAAATTAAAATAGTGACAGATATAATAATTAAAGAAAACGAATATAAAATACAGAAAATAAATGTACAGAAAGGATAAAATGTAAACATAATATAAAGAGAAAGAAAAATGAGGAGGTAAACAGAAAGATACAAAATGAGAAGATTAAAATATAAAAAAAGGGGTGGAATATGAAGGATTTAAAAAAAACTAGTTTAATTATAGATATAAATTGTATGATACTAGACTTCTAGAGGTTACCTAAGTAAAATGTAATAATTCAAGAATATGTAGAAATACATGAGTAGGTATCTTGTAGTATGACAGCTAGAAATGTAAAAAATTTGAAAATATAAGTATGGGATGAAATGTTGAAAAATTGATTGGGATGTAATATAAAAGTAGTTGATTGGATTGATAAATTTGAAAAAATAAAAAATAATGCTTATAAATATGAACTCTAAAGTATGAAAAGAAAATAGAAAATATAAGTAAGGGATGTTAATATTATAACTGTATACAGTTAGAATGAAGTTGTATTAATATAAAATATGATGTGAATATAACATATACATATAGAAAATAGGTATAGAAATTCAGTAGATGTAAAAATATGAGGCAAAATAATAATGAACTCTATGCTATTAACATAAGATGGGTGCCAAAAGATGATGTGAGAAACAGGCGCGAAGAAAGGTGAAGGTGGAAAGGATGTAGATAAGATAAAGATTAAAATGTGTACTAACCAAATATACCAAGCGGCGGCGAGGAAGACCAACTGCCAATGAAATACGTTAGAAATAGGCGGAAGCGCTTACCGCGATCTCAGACGGCCAAAAAAATAGCTAAGAAGTGGAAAGGGGAAATCCACAATACAGTGAATATAAGTGACACGTAAAAAATGTAAAAGACGTAAAAAAAAAAAAATTAAAGACAAGGGGAAGAAAGAAAACCAAGAGAAATAATGACTAAATTAATGAGAAATGGTGGAGAGATACAAATAAAATAAAAGTCAATGGTAAAAATATGTATGTATAGGCGAGGTAATAGGAGAACAATATGGTAATAGATAATGGAAAATAAAATATGAATACAGATAATATGGTAATGAAAAATAGGTGATTAATCTGTATATAGGAGATGATATATAGACATGTAAGAATTCTAGAATAATTTAAGAATTTAAGGTTATGTAAGTAAATTAAAAATTTGGGAGTAGGTTAAGGATAGGTGATGGGAGTCGGTCTTGACATTAACAGTGGAGGAATCTAAATTGATGTGGATGGTTTCCGAGAGGATACATTTATTAATACTGGGAACAGAAGCTAGGATAGACGCATTTTCGAAGTCGAAAATGTGGTTAAAAGATAGGGCGTGTTCGGAGAGTTTTGAAGCAGTTGGGTTATGGGAGGAAATGGAGTATTTGTGTTGGGTAATACGGTCTCTAAGGAGGTTTTTGGTTTCACCGATGTAGGAAGAGTTGCAGTTAGGAGTAGAGCAAGGGATACGGTAGACGACCTGAGAGCGTTGTTTTAGAGGAATGGGATCTTTTACTCGGGTATAAATATTGGAGAGTTTGTTTTGGGATTTGAAGGCGATACGTAAATTGGAGATCGAGGAACGTAAGGATTTTTGAATGTTATTGTAGAGGAAGGGTATATATGGCAAGGATCTGTATATAGGGATAGATGGCGGATGTGGAGACCGGGTGTGGGTGGGTGGGTTATAATGGTCATGGATGAGTTTTTTGATAACGTGGGGAGGAAAATTGTTTTTTAATAGGATTTCTTTGATGCGATGGGTGTTGGTTTTATGGAAGCAGGAGTCGGAGAGGGATAGGCCACGGCGGATGATATTTTTGACGACATTAATTATTTTGTGGCGCGGATGTTGGGAGTAATAATTGATGAGTCTGCCAGAATAGGTGGGTTTCGTATACCAATCTGTGGATAAGGTGTGGTCGGGATTTCTAATGATACGGAAGTCAAGGAAAGGTAGTGATTTATTATGTTCTAGTTCAACAGTGAAATTTAGGCGGGGATGGTATGCGTAATATAGGTATAATTTATACTATACTATAATCATGTAGCTTAAAATTAAATAAATAGATAATAATTTTTTATAAATGTTATTTTGGAAGTTATAAATGTTATTTTTGGAAGAGCAATCAAGAAATAGCTTTAAATACAAGTATCCTTATTTATTGGTTACAATAACTTACTATAATACTACACAACATCCATTTACAAGGTTGGCAAATCATTCAGCTTCCATAAATAAATAAAAGGATACTGGCCTCTTTAATATTATTTAATACCCGTCCCGTCACTTCTCTGTGGTCCCGTCTCACCTGGTGTACAATAATAACAGATTAATCTAAAGATCCCAAAACTTTGAACTTATTCTAGACATCTAATGCTAAATTGATTTTTGATTGAAGGAATCTATAAATTTATCTAGACCAATATTTTGGAAGGAAATAGTTTTCTATTCTCTTTTATATAATATTAGCTGTGCCCGCGACTTGAGCTTTGCTTATACGAATACATGCGCCCGCATGAATAAAATACTCTCTAAGAGCAACTACTGTAATACCGTGGGCTCCCTAACGAAATCAAATGGGGATCCCATGAACATTATAGAATCTATAACTGCTATGCTGGAATCGCACTTCCCGGGAAGCAAGCTTACAACCTCGGATACAAAGGTCTATCTCCCTGAGAATAGGTGCAAATCGGACTGGACATCAGTCCGTGAAATCTTCAATACCAGCGCCATAAAATGGGCAGTTAAAAATCTCAAGCCGCACAAAACACCAGGTTTTGATGGAATTTATCCTGCCATGCTAAAAGAGGGTCTTGAAATCATCATAGGCAGGCTCTCCACTCTATTCCAGGGCTGTCTGGGCTATAATTATATCCCAACAGCTTGGAGAGAAGTTAAGGTCACATTTATTCCCAAACCAGGGAAGGAAACATATGATGATCCTAAATCATATCGCCCCATTTGTCTTTCCTCATTCTTGCTGAAGACAATGGAGAAAATTCTTGATAGATATATCAGAGATAAACATTTCAATGATGGAGCAGTAATGTTGCATCAACATGCATACAGAGAGGGCAAATCTTGCGACACTGCGCTGCATGCAGAGGTGAACCAAATAGAAGATGCTCTACAGTGGAAACAAATCGCGCTCGGAGCATTTTTAGATATAGAAGGGGCATTTGATAATACCCCTACTCATATATTAACTAATGCCCTACTAAAGCATGGCACTAAATCCATGTAACCCAAACATTGCTAATTGGGTTACTGCCATGCTTAAGAACAGGATCATTCAAGCCAATATGGGCAATTATCACCTAAAGGTTAAGGCAGCCGCAGGCTGTCCCCAAGGAGGTGTTCTTTCCCTACTCCTATGGAACCTGGTAGTGGATGAACTACTACACCCCCTAAATGAGGCGGATTTCCAAGCGATAGGCTATGCAGATGACATAGCAATTATCATCAAGGGCTTTGATCAGCAAACTATTTCAGAGTTGATGACAATGGCACTAAGAATGGTGGTGAGATGGTGCACTAAAGTAGGCTTGAACATCAATCCTAATAAAACGGTAATTGTACCTTTTACCAACAAAAGGATATTGAGGGAGCTCAACTCCCCTAGGATAAAAGGGATGAGCATTCAATTCAGGAAGAAGGTTAAATACCTCGGTGTTATTATGGACAGTAAATTAACCTGGAATGAACATATCGATTATGTTACCAAGAAAGCAACTAGAATTCTGTGGACTTGTAAGAACCTTTGTGGCAACAAGTAGGGAATTAGCCCCAAGATGGCTCGTTGGATCTACACAGCAATAGTCAGAGCTATGCTAACCTATGGCTCAATAGCCTGGTGGCACAGAGCTGGAATCCAACAAAAAAGATCAAGGTTGGAGAAGGTGCAGCGGCTCGGGTGCATCATGATCACTGGGGCCATGAGAACCACCCCTACAGCTTCTTTGGAGACTATACTTTATTTATCACCTCTTGCCATTCTAATTGAAGCAGAGACATTGACAGCCTACAGGCTAGTGAAAATGAGAGGGATTAAGAAACACACCAACGACTTTGGACACAGAAGTGTCTTTGATATAATCGAGCGAAATACAGATTTAAAAAACCATTCAGATTTAATGCTGAACAAGTATAACTTTGATAAAAGATTTCAGGTTAATATACAGGCGATTTGTAAAATCAAGAATGATTTCTTTAATCCACCCAATGGTCTAATTGTGTATAAGGATGGATCCAAAGGGGAGTATGGTGCCGGCTCGGGATTCTGGTTCAGGGGTTGTCGAGGCACGGGTCACATATCTCTGGGCACGACGCCACTGTAATTTTCTCACTGACAGTCATGCAGCATGCAATGTATTACAAACTGCAGTAACAAACTCTAGACTAGTGGAGGAATGCTGTCTAAGACTTGATGAACTAACTGTACATAACAGAGTTAACATATTTTTGATCCCTGGTCACAGTAATATACCAGGAAATGAAAGGGCCGACAAATAGGCGAAGAAAGGAGCAGTAATCGCTCCAATTGGACCAGAACCATGGTGCGGGATTCCTCTTCCCCTGGCCAAGGATACAATTAACAAACTAGCCAAGAGGAAGATAAAAACACGTTGGGATAGAGCCAAGATAAGGCATACTAAACTTTTTATAAAGGATCCCAATGATAATCTTTCTGATAAAATCAAAATCGCTCACATGTCGAGAATCGACCTCAAAAGTATGGTTGAAAACCTCACTGGGCACTGTAAACTCAGGAAACACATGCATCGCTTGGGCATTGAACAAGAACCTCGGTGCAGATGGAGCACAGAGGAGGACGAAATCCCCTGGCACGTTCTCTTTGAATGTATAGCACTAGGTCGAAAGAGGACGTTTGACCTTGGCCCTGGAGGACACAAGGAACTTCAAGAACTGAAATTCAAAGACTATCTAAAATTTCTCAGAAGTCTAGACCTAGGTTTGGGATCTTTAGGACTCAAGCACAATGGGCCTTTTTAGGCCGAAGTGCATACCAGGTCTGCAAGTTTAAAATGTCGTTTTAATTCCAATAGAATGCGCTCTTAGCCTATTGAAGGATTTGTTTATCTCTAAACGCTATTTTGTTTGTTAGTCATTTGTTTACAAAAGTCAGTTGTTTTTAAGTCGTTTACGTGGACGTATCATACCTTTCTTTGGTGTTAAAAATGTCTAATTTTAAGCCAAATAAAGAGCATTTGCAGCATGTCATGATTTTCTTATTCAATCAAAAGAAAAAGGCATCTGAATGTCATCGAATTCTTGTTGAGACTTATGGCGATCTTGCTCCAACCGTCAAGACATGTGAACGTTGTTTTCAAAGTTTTAAACGTGGTGATTTTGATGTTACTGATAAAAAACGAGAAAATCGACCAAAAAAGTTTGAGGACGTCGAATTGCAATCTTTATTAGACGAAGACAATACCCAAACCCAACAAATGATGGCAGAACAGTTGAATGTCACTAGACAAGCCATTTCCGATCGCCTGAGAGCTATGGGAAAAATTCAAAAGGTTGGAAAATGGGTTCCACATGAATTGGACGAACGACAGATGGAAAAACGAAAAATTGTGTGCGAAATGCTGCTTTTACGCCACGAAAGAAAGGGTTTTTTGCATCGAGTTGTAACTGGCGATGAAAAATGGATTTATTTTCAGAATCCCAAACGAATAAAATCATGGGTAACGCCAGGACAACCATCCACATCGAGTGCAAGACCGGATCGTTTTGGGAAGAAGACAATGCTGTGTGTGTGGTGGGATCAGAAGGGAGTAGTCTACTACGAGCTTCTCAAACCCGGCGAAACAGTCAATACCGACCGCTACCGACAACAAATGATCAATTTGAGTCACGCATTGATCGAAAAACGCCCAGAATGGGCTCACAGGCACGCCAAAGTCATTCTTCAGCATGATAACGCTCCTGCACATTCAGCCATATTGACTGAGGAAACGATTTCTTCGCTTGGTTGGGAGCTCCTACCCCACCCGCCGTATTCACCTGACCTGGCGCCTTCTGATTATCACCTATTCTCATCGATGGGACACTCATTGGCTGAGCAACACTTTAACAATTTGGAGGATGTAAGAAAATGGCTCGATGAATGGATTTCAAATAAACGAAGCATTCTTTTGGAATGGTATCCATAAATTGCCCGAGAGATGGACAAAATGTGTAGAAAGCGAGGGCCAGTACTTTGAATAAAATATATTATACTTTTTTTTTAAATTAAATTATATTTTAAGAAATAAACGACATTTTAAACTTGCAGACCTGGTAGTAACAAACAAGAGTCACGCATAAATAATAATGAGCTTTGTTTATTGTTATTCCAATTGCTAAATTGATATGAGAAACTGTACTCTGTTAAACTGAAAATACAAATCAGTCGGAATTATTGAAATACGGGGAATCAAACATTTTCTCCTTTTGCCATTCCAGTCATGATTGTAGCTTTTATAATGTTGTTCCCTGATGTGTAATTTGTAGCCACGTAGTACCATTACGTAGCATTGGCGCGTCAAGATTTCTCATTAATAGGACTGGAACACCAACTTTCAGCCTCAACTTATGGGAAGGCACTCCTGATAATTCTATGAGTTGAGAAACAGGGTATGATATGAATTGTGTCCATAGCATTGTCTACTGAGAGGTATTCGACATCCCATCCACGTCTGGCATGATTTGTTCGTTTATTTGGTTAACTATCTCATTGGTCGGCGCCAAAATTGCACTTTCACGCAACCATTCTCGATTGCACATACTTATTTGAAGATCAGAGTAGACATTATTTTTTTGATTATCAGTGTTATCGGCAATTTGACGGAACTCACTCCTCAGTTTAATCAAGTCGTTACTGTCTGTTGGTATACAATCTTCTCCGATTTTTATAAGAGCAGCTGCATATTGCCCTGATTGAGAATCATTGAGAAGTTTTACTCGCATATTTGTAGTGAGACAAAACGTTCTTAAGTGTACACATAATACAGATGCTTTCAAACAGGTATTTATTTCATCTGTCGGCGTATCTCTAATAATAACCGGGAGAGTCTGTCTAAAGTCACCAGCTAAAAGTACCACCATCCCTCCCATGATACTCTGGTCGCCTTTGATATCTTTCATTGTGCGATCTAGTGCTTCGATTGCTCTTTTATGGGGCATTGTAGATTCATCCCAAACCAACAGCTTACACTGCTGTATCATTCTTCCGCGCTCACTGCTTTTGCCAATGTTACGTACTGTTATTTCAATGGTATTTTTAGAATTGAGTGCGCTGTTCGTGCCCCACTAAGAGCGTATCAGCTATTCCAGAGGAAACTACTGCAACTGCAACTCCTTTATCTTTCCGGATTTGGATTAATAGTAAATTTAAAAGATAGGTTTTGCCAGTGGCTCCTAGAGCATCCAAAAAGAACCAACCTCCTTCGCCACTGGCAACTTTTTTAATAACTGTGTCACGAACTAATCTTTGTTCTGATTTTTTTTTTTGTTTTTTTATTGATATTTACAACTGTAATAACATTACATCAAGTAAATTGGCTGTATGAACAAAGGACATGAACAAAAAAATCACTTGTGGAGAAACTATCCATTGATAGCACTCCAATGAAGTTTTATAGTAGAAGGTCTCGAGGCCATCTTCTTTTCAGACGCCTCGGAGGGTTATCAGGAATAGTATGGGAAGCAAGTCGAGAGACTAGCGGATTCAAGTGTGTATGGAGCTTTTCATGGAAGGATAGGTATCTAGTTTGGGCCAAATCAGCAACATATGGGATATTAAGATCATGATGGATGAGTTTGTTTGTGACATAATAAGGAGCATTGAGGATTTTACGAAGGATTTTGGATTGTAAGGATTGGATGCGAGATGAATTGGATGGTTTAGTAGAGCCCCAAAGCTCAACTCCGTATGTCCTAATAGGTCTGATAACTGTCATGTAAATGAGTCTTTTGTAATTAATTGGTAGCTTTGGACGTTTGTCCAGTAAATGTTGAAGTAGGCGAAATCGTCGAGCAGTTTCTTGTCTTTTCAGTCTTGTATGAGGATTCCAAGTGAGACGTTTGTCCAGATGGAGTCCTAGGTAACGTATCTGTTCGACAGGGATCAGTGGAGTGTTATTAAAGGATACAGTAGGGCAGGAATTCGTAGGTTTACGACGAAGAGTGAAGGTAATTTGATGGGATTTGTTAGGATTTATTTTAATTCTCCAATTTTGACACCATTCTTGAAGGTTTGAGATATGGGATTGAAGATATTGGGATGCAACAAATGGATCGTTATTTATTGATAACACACATGTGTCATCAGCGTACGTAGTGAGGACAGTGCTTGGATGGGTTGGGATGTCAGCTGTATATATTGTGTATAGGATGGGACCCAGGATACTACCTTGAGGAACACCAGCTAACTGGGTAAAGAGGCGAGAGTAGGAAAAATTATGGTTTACTTTAAAGGTTCTATTACTGAGGTAGGAACTGATAATAAGGAAGTAAGTAGAAGGTAAGAATTTACGGAGTTTGTACAACAGTCCCGGATACCAGACTCGATCAAAAGCCTGCTCTACATCGAGAAAAGCTCCCGTGCAGTACATTCCGCGCTCTAATGCGGATGAGACAACGTCCACCACTCGATGGCATTGCTGGATTGTGGAGTGCGATGTTCTGAAACCAAATTGGTGATCTGGGATTATTTGGTTGGGTTCTATTATAGGATGTAGACGTTGCAGAATGAGTTTTTCAAGCATTTTACCGATTATGGGCAGGAGAGATATAGGACGGTAAGAAGATGGAAGTTCTGGTGTTTTTTTAGGTTTTGGTATCATCTTAACTATGGATAATTTCCAGGAATCAGGAAAGTATGTGGTACGCAATACGGCATTGTATATATATGTAAGGAGTAGGATTGCTTTCCGAGGAAGGCGTTTTAGAATATAGGATGTGATTAGGTCGTACCCAGGGGCTTTGTTGGCGGGTAATCTGTGAATAATGTTTGATATTTCTGAAGGATGGAATGCTTTAGGAGGAGGAGACAACTGAAGAGGAATACTTAACTCTGCTTCAATGCATTCAGACTGGGTAGGATTAAGGATATCTGGGTGAGGGTTAAATGTGTTGAATAGGTGCTGGCCGAAAATTTGTGATTTTTCTTCATCAGATCTTGACCAGGTTTGGGATTCGGTTAAAAGTGGATGGTTGAAATTTTTATATTTTAGGAGTTTTTTAGTGGTATTCCATAAGGATTTATCAGTAGTACTCAGATTTTCTGTACGGTAACACAAATTTTGAATTTTGAATGTTCTGATCTCTGATTTTAGTTTGTTTGTCAGTTTGGTATAATGACTCTTGTCCGATGGATATCTGGTGCGGTGCCACTTCGCTCTTGCCCGTCGTTTTTCTTTTAATAACTCGAGAATATGAAGTGGCCAGTTATTCTGTTGATAATGGTTTTTCCTTGGTAAGGAGCTATCAATTATATTGGTTTGTATTGATTCTGTAAGTTTGTCTATTGCAGAATTGATGTCTCCTTTTGTTTTAAGCGGAATTTTGAGGTTTAAATTATTTTCCAGATTAGATCGAAATTTATCCCAGTCTACTCGTCCGGTAATCAGTCTGGGATGAGAGGGCTTAGGAATGGGAACTGAATGTACTTGAAGCAGAACTGGACTGTGATCAGAGGAAAGGTCATCCAGGGATTTTATAGTTGTTTGATTGCAGGAAATCTGTGAGGAAACAAATATATCAAGAATATCTGGACGTTTTTTGAGCGATGTAGGCCAATAAGTAGGGTTTATGGGTGCAAGGATAGAGAAACTATTAGAGGTTGAAATTCGGGATAAAATGCTACCACGGGAATTGGATGTTCGACAACTCCATCGTTGATGTTTGGCGTTGTAGTCTCCTCCAGCAATAAAACGCGGTCCGAGAGATCGGAATAAGGATTCGAGGAGGTTATAAGAAAGGGAGTTACCAGGAGGACAGTATACAGCTGAGAATGTTATATGGAAAGGATTAGTTGAAATGGTTACTGAAGTTGATTGGATGACGTCAGTTGGAGTAGAAGGTATAAGAGAATGAGGTATGGATTTATGGATAAGGATACAAGAACCGGCATGTGCTGTATTGTCAGGATGATCTGATCTATAAGTGATGTAGTCACGTATGTAAAAATATGATCGTTTTGTGAAGTGTGTTTCAGTCAATAGGGCGATGTCTATGTGATTGTCATGAAGAAATAAGTCAAGTTCGTCTCGATGGTTAAGCAGTCCATAGGACAATAATTAGGGGCTTTATGCTCATCGTGGGTAATTAAGAGGGACTTCGGTAAGGATTCTCGTGAGCAGGTTGATGAGGGGCTTGATAATCTCTTGGAGTTCTGTCAGGAAGGATGTGAGGATACAATTTATGTCGATTGGGTTTTGAATTTGGACTGGGTATGGGTCTGGAATTTGATATTGATAATTAACGGATAAAGGAAGGTTGGTTGGGGGTTGTACCCGAGGTGCTGGATTTGCATTCATTGTTTGATGAACTGAAGGATTCATTTGATTGTTGTGATTGGAAGACATAGGATTTGGTTGCTGTGGTGGTAGATTGACAATTGATGTTTCAGGATGGAGAGGTATATGTTGACGTGGAGTTTGGATTTTAGTATTGAATTTCTGAGGGTTGGATCTAGGATCTCGGGATTTGGGTTGGGAGGATTGGGGCTTGTTATAGGAAATCTGGGGTTTCTGTTGGGAGGTTAGAGGCGCCTGACGTTCAGGCTGCTGCTGGTTCGTTGAGGTCAGGATTATGTTTTCCGGAGGTTGAACTCTGGTGATATGTTGATCTGAAATGCTAGCTGTTTTTGGCAATTCCGGGAATGTAGTTAAGTTTTTGACTTCAGGTGGTTGAGGAACATTCTCTATGCTTTTCCTTTGTATTTTATTTATTCTCTGTCGCTGGAAGCTTTTATATACCGAGCAACCTTTATAATTCGCCGGGTGGTCCTCACCACAAAGAGCACATTTTGCAGGCTCATCTCTGGACTTCTGGCATACTTCAGTTGGATGTGAGCCAGCACACTTGACGCATCTTGGTTGATGGTGACAATAGGTCTTCGTGTGACCTAAGTTTTGACATTTAGAACACTGTACTATGGTGTTTTTGTGCCTTGGCTCCTCGAATTTAACAGTTGAATAAACAAGTCTAGTAACTTGAAATATTTCAACATTATTTTTGGCTGGCTCTAGTTCGACAAAAAACAGAGGAAGGGGATATTTTTCAGTTGGATGCAATACTGACGATATGTTCCTGATGTTATGGCCTATCTCTTCTAGATCTCTTTTGATAGCGTCCTTAGGCGTGGTCGAGTGACGCCCTCTTAAAACTACTCTATATGATTTTTCTTGCTTGAGCTGATAGCAGTGGAAATCATAATTGTGGCTATAGAGGTGATTTATTAATTTTTTGTACGATTCTTTATTAACTGTATTAATCTTGATATCATTGACACGAGAGTAGCATTTAAAATTTGGCTGCCCGATCAACTCTGCTACTTCTCTTCCAAAATTATAAAAATCGGTTATTTTTGTTATAAAAATAGGAGGAGGTACCGGTTCATCGAACTTTTGACTTTCTTGGTTCTCCTTAGGAGATTTAACTTTAGGGCCAGAGGTGCTGCTGGTTGAGGCTACGGGTTGTTTGACTGCAGTAGATTTACTGCGGGTTTTTGGTGGTTCTTTTGACGGATTGTTGTTAGTGACTGATGTTTTTGAACTACCCGTTTTTTTTTTGTTTTTGTTTGGTGAGTTACTCGCTGAGCCAGGGGCAGATTTTCTCTGATTTTTTTGTAATATTCTCCTTTTAAGGTATTGTGGGTCAGTTTCACTTATTTCAGAAAATGGAGTCTCTTCCTCCGACATTTCACTACCCGGATTGTCCACACTCATATTGAAATTATTCATTATATAATAAAAACAAATAAAGTAAATTTTTAAATTATTAGTTATAAGCTATTGATAATTTAAGTATATTAATTGAATTTAACATATTTAACTAAACTTATGAAAATAAAAAAAAATAAATAAAAAAATAAAACGTTCATGTTACTATGTGAAGTCCGTAGAAGGTAAGCAACCAAGTCTTAACCCTGATCTTGTTAACTGTAGAGTATTAGTCCTATCTATTACTAAAGGATTAAGGCCACGTTGCTGCCTTTAGCAGCCGGTCACTAATTTATTTTAGTTCTAATGTTTTATTAATGACTCACCTCACTAATGATAAAAGTGAAGTGTAGCACAGTCTGTTCACTTTGTTCTGGTAGAGTTTGACGAGATGATTTAAACAAAATTGCATAAAAATAATGTTTCAAGTACAGAGCGACGTGAATATGTCGTTCTGATTTTAAAAGTGGAAGGGCCTCTGTTATTTGTTGCATTAAAGAAACATTAAATCACTACTAACTTCTCCAATTCTTTGTGGTTTGCTCTTTCAAAAATCGGATAAATTTTTCCACTAATAGTAATAACTTGGTCTTCGACCTTTGTTAACGCGTCATTGTAAATTAAATTTACATTGTATGTAACATTCGTATTCTGTTCTTGTAATATGTGTAAAATATCATCCGCTATGTCATTTTTATTCTTTTCCAACATTTCTTGAGGGTTTGAAAGTCCACATATCGCTAGTAATATAGCGAACAGCTCTCTCACCTAAGGCGAAGATTTGTATTGTGCAGCCTCTGTCAGAGTTGTATCCCAATGATTATCGTTCTCTACCCTATTGCCTTCAGCTCCTCTGTTAGAAACCTCGGAGTCACTTTCGACCAATCCCTCTCATGGAAACCCCACGTTGCCCAAATTTCTCGTCGAGCAATAAGCTCACTAAAGTTATTCCACCGTTCCAAACATCTTCTAAATCTACCAATCCGTAAGCTCCTCATCACATCTTTTATCTTTCCACACTTTGACTATGGTTGTGTGGCATATGGTGGAATCGCGAACAGGCTCGAGGAGAGGTTGGGGCGGATTATGAACTGTTCGCTTCGATTTGTCTTCGATGCCCCGAGAAGGTCTCATGTGTCCTGCCGTTACGTTGAGTTAAAGTGGCTTTTTCCTTCTATCCGTAGGCTCTATTTCCTTGGTTCTTACTTATATCAAACTATCAACTCACAACATCCATCTAACATCTATAGTCTCCTACAATTCAAATCCTCTATCCAATCCCAAGTCACAAGATCTCGCCCTTCCGATCTTTATATCCGTTCCCATAGAACCAAAACTTTTGAGCGTTCCTTTCTCGGCCTTTTCTATCTCTCTTTGGAACTCACTCCCACCCGATATTCGTCATACGTCTTCTTTAACCTCATTTAAATCTAAACTTTTCAAACATCTTCTAAATTCCCAATCAGGTGCTTTATAATCAATAAATAATTGATAGATATTTTCAACATTATTGATTGATGAACTACTGTAAATATTCCTCACTAATAATGAAATCATTTTTTTTATTTTTTATTTCTGTTACCAGATGCTATCATGCATTTACTGGTTTTTTCCCATAAGCCTAGTTCTTTTTATTGTAAATTTGTCTGTTTTTTTTATTTTAATTTTGCATCACTTTTTCTGATTATCTACCAAAACATACCAGTTTAGTTATTTACTGACCTAATGAAATACGTTGGCAATTAACTCAAGAAAAACCTTTATTCATCCAGAATCACAATTTTCTAATGACCATAAAAACATATGTGAATTTACTTATAATCGATACATCGAATACTATACCACATTCTCCCCCCCCTCTAATTTCCAAAAAATTGAAGCAATTGACAAATTGCAAAACATATAATTTTATATGTACAAAAACCAACAAAAAAAAATTATAGTTCTTCTATCAGTCTTATGGTTGGCTTCTTCATTCGTTGAGGGCGAGCTGATTTACTCAGTTGGACCTCTTCACAGGTGCTCGAAAAAGTGTCAGATTGACTGGCTGGAGTCTCCTGAGTTGGCTCCATAGTTGCTTCATTAGACACCTGTGCTGATGATGGTTCTGCCGTACAGGAACAGGACGGCAGACACACTTGTGCAGAAGAAGACCCATGGATTTGATCCACATGCCTGATCCAGTGTCTATTCAATGATGGCACAAAAACTTGGAGTCTCCGAGGTCCTAAACATTTTACAACAAATACCGGAATCCATTTTTCTCCCGAATGCGGAATTCGGAGATTTCGGACATAAACTGAACTTCCTTCTTGATAGGAATCAGTAGTTGTAGGTGACCCACGATAAGCGTCTACTTGTTTTTCCTGAGCTTTTTGCACCTTAGTAGCCATAGCAGGAGGTCGTAGGAGATCAAGTCTGGTTCTTAGCTGACGGCCCATCAATGCCTGAGCGGGGGAAACTCCAGTGGTAATATGAGGTGTATTTCGATAATCCAACAGGAATATATTAAGAGCCACATCCAAATCTGAGGCAGAAGAATCTACAAGAGCTGTCTTCAAACTGCGTTTAATAGAACGCACCGCATTCTCTTCCGCCCCATTGGTCTTTGGTGAAAAAGGCGCTCCAAGCTTGAGATCGACACTATTGTGCTGAAGAAAATTCTTAAAAGTCTCACTATCAAAAGCTGAATAATTGTCAGAAACAATGGTTTCCGGTAACCCAAAACGCGCAAACACCTGTCTCAAAATTTTCATGGTGGTATCTGCGGACATTGAATGTGTAGAAAAAGCTTCAATCCACTTTGTGTGACTATCGATGATAACGAAGAAATAGCGTCCTTCCAATGGTCCCAGATAATCTATGTGAAGTCGCTACCGAGGTTTCGCTGGCCATTCCCATGGTACTAAAACTGCCTTTGGGGGGTTATCCTTAGTTGCATTGCATGCATGACAGGATCGCACGATCTCTTCTACGTCCTCATCCAACTTTGGCCACCACACATGCGATCTCGCTAGGGATTTCACTTTTACCATACCCATATGGGAAGCGTGAAGCTCCCTCAGGACCTCTTGTCGCAACGCAGTTGGCACAATAACACGATATCCCCACAAAAGGATATCCTTTTCCACAAACAACTCGTCCTTCTTTCGTAAATAGTGCTGAAATTTTGCTTCAACCTTGTCTGGCCATCCGAACTTTAAAAAGGTGATGACCTTCATAAGGATGTCATCCTTCTTGGTTGCTGCCAAAATCGTTTTATAATTTAATAGAAGTTCACTGCAAACGTCAAAGATGTAGTTGATACATAGCTCTGGCTCATTCGATGTAGGACATTTCGGAAGTGGAGCTCGAGAAAACCAATCTACGATATTTTTTTCAGACTTAACCCATTCTACATCATACATGTAGTTAGACAGAATAAGTGCCCACCGCTGCAACCTATTTGCTGCGCAGGTTGGGTGGTATCCATTGCTTTGGTCCAAAAATAGATAGTAAGGGTCGATTATCGTTCACTAAAATGAATTTCCGTCCGTACAAGTAGCTATGAAATCTGGTAATTCCAAACATCAAGACTGCCCCCTCCTTATGTAGCTGAGAGTAGGACTTCTCCGGTTGAGAAAACGTTCGACTGGCAAACGCCAATAGTCGATCCAATCCATCTGCATATCGCTGGTATATTACCGCGCCCAATCCAAAGTCAGATCCAGCAACCGCTAAACGAATCGGGTAAGCTGGATTATAATGAGCAAGACTTCGATGCTTCTGAATCAGCCTCTTAATCTTCTCAAATGCTTGAGCACATTCGCTACTCCATTTCCAAAGATGTCCCTTTTTCAGCAAACAGTACAGTGGTGATAGAACTATGACATGGTGTCGCTACATCCGGGAGAAACTTTGACAAGAAATTTACTACTCCTAAAAAACGCTGGAGTTCCTTAACATCCTTTGGTACTGGTGCTTCCAAAATCGCACGAACCTTGTCATCGGTTGAATGCAATCCCTCAGCATCTATTCTGAATCCAAGATACTCGATTGAGCTCTTTCCGATCTCACATTTCTTAATAGACACCGTGAGTCCTGCTTCTCGAAGCTTTTCTAATACTTTGAATACTCTAGTCCGCAACTCTTCAATATTTCGGGCTCCAATTAAGACGTCGTCGATCATGACTGACGCACCTTCCAATCCTGAGAGCAAAACATCCATAGCCTTCTGAAATTAGCTCGGAGCTGAAGCAATGCCAAAAGGCAAACGAGTGTAACGAAACCTTTCTGTGTCGAAATTGTGAGGATGTCACGTGATTCTTCATCTACCTCATACTGCTGATATGCATGCGAAAGGTCGACTTTGGCAAAGATTGAACAACCCTGTACTCGTTGAAAAAGATCCTCTCCACGGGGAAGTGGGTGTTGATCAATGAGAAGGTGGGGATTTACTGTCAATTTGTAATCCCCACATATTCGAATCGACCCATCTTTCTTCAATACTGGAACGATAGGCGATCCCCATGGACTGTAGTCGATTGGCTCGAGAACTCCATCATGAACTAACCGGTCGATCTCTGCATTAACACCAGCTTGCATGGCAAATGGCATAGGTCTTGCTTTCATGAATCTGGGTTTTGCATTAGGTGTCAAATCAAATTCAACTTTCCCCTTATTGAACTTGCCCAGCCGATCCGAGAAAACTTCGGGAAATTTTTGCACCGCTTCTTGTAACAATACCGATGACAACTCATTATTGAAAAACACTGGTTGAGTATCCCTATCATTACTAGGACCTACTATTTTGAACCCAAGATGCTCAAACCACGCTCTACCAAGTAATGGAGGCCCAGTAGAGTTTACCACATAAAACGTCATATCTTGATACTCTTGATTTTTATACTCGACGGACACATTCACAGCACCCAGTGGCCGAGATTTTTCGTTGAAATACGACATGAAAGTCTTTCCAGTAGGTAACAATGGTAAATGTGCGCAATTTTTTTTGTACATGGAAAGGTGTACAATAGTACTCCGGTATCCTGTGTCTATCTGAAAAGGTATTTCAGTATCCCGATTAAGTTTTAGTTTAATGTGATAACCAAATTTCTTATCACCAGAAGCTTCAATGCTATACAACGGTTCTAATTGTTCATCCGGATGTTCTGACACAAAATGAGCTTTTTCTTTATTTTATGGCTATTTCTTGGACACATTTTTGCTAAATGTCCAATACGCAAACATTTTTTGCAAGAATAATTTTTGAATTTACACTTTGCAAATTCATGGTTAGTATAACCACACACAGAACATCGTGTTTTCTCTGTTCCCAACGACCTAGAGTATTTTTGTATATTTTTCCTGGAACCAGTACCTTGTGAAAATCCCCCTTTACAAAACCCAATCGGTTCTTTTTTAAATTCCAAAAGTCTATTTTGCTGTTCCGTGATTTCTTTATTAGTGGCTATTCGAATTGCATCCACAATCGTAAGCTTTTCAGCGTCCTCCTCAAATAAACGGTCGCGAGCGGGACCCTTTTGCATTCCGATCACGAACCTGTCGACCAACATCTTGTCGAAATAACTGCCGAACTTGCAATTACCCGCCAGATTACGGAGTCGGGCAATCCATTCATTAACACTCTCATCTTGTTCTCTCACAGCATTATAAAATTTGAAGCGAGATGCAAACACAGATTCCGTCTTCGAGAAATGATTATCCAATAAACCAACCAGCGAACTATAGGAAACCGACTCCGGTTTTTCCGGAATGGCTAAATTTGTCAACAACCTGAAAGCGTCCTCGCTCAAGGCGTTTAGAAATGTGTCGCGTTTAAGGTCCTCGCTCTTGAAAAAATGTTTATTCGCTTTAAAAAAACTTTCTATACGCGGCTTGTAAATTACCCATTCGTTTTGAAGAGAAAACTCTCGTAACTAACCGACGATTACTCCTTCACCCATCTTTAGAACCGTGTTTTCCTTTAAGCAGTATGACTTCTTACAATTAAAAGAAAAACACTCACCCTGCAACTTCTAGTCCTCAGTTTTCCATTGATCTATTGAGTTGATTTTCGATCTCTGGATTACTTCGGAAAAATCCCCTCTTCGTCGCCATATTTGTAATGTCTTACAACACTAATGAAATACGTTGGCAATTAACTCAAGAAAAACCTTTATTCATCCAAAATCACAATTTTCTAATGACCATAAAAACATATGTGAATTTACTTATAATCGATACATCGAATACTATACCACATTCACTTTCAGGATATTTTGTAAATAAGGTTTTACTCAGATGCAGGCCTTTGGCCAGATAAATATTTTCTTAATTATGTTCATCTCTGTTATTCTAAAGGGACCTGGTCCCAGAATAAAATTATTTTTCTATTTCTATTTCTAATACCCCTGTTGCCTCACATGCCTCTCGAAATTTTGAAAATTCTTGGTTATCGAGCTTTTTTAGATCTTTGAAGTAGGTTGGCCCACGCACATGATGTAAAATCGTTAAAACATATGTTTATAATTTATTTCAAATTAAAGCAATTGTATTATATCATCCCCTATGTCAACCTCTTACAACCCTTTTATCGCATTAAAAAGTAGCCTATGTCCTCTCTCAGGCTGTAGAATATCTTTGTGCCGAATTTCATCACAATGAATTTTGATACAAAGATCTGTCTGTTTATCACAAGACGTGATAACTTCTGTGACAGACAGACAGAGTTACTTTCGCATTTATAATATTAGTATGGATTACATCCAGGCCGTTGAGAGGGGAGTTTTATGAAGATTACAAACAAAGCTGGGTGCAGCGAAGAGGCTGTGTGAAATGCATTTACTACTGCCCGATGATTTCTAATATTTTATAACTTTTCTATATTTATTTATTATGCGTTCACAATTTCATGTTTATTTGAAAGTTCTTTCTTATTATTTATTTATATTTTAGCGGTAAAATCTGTCCCCAGTAGTTGTGTTATGGTGATACAGTATTTTTTTTTTCACTTTTTAAATTTCTTCCAAATTATTTAATTCACCTGGACTTTGTATTTGGCCACAACCCACCTGCCTGGTGTATTCTTTATTAACTGACCATCACTTATTATTTCGCACTTGTTTTGTAGTTATTTTGTTTCATGTTTGTCAATCCTGCATTGTTCACTATGTTTATGAAGCCCTTATGTTTAAGTGTAATAATTTTAATAATTAAATTTCAAAGGTAGTAAACTTCATAAGCCTCCTTCCTAGCTAGAGAAAGAATGAGAAAAAAATCAAAAAGTAGATACAAATTAAAAATAGGAAAGTGGGGAAATGATAATATTATAAATATTTTTATTTTGAAGAGAAAAGATTTGTCCAGGCCGGGATTCGAACCCTGGTCACCCGCGTCTCTAACGCAGTGCTCTAACCAACTGATCTAACCTGACTCGTAACACGGCCAGAAAAATCCATTCTCTTCACCGATCCTATATCCCCGTGTTCTCGCAGTTTTTGCGATGTAAACAAGGGAAAGAATGTTCATTGAACATTACTTTAATTAGGATCTCGTTGACTTAGGCCGGGATTCGAACACGGATGAAAATTGCGAGAACACGGTGATATAGAATAGGTGAAGTGAGTGGATTTGTCTGGCCTTGTTACGAGCCAGGTTAGCTCATTGGTTGGAGACGCGGGCGACTTGGGTTCGAATCCCGGCCTGAACAAATCAAAAATAAAAATATTCAAAAATGATCACCATCATAAGAATAACTAACATAAAATAAATTATAATATAAAATTGACCGAAGTCAATGAGATCCTGATTAAAGTAACGTTCAATGAGCATTCTTCTCCTTGTATGCATCGCAAAAATTACGAGAACACAGGGATATAGGATCGTGGAAGAGAATGGCATTTTCTGGCCATGTTACGAGCCAAGTTAGCTCAGTAGGTTAGAGCATCGCGCTAGAGACGCCGGCGACCCGGGTTCAAATCCCAGCCTGGACAAATCTTTTCTCTTCAAAATATTAATATTAGAAATTATCAACCTCATAAGAATAAGAAATATATAATATTTATGAAATTCAAAAACAAAGATCTGTCTTAAAAATATATCAATGGTTTTTGACACACTAAGTTCTTAAAAATAGATCATTACGTATATACGAGTTATAGGTAAAAGTAGGCTTTTAAATTAAAATTTGGGTAAAACTCCAGAATTCTGCTGCGTGAAGAGCGTCACTCCAGTGGTATCAGAGTTCCGAGTTTAAATTATAGTTGTAATTTTAATTATTCTTGAAAATCATGAAAAGATTTTCTCTTCAACTTAAAAATTATAAGGTGTACTAATTATTAGAGCTGTCAAATATATTTTTATATAAATTTCCATATTTAGTAGTCAATATAATTTATTAATTTCAATTTAAACAATTACCCTTATGATACTAATTCTGTTTCACACTCTCCTCCTTTATTTGAATAATTTCGTATGAATAATGAATACCCAGTAAGAGGTATAAGGAATAATGTAAAAAACAAGTAACTAAAATAACCTTTTTCTCAAACAGGTTATCACATGGTAGCAGCTATTCCATAACAAGTTATCATGCTATCTCTGTTTATACCGCTCCTAATCCCAAGAGGTATTCCGTTTGATATCAGGCAAAATCGTAAGGTCTACTATCTTCCATTCTAGTTGAACAAGATAACTTTTAATTTTATAAAGGTAAAAAAGGATATACCGATCTTATGATAAAAAAATTTGTTATAATGCCCAATAAACAGTAGGCTAGAATGTTGTTATTTAAAGTTAAATGTATAAGTCGGTTTATATTGTTTATTGATTGTTAGAATTTAATAGTAATTTCATGAGGACTTTGATTTTTTTTGTTTTGAGTGTTCAAATTTGGATATAAATGGAGTTGGTATTGGAGACTGTGCTGTTCAAGGGTTATAAACTTCTTGTTCTCATTCTGGCCATGTTCAATTTTGAAGTTTATAGATAATATGATATTGTTAATCGAACCTTTCTCCTTTTTTTCATTGATTGTTTCATCATTTAAATTTCGTTTGGATACTAACATCTGACATCTTAATTACCTACTTGTTAACAATTTGGGCAAACTTATGCATGAAATTTAAAGGCAATGCTTAAAAGCTTAGGTAAACTTTTGACAGTATTGTACAAGAAAAAACAATATATTAATTGAAGTTGAAAAAGCAAGTTTTATTCTGTTGTATTCTGTAGATTTTAATTATTTTGTAAAATATGTATTAAATCTTGGTGTATACAATTATAATTGAATGTTAATAATTAAAGTAGCAATAAATTAATGGATTGAAATATGATTCAAATCTAGGGTTAAAGTGGATTTTCTGAATGAGTCCAGCTAGTCTCAATTAATGTTTTTATTATTGGATGGTATCTTAATTGTAAATCACTTTTTTTATTAGTCTTTTGTATATTGTTTAGTTGCAGAATGAGATGCAGCATGAGAGAATCACATATGCTTCAGCCTGCGTTCTTCACAAGCACTCCCATTTCAAAACGCAGAAGAATATCAGTTTTCAATTATTTTGAAAACTCACCAATAAATAGATCAAACTTTGATTTAATGCCTGTTCCAAAGCAGTAAGTGAATTTAACTACTTATTTTGTTATAAAGATCTCACTATCTATCTATCTCTACCTATCTATATGTATATGTATTCAGCCATGGGTACTGATGATGGTCCATATATACCAATTATGTAGCTATATTTAGAATTGCTCTTGTTTGAAGGACTCTAATATTATTACTTGGCATTGATCCCCTTCTACCTTTGAATTAAATATATAATAAAAATTTATTAAAAACTGTGGGTAATTATTCCGCAGGCTGTCGCTTCGAGTTGATTCACTATGAGTGTTACTTTTTCATTTGTTTCCCTTTTTATATTATCCAAAAATACAAGTTATCATGAGCTTTAGTTTGGAAAATAGAATGTAATTTTGGGAAATATGTATACTATGGTAATCATTTAATCTTGAAATGAACGTTTATATATCATCTATACTTCAAAATGTTAGTTGAAACTTTTATTTCTTGATAAAATGATTACCAAAATCACTGAATAAGCTCACGATAACTTGTATTTTTGGAAAATATTAAAATTAAATGAATAAACTGTTTAAACTGGTTAACGAAAAAACTTGTAATTCAACTTGAAGCAATGACTTGAGGAACAGATACCAAACTCCGTGTTTTTAACAAAAAGTTCTGATATATTACTTAAAGTCTTCTTAACTCCTCCATCTTCATTTTTCTTTTCTCAGAATTAAATGAAGTTACCAAATATATAATCCTATCTAGCCAATGATTGGTTTTTATTTCTTTCAATACTGAACTTATACCCCAGTCTCAAGTTTTTAGTTTGAACTGCACTTAGCGAAGTCCAGTTTTTAACCGTGCTTTGTTGCCCTCGACAACAGGTTTAACGTTCTCACTTATAAAATTGTCTGCTCGGTTTAAAAAAATGATATGCATATGAATAATGTCTTGGAAAAAAAAAGCAGGTCATGTAAAAAGGTGAATAGGCTTGTATCATGTTCTACATTCAATTATTTGTTGATAATTCTTGCAATTACAGGCTGGGTGAACTGAAAAGGGCGAGTTTCTTTCAAATCTGGGATCTTAAGATAAGTAGTATAGTACCTTACAAGGCTAGCCTACTCTCTGTGGATCTTATTGCCTCGCTTGGATATCATTACTACTTAAGGGATTATTCCATAGGTGATGGATAGGGAAAAGGTCAATGGAAATAACAGAGCAGTTTTTCCTGGCTGTCTGTAGATTTGTTAATCAGCATTGAGAGTGACCCTCTGCTCACATGGTTAAGGATATGAAATAAATTTGAATGCCTTTCTTTCATTTTCTATCACCTTTGCTTTTCAGCTCAGAAAATACTCAAATATTGGTGAATGAGACGAGAGTAGTTTCATTAATAGATTTTGTTAAAAATACTATTTTTGTGTATGAACTAAATGGTAAAGATAACTATCAATATAAAGCATTCTAAATTACTTGAGTAGTAGAATAGAATAGAAAAACAAACTTTATTCTGGGACAAAGTCCCTTTAGAATAACAATCATGAACAAAAAATAAACCTATACATCTGGCCAGAAGGCTACATAATAATAAGAATCATGAAGTAATTAAAAGTGACAAAAATATAATAAAAATAAAAATAGAAATAAAAAGTACAAAACTTGACAAGATTTAAAAAGTACTTAACTTGACAAAACTTAACTAATTGCCGAAAATAAATATTTTAATGCCAACCGAATAAGTATAAACAAAATTAATAGAATAGTTAATAACGCCATTACTAAATAAAATAAATGAATGGGACAGTATCCAATAAAGTATTTACATAGTATATATCTTCTTTGAGTAAAATAAACAAAACATGTAGGAAAGAAATCGATTAATCAATACAATTTATTTAAGCGGAAGATTGACCTGCCCATAGAGCATCTTTTAGGTATGTAAAGAGATGTTACGATTTATATGTTTAGCGACAGTACTTAATAAAAATGTATACACATGTATTTATACACATAAAAGTTACAATTAAAAATGAAATATTTACGTATACATAATACATATAGTATAGTTATCCTGTAAGCACAAATTAGAAACAAAAGTTAATAACACAACACAAATTAAATTGAGGAATTAAAGAGAGCGATGTACAATGGTTGGTGTTCCTGGCCACCAATTAATTGTATTAATAAAAGAACGGTAAATAAAAAATCGCAAATTATATTGAACAATTGGGCATAACTTTATAGAGGTTGGATGACACCAATTTTATGACTTATTGCAGTTTTTCGTAATATCAGTATATTAAAGTTGATTTTGTTTGGTTATGTCTGATATTCTAATATGTTTTTACCTCTTATTTCTTAAATTTTATAATTTTTTATCTATAAATTCTACTGCATCACCCTTTAAACCTTCATGCTTGATTTTTTATTTAATTCTATTCAATTTTTTGTTGATATTTCTTCATGCCTTTATTAAAACTTTATAGCTATTGAAAAGATGTTTTGATTTTATTTTTTTGACTGGATGAATTGTGTTTTGATTTTTAAATTTGGAGCTGATTTTCTTTTCCTCAAATGCAATTATTCCCCTATTGCGCATCTCATTCATATAATTTTTTTTATCAAGTATTATTCATCTGTTACTATGGCCACAACATTATGATATTAAATATTTCTACACATGTTTTTTAAATATAAATTGATTTTTATGTATTCTCACTTTAATTTGGTTCATTTCTTGTGAGTAATAATAATATTACTACTAGTTGAACAGAAATTATTATTTTTATTAAAATAATGAATCAACCAATTTATTTTATGAGGAATCAAATGGTAATTATAATTTCAAGAAGTAGGTAATTATAATTTAATTTTTTTAGAAAAGTTAGAAGTTACCTCAAAAGCTACATATTTTCTGTTTGGATCTGCTGATTACATTACTTAATTGCAGTTTTTAAATATTAATCTAAAATAAATAAAAAATAATTATTTTTTAATTAATTACATACATATTTACTTAATGTTATGGGATTGCAGTGTTGATATAAATAATATTATTTATACAGAAACCTACTATTATACAAACAAATGATGTGACATCAGGTTGAATGTACATAACTGTGATCTTGCCAATTTGAGTTTACAGTAATGCAAACTAAAGTTACATAAACTTAAGCTATGTGAAGTGAGTCCTTTTTCAGGCTTATTAAAGCTTATTAAACTACCATACCTCCCAGTGATCAGACTCAATGGAAATTACATTTCTTTGTTATACGTTAAATTATCTTTGTTGAGCCTTAACAGTGATTTTATAGCATGAGTATGTTTAACTTCTACTTTCATTGGATACTCAAGCGAAAGAGTTTTACATGCCTCTTAACGAATTAATTGCTTAAAATATTTTTAGAGTAGGTAGGTGAAATGTCTTATTTATTAATTTTTCTGTTTTGTATTTAGTGTTTTCAAAAACCTCCTTGAGTAGTTGCTCTGTCATTAAACATATTAATAGTTAATATTATTAATATATATATATTTAATATTATTATTATTAATTTTTAATATTTTTTCATATAATTATTTTGTTTTGGATATAATCTGAGGATTTATCAGGAAGATGGTGTAAACAGATTAGATGTTTGAATAAAACAGATGTATTAGGTTAAGGAGTTTTGAATTTGATAATTTTTTTTTGTTCTTTTTAGGCTTCTTAAGTATCAAAACCAAAAAAAAGAACAAATTACTGTTTTTAAAGGTAAGTCATAACTTATGTAACAACTTTTTTTTCTTGTACTGGCCACTAAGGACCATATGAATATCATTGGTTAGGCTTCTTTGGGAGTCTTGGCTTTCTTTCTTCCCATCTTAGTTTCAGGATTTTCGACTGCACTTCTTTTTTTTCTTTGGACCATTTTGTACCCCTCCTTTTTTTTCTTCCAATATTGGTGATATTTTTTAGTGTTTTCCTTTATGTGTCTACCTAGACAGTCGGTATCTGACATTTTAAGGTTATTTAATTCTTCTCTCATTTGTCTCGTGTATCCTACCAAGCTTTTGTTGCTAAAATTTTTGTTAAAGATCTTTTTAATCCATTCAACAGGTGTTTCTTTTGGTTTTGACCGTTTAGTCAAATTCTTTGCCGATGTTTCGCTGGCCTTACGGTAAGCTTCCTTAGGGCTTAATCTGAGACTGAAAATGTTCTTCTTTAAAGCTTCTAGGTCCATAGGCGGAGCCTATATCTCCAATCATCTGATTGGCTGGGTTCCGTGATCGGGTCTCAACTGGCTGACTTCTGATTGGTTTGCCTTTTCTTTCAAGTTACAAGGGCTATTCAGAAAGTAAGCAATGTTTCCACTTGATGACGCCAGGCGCGTGCCATACATTGCGTGTGCTCATGCTCGGCACCTCAGTCAGCGTCCAGCTGTGACAACGGGAACATCTCCGCACTACCCCTTTTTTATATTCAAATTTGAAATGTGTGCTGCAATAAAAAATCCCACCAGTTGTGAGGTGCAGTCTGTTATTTGTTGGCAAACAACTTAAAACCAATAGAAATTCATCAGGAACTGTGAAGTATACGGCAACAACGTAATGAGTGGCAGTTCTGTCAGGAAGTAGTGCATTCAGTTTAAAAATGGCCGAACAAACGTTCATGATAAAGAGAAGTGTGGACGTCCGAGCATTGTGACTGACGATCTGGTCACCAAAGTTGACGAAAAGGTTCATGAAAACCACCCTTTAACAATAACTGAGCTTTCTCTATGTTTCCCACAAGTTTCACAGGCTTTATTGTTTGAAATTATTTCACAGAAGCTAGGCTACCACAAATTTTGTTCAAGATTAGTGCCAAAAATGCTTACTGATTACCATAAAGAACAATGAAGGGGGGCAGCTTTGACGTTTTTGGAAGCCTACCACAGTCATGGTGATCCACTACAGGAGATAAAACCTGGGTGAAACATGTAAATTATGAGAAAAAATTACAGTCCATGGAGTGGGGGCACACAAGTTCCCCCCTAAAAAAGCAAAGAAATTTCTGCAAACTTTGTCGGCAAGGAAGATCGATCATGTCAACAGTGTTCTGGGACAGGCAAGGAGTTCTTCTTATTGATTTTCTCGAGTGTGGTGCAACAATAAACTCTGAGCGGTACTGCCAAACATTGCAAAACCTTAGGAGAGCTGTCCAAAACAAGCGCTGAGGAAAATTGTCATCCATAAGAACCAATCTAATGTTCCATTTTTCAATTTTTTAATTTTTTTTGATCTTATACGAATATTTTTTATTCTTCTTATCATAGACTGGACTTAAAGGCATCTAGCCCTTTGTTCTCAGCTTAATTCTCGCCTACACACATCCGTTTTTGTAAAATTTAATTTTTCACTTTTCTTATCGTTCCCAGACCATAACAGTCATTAACTGAATTTACTTCTGATTTCTTGCCAGTCTCCTTAAGGCAACTATTGAATAATAGCAAGCTATTTTGGATGTCTTTTCAAAATCAAAATTATGTGCATAGCTTGTTTCTTTTTTAGTTTTGGAGAATGAAAAGATACCTTTAATAAAAGAGAAGAGAGGGGCATGTTCTAAAAAATCAACATTATCTCATCCTCCTATGAGTAAGTTATTTATATTAATTAGTGATATTAATTTATTATTTATTATTTTTTTATTTATTTTTATTATTTATATATTATTATTTTGTATGTTTTTTATGAAAATGAAGTTTAATAAACTTAATTTGTATTTTTAGTTGTTATTAGTGATTCAGAAGAAGATAAATCTGATATATACAGTGAAGTAACATTGGCTCCAAATTCAAATTCTTCAAGTAGAAGTAATTTTTTTTATTATATTACATTTTAATACTTAATCTCCACATGCATTATGTACATAATATCCAGGTACATGTCCATACTCAATAGCTAAGTAAGCGACACTTAGTATTACTTCTTTAACCTTACTCCTCCCACCAAATCAATAGAGTGACATATATGGATTTGATTTAAATGTAACATAATGTCTACACTACGTGAATTATTTTATTTTAGATATAAACAAAAACAATAAAATATTTCTTAGTAAATTTTTTGCAATAACTCCTAAGATATTCTTTTAAATTATATGGTGTATAAAAGGGATTAGGCAGCGTCTTCGATAAAACCTTCTAGACGGCTATTCTTTTTCCAACAATTTATCGTTATATATATTCCAACTAATTTACCCAAAACCTTGACAAATTATATACCTAAATCTTCCTCAAGGATCACTATTGGTAAAAGCCGCATGAAAATCCATGCAGTAGTTTTTGAGTTTATCGCAGACAGACAGGGCTGAGGGCTTTGTTTTATAACATGTAATATATATAAATAATGTAGCGATTTGATTGCATAAAATTTAGAAACAATTAAGTAATGTAATAGGCTTAGTAAACCTGAAGATTCAATGCTTATGCTATCATTGATTGTTTAGGTACCTTCAAAACTCAAAACCTTTCATATCAGCTTTTATTCAATCCTTCTACATATCCTCTGACCTATTTACCCAGGTTATTTAGCTTGGTTTGGGATCTGCATGCCCTCTAAGGAATTTTTAAATTCATTGTTTTGGAATTATCCCTTTTGCTTCATAGCCAAAATTGTACTTCCCATCTGTTTTGTTGAGATTTCAATCCACATCCTTCAATTGTGGTTTCAATTTATTTATCAAATCTAGGAAAAGTCCTTAATATAGAATAGAAAAGGAAAATGATTTTATTCTGGAACTAGGTCGCTTTTTAGAATAACATACATGAATAGAAAAATAAACATCTCGCCAAAAGGCTACATAACTAAAGCCAAAGTAGTGCAATTCATTACTCACTTCATTCTTCCCTCAAGCACATTTGAGAGGGCCCCACACAACTGTAGTCAAAGTATAGGAAGATAAGAGATGATATGAGGAGTATATGGGTAGGTTGTGTAAAATATTGAGAACAATGAAATAACTTGCGGGAACTTATAGAACATTGTGGTGTTTGGACAAAGTGGGATTTCCAGGAAAAGATTTGAACCGTAGTGATCCCTAGGTTTTTAACAAAGGAGTTGAAAGTGATGGGTTGATCATTTAGTACTAATGTGGGGTAGGCATATGGATAGGTGTAATGGATAGAGACCTATGGAAGGAATTGGAGCCTATAACAGTGGTCTGAGTTTCCCTTTAATTTAACCCAAATTTATTCAGGTTGGCCCAGGCACTGATCCAATCCAGATATTTCTGAATATTGGTGAATGCAAATAATAGCTCAGAAGGAGGAAAGGATAAATAGATTTAGAAGTCGTTTATATGTTAATGGTAGATTGATTAAGGAAGACCATTGATATTGCTATTAAAAAGAAGAGAAATCCTTGAGCCCTGTGCTACTCCTAAAGACAGTTTAAATTGATAGGGGTTGATTGGGAATGGAAACAGCTTGAGTCCTGTCAGAGAGGATGGACTAAAACCAGCTGATAGAGCTGTTCGAAAAGGATTTTTTTTTTTAAAATTTATTTATTGATATTTACAACTGTATTACAATAATACAACAAGTAAATAGGATACGTGACATATAATGACATGAGAATGACAAGTAGAGAAACTACCCACTGGTAGTGCTCAAATCAAAGTTCAACTGAGAAGGTCACGTGGCCATCTTCTTTTCAGACGCCTCGGAGGATTATCGAGAATTGAAGAGGAAGCTAGGTTTGAAACTAGAGGGTTGGAGTGGGAATGAAGTTTGTTATGAAAGGATAGATACCGGGTTCGGGCCAAATCAGCAACAAAAGGGACATTAAGGTCGTTATGGATGACTTTATTCTTAACAAAATAAGGAGCATTGAGGATTTTACGAAGGATTTTGGATTGTAGGGATTGGATACGAGAGGAATTCGATGGCTTAGTAGAGCCCCAAAGCTCTACTCCGTAAGTCCAAATAGGTCGTATGATGGTCATGTAGATGAGTCTTTTGTAGTTAATTGGGAGCTTAGAGCTTTTGTCTAGTCAGTGTTGAAGTAGCCTGAAACGTCGTGCGGTTTCTTGTCTTTTCAGTCTTGTATGAGGATTCCAGGTTAATCGTTTGTCAAGGTGCAACCCCAAGTATCGGATCTGTTCTACAGGCACCAGAGGGATATTATTGAAGGATACAGAAGGGCAGGAAGTCATTGGTTTACGACCTAAGGTAAAAGTGATTTGATGCGATTTTTGAGAATTTATTTTAATTCTCCAGTTTTGACACCATTCTTTAAGATCAGTGATATGGGATTGGAGGCTTTGGGATGCAATAACGTGATTGGTGTTAACTGATAATACATGTATCATCAGCATACATGGTAAGGATAGTATTAGGATGAGTTGGGATGTGTCAGCTGTATAAACTGTATAAAGGATTGGGCCAAGGATACTACCTTGAGGAGAAATGGATTTTAATTGAGAAAACAGGTTAGTCTAAAGGCTGCTACACACGGTCAGTTTGGTATGTTCACATCGAACTGACCGTGTGTAGGCTAAATTGATATGAGCCCACATTAAAAAAGTGAACTGATGAAAATTCATCATTTCTGTGTTACACACCATACTGACGACAGTCCGAAATGAGTGTGTGTACTGTCCCGTCAGTTCGGCATACAGGTGTCGTTTGGATAGACATCACTCTTTCAATCTTTTCCAGACCTCGTTTGTATTCCTTCGTTTTGTGTTTTTTTATTAATGATTGATATTATGGTTAGTTGGGGCAAAGATTTTCTTTTAGAATTTATAGAACTGTTCAGAGGGGAGGAATGTTTGTGGAAAGTAACTTCAAAGGACTATCATAACAAACAAAAACGAGAAGAATTTTATAAAATTCTTGTTAAAAAGGTTAAAGTGATTGATCCCCTCGCACACAAATCGATAGTAATGAGGAAAATCAACAGTTTAAGAAGTGCCTTTCGGAAGAAATTAAAAAAAGTAGGGAGGTAGGTGAGCACGGTACGGGTGCGGATAACGTTTACCAACCAAAATTGTGGTACTATGACCAGCTGGGAGCTTGGAGTTTCCTGTACACCTTGGAGCTTCCAAGTTGTAGCACATTGAACTGACACACCGAAGTGACCGTGTGGATGCGAATGTTGCATTCAGTTAGAAGTGACAGTTAGAAATGAACACACCTTTCATGTATTTTGGTATTTGATAATAGAACACTTCAATTCTCAAACATGTAACTATTTATTAAAACTTTAAAGTACATTAATACAAAATAATTGAACTACATACAATTGATTCCTAACACTGTAATAATCATTCTGAGGTAGGTAACATCAGGTTTTTCTATCTCCCAGTGTTGTCCAGAAATCAGTATTGCCAATGTGTCTCAGACACATCACCCAGAGCTTCCAATCTATCGAGTTCACATTTTAGTGGTTCGCGTAAGGCGAATGGAACCACTCTGGCACGACAAAAAACTGGAGTTACGTTTTCTTTCAGTCTAAGTTTTACTTGCATGTTTTTGCAGTGACCAATCTTTGGAAACTTATTTAATATCTGTTGAAGTTTTGCATCATTCCGAGGCATATTTATTTCTGTTTTCTGTTCTTCTGAGACAGAAAAGCAGTTTAATTTGTCTAAGTGTAAATTTAACAGAGGGTTTGTTCCAATTCAACCCTAATAAATTCTTCCCATTAGGTGCTTTTGGTACAAAAATTGGTAATTTCTTAGTTACACCTCTCCAAGTAGCCTAAACTATAGCTTCTCCCAAAACTTTGATTTTATGCCCTGAATAGCTATGTAATATTACATTTGAATTTTCAAGCAGAAATTTATTACAGGCAATCCAAGAATGTATTGATAACATTGTGTATTTTGAACCACAATCTAGTTCAAATTCTGTAGGTTCAGTTTGACCATTTATTTTTACCAAAAGTCTGATTCTTTCTGTCTGGTTATTTGAGTTGATATTAAAAATATCTGTAATGTGATGACTGGCATCCTTATCTTTCAAAGCTTTACTTCGGCAATTTTTTGCGAAGTGGTTTAATTTTTTGTAAAAATAACACTTTTCCATATGCAGCACATTCGTTTATTCCATGTGTAGAACCGCAGTTTCTGCATTTAAACTTGTTTTTATTTTTAGTAGTATTTTTTGTACATGTTTGAGGGAAATTTTTCTGACCGTTTGTACTCCAACGTTTCTTTTCAGAAATTTTGTTTACATCTGAAACCGTAGTTTGTGATTTTGAAATTTCTAAAGCTCCCATCAGAGTTTTAGCCAATTCTACAGATTCATTAAACGTTTTGCAATCTTTTTGTAATAACACGGTGCGTACATCTGAGCTTTTAATGTTCATGACGAATGACGTAATTAAAGCTTCCTCATAAAAATCAGCAGGAAATTGGCACTTCTCTGCCTGTTGTTTCAAATTCAGTGCATAAGTATTGAGGTTATCTGAGTCCTGTGTCATTTTGAAAAATTTACACCTTTCAGATAATGTAAATGGCACGTCCTTGAAGTTTCCGTCTAATTTTTTGAGTAACTCATCAACATCAAAATCGAAAGGAGCTTTAGGCTTACATATATTAATTAAAGTTTCTAATGCCTCTCCATTTAGGTTGCTAATCAACAATGCAACTTTTAATTTACTATCTTCAATGTTTGAAATTTGTAAACACGCTTGAAATTTAATGCGCCACGTGTTCCACTTAATTAGTGATGAATCAAAAGATTCTATATGATAGAAATTTAGCTTACTTGGTTTTATTTCAGTTTCTGCTTCCGAGTTACTAGAATTCGGCATGTTTATTAATGTTCTCTTTATCCTCATCGCCACTTTCGTGTATTTTGGTATTTGATAATAGAACACTTCAATTCTCAAACATGTAACTATTTATTAAAACTTTAAAGTACATTAATACAAAATAATTGAACTACATACAATTGATTCCTAACACTGTAATAATCATTCTGAGGTAGGTAACATCAGGTTTTTCTATCTCCCAGTGTTGTCCAGATATCAGTATTGCCAATGTGTCTCAGACACATCAACACCGAACTGACTGTGTGTAGCGGCCTTTAAGAAGCAAAAGGTTTAGAAAAGTCAAGTAAAATTAGTACCATTATTATTTTACTGTCTATAGCCGTATGTATGTCGCTGGTAATTGTGTGAAGAAACCAGTTTTATCGTACAAACCGGGTATTTATGTCACTAGTGATTTTAATAAGGGCATATTGTGTGGAGAAACTGGACTGGAGTGGATCAAGGAATTGGAACTGTTTGAGAATATTTTACATTTGTGATAAAACTGTTTTTATTAGGTTTGGAATGGTTGGCGAGGATGGAGATTGGGGCGTAAATCTTCAGGAGATATAGGGCCAAAGGATTTACTTTTAGGATGGACTGCGTGGGGATCACTGTGTTTTGTAGTGAAAAGAGTTAGGAGGATATCCTGGTACGTTGGGATTAATTAAAAGTCAGAAGATGATTTTAAAGTAGAAGTAGAAAAAAATATGAGTCATTTCATCGGGTGAAATAGGAAAGACTACGGAGGAAGGGGATTTACAAAGAGAATTTCTGAAGGATTTTGACATTCATATTTATTATCGTAATCAGCAAGAAAGGGCTTTGTGGAAGTAGTCGATTTTCCTTGCCTGATTGTAGACTGTTTGCAGAGAGGCCTTAACGGTAGTCATCATTCAGCCTTGTTTGTCTAAAGTGTCTAAGGGTGTGTTCCTTTGTAAGTCTTCAATGTTTTGACACATCCATGTAGTAGTCTGGTAATAGAAGGTTGAGGGGGCAGGGGTACCAAGGTGTTTTGGAGATAGGAAGTAAGTTTGTCAACCTGTGGAATCAATAGTAGCAAAGGAATATAATTCACTCGAATTCAGTGATTTAAGAGAAGGTGAGATGCTTTCGCATTTTGCAAGCAATCAACACAATCAAGAAACACTACAAAAAATTTCATGACTCTTGCTAGAAACCTAAACAAAACTCGCTGACAGACACTTTACTGCTACAAGGAGACTAAAATGTCTCTGGAGTAGGATTTTACTACAGAAAGATCTAACCCACTAGGTGTGGCTTCTATAGGAGATTCATTCTCACTTTCACGTGAATCCCTAAGGGGAGTTTTTCAAAAGAAAAGCACAGACACAATAAGTGTAATATGTGTACAATCTGTGGTATTTGTATAATATTCTCCAAATAAATATTTATTATTATTATGAATCATATTTTCCAATTGTATTCACTATTCGTGTCTCTTGCATAGAAAAGAAATATTTTGAATTATTTAGTTCCCTGTGACTATTTTGTATAAAGAAATTATTTAATTTAGATCTGTCCACCAAGCTTGTAGCAGGTTTGAAATAATTTTTTCATTTTTATTTTTTATGTTAAATAGTAATTACTTTGTTATTTCTGAAAATTGTAAAGCTAAATCTGTTCAAATAGATATGAACCAACAAAAAGAAAATGCGAAAAGAGTCAAGCGTAGAAGTAGAGTTAAATCATTGAAGGAAAATTTGTTAAAAACTGAAAGTAAGAAAAGTCAGAAACGTATTTCAAGAGTTGATACAATAATAGATGAAATTATGAAAGAACAAAAATCTACTGTCCTGTCTCCTTCTCCACTGGCTAAACTGAAAAGTGAATATAGTGTAGATGCTGTAGTTGATAAGGTAAAAGAAAAATCTTTCCTATATAATATAGATTGTATATTTTTTAATTAACCTAAATTCCATACTTAATTTACAGTCTTCATTCTCTGATTAATCATAGTATTCTCCATTTGGATAAATTTAAGTTTTGATTCTTTTATAAAATAGGTGAATTTTTATGAAATATAAAGCAGCATTTTGAAGAAAGAGGCTAACCCTCATTTCACAATTAATAAACCATATCAAAAAAAGTAAACCATATTAAAAGAAGACTTTAATATTTTGCTGCTCTCTGAAGCCACGCTATTCCCCTCCTTGTTGACTTATCTGTTCTTACTCTTGTCTCCAGCATACTAGAGTGGACTGCTGAGCACACTGAGATGCAATATTTCCCGAAGGTTGTTACCACACTCTTGATTGTTTCCTTTCTTATGAATGAACACAATATCTACTACTTTTCAGTCTTTAAGATTTTTTTTTCATATCAGTTTTAGAATATGAAGTAAGATCTGTTAGCCTATGTTACTCAGGTATGTAAATGATGGTTTCCTAAAATTCTTCACTATTGTTGTCACCTTTGATCCTTACATCCTTCACTGGTCTTTCACAGTTCTCATCTCTCTCCTCCAGTAAGTCTTTAATACTCTCTTCATCTTTTCACAATGAGTTTATCTCACTCGAGGCTATTCCCAAATATATCTTAGCTTTATTTCTGAGAAGTAGGACGGTTCCTTTCCATTTCTTTGATAACTTTGGCTTAAGTGGTTCTTCCAAGCAGCCTCATTTTCTTATGGCAAAAAGGACCTTACAAAATATTCATTATATGGTAGCTCAAAAGGAGTTTTTTAAAACTTAAACTTCCACACGAAAAAAAAATTTCCTTTACATAATAAGATAACTTGTAAAAACCAACTCCATGTATTTCTTAAGGTGATATTTGTTCATGTTTTATTCTTAAATAAGCTTATTAACCCATTATATCCCACTGTAAGAAATATCATATGCGATTTTTTTTTTTTTTTAATATGCGTTTTATAAGAAGGGACGGTGAATCCCAATTTTTTTGAACTCGGATTGACAGTTGGATGTCTCTACTTCACAAAACCGCATCATCTCTAGGATTCACACAACTTGTCTTGAAAACAGACCTTTTAATCTTTAGTACTAGTCTTTCTGCTGCAATGGCTGGGCACAAGAGGTCATTTTTTTTTCCTTATTTACTTAGATTTTTACTTTTTTCAAATATATATCTTTTTTGTTAAACTACATAAAATAGAGGTTTTATTGATATAGTTATTTGAATAATATTTTTTTTTTACCTTCAAATCCTAATTTGAATTTTATGTATGAAATATCATACCCTGGTCATATGGTCATATATTCCACATTATTTTTTTCATTGATTTTAGTTACAACTTATTAGATGAGAAAGACTTGGAAGCAGCTGTGAAACTGATTTTAAGTGATGAATTTGATGATGAAGTTTCATCTGAATTGCAGGAATCCGAAGAAGTAGAATTAGTTCATATACCACCAAACGATGGAAACGACACGGACAAGGATGATGCTGGGAGCGACGCTGAACGGGACCCTCCTGAGGTTTTCCATCTTGGAAGAGGTATTCTTAAGAATAATTAGGAAGTGAGGATAATTAGAAAAATCAATGAAAATATTTGCGAAACCAAAGATTTACATATAGATTGAGTGGTCACTGGCACCAGTAAGAGCTCTGCAACTATTGTGAAGAAAAATATACAAAGAAAATGGAATATTCCGGAACTAGATCCTAGTGAACTAGAAAAATTTGATAGTGAACCAATGCGGACCCTTACAATATTAGAAAATATGGGCACAAGTAATCTGGCTCCCACAGATATTTTCAGATTAGTTTTTCCTGATAGAACTATCAACATTATGTGTCGAGAAAGTGTAAAATAAGTGGCTCAAAAGGTGTTTATTATAAAATTATCGCACGAGAATATCTATCAGTACCTAGCTATACAGGTTATGCGAAAGTAATGCATCGCTGTCAATACTGCGAGTCAAGAGCTGACACAAATAATGCCGCCGTCACCAATGCCATAAGTAGAAATAAATTTGTTTCTGTCTAAACGGTGGAAATGTAAATTTATGGATTTTGTACAAAAAGTTTAATCAAATCCTACTTTTAGAATTTCAGTGAAGAATAGTCCTGGCAATAGTTCCCTCTCTCAGTATTGAGAGACCAAGAAGTGTAAGACCTAAGCAATTAACACAAATGACAGACGAAACGAAATATGATTGAATAGATCACCTAGTAGATGCCACTGATTCACAAAGAAGATGCGGCAAATGTGCCAAATTACGTTGCGTGAAATGTAATGTTGCTCTGCATCCAAATAATATTTTCCTGCTTACAACATAAAATAGTCTAATTTTCTTATGTTTTATAAATAAATACTTTTTGTTTAAATTTTAATTTTTGTACTTTACCATTTCTCAATAAATATTGATACATTTTGAAGTATAACTCTGTTTATTTCCTAAGCCATTTATGTGCCCAGCGTAAAAATCATAAGCTTCAAAAAATGCCTAAAAAAGCAAAAAAATCATGAAACTTTAAATTTGCCGCGAAAAGTAAGTAATTTCCTCCAATCATACTAAGTATGAAGGAAAAAAAAAAACTATTTCGGGATGTAATGGGTTAAGAAAAAAGCTTAGAAAGAAAATACACCAATTAACAACTATAATATCCTTATTAATTTAAATCACTTTCAGTAGGAAATGAAAAAAGTTTAAATTATTAGTGTAATCACAGTAATATGCTTGTTCTCCTCTTACTATCCTTTGGATTGGTTTAATGAATGAAGTTCAAGAAGTAAGTTTACTGAAGATGAATATAAGTTTCACTCCTTAACTGAACTTGGTCTACTCACTTGGATGCCAAGGCGCAAGCGCGCACTGTTGACACTTGTTTACATTACAATTTTCAATATTTATTACAATAGCTATTTTAATTTGTTTTTATTATTATAGTGTTACCAACAGTTCATGTGAATTGATTTCTCATAAATTAAAAATTATGATTATTTTATAACAGCAGCTGAGATAACCGATCAAGGGGGGTTCTCGGCTCATTTAACCCCTTTAAATTTAATGATCAATTTTGTTTTGATTAAAAAACATGGAGGATTGGTGCAGCTCTCATTAGATATGCATAGTTTGTGAAACTATTTTTAAGATGATGATAAAAAAAAAACTTTGTAGCAGCCCCCACCATTATTCTAAAAATTTACATTTCCATGGATTTAATTGAAAGCGTTGGTGTGGAAGAAGGGGCTCGTAACAATAATTTGCTAACCTTCTATCCGAGCGAATTGCCGGTTGTGAATTCAATAAAAAAAAACAAATAGTTTTGATTGCATGGAAATTTCCCCAAAATACAAACAATTAAAGCTATAAAAGTATTCATCTAGTAAATGCAAATAAAAGAAAATACAAAAAATGAATAAATGATAGATTTATAATGTAAATATAGAAAAAGAACAATTACAAAAAACATCAATGTGCACATTTAAACCTAAGAAAATATAAACAAAGTTATTTAAAAATTATGAAAAAGAAAATTCACTAAGCTAGTATCTACAATTAATCTATCTAATATCTAATCTAATTCTTATATATATTATAAAATGCTTTGTTCGTACATTTCTAACTGATCTGGAATGTTGTAGAAAGTTTTAAAAATTTCTAGATTGATCTAGAAAGTTCCAAAACGTCGAAAAAAATCATCAGCTCGTGGACAAATATTGAAAAAGTGCAAAGCCATTATATGGGACGAAAGCACAATGGCCCATAGAAAATCAATAGAACACTTCAAGATTTACGCGACAACACGAATATAATGGGAGGTGTGTTGTTAATACTATCAGGTGAATTTCATCGAATGCTTCCTGTCATTCCCAAAACGACGCCGGCAGATGAAATTAATGCTTGCTTAAAGGGTTCGTCCATATGGGAACACGTAAAAGTAATCAAATTAATAACGAACATGAGGGCGAAGATTTCAGGAGATGAAAAGGCACAAGAATTTTCTGAAAAACTTTTACAAATAGGAGAAGGTACCTATCCAATAGACGAAACACCTGAACAACTTATTAATGAAGTATATCCAAATATTGTTGAAAATTATACCAATTCAGAATGGTTTAGCGACCGAATTATTCTAGCCACGAAGAACAACATCATCAAGGAATTGATTCCGGCGGAAGAGAAAATTTACATGTCAATTGATACAATGACTGATGAGCTAGAAAGCGTAAATTTTCCTACTGAATTTTTAAATTCATTCTATGTTCCAGGAATGCCATTACACTGTCTTAAATTCAAAATTGGTTCACCAGTTATTTTATTACGAAATCTGAACTCGCCGAGACTGTATAATGGTACGAGACTCTACATCAAACAGCTACAAAATAACGTCATCGAAGTATAATGATTGGTAAAGGAAAAGGAAAGATAGTATTTATACCACGGATACCTTTAATGTCAAATTGATTGCCCTTTACTTTTAAACGCTTACAGTTCCTGGTAAAGTTGGCTTACAGCATGACTATTAACAAAGCACAGGGCCAAGCATTCCAGTACTGTGGAGATGACTTAAGGGAACCATGCTTTGTACACGGCCAATTATATGTCACATGCTCACAAGTAGGATCACCTCGAAATTTGTTTATTTACAGTCTGAACAACAAAACTATAAATGCAGTGTAGAAGCAAGTGTTGTAAAATTTTTTTTTTTTTTTTTTAAATTTATTTATTGATATTTACAACTGTATTACAATTATACAACAAGTAAATAGAATGTGTGTTACATAATGACATGAGAATGACAAGTAGAGAAACTACCCACTGGTAGTACTCAAATGTTGTAAAAATAAATTCAAAACAAAAAATAATAAAAAATGTAACTAAAATAAAAAATGTAAATGTGTAATATATAATAAAACATGTAATATGTATATGAATAATATAATATGTAAATATGTAATTAAAACATAAATTCTTCATTTACTAAGCTTTTTCTTAAAATTATTTCAATTCGTTAATTAGTTTACTCTATATACACCGCATATTTAATGGCAGAATCAGTCTCCTAATATCGAAAATAGAAATCTATATTTATGTTAAAAAAAATGCATCCTCATATATTTTGTATGCCATTAAATGCCCGAGCAACGCCGGGTTTTGCTGCTAGCTATTTACATAAAAATTGAAATTAACTTATTTACTAAAAGGGATGAGTCTTAAAACAAAAAATATTAATGTTCTGTGAATCAATAAGAAACTGAAAAATGAACTTAGGCTCTTGAATATTGTTGAGTTGAGTAGTTGATGATTCGATATGTTGATGAGGTGATGCTTCGATATATTAATGAGTTTGAAATAACTAAAGGTCTCTTACTGGTAAGTCCAAGTTGAGGTGAAAATAAACAGTTTTACTGGTGAGATTCGACTGTGAAGAAGATGGTGAGAGTGGCAACAAAATCAAATTTAGAGTAGCAACAACCTTCCTGCAGGACGACTGTCTTGAGACTGATCTTGTTTTGGTTTTTAAAAATCTCACTTAATATTAAAACATTGTTGTTTACATTGTAAATCATTGTTGGTTAGCCGGTCCACCCAGTTGCCCTGAAGATGGCCTACAAGGTAGGTCGAAACGTCGGCCCACATTAAATATAAGTCTTGTACTTATTTGACTGCATCCCCAACTATCTCCGTCCTCCATTGTATCATCCAGTCAACTATTTTCCTCTCATACATTAAAACATATATTTTGAAAATTACTCTCTGAATTATTTTTTTTCCTTTTAATAAATTTTATTATTTTTAGAATTATGTAAAACAAAAAAAGTAACTGGCTTTTAATACAATAAAATATTCGTTTGGAAGTCAAAAAAAATATAAATAAAAATAGCTATTGATACCCGACAGTTGGGAGAATAAATTTCAGTATTAGAATTAGGGAATCTTTCAAAATCAGAATAGTGAAATTACAAAAAAAAATTCTGTCCTTGTAGTAAACGTACAGAAGGGGTGGATGTTAAAAAAATTCTATATATTATATGCATGTAGATACATATTATAGGTATGTAAATACAAGATAGTAGATACAAATACATACAGGTTATTAAAATATAACATTACAAAACTTAACATAACAAATATAAAATATAACATTACAAAATCGGTTTGCAGTCCATACTATGCTTTTATATATATAAACACTCACATAATCTTTATATATTAACTTATAAAATGATTTAGCAGGGAAAGAATGATCTTGAAATTCGAAGAGTCACTCGATCATCAGTATTATTTTCTCAAGATTTTAGAGGTCTAAAAGAAAATAAGCAAAGACATGCGTTTGTACCAAATATACTAGGAGCCGAAGGAGTTACTCAAACAAAATCTGTTGAGGTTTATTTTCTTTTTTCATATTACTTTTGGTTTTAATGAGTGTTTTGACTACTTTTATGTTATTAAATTACACAACAATATTATCTAACAATTTAGTATTTTTTTTTATATGGCAGAAGAAGAGTTAATTTTTCTATCTTCTTTATTAAATTGTAACTGAATTGTAATAAATATACTTATATATCTGAGACTATCTCAGATTAATCCCTGAGGAAGCTAGCAGCATGTCCAGCAAAACAATGGCCAACATTTTGAGGACATGGTCAAAACCAGCAAAAAATATTTATATAATTGATTCAAAATATTGGCCGTGATTGATAATTCATTCGTTAGGGCAGTCCGACTATATATGAGTAGTAGACATTGATTTTAATGATGAGAGTGTCATGTGTCATTTAGTGATGTTGGAATTTAAAGATTGCCTTGTATTATAAATTTTAGTTCTTTTTTTTTTTACTGTAATTAAAATGTTAATTAAATAACCCTATCATATACTGTTAAGCACTCAGTCCACTACTTGTGTTGATCCAATGCCAAATCGATACATCACCACCAGCCAGCCTCATAATCATGATTCTCCTACTTCAAGAAATTTATTTTCTCATTATTTTGCCTATATATTGAGTTATTTTATATTCTTAATATAAACTTTAATGTGTATTGTTTCTATATTTCTTCTAATATTACAAAATTAGATCTAAAGATAAGAAAGGGTGTGAAAACTTATAGAAATTATTATTATCATGACTTTTTTGTCACCTCCTTTCTTTTTATGTTGTTAATGGTACAAAAGCTTCCTTTATTTCATCTACCATTTCCTCTGTTAGAATGGAAGTTAGACAGATTTTAACTCTTCACTTTTTCCTCTCTGATATTATATTGGGTCATAACTTATGAAATGTCAGTTTAGTTTGTTTCGTTTATTTACAGTTTCCTTTTCTTTAGGGATTAGATTATTTGTAAACAAACAATTATGTTATTTATACCGTTTGAAAGATCATTTAATCCTTTTTTTATAAATAACCTGTCTTACTTTTCCTTTTGAAAGTGAAGCAACATTTTAAAAATAAATAAGAATAAAATTATGTCTTCCCCAGAAATTTGTATAATTTTTCTCTACGAATTTAAACTTGGCCATAACATCACGGAGGTGTTCCGAAACATTAATATTGTTTTGGTGAAGATGCAGTGAGCGGAAGAACAATCTTCCGTTGGTTTGAAAAATTTTGGTCTGGGAATTATGACCTTACCAACAAAGAACATGGTAGACCGAAGACTAAATTACACAACAAAAAGTTGAAAGAGCTGGTCGAAGCGGGCCCTTCCCAAACCACTCATGAATTATGATCGCAACTTGAAGCAAGTGCCAAGACGGTTTCCAGGCACCTTAAGTAGCTTGGTAAGACAAAAAAGCTGGAAATATGGGTACCACATGAATTAACCGAGACCCAGCAGCTCATCCGATATTTTTTTTTTTCAGGAGCTGAATATAGAGGTCCTTCCTCACCCACCATATTCTCCAGACCTTTCTCCAACTGATTTTTACTTTTTTCGTTGTTTGGATAATTTTTTAAGAAAAATAAAAAATTTGACAACGAAAATGCCCTGAAATCGGCCTTCCAAGACTTTGTATCTTCCATGACACCTAATTTCTACAGAGCGGGGATAGAAGTGCTTGTTTCACGTTGGGAGAAGTGTATTGAAAGTGAAGGATCCTATTTTTATTAATAAAAGTATTGCTTAATAATTTAAATTTACACCTTCACTGATATTTCATATGTTTCAACCCAATAATTACAGGCTTCTTCTCCTGTACCTCTATTACCATTTCCTGTGGTAGTTGTACTGACCTCTAATGTTGTTCCCTTCCACCTTTCATTTCCCTTCATAAAAATATTATATTTTGGGATTATAAAATATAATGTATCATAAATTATAATTATATTTTATGATATGATTCATTTTCAATTTGATACTTATTAATAATTTTGCTATTTGTAGATTACTGGAAAACTTCAGGATATTGAAAATTTTGGTGACATAAATAACATTGGAAGAACTAGGAAGAGAGCACAAAGTGTAATAAAAAAAGAAAAGGATATTCAATACCAAGAAGGTATTAAATATATATTTCAAATCAGTGCTATTAAAATATTTGACTAAAATATAATAATCAAAAGGTGAAACTTCTGTTTCCGCCCACTTTTATCAGTTCTCTTAGAATGTTATTGATCTCTACAGTTTTATCTAAAGAAAAAGCATTATTAGCAATCAATTATTTCAAATATTAAATGTTGCGTTGTTTGGGGCTCATTAGAACCTCTAATTTTGTCCAACACAAATATGCTATTGCTAGAAAGTGCAACAATGGCATTTTAATAATAAAAAAAATAAGACTTTCTTGCAAAATATAAAATAAACTATGTACATTCTCAAAGCAAGATAAACATTTCGTCTAAATTACAAAAAAAATCTTTCACTTTGAAGAAGACTTTATAAAAGAAATTTTAAATGTATAAGGCATTATAATAAAGTCTAATAGATTGTGCTTGTGGAAAAAAACATTAAACACCACAGATACAAAACCCAAAAAATAAATTACTTTGTTCGAAAAATGATTGTATTAACAAATGAGGGTCTTCTAAAGACAACAAAAAAATATAACATCAACTGGTCCATGGAGGAAATATTTTTTCAGTTTTTTCAATGCTCATTGTGACGTAAACTAATCTGGTGTGCAAAGAACATAGGTCACAAAACTGAACTTTTAATAGTGGGTGGAAAAATATTCTTCCCTGTTGACAAGCTGTTCAAACAATGTGTTACCAGGGTCAGCTATCGTAAGTTTATGTACCTTATTACAACATTAATCATCAATTCTTTTTAAAGTAAATACATTTTTAAATTTTAAAACTAATTAACTAATTAAAACTAATTATAAAAAATAACTTTTTATATATGGCCTCAATGTTAAAGGTTGTGTTCAGTAGCGAATTTGCAATAGAATTCAAATTTGGATTTCCCGCTAGTCACAGTTATAATAGGCAAGTCGCGCTCTGGTGCGCCTTGATAAAGAGCTGAGGGGATTTTTCTCCCCCCTTTGTTGCCTAGCTGAGCTGCTCTCTCTTCTCATCCAGACATCAGCCTAGTCGCATCTCTCGCTCTTCTTGACCATACGCCGACCTCACCGCAGCATGGAACCGGCATACTGATGACATCCATCAATGGCCCAGAGACGCCTAGCACCAGATACGAGTTGGGTGCCCTTTATGATTCAGATGCATTATGTCACCTAGCAACCAGACGCTGTCAGAGCAGAGGTAACCATTCTCCGAAGCCAAACTGTTAGTTCCCTCTCATTCAATTACTAGGAGTTTACTGACCAGTGATCGCCATTAATGGAGTTCGCCGAGAGTCGCTCCTTTCGACATCAAAGACAATATGATTAATCCACCGTTTTCAAGATCATAGACTCTAAAATCAATTTGCCGTGTGGCCCATTCGCTCAGTGTTTTCTTTTCTCTCATATTGCTATTAGCTTATTATTTAACATTTAAGATCTTGTTCCTTTCTCATGATTATTCATTTATTATTTTCTTCTTTAAAGATTCATTATTCTTTTCCTTTTATATATAAGTTACTCTTTATTCTTATTTCTTTTAATGTTAAGTGATCATTCTCATGTTATTGTATATTAGCTCTAATAAACTCACCGTTTCAACACCTGGCCTAGTTAATTAAATTCTCCCGACTCTACTCATAAATAAGTCATAAATTATTTTTTATTTTCTATAATTCTAATCAAGGTAAGAACAGGTTGGGTATTTGTTTCAAAAGTGAACTTTAGAGTTTTCCTATAAAATAAAAATTGACATAAGTGTCTTAACTTTATTGACTTGCAGGATGTATGAACAATTGTAACTAACCAGCAAATCAGTTTTTAATTGTTTTATTTATTTCTGTTTTTATTTTCAGAAAAAAAATCCAATTGCGAAGATCTTATTTCAAATAATCCAAATAATAAACCTAACCTTACCTTCAAGATGTCAAAAGTTGAACCATTTAATGAAAACTTGCCAGGTTGGTGTCACTTATTAATCTTGTCTAGTTCACAGTAAATTTTTTATTTTATTTTTCCATTTCATAAAATCATATTGAATCTAATGGGCGCTTAGATAAAATTAAGTGATATTGAATTATAATATTGAAATACAAAAAAATCTTGCTAAAATACTCAGTATTAATAATAAAAATTCACCAAAATTACAAATATGTATACTATATGTAATATATGTATATTTTAATTCACTATTAATTCATATTTCCTTTTAGTATTCTATAATCAAGAAGAAGTTAATGCTAATGAATGGATTCAAGTAAATGGTCAGAATGGAGTATTTGTTAAGAAAAATTTTCGTGTGCATGGTGTCTCCAATGGTTTTGTAAAAATCGAAGCCAAGTGTTCATTACTACTAAATTCAGTTAGATCTCAGGTGAGCAAAAAGTATAATCATGCTTAATTTGTTTTATTTTAGTTTCCATATCCCTTTGTCTTATATTTTTCGAATTGAAATGGTTTTAGAAAAAATGTATGATTACCGGTCAATTACAACTTATGAGATAGAAACTTAGGTTTTAAAATTATTAACTATTGTTAAATATCTAAAAAGGAATTCTTAGAAATTAAATATAAGTGAACTACTATTAAGCATTCAAATATTGTACAATTTTCCATTTATGTTAAAAAATTTTCTTTTTCATCTTATACTAGCTCAAAATATTTTTAAAAAATGCTAGTCTGAGATAACAGTATTTCGTTAATTTGCTCCTGCAGAGGAATATCTAAATTTTTGAATTTCCAAAATTCCACTCATTTTACCATGTTTCTAGACCATGATACAATTCAAAATATGACAATATGTCACTCGTTTAGAAAAACAAAAAAGAAGTAAAGATGAGATGTTTCACTAGGCCTTTGTTAAAAGTGGCAAAAAAAAATGTTCCCCACCACCCCTCACCCAAAATACTGTTCCTGAAAAATTATAAACCAGTTCTTTGAATAACTAATCTTTGCATCCGATTGCCATAGCAGCAAAAAGGTGACGTTAAATGAACAAACAACAAAAACTAATCTTTGCTTTATCTTCAAGCTTTACTAATATTTAGATACAAATCAATTATTACAAAGCAAATTCATTAAAATGAGACATTGTAAACTATACAATCTAAATAATTTGGGCCAAATTTAAATAATAGTTTCAGATACATTTGAAATTTAGAATTAAATTTTATTTGTGTTTGGTTTGTTTGCTCGACCATTATAGATTTACATTACAAAAATGTATATCTAGATTAGGTTTCCCTTTGTTAATTGAGTTATACAATTAATTCAGACTAGAAACTTTTATAGAATTTATATATTGTTATTCATTTGGAGTAAGATTGTAAAAATAATTACCAATCAAATGTGATTTACACTTTAATAGGGCAGCTATTTAAACATTTGTTTCAAAATTACTCTACATGCTATAAATTGTTTCTAAAAAAATGACAATATTTCTGTGTAAATGAACTCATTTTTTTCTATCGGCAATTCTACTGTAAGTTCCTTACTTTGCTAGCTTAATACTAGTCCATAATTTTTCATTGTTCTGAAGGAGATGGTTCACATATTATCACATATTGGGGAACACTTACATGAGCACCCATACGCCTAGTACACTAAATGCAGCATAATACTACGCTCTAACACTACAAACCAATTGAGCCACCAGAGTCGCCTGCCAGCAGGGGACAAATCCATTCTCTTATCTGATCCTATGTCCCCGTGTTCTCAAAATTTTTGCCATGTATACACGAGAACGAATGTTCTTTGAACATTATTTTAATTATAGGATCTTGTTGACTTATGTCATATTACTATTTATAATTTTTTGTTAACTGTTTTAATTTTTTATTTAAAAAAGAAAAGATATGCCCTCGGCGAGGATCCAAACCCAGATCCTCTGTCTCTTCGTGACAGTGCTCTAACCAATTGAGCCACCAGGTTCCCCTGCTGGCAGGGGACAAATCTGTTCTCTTATCTGATCCCATGTTCTCACAATTTTTGCGATGTATACACGAGAACGAAAGTTCTTTGAACATTACTTTAATTATAGGATCTTGTTGATTTACATCATATTAATATTTACAAGTTTTTGTTAACTGTTTTAATTTTTAAATATTTTTATTTTAAAGAGAAAAGATATGCCCCCGCCGGGATTCGAACCCGGATCCTCTGTCTCTCGTGACAGTGCTCTAACCAATTGAGCCACTGCAGTCACACGGGGGGGGGGGGGGTGGGATCAGATAAGAGAATAGATTTGTCCCCTGCCGGCAGGCGACTCCGGTGATTCAATTGGTTAGAGCACTGTTGTGGAGAGACAGTGGATCTGGGTTCGAATCCCGGCCGGGGGCATTTCTTTTCTCTTTAAAATAAAAACATTTAACAAAAAATTATAAAAAATTAACTTGATATTTGTTTTATAGTTTTAAAATTAATTTCTTAAGACATTATTATTTAGTGGTTATTGATTTTTTTCTATAAAATTTTGATGAATTTTTGTAGATTTTTAGTGTTGCTGAAGGGAGAGGTATATTTGTGTATGATAATGACAACATAAAAGTTAAACTAGGACCTGGTCAAACTGTTGTAATACCAGCAGGTGTGTATTTCTTTTTTTTTTCTTCAACTGGTTAAATATTTGTTGATGTAGAAATGGGTGATAATAAATATGTAAAGATTCGTCAATAAAGTATAACTTATTATTTATTATGTTGAAATTTCAGCCTTTCTTTTAGGGCAATTAGAGGATGGGGATGTAGAGTATAGTGCTAAATGTAGAAATTGGTTGGGGTATGGTAAATGAAATTCTTCATACATAAAAAAATTAACTTTTTGGTATTGTTTGTCTACATCTGGCTTAAAATGTTCAGGAAAAAAATTTGCCTCGGAATAAGTATCATTAGTTTTATTAAAATGCTGGTCCTGGCAATCTGACAATGAAAGGGGGTGTTTGAGGGGCTCAAAGCCCAACTTGTGGAAGTCACCTTATCTCATTTTTCTCGAGGCACTGTTTTGGGTGAACTAGTTTTTCCCATTTATAAACGTTCTTTTTAAGCTGTTTGAATTGTTTTTTATTCTGTTTTGACTCCACTATTGAAAGATCTATCAGAAACTGCTGTTAACAAAGTTTGAGAAAAATTCAAGTTCTCTTTTTTCCTCTGTAATCTTCATATATATTATGCATAATTTGTTTAGAAAATTAGGAAAGATAATTTTTACTAAGGAATAATTTATGTTTTGTTTCAGAATTATCATGTAAAATTATTAACACTGGCTTAAAGAAAAATTTAGTATTTACTTTTGTGAAGGTTTATGGTGAATAAAGGTGTGAAATAGCTTTATGCAAACATTAAGAACTTTTATATAAAATTGAAAACAATTAACTCTGTATAAAATATATTTTTAAATAATGTTGCATTAGCCCTCACTCTTTCTATATGTATATAAAGGTACCATAATATATATGTAAAGCAATGTGTTATAGATATTTTGTTTTACAGTTCAGAATCAATTATCCAAACTAATGTCAATGGGTGTGGCTCAGATAATAAAAATTCACTCAGGAAAAAAATGTCTGACAATCACCATATATGTAAAAAATAAATCTTTATTTTATTATGAGATGAAAATGGTTGACTGGATGATCTTATGTAAAGGAGATGGTTGGGGGGTGCAGTCAATAAGAACACCAAATAAGTGAAGTACTTATATTATGTGCCGACGTTTCGACCTACAGTGTAGGTCATCTTCAGGGCTAACAGAGAAACAAACAGAACAAAAATGTAAAAACATCAAAGTTGTACAGTAACAATACTAGTGACAAATAATGTAGAAAAATACAAAGTGGCAGATATGAAAATAGAAGATAAAGAATATTAAAAAGGAATCAGATTATAATAAAATAAAGATATAGACAGATTTAAAAATTACTGATAAAGAAAAGGCAATAAACTAGTGGTAGATATAATAAAAATCAGATAAAGACAAATATAACAAAATTATTGAAATAGTGACAGATATAATTATAGAACATGTGATAGAATATAATAAAATTAAGATAAAGACAGATATAACAAAGATATTGATAATGGAAAGAAAATGAAAATAATGGCAGATATCATAAAGTAAGACAGATATAATAAAATTAAAGAAAATGAGCAGAAAAGATAAATAATAAATAACGCATATAAAATAAAAATAGAAAATAAATGTACAGACTGGATAGTACAGTACAATATAATAATATAAAGAAAAATCAAAAGGAGGAGTTAAACAAAAGAAACAAAATGAGGATATTTACATATAAAGAAAGGTTGGAATATGAACAATACAGAAAAACTAGTAAAATAAAGGTGTAAAACGTATGATAACGGACTTAATGATGTTACCAAATTACAGAAAAGTATGGAACTATATGTACAATAACAATGTAAATAAAAGAAAAACTATTGTACACAATGTAATAAACATTGTAATAAACAATGTAAATAAAAGAAAAACTATTGTACAATAACACCAGTGTACAGTGACTGTTTTGAAAATATAGTAGATAGGAATAGAATATGAAAAGATAAAATAGGTGAAAACGCTAGTACCGTAACAATAGTTTACAATGTATGTATGAAAAAAATTAGATGGGATTAATGAATTAGAAAAATAAAATAGGTGTTTAAAAATATGAACACATGATTACCAACATATGATGGATGCCAAAATGATAAGGGGAAAAAATAAGAAAATTAAAATTGGAGAAATCTTAAGTCTGACTCTCATCACCTTTCCTCTACCTACTCCCAAATTTTTAATTTACTCAAAAGACCTTAAATTTCCGTTTCTTCGTCATTTACGTTTCTTTTGTTATCACTCGGTTTGCATCTCTTTCATTGTTTCAATTTTTTATTTTTATTGTATTCATAATACATTAATATATGTATTCATATTATTTTTATCCATCTACTCCCTTTCCCCATCTTTTCCTATTCTCCAGCATGGTTACCTTCTATAGTTAACTTTTGGCCACTAGATTTCGCCTCTATCTCTTCCCCCGGTCTTAACGTTCTTTTGCTGGAATCCGATAAATTCCCGTTCCTTTCTTTTTTGATGTTTTTCTTTTTTATCACTCTATCGACATTTCTTTCTTTGTTTTAATTTTATTTATATTTTTTATCCTTTTTTTCCTATACTCCAGTATAGTTTCCTTCTGTAGTTAACTTTCCGGCCACTAGATTCCGCCCCCATCGCTTCCCTCGTTCTCAACGGACAAATTGGCCCAGTACACTCTAACCGCGATCTACAACGGTCACGCTTCCCATCATTCGGTATGTCTCCTCTTCATTTCTTCTTTTTTAAACTCTTCTCTTTATCCTTTCTCCAATTTTAATTTTCTTATTTTTTCCCCTTATCATTTTGGCATCCATCATATGTTGGTAATCATGTGTTCATATTTTTAAACACCTATTTTATTTTTCTAATTCATTAATCCCATCTAATTTTTTTCATACATACATTGTAAACTATTGTTACGGTACTAGCGTTTTCACCTATTTTATCTTTTCATATTCTATTCCTATCTACTATATTTTCAAAACAGTCACTGTACACTGGTGTTATTGTACAATAGTTTTTCTTTTATTTACATTGTTTATTACAATGTTTATTACATTGTGTACAATAGTTTTTCTTTTATTTACATTGTTATTGTACATATAGTTCCATACTTTTCTGTAATTTGGTAACATCATTAAGTCCGTTATCATACGTTTTACACCTTTATTTTACTAGTTTTTCTGTATTGTTCATATTCCAACCTTTCTTTATATGTAAATATCCTCATTTTGTTTCTTTTGTTTAACTCCTCCTTTTGATTTTTCTTTATATTATTATATTGTACTGTACTATCCAGTCTGTACATTTATTTTCTATTTTTATTTTATATGCGTTATTTATTATTTATCTTTTCTGCTCATTTTCTTTAATTTTATTATATCTGTCTTACTTTATGATATCTGCCATTATTTTCATTTTCTTTCCATTATCAATATCTTTGTTATATCTGTCTTTATCTTAATTTTATTATATTCTATCACATGTTCTATAATTATATCTGTCACTATTTCAATAATTTTGTTATATTTGTCTTTATCTGATTTTTATTATATCTACCACTAGTTTATTGCCTTTTCTTTATCAGTAATTTTTAAATCTGTCTATATCTTTATTTTATTATAATCTGATTCCTTTTTAATATTCTTTATCTTCTATTTTCATATCTGCCACTTTGTATTTTTCTACATTATTTGTCACTAGTATTGTTACTGTACAACTTTGATGTTTTTACATTTTTGTTCTGTTTGTTTCTCTGTTAGCCCTGAAGATGACCTACACTGTAGGTCGAAACGTCGGCACATAATATAAGTACTTCACTTATTTGGTGTTCTTATTGACTGCACCCCCCAACCATCTCCTTTACACTTTATTTTATTGTTTAGTACATATTGGTGTAGTTAAAAATAAGCGAGACTATTGTTCGATTATAATAGTTATAATATAGATATTGACATCAATGGCAATATCAATCACTCCTTATACTTTTCTGCTAACCCAGTTCGTATAATCAATACTCTACTGTATAAAATATGTATTTTGGTGAAATATTAAAATCAATATTTATCAATGTGAATGAATTGTAAACTACAATTATATTTTTATATCATATTGTACTTTCTGTAACACAAAGCAAAAAATCTCACAAATAAATAAACGTACTTTGACCAAAGTTGATCAAAAGCTTACTTAAGAGTTAAAGATTTGTACCTAATTAGAAAAAGAGGGATATTCTTTTTATTCCCTGCTCTGACAAGCATACCACGTGCATATATATATTATATATCAACTATATTTCTATATTTATATAGGAAATTACAAAAGCTAGTTTTTACTAAAAATAGTTTGTTTTGTTTCAGGATTTCCATGTAAAATTATTAACACTGGGTTAAAGAAAAACTTTGTATTTACTTTTGTGAAGGTTTATGAAGCTGGAACAAAGCTTTAAATAGAAGATATTTATGGTTTTTTAAATGAAATAGAAAATTGTGTATAAAAAACTAATTATATATGTATAAAATACACTATGAGCTTATTTACTCTCTCTGTATGTATATAGATGTACAAAAATAACATTTATAAAAAGCCATGTGTATAAAGATATTTTTTACTGTATATGCATTATTAGAAAATATAAAAATGAATATTTATTAATTTGAATAAATTGTAAACTGAAATTATATTTTTATATCATGTTGTTTTTATTACTCCCAGAAAAAATTCTATCTAACAAAAATGCTATTATAAAAGTTGATGAAAAGCTTGCTTAAGTAAGTGAAAGATGTTTCTAATTACTTGGTTTCTCTTGAGAATCTATTTCATTCTAACACAGTTTGAACAAGTTCTCAACTGTTAGTATTTTTAAAGGTAAAATTTTAATTCATTGATCAAAAATAACTTTCTCATGTTTTTTAACTTTATATTCAGAATATCAATCTGAGTACATGCAGGAGTTCTACTATAGTCAATGACAGTTTAAATAACCAAATGGAATATTCTAGATAGTTTCTTCTGCACTAGTTGTATTGTAGCTTCTACTCCTTAATTTAAATACTCTAGACCAGAAAACTATAGGTAGACAAAACAGTAGACACTTTCACATGTGTATCGGCTCCAAATGTGATGGTGGGTCCTGATTGTCTTGAAGGTTAGCGAACATATATGGTCTCTACTGAAGACTTATACTCCGTCCAACATTCTCCAAAGCAAGAAACGCCTGCTGTAAATCCCCTTGTGTTCTTCCGACTATATCTATGTCATCTGCATAGGCAAGTATTTGGATGGAGTTTGTCAGAATTATGCCAGTAATCTGTAACTCTTGAGTCTCTTATGACCTTTTTGAGAGCAAAATTAAACATACATGAGAGACCATCCCCTTGTTTCAGACTTCTATGACTTCTGACAAGTCATTCTGGCTCTTGATTACTCATCAGCAATTCCACAAGGTTTATCAATTCTCTGGAAACATTCATTTCTTCCTTACCTTGAAATAGTTTCTTCCTGATGATAGCCATAATTGTTGTTGAAATCCACAAAAATGTGGTGAGTTGTATGATTGTATTCCCTAGTCCTTTCCTAAAAATTCTCAGGAAAAATATTTGATAAATACAAGATCTATCACTCATTAATCTGCATCGGTTCATTCCTATCTCGCTGAGTAGGGGAGGGGGAGGTAGTGTTTGCTTAGCCATATTGGAGAGAAGCTTGTAGGCACAGCTTAGGGGTATTAAGTGACAATAATTTTCACAAACCATTAGGTCTTTTTCTTGTGAAGAGGGAGATTATGGCCAATGCACCAGTTTTCTGGAAGAGTATTGCTTAACCAAACTGTGCAGCAGATCTCGGATCACCTTTCTCACTTCATTTCCTCCAGCCTTCAGAAGTTCCGCTGGTATGCCATCACATCCTTGATTTCTGCATGAAGAAAGCTCACTCTTTATAATGAACGTATGAATCTGAATCAGTAATCTTCCAGAGCAGGATTCTGAACATTCCCTGCAAATTTTACGAAATGGTCAGACAGACTCTTTTCAGGATCCCTTATTTATGTGTGATCAATTGTCCATCCTCTAACAGTATTGGATCTTGGTTTCGCTGGGCATTAATTGTGTTGAAAGCTCTAGTATTAGCTAGTCTACTTAAGTCGTCATTGTCTTATTCTTTCTCTTTCTTTTTCCTTCTATGCAGGTGTTTCTCCTATAATCTTAACATTCTGAAGTCAGAAACAGCCTGACGAATCATATGCATATCAACCATTTTCCTACAGGCCATGATTTTCCTCTGTAGCTTCCTGACATTCTTGATAGAACCATTCAGACCTCCGAGGAAGGCCTTCCAAGCCAAGCACTTTTCAGCAATTTTCTTAATTAAGTGCTTACACTGGCTCGATATTTTATCAACATCATTTCCATGTATTTATTTTAAGTGAGTAGGCCCCTCTGTATGTTTTGACTATTATAAGCATAAAACGCTGTTTCCTACTGAAACGAACATGGTCAATCTTGTTTCTGGAATGATTGTTTGGAGAAACCCATCTATCCTTGTAAATGTTTTTTCTGTCAAACATGGTACTATCGACAGCAATATTTTAAGCTGCTGCTCTTTAATTGACCAACCTAGTTCCATTATCGTTAGATATATCTAATAATAGGTTGGGGAAAAAGAAATCCATTATTTTTTCGATAGATGGCTGTGATCGATATCTCGTATCAAACAATTTCAAGTTAATGCTCGTCAAGGTGACATTTCACTCTAAAAAAATTCTTTGGCTGTTTTTTGTTTGTTCCATTCATCAGTAGTGAGTTACAGGGTATTAACAATGGAAGTCAACACAGAGAAAATTTGGTACATTTGACAGTTTTTCTTTGATAAAGGTGAAAATGCAAGCCAGGCCGCTGAAATTGTGAATGGTGTTAATGGTGCCGATACTGTAACAGCTAATTACGTGCAATTTTGATTTTGTTGATTCCGTTCAGGCAGTTTTGATGTTAAAGATGCATCTCGCACAGGCAGGCCTGTCGTCGAAAATCACTAAAATAATCGAAGTTGACCAGCATGTTAGTAGTTGTAGCATCTCCCAGGAGCTAAAGATCGACCATAAAACAGTTTTAAACCATTTGCGCAAAGCTGGATTCAAAAAGAAGCTCGATGTTTGGGTGCCACACCAATTAACATGATGGATCGAATTTCCATCTGCGAAGCCTTGGCCAAACGGAATGAAATTGACCTATTTCCTAAACGGATGGTGACTGGGGATGAGAAATGGGTCACATACGACAATATTGTGCGAAAACGATAGTGGTCAAAGCGTGGTGAAGCAGCTCAAACGGTGGCCAAACCAGAACTATCGGCCAGGAAGGTTCTACTGTGTATTTGGCGGGCCTTAAAAGGAATCATTTATTATGAGTTGCTTCCGTATGGCCAAACAGTAAATTCAGATCTCCACTGTCAACAACTGGGCCGTTTGAAGTTAGCGATTGGCCAACAGAAGAGGTGTTGTGTTCCATCAGGACAATGCAAGGTCACACACACGTCTGTAATGACTCGCCATAAACTATGGGAGCTTGGTTGGTTAGTTTTAATGCATCCACTATAAAGTCCAGACCTGGCACCAAGCGATACCACCTTTTTCTTGCATTGCAAAACTTCCTGAGTGATAAAAAATTGGGATCAAGAGAAGATTGTGAAAATCGATTACTAGAGTTTTTCGCCAATAAGGATCAAGACTTCTATGAGAGAGGCATTATGAAGCTACCTTTAAAATGGCAACAAATTATACAAAAAAATGGTACATATTCAAATCGGACAATCCGAAACATCTTAAATAAAGTTTTGAATTTCACGCAAAAATAATGGATTTCTTTTTCCCCAACCTATTATATACACAGGGGGCATAAAATAAAAACACACACAAAAAACATATAATTATATTTGTTAGAAATGTTATTAAATCTTAATAAACTCAGTCAGAATCACTTCCTTTCTTTAGACCACAAAACACTTCATCAGGAATGATCTGTTTTTCTACGGGAAGATCTAGAAAAGAGAAAATACATTTTTTTATAGTATTAATATCACATCTTATTTTAATTGATAAATTATATCACTATAAAGAAATGCACTTCTTAAAAAACAAATTCAGTAGCTACAAACTTTTTATTCATATCCAGTAAAAATTCAACCTTAAACTACCTAGAGGTAGACAACATTCCCACTGCTTGTAACACATTCCCACAGCTATGCAAATCAGTGGTGGGGAAAAGGGAACTGGAAAATAGTGTAAAATTGCACATATTTAAGTTCATATACCTACCTACCCTTATCTTTGGAAGCGAGAGCTGGGTCCCGATGGACAAGCACTGGAGTAGGGTTACCGCTGCTGAAATGAAATACCTCCGGAGAATGGCAGGCAAAACAAGGAGGGACAGAGTTAGGAATGAGAGGATAAGGGGAGACCGGGGAGTGCCTGCACTGAGGGAAACAGTGGAGAGGAGACAGTTTGGATGGTTTGGTCATCTGTGCAGAATGAATGAGGACTGGGACCCAAAGGAGTTTTTTGAAGCCAGGCCTACCGGACGTTGTCCTTGAGGAAGACCTAGACTGCAATGGATGGACCACATCTCAAGGATTGGTGAAAGGAAGGGAAGGGATATGAAAGAGATGAAAGCAGTGGCTGGAGATCGAGGAGCTTGGTTGTCCTGGATTGGTGCACCTCCATGCTGAGAGGCACTAAGGAGGAAGATAAAGAAGAAGAAGATAAAATAACTAAAAACCACGATAGGCATCTTTATCAGATATCGAGGGTCTCTGAGGCAGAACTGTAGCATTGGTGCAAATGCCTTACCTTAAGGAAGAAAAATCTTTAACCCATTTTCTCCATATCACTGCAACACAGTCCTCAACATGCTACCAAGGTTCAACAGCATTAGCATTGAATGAGAAAAGCTTTGGGCCCTCAAGTATACCCAGTAACGAGGAAGCTGACAAATCAACCAGAGCAGGTTCAGCTTATTCCATTAACCTCAGAACCTGTTTTTGGTATTAGTCTTAGGTAGTGAAATAGCAAGTGTGGACTTGGGGCAATGTACAAAAATAAGGGCAACCTTAAAAACTTATGGATTGAAAGCAATTTCTTATTGGCACATGAGCAAATAGTAGTAGATAAGATCATAAGATAACCATAGTGGTATACAGGTCCTTGTAGATTCAATAGCCATATACATATTCTAGAGATTGTAGTGATTTGGTTTGAGCTTTGTTTTAGGTACGCATACCAACAATATGAAAGAAACTATGAAGGAATTCGTCAAAATATCCCGAGAGGGATTGGGTGTTGGGCGACGTGGCAAGATAATAGAAGATTAATCAAATAAAGTGAGGATATCTATTAAAAAGAAAGAAAAATATTACTTCCAGCATGAGAGCGAAAACTTAATAAGTTATTTGTTCATGTTTTCTTGAAACCAAGAACATTTAACACAGCCTAGGATTAAACTTGGAGAGAAAGGTATAATAAAACATGTCTCCTGGTTTTATTTTGGATGAAAATAGTATTATCCTTAAGATGTTATTTTCCGCGCTTATTTTATTCAATACCATAAACCTAATTAATTAATTATTTCTATGTGCTTTTATTTATTGATTTTATTTTACTAAGAATTTTTTTTAAAGTAGATGTACACATTTGAAGGCAAGCTTTTTAATGCTTTATAACCGCTTAAAGGAATTTTTGTACTTTGTTAAAAGTATAGTTGCATTGGGAAATAAAAAATATTAAAATAAATAGAAATATTGCAACTGATTATAAATAAATTTACCATCATCCTCCAAGTTTTCTTCTTCATCATCTGAATCAATATTCAAAGCTTCAGGATTGTTTATTTCCTTTTGCACTTCTTGAGAGGCGTTTTGGGTTTCACCCCTTACAAACATAATTGCCGATGAACCAGATTTTGTAGTAACTGAAAATAAAAACAAAAATTTTAGAATAGTGGAAATATAGTTGAACTCAGAACATAGGGAAGCGTTCAGTCAGTGAGGAAAAACAAAAGAAATATGCCTGATTCTTTGCATGTTTTGCCAATTTTAAAATTGTAGGTTCAAAATAAGAAAATTTCAGATTAAACAGTTCCTATCTTTGTTTACTGCACAAATGTTGTTAGCATAACTGCCACTATCTTACATTGGCAAACAATCTGTGAATATATAAAATATTTATATATTGTTATAAATTTGAAATTAAATATTAATAGCTATTTAGGTAAAAGATTATGCATACAGGGCAACAAATCATAGATTTCTAATAAAACCAATAGTTAAAGAGTATCAAGAGACAAGAGAAGTTGCAATGAAAAAACATGAAAAGGGTGATATAAAATCTTAAAGAAGAGGATTTAGAGTAGATAATAACAGGAGACAACTTACTTAACTGTTAATAGGATTAGCCAATCCTTTATGTCTATCAAAGGCACTCCTCATACTTACAGAAAGGCCTATCTGAATGACTAAGATTATTTAATAACCTTCAAAGGACAACTAGATTAGTCATTTATGAACCATTGAAATATCTTTTTTTATTTTTTCAACAAATGTGGGGGGCTATAGTTGTTATTTAACTTCCCACCTCTCAACCAAAGGTATACTTTCCTTAATATAATGCTATTCTCTTAGATGGCATTTTAATCTGATGGATGAGTTGTGCCCAATTATTAAGTATTTTGCTTTCCGAAATAAAATAAAAAAACGACATATTTTTTTATTTATCTTTATTATATACGTATATTTACATATGTCTTGGAGAACCAGTGGCTGATTGCACCCTGATGACTGGGCCATGGGGCGCCTACTTCCCTATGCCTACGATAATGCTTTCATTAATGTTCGGTGAAAACTTGAAATAATAACTTTTTAACCACCTTTTAATTATCTTTTAATCAATTATTATCAGTATTATGTATTATTCTGTCACGATTATTTAAAAATGTTATTTTAAAACACACATATAACTTTATAAATTAAGCCCATAATTCTAATCAGAAATTTAGTTGTTAATCTCAAAGATGAGTTGTGCCTAAGCCCCGTTTAACCTCCCTTCCAAAGGACGGCATGACCAAGGATTTTTTACTCCCTCTAAAAATCCTAGGGCCACCTGTCAGGCTATGAATCCGCGATCTTGGGCTTAGTACTTTATTGTGATAACCACTAGAACACAGATCAAGTTCTGTTAAAAACAGTTTGCTTTAGAAAACAAATTAATTACTGATAAATCAATCATAAAAATGAATTATACATACCAGTCATTTCAGCTGCCTTAGCTTCTAACATACGCATTCCATCTTTAGCACCAGGAGCAAGATCAGCGACTGTTCCAGAAACGTTACTAGCAGCAGATAGCATTTGTGCCGACATCATATTGACCTATAGTTAAACAATACACAATATGATTTTATGAGTTTTAAGAATATTCTTGTAATGATGAATATTTTTTTGGTAAACTTCCAATTATTTTGTATAAAAACAGTTTGTTATTTTTTGCTAAAACAATTTTTAATTTGCTAACTAATAATAAAGTTTTTTTTTTAACACTTTATTGAAACATTACAATCTGCCATTTGTGGGCAAAAAGTAATGGTGCTATGTAGCTTACAGTCATTCCATAACAAAACAATAATATAAACAAAAAAATATAAATAAGTATATACATGCGGTAATAAAAAGAAATTAAGTAAAAAAATAAAATAAAATAAATAATAATAATAATAATAAATAAAATAAAATGTACACATTCATACCCTATTTACAATTTGCCTAGGGTCCCCGAACTGAGCTTCTTCCCCAGGAATGAGGGCAAAGCAGGAGTCCGGGAAGTCCCAACCCCCTTTCTCGGCCGTGTCACTGGCATTTAACGCCAATGGAAGCTGGTTAAGGGCGCTTCACACAAACAGGTCGTGAGTGGAGAATCTGGCCAGTGCCAGTACTCCAAATAACATTATTACAACAGGTCTCGGGGCCATTGCCGGTTTAGACGGGGGGGTGGGTTATATGGAGGTGTGGAAGTGGATAATGACTGAGCCAGGGGGTTGGGATGACAGGCAAGGTTTTGGTGAAAGTTTGAAAATTTTGTAGGGATGAGGTCGAGAACGAAAAGAATGTTGAGATCATTATGGAGGGTTTTGTTGGAGACATAATAAGGAGCGTTGACAATAGTTCTCAGGACTTTGGATTGAAAGGATTGAATGCGTCTGATATTCGATTTTTTTTGCGGTCCCCCACAGTTCCAGTCCATAGGTTCAGATAGGCTTGATGATCGTCTTGTATATTAGTAGTTTATTGTCTATTGAAAGATGGGAAGTCCTACATAGTAATCTGTATAGTTGGCTAAATCGTCTGTTAAGTTCTTGTCTTTTGAGTCTGGTATGAGGATTCCATATAAGTCTTTTGTCTAGGAGGAAGCCAAGGTATCGTACTGTGGCGGAAATAGGTAAGATGGTTTCATTGAATTGGACAGAAGGACATGTTCCCCGGGGAAGTGTAAAAGTCACGTGTTTAGATTTTTCCTCGTTGACTTTGATCCGCCATTGGTTACACCAAATTTCAATGAGTGAAAGGTGCCTTTGGAGGTTTGAGGAAGCCATTTCGGGATCTGGATGAGATGATAGGATAGCTATGTCGTCTGCGAATGTTGCAAGGAAGGTTTCAGGAGTAGTTGGGATATCAGCGGTGTACAATATGTATAGGATAGGACCCAAGACGCTGCCTTGGGGAACTCCAGCTTGAATTGGGTAAAGATTGGAGTATTCATTACCACAGCGTACTTGGAAGTAGCGATCAGAGAGGTAGGATCGAAGAACTAGGAATAAGGATTGAGGTAACTGGGTTTTGAGCTTGAACATACCCGGTTGAAAGCTTGTGTTAAGTCCAGAAATGCGCCTGTACAGTATTGTTTGCTTTCAAGAGCAGAGGACATGTGATCGATAACTCGGAGACCCTGCTGGACCGTCGAGTGCCTGGGACGGAATCCAAACTGATGTGAAGGAATATCATTGGATTCGATTATGGGTAGGATTCGTTTCAGGAGGATTTTTTCAAAAATTTTGGAAAGAAAAGGAAACAGGCTGATGGGTTGGTATGATAAAGTGACATTGGGTGGTTTGCCAGGTTTAGGGAATAGGATGATGACAGAGTGTTTCCACAGCAAAGGGTAGTGAGTTGTATGAAGGATACAGTTGTATAGATAGGTAAGGAAAATAATCGCTTTTTGAGGAAGATGTTGAAGGGTCTGGGTGATTACAAGATTATGCCCAGGAGATTTGTGGACTTTTAACTTTTGTAAGAGAAATTTGACCTCAGAGGGATTTACAGCTTTAGGAAGTAAGGATAGAGGAATGGGTGAAGAGAGGAATTCATTAATATTGGAAACGTGCATAGGGTGGATCTCAGGATGTGGGATAAATGTATTTGAAAGCATTGGCAAATTCTTCTGCTTTGTCCTCATCTGATGCAGCCCAAGAACCGTCTTCACGTCTGAGGGGATGGGAAATAGAGTGGTATATGAGGATTTTTTTGGTGGCATTACAAAGGGAATTATCAGAAGCAGATAGTGTGGAAAGGTAGGATTTGTAGGATTCGGATCTATAGGTTGTCAGGTTCTTTTTGACTAATTTGGTGAAGTGGTTATACAGTCTCCGATCATGAGGATGCCTGGTTCTTTGCCAAAGGGATCGGTAACGGCGTTTGATAAGGATAAGATCCCTAAGATCTTGCGGTAATGGATTTTTCTTGCGGACTTTGAAGGAAGGACGGGGTGAAGATGGAGTCCAAACTGCTTGCTGGATCAAATTGGTAAAGGAATTGACGGCATCATCGAACTCCTGAGGTGTTTTTAGGGAAACTCTGAGATCAATGGTGTCGGATACAAGATGGTGAAATAGGTTCCAGTCAACTGGTCCCCTAATAAAAGATGGCGGAGGAAGTTTGGATATTGGGACTATAGAAAGGATAAGGATCAAAGGACTGTGATCTGAGGACAGTTCATCAAGCGGTTCTATGGAGTAGTTTAGGGGACCTAAGCCAGCATAGATGAAGAAGTCAAGGTGATCAGGATTTTGGTTTGGGTCAGTGGGCCAATATGTAGGGGTACCTGGAGAAATAAAACTGGAATTACGGGAGTTAAGTGCAGAGAGGAGGATGCCCCCTCGGGTGTTAGTAGTTCTTGCCCCATTGTTGATGTTTCGCATTAAAGTTTGCACCTAAAAGGAAATGAATCCCTAAGGAGTTCAGGAGAGAGCTGAATTGGGAATGGGAAATGGATTTATTAGGAGGGCAGTACACCGATGCTAATGCGATGGGAAAGGAAAAGGTTTTGATTGTAACAGCTGTAGCCTGAAGGAGATCGTTTGACGAGAATGGAAATGAGTGATGGGAGAGGGATTAATGGACTATGACAGCAGTACCACCATGAGATTTTCTATCAGGATGGTCGGTCCGGTAGGTTTAGTACTGTGTTATGTTGAGCTTCTGTAATTATAGTAAAGATATAGTAAAGATGTTAGTTCGTCAGTGTGGTTTCGAATACCATTCGCATTCCAAAGGAGAATGGATAAGCTAGATGTCATTTAAGGATTTCATTGGACAGGAAAGAGATGGGAAACAAGATTTGTTAGGAGAGATATTAGTGGTGTGACCATGGATTTGAACTCGGAGAGGAATGATGTGAGTAGTGTAGTGAGATCAGTAGCATTTGAAGGAAGGGAGATATGAGGGATTTGATGCGGGATATTTGGATTTTGATTCATGGAATATATTGGTTGTTGGGGCTGGTTTTTTAATGGCTTTGTGTATTTGTGGTTTTGTAATATTAAAGTAAAGAAAATAATTGATAATTGTGTGTAGATAGTAAGAGATGGTACTGATAAATATGAAAAGTTCTGAGAGAAAAGGAATGTAATTTTAGAGTCCTGACCTAGGTAAATAAAAATTATAATTAAAGGGCTTGGGAAAAGAAATGACAAGTCACATTTTTAAATAGTAATACTTTATTGTGCAAAACCCTAGTTAGTTTCTTTTTTTGTATGCTCTTAGATCATTGCATGCTCATGATTCTTTTATCATCAATTCTCTATGGTTAGATATTAAAAAAACTCCAATTGAAAAAAATTTACATATTTTTTATTTGGCAGCCATTTTTAAAATGATATTTTAGTGAATTTAATGAAAAAACGGGGTTTGCTGAAAATTGTATTCCGGAGTCATTTTTAAAGATATCAGAATATTTTAAAAACTAGTGTGTTCGACATGAAATGACCTTCAAAAAGACATAATTTTAATATCTCACAAAAAAATTATGGCTGAGACTCAAGTACAGTGTGAATTTCAGACTAGAGATGTGAATTTATATAAAATCTTACCTTTTTATTACACTCGTGCAATGCTAAATTATAACTATAGGACTTAAAATTATCTTAACTGACAAATTTAAATGATTCTTCAATCACTAAATTAACAATACACTTTTAATTAGAATGGACAGTAATGCCAGCTGGAATTTTGATCTAGGAGTTGAACAAACATGATATTTCATTACACAGTTTATCAGCTATGTTATGTGTTCTTCTAGACACTGTTGTGAGTTCCAAAGGAGTCATTTTACTTACTATTTTGTGTGCAGGTATCCAAGCAGTATAATTTTTTGACAGTTGAAAGGCAGTTTTTGGTCCAGAAGGAAGAAAGGAATGCACTGTTGGGGGGCCAACGGGTAGGGTAACGGGGGGACTGGAACGGGAGGCTGGTGCGGGAGCCTCCCTCACTCCTTGTGGAATGTTCAAGCTATAGTGCCCTACTCACTGCTTGTAACACCCCAGTCCTCCTTATCCCTATCAACACCTACTGTCACCTCCTAGTGGTGCCCCCTGGGGAGACCATATGACTAATCTAGTAGTGTGGACTCGCGAACGACAGAGGCGGGGTCCTTGGAGGACCTTTAAACACCCAAGCCAAGTGTAGGGAGCTCGAGCCGTGGCTGGACGGCAGGGGGTGTATAAACAACCTGTCTTAAATCGACCTACTTGGGGCACCTGGCGCACCCCATTGTATTTAGCCCCCCGCAGGGAGAGGAGGTAGTACCTGCAGTGTATTTAGATCCCCCATACTCGTGGGAACAAAATGAACCAAGATCTTTTTACAATTATCACTACACCTTTATCTGAGGAAGAGCAATCTTCCTTCGAAACTTTGTTGCTATCGAATACAGCAATGGATTCGATTGACGATTCCTCCGTCGGATCCCAGTTGCAGGCACTGACTATGGAGTCTCATGGTTTGAGAGTCATCACGGGGTCGGGAGAGGCTGTCGCAGCACATACTGGAGTTGCGGTGGCCCCATCCAGATTCCCGGGGGTAAATATAGGTTTGACTAACCTACAGGCCCCTGGAGGCCTTGTGAGTGTGGAAGGTGCACCAGGTCTTCTCCTTAGTGTCACACAGAGGAGGAACAGGCGTAGACGTGCTAAAAGGGCCAAGGACCTCATAGACAGAGGCGCGGTTAGCGCCTCGACTGCGGTGCCGTTTCATGAGATTGCCGACGAAACTGCAAGGTTCCCTGAGGAACCGGCAGCCAAGTCGACAACTCTGAAAGGGGGTTCCAAAGTTGGGAGGGCGTGTCATGGCTGAAGTACACCGGAGGGCGGCACCTGGCAGGGATGGAGGGTTTCCTAGGGAACCGGCTGACAGGTCGGGTGCACGTGCTGGTGGGTCACAGAGGCACACTGAGGCGGGCTCTGGGTCTGTGCCTGTTTCAAGGAGCACTGCTGGTGGGTCGGGTTTCTCAACGAAGCCGACCACTAGTACAGGAGCACTGCATGCACGGGCCGGGGAGAGGACCGCTACGGCTGAGAAGAGGCCCAGGACATCAACTGGCAACACGGCTCCAGTAGCCAAGAAGTCAAAGGATACTGGGACCATCACTAAGTCATATTTGGGGGCAGCCAGGGATGTGCTGGTCGCAGTGTTGCCCAGTAAATATCCGGAGGATTGGCTGACCCCGGGCAACTGTGATGTTATTAAGGCCAGGATCCTGGATCAGTTGGATGAGATTGAGGTGGGCAGTGCGATGCGGCCACAGTCCGGTGGCGTGAGCTATAGAATGGGGGGCTGTGTCGTTGCCTGCGCCAATCAACCAATGCAGGAGTGGCTTGCGGGGGTCATGTCTAGTGTTGTCTAGGAGAGGGGTTTATCCCTTCGTGTGGGAGACATCAGTATACTGACCCAGCAGGTGAAGGTTAGTATAATGTTGAAGGGGGCCCTTCTTCCCTTCTGATCGGGTGATCTCTAATGAGGTCATCCTCAGGAGGTTGAAGGTGCAAAATGCCGACGACATCGATGGCGTCCTCAGCTGGCAGTTACATCATGTTAGGGCCCTGGATTATGGCTTTTATGCCATATTCAGGATCCCTGAGAAAAGTCTCGGCAGCCTCAGGAGGTGCGGAATGCAGGTTCATTTCAGCCTGCATCCAGTAACACTGAGGGTGCTGAAGAATAAGCCGGCTGAGCCTAGAGGTGTGCAGAGGACTGAAGGCAGGACTATTCGGTATTTTGGGGTTCCTCCAGCTGGAGATGAAGAGAACCAGCCGCAGTCGGGCAGTGCCAATGGCTCAGCCATGGAATCCCTTGTGCATGTTCCGGAAGTTGAAGTCGCTCTTGATGAGGTCGAGGAGCTCGCATTGTTGGCGGGCTCATCGGGCTCGGAGCACGACCAAGCATGAAGCTGCTGCAGATAAATCCACATCACTGCATAGCAGCTTGTTATGTGCTACAGCAGAATGTCAGAGGTAAGGATATTGATATTATTTTAATACAAGAACCTTATCTTTTAAATGGTAGGATTGTATGGCTTGGTTGGCGTGGCTACGGCTTGATTGTGGGGTCAGACCGGCCAAGGGCCTGCATCCTACACAAAAACAAATTTAAAATGCTGCCTCTCTGGCAATTTTGTTCTAGAGATCTTGCAGCAGCTGTGCTATTCCCCTCTGGGGAGGTGATGAGGCAGACATCACTATTATAGCCGCATATCTGCCCTATAAGGAAGTCAACCCCTTGCAGCATGTGGAGAGGATGCTGTATGAAGGGGTCACTAATATACTGGTGGCCCTGGACGCCAATGCGCACCATGAAGCCTGGGGAATCACTAATAATAACCCAAGAGGTGAGCAAATATATGGGGGATCTAAATGCACTGCAGGTACTACCCCCTCTCCCAGTGGCGGGCTAAATACAATGGGGTGTGCCAGGTGCCCCAAGTAGGTCGATTAAAGACAGGTTGTTTATACACCCCCTGCCATCCAGCCATGGCTCGAGCTCCCTACACTTGGCTTGGGTGTTTAAAGGTCCTCCAAGGACCCTGCCTCTGTCGTTCGCGAGTCCACACTACTAGATTAGTCATAGGGTCTCCCCAGGGGGCACCACTAGGTGACAGTAGGCGTTGATAGGGATAAGGAGGACTGGAGTGTTACAAGCAGTGAGTAGGGCACTATAGCTTGAACATTCCACAAGGAGTGAGGGAGGCTCCCGCACCAGCCTCCCGCTCCAGTCCCCCCGTTACCCTACCCGTTGGCCCCCCAACAGTGCATTCCTTTCTTCCTTCTGGACCAAAAACTGCCTTTCAACTGTCAAAAAATGATACTGCTTGGGTACCTGCAAACAAAATAGTAAGTAAAGAGACTCCTTTGGAACTCACAACAGTGTCTAGAAGAACACATAACATAGCTGATAAACTGTGTAATGAAATATCATGTTTGTTCAACTCCTAGATCAAAATTCCAGCTGGCATTACTGTCCATTCTAATTAAAAGTGTATTGTTAATTTAGTGATTAAAGAATCATTTAAATTTGTCAGTTAAGATAATTTTAAGCCTATAGTTGCTAATTTAGCATTGCACAAGTGTAATAAAAAGGTAGGGTTTTATATAAATTCACATCTCTAGTCTGAAATTCAAACTGTAGTTGAGTCAGCCATAATTTTTTTGTGAGATATTCTTATTAGAATGAAGAATGTTATGTACAATTTTCACTAAAACAAGTGAAAATTCATTCAGTCCCTTTTAAGAAATTGACTGATGAAAATTGGCACTAATGAGCTTTTAGTCATTTTTAAAAATCCGTAGAAAAAAAATGAGTTCATTCTCAAGACTAAAACTTGTGCTGCTGGTATTATTATGAGTACTGAACTCAAAAAATAAAATATTATTAGTGAGTCTCTTTTCCTTCCTAAGAATTTATGATTGTTAAATTTTGTAGAGAAAGAGTTTGACTGACTTTCTTGCATGATAGGGAAATTAAAATTATGTCTTTTTGGAGGTCATTTCATGTTGAACACACTAGTTTTTAAAATATTCTGATATCTTTAAAAATGACTTCGGAATACAATTTTCAGCAAACCCCGTTTTTTCATTAAATTCACTAAAATATCATTTTAAAAATGGCTGCCAAATAAAAAATATGCCTTGTAAATTTTTTTCAAATGAATTTTTGTGAATATTTACCCATAAGGAAACCATGATAAAAGAATCAGGAAAATTAAAAATGATCAGCAACAAATTTTATTTATATTGGGTGATTTCAAATGGATTGACCCATACTAAGAAACCCATACTGATTTCTTTTTTCAAAAATAAATTATGAGTCTATTGAATTTGACATGTCTATAAAATAAAACAATAATAAAATACACAATATTAACATGTATTTCCATGACCATTAATCTATTAACGAGAATTTTGCGTGGAACATAGGCCCTGGTCTGCAAATCTGCAATATTAGTGGTATACTAATAAGACATCTGAGTATCAAGAGTAGTTGTTACATAAAATTAGTGTGGGTAGGAGGCTAGAGTGAACAATGGGACCATATGGATAACATCATCCATCAAATAGAATAACAATATACCCCTAGAACAGACAGAGATTTTGCAGATCTTAAAAAATTTAAACAAGAAAAAACCATCGGGGCACAACAAAACCAGTACCAACATTTCGTGGTACATGTCCGAAAAATATCCTATTTTAATTACATAAATTTATCAACAATTACAACAGTCAACTATACTGAAAAACAACTTTATACAAAAACGAGTTTCCGATAGATTTCAATTAATAACAATCCTATCAATTATGAGTATAGCTCTAAATAAATTTATCAAATATAGATTAATCATTTTCCGAATAACTAAGGAAATACTTCACCCAAATCAATTTGGATTCAGACCTCAAAAAAGTACAATGAATGCTCTGTATAAGATCACAAATTATATAGAAAATTGTTTAGAAGCAAAATCAAACTCTCTTTGACTGACTAAAATGGAGTATAAATATCAAATACTAAAGAAAATAATAAAGAGGATTTTGATTGGCAGGATAAATATCAGAAGAATTTTCAATACCTGGGTGTTGTATGTAGCTTGTACGCTTCTTTTAATTCTCAGCATTTCTCTCATAGTATCCTCATTCCCATGACGAACTTCAAAATCTTTCCATGTTTGCCAAAAAGTACTTGTAACCTGTAGAAAATTATATTTTTTTAAATGTTTTCCTTTCCTATTATTAGAACTTTACATTAAAATTGAGAAAAAAAGGATCCTATTCTTACTCGAGGATCACACATCTGGCTACAATGTGCATAAATTGCCCTGGCTCGATCAATTTCTCCTAATTTTGTTTCCATTTCAGCAAACCTAAGACACATTTCTCTTGAATTATCTTCACCCAAAACTTCAATAGCTTTCTCATAAATCTGGCGCGTTTTGGGAACCCCATAAATTTCAGCAGCCTTTTTGATGTAAATATTGAAAACCTAAAAATTCCTTAATGAATTGACTATAGAAAAAAATTAACTAAATCCAAATCCAAATTATAAGCTAAGTATAATTAGCATACCTCAAACATTTCTTCCGGCAAAACAGCAGAAGTAGCTCTTTCATATACTGCCATCGCATGCCTTGCTAATCCATGTTCTTCCTCTAATTTCGCATACAATAGATAAAATCCTGCAACAAATTTTTTAAGCTGTATTTAATTAAATTATGGATAGTTAAATTTTTAGAAATAAAATCTTAAAAAAAGTAGTGGTTCTCAATTAGACTATGCTAATTGACTATACTATATATAAGTATGCTAACTGTCTGTGGTCAGAAAAGCTCACCCAACAATGATTTGGTCAGATGAAAAAATTATAACTATTAAATTAAATACACAGCTGATCGGATACTAGTGAAAAATTAAGTTTTGAAAAAGAAATATATGATTAGTAGAGAAAAGAGAGATAATTTTAACAGTAGGAAGAACAAGATGATTGACTAGACTAGATTTAGACGGCTACTAAGCTGCAAGATGTAGCATGTCCAATGCAAGAAGCCCAATTATCAAGCATCCAACATTGAAGGTAATATAAACAGCATACTTTAGTTGAATGTCATTTTACTTCAGTTGGAAAGATGCAATACAAACAGTATTTCTACACTGAAAGAATAATTTTAAATGGCTTATATTCTTACCTTTTGCATATTTTGGAGGGCAATGTTCCAAGCATTGTTCAAAAAGATCTCTAGTTCTCTCAAGCTTACCTCCCCCATAACGCTTCAAAAATTTGGTTAAATAAGTATTCCACACATCAAAAACATTAGGCCATTTGAACAAAGCAATCCCTTTCTCATAAGTCTAGAAAAAAAAAAAAATCATTTGTGTACTATGAACAAAAATCAAACAATATGATGTAGCAACAAAACTCAATTCATTAAGTGTTATTACATAAACTCAATGCCTATTTGGAACATACAAGATTATAATAGATGAGACCGTCATACAAGAAATGCTAGGCAAAGACCTCAAAGCAATGAGAAACCTTTCGATGTTTAAATAAATACATTAAAATTTGTAATTTAACAAAATGGTCTCACCACCAATGCTCATCTTTCTCAATAAATAACCATTTAATTTGTTATGCTTGATTCTATCTGGCAAAATCATTATTTAAAGACAAGACTCAAAGCAAAAATGTTAGGCTACATTTGAGAGAAGTAACTTGGCTAACTCAGCTACCATAAGATCTGCCTATTATCCACTCAACACCACAAAATCGTAGAACCTGAGTTTCTCAAGAGCATTAGAGTTTCTTACCACTTACAACTTTTTAGAATATAATTTCAGAAACCCTAACAGCAAGAGTGAATAATTTTAATTCAGTGAAAATTTTTTTAAGATGATTCACAATACTTTCACATTTCATCTTGAAATAATTATACATTATTTAAAAATAATTTATTGAAAGACAGTAAATACGTATTGAAGATAGTAAAAAGTGCAATTACCCTGAAAGCTTCTTCAAAATAATTGTGTTCTTCAAGAAAAAGTCCATAGTTAATAATAATTTGAGGTGTGGCAATTTTCAGATCAATTATCCGGTCATATACCGATTTACAAGACTGTAAAAAAAAAATATATATATATATATATATTATTTTCAATTATAACTTAGAAATTATAGAAAATTTTAATTACCACATATATTCTTACATATTTGTTCATAATTATTTTAAGACCTTATTCTGTAGCATCCATAGTTCTGTTAAATGTAATTTTCTTTTTATGGATTTTATATATCAATTTCACTCCTTTAAACTTTGATTCAATTGAGCTTAACTTTGATTTCTATACAATTTAATTAAATTATTTATATCAATAATTTGAATTCCACTTAGTTTAAAAAATATTTATTCTCCTTAACAGAACAAATCACCAAACGAGCCAAGTACTTAAAACATTTTCCTATTTATTAAGGGGCTTGCATGTATTTTGATCAGCGACTTATTCATGAAAATTCAGTATCAATGCAAACAACTTAACATAACTGTTAAATTCCATAGTTTTGACATTTTTTTATGTAAAATAGCATTTTTATAAATAGTATAATTGAGTAACAGATACTGCATAACTGTGTATAAGATGCTGATTATGGAACACTCAAAATTCCCTTTTCAGCATTCATTACATTTGTTGTTTGAATTGAAGAAATCTGCAATCAAAACCCATCAAACATTATTAGAAACTTATGGTGGTGATGAAACTCCAACACACCACTCACTTGTCAGCTTTGTTTTTACGAGGGGTGTCCGTAAAATAAGTTTCCCTATTTTTTTAAAAGTGAAAAAAATGTTTTATTACCATTATATATTACATCATTAGAAATCTTGAACATTAAACTATTTTTCTACGTAGTCCTCGTTGACATCGATGCACTTCTGCATCCCTGTCACCTTTTTTTTGATGCCCTGGTCATAGAGGTCCGCCGCCGCGCTGTTGAAGAACTTCATGACCTCTTCTTCCAATTCCTCTCTTGTCCCAAAATTCGTTCCGCCTAGGTGTTTTTTCAGGCTTGGGAACAGATGGTAATCACTTGGGGCCAGATCGGGGCTGTAGGGTGGGTGTTGGATGATTTCCCATCCGAAACCCTTGATGAGAGCGGTACCATTTGTGCACCATCTGGGCACTCATGCATGTTTCACCATACACTTCCGTAAGTTGGGAATGAATTTCGGTCGCCGAATTGCCTTTAGCACACAAAAAACAGATCACGGATCGTATCTCACACCTGGCGGGGAAAGCGATTGGGAGCTCCATCTTTCAAGGCTGTCAAGGCCGAACTGATGGTGGCAGCGAGTTGACCGGGGTTGGGATGTGGAGGGGAGAGTCCAAGCGACACGCTGGTGCCGTCTGAGGGACCTGCCACAACTTGCACGGTCGTACCACAACAGGGAAACTTATTTTACGGACACCCCTCGTAATAATGAAAGTCATGATTTTGATGACAATGACAAAGAATGAGATGGAGGAAAAATTTCGAAGAATTGCAAGACTTATTCGACAAAAACACTCAATTCTCAAAGAACTTTTAGCAGCTTAGCAGTTAAAGAATAAACTTTTCAGGCAATTACTTGCGATGGAAAAGATCTAAAAGGAGGGAAAATGACTACCATACGAATTGAGTGAGAATTGCATTATTAATCAATTCAACATTGCGGTTTCATTGCTTGCCAAACAAAAAGAGACTTTCTGTGGCATATTGTGACTGGCAATCAAAAGTGGATATTCTCAACATTCGCAAGTGCAAAAAATAATGGTTTAGTCCATATTTAGTAGTGAAATATTTAGGTCCATAAAGTCTTGCTGTGCATATGGTAGGATCAGCAATTAAACAAATTCACCTACAAATAGTAGCAAAAAAGATCAGCAATAGCAAGTAACAGGCATAAACTGATTTTTTTGCATGATAACGTTCGGCTACATGTAGCAAGAGTTGTGAAGAGTAAGTAAACTGTTGCAGCTCGAATGGGAAGTTCTGCTCCTCTTATAATCAACATATTTTGACAAAATTTTCTCAATAAATGCCTTTTTCAAGTGAAAACATCAGAATACATGCAAGCTCCATATACTTTATTATGCATTTATATTTTTTACTAAAAATTTATAATTACATTAATATATTTTTTACTAGTAGATAAATAATTTTATTTAATCTACAAATAATTTAATAATCACAAATTGCTACCTAGCAGCCAGTCTTAAATTAGCAATGAAAATTCAAACAGCTATCACTTTCTTGACATTAGTTTATCTGTTATATAATTAGTTTGAATATTTTTTTTTATTAGTTCTACTATGGCTTTTGGGAGAAAAATCAGGTTTATGAGACAAATAGAAGGATAAACACAAACAATACTTTAAACGTTCCAAAGCTCTCTTCTAAATCAGCATACAACGACCATATCTTCAATGACTTATACAATCTCATTTGCACAGTTTCAGAGTCATCATGGTAATCAACTTTTCTAGCTGGCATCACAGTAGCTCTTTGAAGAATTTTTAATGCATCATCACAGTTCCTGATAAACATTAAAGCAATAACAATTACCAACATACATAAGACATAATAAATTAAATTATATCAACTAATATTCACTTAACTTTCCTTAACACAATCAAAGGTAGCTAGAGAAGGTATTGCAATAAGGAAAGACTTGCTTTCCCGTTTGTAGTAGACATTTATATTTCAGATCCTCCTGAGACCCAAAATGTATTTTATGGCCTAATTTCATATTTTAGGATTCCAGTTTTTTTTTGTAACATAATGACCCTTCTTTATCAGGTCAAGCTGAATAATGTTGGGTTATATAGGTTAGGGAGGCAGGATAAATGTATATGGTATTGTTACGGGCTACTGGCTATTAAAATGAATTAAACAATTACTTAATTAAAGATGCTAAATTTTATTAACACAAGTGATAAGAAGGATACAATTAGACTATTAACAATTAAATTATTAAACTAATATAAATTTATAATGACAATATTCTAAATATTATAATCTAGGCCTAACTCCTATTTAATTATTACAATAATATAAGATATTACTAATTCTAGATAGCTTAACTAGTTACAGTAGTTTCTATGAATATTATAAAATTACACTACAATTTATAACTAATAGTTAACACTTACAGTTCACTAGTCCACCGACCGTAAGATTCTACAAGTATGACAAACTGACACACAGAAACAGTTTATTACACTCGCGAGACTGTCACAGTTCACTGATACACTTATTACACTGGCCGGTTCAATACTGACTAGCTTATCACACTGACACTCACTTATCACAGATGTTGCGTGGTCTACTCTCAGGCTAAGACTGACTGGTTCGAGGTGAGGGAAGTATTTAAGTAGGCAAGGCCGAACATTCTAGAACACGGCGGGACCAGACAATGCTGGAATATTCTTAATCCTTTTCCGACAAAAGGAGACGATCTAGAACGGTCCTAATCCTATTTTAACGTCTCCCGCTGACTGACTTAAGCCGCTAATCCCCCGCTTCCGCCTTCCTTTGTGTGGCCGTAACACTGCCCCCTCCTTAAAAGTGCTCAGCCCCAGAGCATAGTCTGGAGAAATCGGGCAGTTATGAGCTTCTGCTGATGGAGACGCACTTTCTTTCCAGGGGTTGAACGTGCACACCAATATGGCAACTCCAGAGTTGGCGAATGTCTGTTCGATCATGTCCCTGACAATCTTCCACTCCAAGCCATCGTATCCACAACCCAACTTCGGAATAGCGAGCTTAGTGACACGCAGTCTCAGAAGCTTATTCCGAAGGTCGTCGAGGCTTCGCCGCAGTGCGTCATATGTTGGCTTCTGATCAGTGACACGCTTGGTAACCAAGTAAACGTGTCGTCCTTCGTGCGGCAGGGGAGTGCCTTCCCGACACTTGGTCCTTGACGTTCCAGCTCCTCAATTCCGCCGAACTTCTTCCTGAAGACCGTTGCAATCCCTCGAGAAGTCCTCAGATCTTCGGCAACGCAATGGGCCAGAGAATACTCCACTGATAATGAGAAGATATCCCTGTAGATTACCTGAGTTACTCCACGAAACCCTGGTACCTTAGTATTTGCAACTGGGTCATTACTTGTCTCCACATTGTTTAGGTACCTGCTGGTCTTCTGCCGGGCCATTGTCTCCTTTGTACGGTGCCAGTCTATTGAAATGGACTACCTTGGGTTTTCCTTTAGGCTGCTTCCTGATCCTATAGATGACGTCGTTGATCCTCTTGATGATCTCAAACGGGCCGTCCCAGGAGTTCTGCAGTTTAGGTGAGTAGCCTCGCCTTCTTCGTGGATCATGTAGCCAGACCAAGTCACCAGGTTGGTAGCCACCTTTCTCAGCCCTGATGTCGTAGCGCTCCTTCATTCTGTCACTTGCTCCCTGGATGTTTGTGCGAACCTTCTCGTGGATATTATCCATTCGCTTCCGTAGATCCGTGACGTACTCCTCTCCGGCAATTTCCTCGTCAGGCTTGAAACCGAATTTCAGATCACAAGGCAAACGAAGTTCTCTGCCGAACACCACACTTGCGGGAGTCTGCCCCGTTGCCTCACTGACTGAACTACGGTAGGCCAGCAGGAACAGGTGAAGATACTGGTCCCAGTCTCGCTGATGGTCGGAGATCACTTTGGGCAAATATCGACCCATAGTCCTGTTCATGCGCTCCACCATGCCATCGGATTGAGGGTGAAGAGGTGTCGTCCTGGTCTTCCGTATTCCCAGTGCTTCGCACATTCCGGAGAAGACTGCAGACTCGAAGTTTCGTCCCTGGTCAGCGTGAAGTTCCATGGGTACTCCAAACCTACTGACGAACTGCTTCACAAGTACGTCTGCAACTGTGACTGCCTCCTGATTCGGAAGGGCGTAAGCTTCCACCCACTTGGAAAAGTAGTCCATGGCCACGAGAATATACCGGTTGCCTTCGTCCGTCACAGGGAAAGGGCCAGCGATGTCGATTGCTATTCTCTCAAACGGTGCTCCCACATTGTACTTCTTCATTGGGGCCTCTTTCTTCTTATGGGTCCGTTAGAAGCCGCACAAGTCGCACAACGCCTGCACCAGTCCAACACATCGTCCTTAAGGTTCGCCCAGTAAAAGCGTTCACGTACCTTTTCCAATGTACGGTGAACTCCAAGGTGGCCGCCAGATACTCCGTCATGAAGTTCCCTGAGTACTTCGGGCACTTTACTCTTTGGAACGATGAGCTGTAGTCTGCGTTGATCTCCTTCCGTGTTTTCGAATGCCCGTTTCAGCAGCCCGTTGTCCACTAGAATGGAGTCCCATTGGGCCCAGTAAGTTTTTACATTCTTCGACATTGGAGCAACATCCTGCCAGGTTGGTCTTCCTTGCCCTGATAGTTTCCACTGCTTCATTTGTTTCAAGTCTGGGTCCTTGTCCTGCTCCTTTGACACCTCTGCATGCTGCCAACTGTCCATGACCACCGTTGTCCTCAACACTGCTGCCTGCTTCTCTTCTTGTCGAGAACAATGCCCGCATTCTTCGTCACAAGGTCTCCTAGAGAGCGCATCCGCATTTCTGTGACTCGTTCTAGCACGATGAGCAGATTCAAAGTCATATTCCTGAAGGCGCTCGATCCACCTCGTCACTTGTCCCTCTGGTGACTTGAATCGTAGCAGCCACATTAGAGCCGCGTGGTCCGTTCTCAGGAGGAATCTTCTGCCGTATAGATATTTGTGGAAATGCTCTATAGATTTCACTACTGCCAGAAGCTCCTTCCTTGTGACACAGTAGTTGTGTTCCGGAGCTGAGTGTGCTTTACTGAAATATCCAATAACCCTTTCTTCTCCATCTTGGAGCTGAGAGAGGACGCTTCCAATAGCAGTGTTGCTGGCATCTGTGTCAAGTATGAACTTGCCCTCGGGACGTGGACAGCTCAGAATAGGAGCACTACTCAACTTGTTCTTCAACTCCTCGAAGGATGCCTGACATTTGTGATCCCAAAGGAAAGTCCGTTTTTCCTCGGTGAGCCTGGTAAGAGGTTTTGCAATGTTTGCAAATCCTTTCAGGTACCTCCTGTAGTAGGTGCTGAGGCCAAGAAAACTTCTTACTTGGTGCTTATCTTGAGGTACTGGCCAGTCGGTGATCGCTGCATTCTTCTCTGGGTCAACGGCAACTCCGTTGTCTGACACAACATGCCCCAGATAGTTGACTTGCCTTGGGAAGAGATGACACTTCTTCGGGTTCAATTTAAGGTTCGCTGCACACAGTCGTTCGAAGACCTTCTCCAGATTTTTCAGATGGTGAGCGAAGGACTTTCCCAGCACAATGATGTCATCTAAGTATACCAGGCAAATTTCCCATGAGAGACCTCTTAACACGCTTTCCATCAGCCTCTCAAATGTTGCAGGAGCATTGCAAAGCCCGAATGGCATTACCGTAAATTGCCAGAGTCCAGTCCCAATCGAGAACGCTGTCTTCTCTTTATCTTCAGGTTTCAATCCAACCTGCCAATATCCACTGCGGAGATCCAAGGTGGAGAAAAGTTTACACCCCTCTAGGGTGTCCAGCGTGTCATCAATCCTGGGGAGCGGATAACTGTCTTTCTTGGTGACGTTGTTCAGAAGGCGGTAGTCTACGCAGAATCTCGTTGTGCCGTCCTTCTTCTTCACCAATACAACAGGAGACATCCAGGGGCTACTCAAAGGCTCAATGACACCATCAGTCGCCATCTCCTTGATGATCTTCTCGGCGTCCCCCTGTTTAGCTAACGGCAGCCTCCGCGGGACCTGTCGGATGGGCTTAGCATCCCCGGTGTCAATCCTGTGCTGGACGATATCCGTTCTACCCCGTGGCCCTGGGCTGATCTCGAAAAAGTCCTGCCATCGGGTAATCACCTTCTTCACTTCCTCGCTCTGTTCAGGCGAGAGTTCCCGGCATGATTCGTCCACAAATCCAGTTAGTTCTTCCGGCAGTCCTCGCAGCTCGGTGGGATGACGTTGCAGCTGACGAACCACTGAGGTAGCGGTTGTACATTCCCCTACCGGTGTTCCTTTGTTCAGCGTTACTGGGAAGCTGTTCAGGTTCATTAGCCGAATCGGAGTGGTACGTCCGACCTTGATGAGAGACCTTGCAACCATTACGCCGCGTCCGATCTCCTGTTCTTGCCTTCCAGGTTCAAGTAGCAAACATTGACCCTCAGGTAGATGTCCTACGATCGTCCCATGCGTTATGATTTGGCTCCGTGCAGGTAAAGTGGTGTCTTCTAGTAGGCGCACTCGTGCGCAGATGTCCTTTCCCTGCCGAAGGATGACTTCTTTGTCTCCCATTGTCATCACACCTCTCGCCATATCCAGCTTGATCCCGTATGCGATCATCAAGTCCGTGCCCAATATGACATCATCAATATCTGCCATGAGAGCGCGGTGCTTCAGATGTTGACCCCCGATGATAAAGTAGGCAACTGTCTACCCGCAGACCTTGGCTGGCTCTCCTGTGGCAGTCCGTAATGTCCAAATTGTTGGCAAGATCTTCTCAGCAGGAACCGTCTTTGAGCTCAAGATTGTCTTGGTTGCGCCGGTATCCAGTAGCAGACTTCGCAGTTGCCCGTTCACCTTCCCATCAACGTAGAAGCTGTTCGTTCTGCTCCCTAAAGACGCAACTCTACTGGTCTTCCTCGGGCCTCTGACGTAGCGGGCTGATAGTTGTTCCTCCCCATCAACCCTAATTCGTTCCTGTGGCTTTTCTTGCTTCTTGGATGGACACTTGCTTCTAGGGTGTCCAAGTTGGCCGCAGCTCCAACAGCGTATCTCCTTCTTACGGGTCCTGAGAGCCTCCAAAACTTTTGTCACGATGTCCTCGACGCTAGGGACTACAGTGGACTCCGCTTTAGCTGCTCGAACTCGCGCATGGCCCCTTACTGACTGCCTGACAGCCTCGAACTCCATGGCCTGAGATAATGCGTCTCCCAATGTTTTTGGCCGGGCGAGCTTCACTGCTTGTTGCGTCTCGGGGTCCCGAAGTCCATCCAGGAATTTGTCGACAGCCAGGCTCTCGTAGACATCATCGGTGACCGATGGGTAAGCATTCCTCACCAGCCTAATGGTGTTATGAAGGCTGCCCTCGGAGGAACGGTCGGTATCGTTCGTCGGTGGGTTGCTCTTACGTCCCTCGAGAGCTTCTACTCTTAGCCTAAGTTCGTTTTCTATGGAATTCAATTTTTCTCCTAACCTATATTCTACATTAGCTACTTTATTATTTACATCGGCTAACTTATTATCTACATTAGCTACTTTATTATTTACATCAGCTAACTTATTATCTACATTTTCCATTAACTTAGTCTCTAATGTCCCTAACTTAGACTCTAATGTATCCAATAAATCAATTTTTACAGTACCTAATTCATTACCTAGCCTATTTTCTACATTGCTTAACTCATTTTTAACAGTACATAATTCATTTTTAAAAGTTGCAGACAACTTGCTTAAATCAGTTTCAAATAGAACGTCATCTGGATTTTCCCCTGAATCTACGAAAAATTGACGCAAGCGCTGTTGCAGCACACTTTTAGTTCCGGATGAATCCAGATCACGTTCCTCCAACTCCCGTTTCTAATCAGCTACTTTTAAATCAATTAATTTAACACTTTTAGAAGCCATTTTCCATAAAGTAGCCCAATAATTACAAAATGCAAACTAATAGCATTTACACAATGATCCCACTTCTGACACCAATTTGTTACGGGCTACTGGGTATTAAAATGAATTAATCAATTACTTAATTAAAGATGCTAAATTTTATTAACACAAGTGATAAGAAGGATACAATTAGACTATTAACAATTAAATTATTAAACTAATATAAATTTATAATGACAATATTCTAAATATTATAATCTAGGCCTAACTCCTATTTAATTATTACAATAATATAAGATATTACTAATTCTAGATAGCTTAACTAGTTACAGTAGTTTCTATGAATATTATAAAATTACACTACAATTTATAACTAATAGTTAACACTTACAGTTCACTAGTCCACCGACCGTAAGATTCTACAAGTATGACTAACTGACACACAGAAACAAACAGAAACAGTTTATTACACTCGCGAGACTGTCACAGTTCACTGATACACTTATTACACTGGCCGGTTCAACACTGACACTCACTTATCACAGATGTTGCGTGGTCTACTCTCAGGCTAAGACTGACTGGTTCGAGGTGAGGGAAGTATTTAAGTAGGCAAGGCCGAACATTCTAGAACACGGAGGGGCCAGACAATTCTGGAATATTCTTAATCCTTTTCCGATAAAAGGAGACGATCTAGAACGGTCCTAATCCTATTTTAACGTCTCCCGCTCCGAAGGAGGGCATAACCAACGATTTTTTACTCCCTTTTAAAGAATCCTAGGGCCACTTAAAAAACACACAATATTTTATGATGTACATATTGTTTTTTACATTGCTGATATCTTATAGTTGTGGATGTATCACAATAAATAACCTTTTAAATCTTATTAAATAAACATGGCACTGCTGACAGAATAATTTCACTGAGTTTCACCATGATTAAAAGTGAAAATGGATGTTCCCATGAAAGCTCTGAGAGAGTTCAATGGGTAAGGTAAGTCAGCTCAAAAGTTGATTAAAACATTTTAGGGATGTTCTGAAAAATTAGCTTGTTTTCTGAAGCGATGATTGAAATTTCAGCTATTTTTCCTCAATTTTACTAGGAAATAGTTTTAAAAATGCCAATAACTTTTTAAAAAATTATTTATAATTTGTCTATAATCTATAAGAGGAGCCTGCTTATAAAGTTTTATCCATATGTCCCGATCCTGAGCCAACAACTTTCTCCTTCTCCAGTCCAGGCCTCTCCTGTCAAATGCTTCCTTAACTAGGTTATTCTAGGCCTTCCCTGAGGTCTTCTACCTTCCACTTTAGCCTCGTAAGTGGCTTTAGCCAAACGATCATCAGCCATACAGGAGACATGTCCGAACCATCTCATCCTATGTTCTTCAACCATGTCTGCAGCTGGTCGTAAGCCCAGATTGGTTCCTCACCCTGTCTCTTCACGTTTTCCCCTCAACTCTTCTTAGATACCTCATTTCCATTGCTTGGAGTTGACTTTTATGCTTGCTGGTGAGGGTCCAAGATTCACTTTAGTATGTCAGGATTGGGAGAAAGGTATTTTTAAACACTGCTTTCTTAGTACTTTTTGTAACTTCTCTTTCTCCAATATAACCTTTAAGAGAGTTAAAGCATTTTTCTGCACATTTTATTCTCTCTTGTACCTCTCTATCAATCCAACCATGCTCATTTAGATGGGCGCCAAGATATTTAAAGTCAGCGACTTGTTCCACAGGGACACCGTCTAAGCGGACTATTCTGTCTCCTTGCTCTGCTCTCCTTCCTATTCTCATTATCTTGGTTTTATCAACATTTATCCTCATGTTGATTTTTCTTAGTTCCTCCTGAAGGACTCGGAGGTTGAACTGTAAGTTACTACGCGTAGAAAGGAGATAGTTGGGGGGTGCAGTAAAAAAAAAACACTGAATAAGTACTAGACTTATAATTATGTGCCGACATTTCGACCTACAGTGTAGGTCATCTTCAGGGCTATGAGAGAGAAACAAACAGAACAAAAATATAAAAACGTACAGTAACAATAATATGGTGACAAGTAATGTAGAAAATTAAAATAGTGACAGATATGAAAATTAAAGATAACGAATATTAAAAAAGTGACAGAATATAATAAAATTAAGATATAGACAGATTTAATAAAATTAAAGATAATGAAAAGAAATTAAAATAGTGATAGATATAATAAAATTAAGATAAAGACAGATATAATAAAATTAAGGGTAATGAAAAGAAATTAAAATAGTGACAGATATAATAAAATTAAGATAAAGACAGATTTAATAAAAATAAAGATAATGAACAGAAATTAAAATAGTGACAGATATAATAATTAAAGATAACGAATATAAAATAGAATACAGAAAATAAATGTACAAAAAGGATAGAAAAGTAAAAATAATATAAATATAAAATATAATATAATATAAAAAAGAGGAGGTAAACAAAAGATACAAAATGAGAATATTAACATATAAAAAAAGGTTGGAACATGAAGAATTTAGAAAAACTAGTAAAATAAAGATATAAAATGTATGATAACGGACTTCTAGAGGTTACATAAGTAAATGTATGAGACATAAAAACATTTATTGCTGAATACTACCAAATCATCGGCGAAAGCGAGCAGTATGAAGAATGTGGGTCTTAAGTTTCTATAACTATCTCATCCTATGTTCTTCAGCCATGTCTGCAGCTGGTCGTAAGCCCAGATTGGTTCCTCACCCTGTCTCTTCTCGTTTTTCCCTCAACTCTTCTTATATACCTCATTTCCATTGCTTGGAGTTGACAGATGGTAAGGCCTCATTTTCAGTTGTGCCCTCCTGAGAATAGAATCCAGTACCATGATGAAAAACAATCTGCTGAGACTGCACCCCTGTCTAAAACCTTGAGTGGTCAGGAATTCCTTTGACGTGTGATTGCATGTCCTGACGACATTCTTCTGTTCCCTATACAGACTTGAAATTACCTTTCTTAAACCAATTCCAATTCCTTTTTCCTCTAATGCATATATTAGGTCTTGCTTTTTAATTCTATCAAAGGCTTTAATTAATCCACGAAGCAGGTATAGACTTCTTTATCCTTCTCTATTATCTTCTCATATATCTTGTTGTTTGTTTGTTCATTTAACGTCACTTTATGCTGCTATGGCTATTCGGACGATGCTAAAGTGGGAGCTCTAAATTTTGCAAATCCAGGTTTAATTAGGATAGGGATTTTTAACGAGTACCTGACATCGTACAGGCTCGGGACCTCCGTTTAACGTCCCTTCCGAAGGACGGTGTAACTAAGGATTCGGATATTACTCTCTTTCGGATTTTACTCTCTTTAAAAAATCCTAGGGCCACCTGCCGGGCTACGAACCCACGATCTTGGGTTTAGTAGTTTGTTATGCTAACCACTAGACCACAGGTCGTCTCTCTTCTCAGATATCTTTTTTTTTTTACCCCTACCTTCCATTGCTGGATTACGGGGTAACCCTTCTCAGATATCTGTCTCAATGTGAAGATTAGGTCCTGAGTGCTTCTAAGCCATATTGCTCCTCACCCAGTACTGGTTCCACGATTGCCCTAATCCGCCTTTCCAGGATCCAGGTGTAAATTTTGCATGGTACACTAAGGAGGGAAGATAAAGACAGATTTAATAAAAATAAAGATAATGAACAGAAATTAAAATAGTGACAGATATAATACATTCCCTATTGTCGCCTTTTTTAAAAATGGGGACTATAACTGATACCTCCCATTCTTTCGGAATTTCCTTTCTCTTCCATATCGGATTCAACAGGTGACTTAGCATTTCCATTCCCTTCTGCCCCATCTATTTAACCATTTCCAGGGAAATTCCATCGTTACCTACTGCTTTCCCTATTTTAAGAGAGGTAATTGCATCTTCCACTTCCTCTTCGTCAATGAAGTCGTCCTCCTCCCAATTATCTGCAGGTTCTGGTGTCATTTCCATTTCTATACCTTCCATTTCAGCATCATCCAGTAGCTCCTTAAAATATTCTGCCCATTTATTCATAATGTCTTTACTTTTTATTAGGACATTTCCGCTTTTGTCTTTAACATACAGGGGAAAGACATTTAATATTGGGTCTTTATCTTTACGCATGCTGCTAATAGTCCTGTAAAATAGCTTCTGGTTTGTCCTCACATCCTCTTTTAATTTCCTATTATTAGGAAAGAGGACCAAAGTCCTCCCATGTCTTTCTTTTGGAAGTGAGAACAACATTTTTAACAATTCTTCTCTGTTCTCTATATCTGACATTGTCCTCTTCTGAATCTGTTTTCAAGTATTGTTTCCAGCTTGTTTTCTTCATTTGGACCTGGGTCTTTACCTCGTTGTTCCACCAAGCTGTTCTTTTGGCCCTTTGTCCCACAGGAGTTTTTCCACATACCGATTCTGCCAACGTCACCAAGATACGCTTGAATGCACCCCAGCAGGTCTCAATATCGTCATCATCCCATCGATAGATTCCTGTTCTAGCCTTTTCTTCTATTGCATCTTGATAGGCTTGGGCAATTTCCGTGTTCTTCAGCTTGTAGACGTTTGTTTTTTATGTTCGGATGGGTTTAGTTTTAATGTTTTCATTGATGATCTCCTTCACTGCCAAATCTATCTTTAGTAGCAGGTGGTCACCACCTATTTCGTATCCTCTACTGACTCTAAAATCCATTGTATCTCTTGATGTTTCCCTAAGTATGAGGAAATAGTCTATTATGGACTTCTCCTTATTTCCAGGTTCTACCCTAGTATATTTATGGACCTCTTCATTCCATTGGCCAGACATAGCCTAATAATTCTTTCCCCATTGTCATTGAGAGTCTGCTCTCCATACCTTCCTATTGCTCCTTGCCATTCCCCCACATTATTTCCGACCCTGGAGGGCCGATTAAAAAGGATAATGAACTGCGCTTTAAGATTTGTCCTTGATACTCCGAGGCAATCCTGGGTGTCACATCACTACGATGAGTTAAAGTGGCTCTTCCCTCCCATTCGTAGACAATAGTTCCTTAGTTTTTTCTATACCAATCCATTAACTCACAACACCCTTCATATATCTCCTCCCATTCAAATCCTCTGTCCATCACCACAAAATAAGATATCGCCTTTCCGATCTCTACATTCCTTCCCACAGAATTTTGAGCGTTCCTTCCTCGCCCGCTCCACCACTGTGTGGAACTCAATCCCTCCTTCATCCGCCCTTCTTCTTCACTGGCCTCATTTAAATTCCTGCTTTTCCATCATCTTTTGGCATTCCAAAAAGACGCTCTCCAAGCAGGTCAAACTTCCGCTTGAGCAAATTAGTATTGTAAACTCGATCTCGCTACCTACGTGTTTTGTTTATTTTTCCAACAACAAAGAAGATACAGACTTTGTAAATACCTTATCGCATGCTATGCCACTCATTTATTAAAGTTAGCAATTTTGTTATTAACTATAGTGTTAATGTTATTTATTATTATTTTGTTAATATCAATATATTTATTTTCGGCAGTTAGTTAAAATCCTATCAAGTTTCGTACTTTTTATTTATTTATTTTCTTATCTATTTTTATTTTTGTTATGTTTAGCCAGTCTTGATTATTTCGTGATTTGTATTATTATGTAGCCTTCTGGCCAGATGAATATTATGTTTTTTTATTTGTTCATTATTGTTATTCTAAAGGGACTTGGTCCCAGAATAAAGTTTGTTTTCTATTCTATTCTATTCTAAATGGAACATTCTATTGAAAAAATTATGGTGCATTAAATTAAAGAGCACTAAAAAGAAGTAGAAAAAGAATTAGTGTAGTAACAGCTGTATAAAATAGATAGCCTATTAGAAAATTAAGATAATTATTAAATGTATGAATTTTTGGTTAGTCTGGGAATCCAAACAATTAATTTATATTTTTAAAAATTTGCAATGGATATTTAAGTTTATGTTTTTGTTTTGTTCATAAACAGAGAAATTAAGCTATTACAATATATAAGGCAAGTAACAGAATAAATAACTTACTCATTTCTTATTTCCATCTCAGCCCATTCACACCACACAGATGCAAGATCTTCAACTTTAGTATAAGGTACCTGTGTTCCTTTTTCAAGAACTATTCTAGAATCTTCTACTTGACCATTTTCTTCATAGAACTTTGCAAAGTTAACATATAGCATGTGTGGTTTTCCAACAGCTAATTTTGGATCAACTGTTTGGACAGCTTCAGTATAAGTATAAATTATCTAAGTAAACATTAATAACATCAATCAAAACAAACAGTTTAAGTGGAATTTTAATAGACAAATTAAAAAAATGATTAGCTAAGTACAAGTTTTTCAAAGAAGCTTCAGTAGTGTTAGAAGTTAAAAAGTAAAATTACAATGTTTTAATAAACTCTAAAAACTGCTTATTTCTATTTCAAGTATAAGTAAACTTTTTTACAGAGAAAGTTTAATATAATTAATATGTAGGCTAGCAAATTATTAAATGAATTATTAATTTTTGTTATTTTTATTATTCACCTTTACTGAAACTTCTTACATTTACCCCTACACCTAAACCATAAACTTCATAAATCTTAAATTTACTTACTCTTTTAAATGATATTTCATTAATAACTAAAAATCAGAGTGATAAAAATAATTAAATAATACCAATCAATAATTTGATTATTTACATCATGAGGTTTTCCTTCAAAAAGCTGAACTCTTTTCAGCCATTCATGTACATTATGAGGATTTTGTCTTAAGAGAACTGAATTCAGAAGCAATAATCTTCTTTCAATCAAATCTTCAAACCTTGCTAACCGAAGTTCAATGTCTATATCATCTAAAATAAAAAAAATAAAATTCAACAAAACAAATAAAATGAATAATAATAACCAAATTGTATAGTACAGAATACAGTATTAAATGTATATATATTAAACCCAAAGGTTGAGAGTTTGAATTCCTTAAGCATCCCCATGGGTATATAGGGCACATCAACCTACGGGGGGAGGGGAGAGGGGGTAATTCATAAAAACCGGAGATAGGATTGATGGCCCTAAACTATGTATGCCTATCAGGATGTATATAAACAGCATTGTGGTCTTCCAGGATGTCAATACCCGCCTGGAGGTTTGATCCAGGGATGGGGTGCTTGAGGGAAAGATTTATAGGTCCTCGTGTGCCTGCTGACCCTAATTAGTCCGATTAGTCACTGTCTTTGAACCCGACAGTATGTTGACAGGAAGGATACCGGTGAATCGGGCCTCGAGGGATTGGTTATAGAGTTATGGGCAGCTTGCCACTGGACCATGGATTGCAGCAACATGAAGTTGGGTGTCCCTCTCCAGGCGCTCAAGCACTTTATGTTTGCAATATACACTTCTCGGTCAAACATCTTCATGGTCTATAGCACCAACTAAAAATGTATATATACATATACAATATACATATACATATACAATACAATACATATATATATATATATATATATATATATATATATATATATATACACACATGTATATATACATATATACAGTCAGTGTAAAAAGTATTGGGACACCTGGAAAGGTGATTGAAAAAACGGTACCACTATAATTGTATGCAAATTTTTTTTCTCCAGTTCACAATTCTTCTTTCTCCAAATTTTTCCTTTCCCATCCGAACCGAAAACATTAAATTTACTTTCATCTGTGAAAAGGATGCTATTCCAAAACGTTTGAGGTTTATTTTTAAATTCATTTGCAAATTTTAATCTTTTTGCCCTATTTTGTTCACTGACAAAAAATTTTTTCCTTGCTACACGACCATGAAAATTTGCATTTCTCAATATTTCTGACAGAGCTCACAGATATTGGTTTTTCACTGTTAAGATTATATTCTGTGGCTAATTTCGGAGCAGAATAACGTGGGTTTTTAGCCACTTTCCTAACAATTGACCTTCTATCCTGCTCAGAAAATACTTTTGGCCTTCCACTTCTTTGTTTATTTTTATAGCTTTTGGTTATTCCATACCTGTCTATTATATTCCACACAGTCATTCTTGGAATCCCAACTAGTTTAGATATTTCTCTTACTGTTTTGCATTGGTTGTGGAGACGGATTACAATTTTTCTTTCTTCTACACTAGTTTCTTTTGATTTCCGTCCCATTTCGAACACTATTGTTAGGTTTATAACAAATTACTGAAATAATCTTCAATATAAACATTAGAAAGACGATATAGAATAAGAAAAAGGGATTAGTGACGTAAATAAATATAATAGAATTATAGATCAACCTTTTGTCCCAATACTTTTTGTTTGTTATTGTTTATGTACTATTCCATTGAACATTTTTCGGTCAGTGTCTTTTTCGATACTTCAAAACGCGAATGATAAAATTTGATCATAAAATTATGCACACAGAAAATATGCTGTTGGAATTTTCGGAAAAAATTATTTTCAATACATTCCATTTATTTATTTATTTTTTTTAAATTGGACTAGGTGTCCCAATACTTTTTACACTCACTGTATATATATATATATATATATATATATATATATATATACATGTATACATATATATATACATGTATACATATATATATATACATGTATATATACATACATACATTTGGAGAAGGGTTGTAAGACGAAGGCTCCAATGAGCAGATGGTGTGGCTGAAGACGCTCAGACCATCCTACATATCGGTAATGTCACGGGAGGCCTTGTCTCCATGTGGGATGTGTAGAGCCCATCTATGATGATGATGATAACATACATTTGGGATTAGAAAGGAAGAGGTGGCTTTGGAAAATTAGTGATGGAAGTAATGCAGGTTTTTAAAGTGAAACTTTTTTCTATCACCTCAAAATTTTTCATTCATCTATCACATGTCGCATTACATTAGCTCCTCATGTCACATTACTTATTTTATATGAATATTTGATGAAGTATTTTAATTTTTATCCGGTTCTTCCAATATATTTAATTTTATTTAAGCCTTCAGTCATCTTCACAAGCTGAACTACACTCTGAGCCTTCGGAAAAAATTAGTAGACTGCCGACATATGTCATGCCAAGTACTAGTAGGGGTCCAGCGTCGAGTATTGGATTTAATACGTTTATCGTTCAAAGTGGCGAATCTATATCCGAAAATATTGTTACAGAAAAAATTCTGCATCGAAAGCGACTAAATGGGGAAAGATGCCACAGATATCGTCAGCAATGCAAGTGGCTAAAATCGGGCGCCAGTTTTAATCAAGGTATGAGCAGCAGTGATACGGGTACGGGTCCAGATATAATATCTATATCCCAGATTTAAATAAATATTGCTCTTACTTTTTAATATGTGTTTATCATCTAAATGATTGTATTAGTTATGTATTCCATACTCTAATACGCAAATTGATATTAAATTTTATAATTGAATATTTTGTCTACTATTGATTTCCCATTAACATTACCATTTTTCAATAATTAAGTTAAGATTAAAAACGCAATTTTAATACCCTATATCGAATGATTTTCCAATTTTTTTTATTTAAATGCCTAAAAATCGAAAAAGTTTCACTTGCATCGTGGTTTCATAAAACCACACAACTTTTATTGTTATAGATGAGTTTTTGGCTAAGGATACAATTAACAAACTAGCGAACAAGAGGAAGATAAAAACACGCTGGGATAGAGCCAAGATAAGGCATACTAAACTTTTCATAAAGGATCACAATGATAATCTTTCTGATAAAATCAAGAAAGAAGCCGCTCACTTGTCGAGAATCGACCTCAAAAGTATGGTTGAAACCATCACTGGGCACTGTAAACTCAGGAAACACATGCATCGTTTGGGCATTGAACAAGAACATAGGTGCAGATGGTGCAAAGAGGAGGACGAAACCCCTTGGCACGTTCTCTTTGAACGTATAGCACTAAGTCGAAAGAGGACATTTGATCTTGGCCCCGGTGGATACAAGGAACTTCAAGAACTGAGGTTTAAAGACTATTTAAAATTTCTCAGAAGTCTAGACCTATGTTAGGGATCTTTAGGACTCAAGCACAATGGGCCTTTTTAGGCCAAAGTGCATAGTAAATAGAGTCATACATAAATAATAATAATAGATGAGTTTTTTAATGGTGTTGAGGAAAGATGTTTTAAAATAATCGGTCTTATATCATTTTTTATGGTTGTTACATGAAAATGGGAATCAGAGAGTGATAGGCAACAGTGGATGAGATTTTTAACTACATTAATGATTCGGTGATTAGGATGTTTGGAATGGTAGTTGATAAGTCTGTCAGAGTAGATATTGTGAATCAATCTGCGGATAGTGTTGTTAGGGTTCCTAATGTAGAGGAGGCCAAGAAAAGGTGAGTTAATTGATAGTTTCACATTCAAATGTGAAATGAAAGCGGGATGGTAAGAGTTGAAGGTAGAGAGTATATCAGGAAATTTATAGGGATTTAGGATAAAGAGATTTTTCTAAATATAATATAGGTGAAAGGAATTGTGGATATCACATGGGTTATTGTGACTAAGGATTGATGAGAAGGGAGTAGGAGTTTGTTCGGTTTTATTGAGAAAGAATTGTTATAATTACTAATAATGAGATTGTTTTGCTATACCAGAACTAAAACTCTTTTCCATTTTAGTAGTCAGTAGAACCATTACTTGATATCTTTTTAATATTAAACTACTCACTGATTACAGAATGTATTTGTTTTGAGTTATTTGAATTATTTCTACTGATTTAAATATTTACTTTCAGCTTCTTTTGAATGTGTTAGGCATTTTCAAGTAGGGTATCTGTCCTCTTAGCAAGCATAATACCGATCTCTATTTTTCTGAATAGCATCTAGAATCACTGAAGTAATCGACATTTCTCCCCAAAATCTCTTGGAAGCCTCCAGTTTTGGGCAAACTGTCTTTGCCAAAAAACTACAGCACAAAATTCACAGTAATTTTTTAAATTGAACTTTTAGTCAAACAAAAGTTTATAGCCTTAAGTTAATTTTATCCCCATTAACCCAGATCTAATATTACAATTTTATGTAATTGCTACCCCCAGGATAGCCATGTGCACTATTACGTCTATTGCATTTATATCAATTTTTGAAGCCCCCCAAAAAAAGAAGTGCAATAAACAAAACATTTTTATAAAAATAAAAATGCACAGTTTCATGGAAAATAAAACACATGTAAATCAGATGAATTCTAAGTCAGCAGAATAAGAAGTGTTGCTTGATAATCGAGGATATGATTATAATCATCATAATTAATAAATTGTTACACATAATCATGGGTCTACTAACCATCATCAGTGGGAAAAGCTTTTTGAGAAACTTCTTCCATTTTCTTACTTAAGGAAAGTTCTTCAAACTGTGCGTAGGCATCAAAAACTTGAGTAAAATCTCTGACAGTAGTAACAGTTTGTATCGCTTCTTCATAAATATCTCTTGCCTAGAAAAAATATTATGCATAGATAATCTTATGAAAAGAGATGAATTAATTAATTTATAATGTAAGACAACATCGACCTTTCATACCGAACAATATCTACAAGTACATGTGGCATAAGTCAAAAGTTCCAAGGAATTTTTAACTAATAGTTATTAGTTAAATAAAGAGATTAATAAAGTATATTTTTATGACAGCCTTGTACCCTTCATATGCAACATCACTTAAGTCAAAAGTTCAAAGTAAATTCGAATCAATAAAATACCCTCAAGTATTAAAGAGGAATATAAATACAATCGATACTATAAATAAATAAAAGAAAACTTTGACAGAAGGTAAGAACAAAAAAAATTTCATATTCCAGATATAGTAATCAGAAAAATTCCTCTTAAAAATAAAATAAAAACCTGATAATTGATAATTTTTTTATTATTCAGAGTACAGATGATGTTATTAAAAATCCATTATCATGGGATGTAGTCAACTAAGTGTTGTTGTTGATAAAAACTAACTTTCAGAAGAAATAAACTTGACTGGGCTTATGAGTATGTCTGTTATCATACCGGTAAAAATTAAATTTCCGGTTTAAGCAAGTTTAAACATTATAATATAAAGTGCTTATATTTAATTTATTATAAATAGATCACTTCTCCTCACAAGTACAACATTATGTTATACAATATGTAGTTCAAATAATAGAAGTAAAAATTAAATATTTTTTTAATATATGAAAATTTTAGTTTTTATTAAGACAAAATTATACCTTTTCAAAAAGTCCACTCCTGATATAATAATCAGCCAACGAATTCCATAAATGGCCTAACTGATCGGTATATTTTTTCAAACCACTTCTTATTATTGCATCTACATTCAGAGATCTGGAAATGTAGTATCAAGTAGTTTGATTAGAAATCCATATATAAATAAACATATTTAATATAAGAACTTTAGTAAATATAATAACTCTTCTTTATTTGGCTTTGAAGATTATTGCAATATACTACTTTGAAGTTTTTTTTTTTATGTTTAAGTAAATATGAGTATATCATTGCATTGTTAGAAAAATAATAATCTTAATATATATAAATTACGTGTCACGTAGTTTGTCCGTGATGGACTCCTAAACAACTTAACCGATTTCAATGAAATTTGGCACAGATACGTAACATTGTCCAACATAGGATATAGCCTATGTTTTATTTCGATTAACGACTGAAAACCGTGAAATTTTCAGAGTTATTTCAGTTTTTGGCCTGTATCTCTTAATCGGCGGTTTTGGAAAAAACGCTCTACTTTTGCCGATAAAATTAACTCATGATTAAAACAATTATTTTCATGGTGAAATAGAACTGCATCCAAATACAAAATCCATCAAATTACCAGAGCATTTAAGCGCTGTTGTTTAGACAAAATATGAATTAATTAGGAGTGTCTTCCTGGATGTACTAAATAATTACATGAACCATAATTGGATTAGTAATCGTGCTATTTTGACAGCGAAAAATGCTGATTTTGACGAAATTAACTTTTTAATACAACTGTTGTTACCAGGTGATCTAATCCCCTTTAAATCCATCAATAATATTGTAGATGAAAACCAAGCTGTAAATTATCCAACTAAATTTGTATATTCTCTCGATATACCAGGAATGTCACCACACAATCTTCGGATGAATATTGGTTCACCTATCATTCTTCTGCGTAATTTGAATCCACCTAAATTATGCAATGGTACATGTTTGGTCATAAAAAATATTACCGGAAATGTTATTGAAGCAGCCATGCTGACTGGAATATTTAAAGAAGAAATCGTCCTGTTGGAACGTATTTCAATAATACCATCAGAACCCATAATACCGCTCAAAAGACTTCAATTTGATATATGCTTTGGTTTTCCTATGCCCATCAACAAGTCTCAAGGCCAGACAATGTCCATTTGCGGTTTGGACTTAAAAATCCATGTTTCTCCCATGGGGAATTATATGTTGTATGCTCAAGTATTAGTAAATCATCTAATATATTTGTATTAGCAACGGACAGATTAACAAAAAATATTTTGCATCGATTAGCGCTCAATTAAATTTAAATAAATATTTATAATTTTATATAATATTACTAGCCATAATTAAAAATCAAACATTATATACCTCTTATTAGAGAAGAATTGGTTGACTGTAACTTCTAATATAAGGAAGAAATAGTTGGGGGTGCAGTCAATAAAAACACCTTAATTAGTGTAACTTATTTGTTGTGTGCCGACGTTTCGGCCTACAATGTAAGCCATCTTCAGGGCAAATATAGCAAGCGGCGGCGTGAACGATTACTAGGCCGAAACATCGGCACACAATAAATAAGTTACACTTATTAAGGTATTTTTATTGACTGCACCCCCAACTATTTCTTCCTTACATTATATACCTCATTCACTAAACTCATGTTTATATTTTATCAGTTATGAGTGTTGTATATTATATAATATAGTTAGATATAAGATGAATAAAATGTAAAATCAAAAATCTATTTAATTAATGTTTTCATAAATTCATTATTTCTTTTAAATTCAAATTTTAACTAATATTTTATTAAACTATTATAACAGCCACAGCAAAGCGTGGCCGGGTCAGCTAGTTAATTTATTATAAACCATTATTCATTTGATTAATTAAAACATTGAAAATTATAGTAGATAAACCAGAAAATTTATATTATAGAAATTTATCTCTCAAATATATAAAAAATATCTGAAGTGTAATAAATTTATAAGTGTTTACTTATTTTATACAACTTTATATTTATATATCATTACTTATATATTTAACTGTATTTTTATAAAGTTCAACAATTAGACAACAATGGAATAATTGTCGATGATTGGTGATTTGAATAATTGTACAATTGGAACAATGGGGGTTAGTCTGCCTCTGGGCTTAACGAGTTGAAAGGAACCTCTCTAGTTTAATAACAAAAAAACAAATTAATTACAGATATAAAATTAAATAAATGAGTGAATAATAACAAAAGTATGTAGAGAACAAGTTAAATAAAAATTCTAAAAATAATTTTAGTCTCTAACTCTAAAATCAGGAAAACTCCTGAGGTAAATACATATGTTACAAACTAAATACTAAGTGATACAATATTGCAGATTAATAATATGTGAACAGTGGTAATAGAACATAAAAAAAAAAAAAACTTGATGAGTTAAAAAAATCATAAGAATCTTGAAAATTAATGTATGTTATATATATAAGGAAGAAATAGTTGGAGGTGCAGTAAATAAAAACACCTTAATGAGTGTAACTTATTTATTGTGTGCCGACGTTTTGGCCTACAATGTAGGCCATCTTCAGGGCTAAGAGAGAGAAACAAACAGAAAAACGTTGCAGTAACAAGAATATGGTGACAAGTAATGTGGAAATTAAAATAGTGACTAGATATGATGAAATAGTGAATAGATATGATGAAATAGTGAATAGATATGATGATTAAAGATAACGAATATAAAAGTGGTTACAGAATATAATAAAATTAAAATAGTGACAGATAATAATAAAATTATAGATGATGAACAGAAATTAAAATAGTGACAGATATAATAATTAAAGAATACAAATATAAAATACAGAAAATAAATGTGCAGAAAGGATAAAATGTAAACATAATATAAAGTATGTTTACATTTTATCCTTTCTACACATTTATTTTCTGTATTTTATATTCGTATTCTTTAATTCATCTTATATCTAACTATATTATATAATATACAACACTCATAACTGATAAAATATAAACATGAGTTTAATGAATGAGGTATATAATGTAAGGAAGAAATAGTTGGGGGTGCAGTCAATAAAAACACCTTAATAAGTGTAACTTATTTATTGTGTGCCGACGTTTCGGCCTAATAATTGTTCACGCCGCCGCTTGCTATATTTGCCCTGAAGATGGCCAACATTTTAGGCCGAAACGTTATTGACTGCACCCCCAACTATTTCTTCCCTATATTGGAAGTTACAGTCAACCAATTCTTCTCTAATATGTTATATATGTATTTGGCTATATCTCAAAATTTATTTTACTATATTCAAAATTTTACAAGATTTTTTGTACTTGTTATTTAACCTAATGTTACGGGCTACTGGGTGTTAAAAATGAATTAACCTATTCCTTAATTAAAGATACTAATATTTATTAACAATGCGACAAAAATAATGTAATTAAATTATTAACAATTGAATTATTAAACTGATATAAATTTACAATAACAATATTTAAAATATTTATTATCTAGGCCTAACTCCTATTTAATTATTACAATAATATAAGATATTACTAATACTAAATAGCTTAACTATTTACATAAGCTTGTACAAATACCATAAAATTACAACTACTACTTAACTAATTAACTATTACTAATTAACACTTACAGTTCACTAATTAAAGTCCCGACCGTAAGATTCTCCAAATATGACAAACTGACACACATTAATACACAGAAACGATTTATTACACTCGCGAGACTGTCACTGTTCACTGATACACTGGCTGGTTCAACACTGAATACTTTATCATACTGACACTCACTTATTACAGTTCATCACAGTGCCTGGTCTACTCTCAGACTGCCTCACTCGAGGCGAGAGGGTTATTTAAATAGGTAAGGCCGAACATTCTAGAACACGGAAGTAGGGGAAGACTGTTCTGGGAATGTCAAGAACCTTCTTGATCTCGTCCGACAAAAGGAGGTGTTCGAGAAGGTTCTAATCCAATCTTAGCTTCTCCCACCGACGGCTTGAGACGTTAATCCCTTGTTTCCATCTTCCTCTCTGTGGCCGTAAGACTATGATTAACAAACCCGTTAAGTTATTAATATTAATTAGGGGAAAATCCTATTAGCAGAGCATGGTTTCAGCCTAATAACCTTCCTAAGTAACCATTGGCTTAGAAACAGGACTACCCTTGCCAAGACCACAATCTAAGTCCCTTTACAGGTTGCCATGGTACACATTTGTTTTTATTTTTAGGAGAAGGAGAGCATGACCATTTCTCTCAAGGGCCATAAAGGATTGTCTACATATTAATAAGATTTTTTTTTAAGTGTAAGGTTTAGCCTTTAATCCAATTTTTGTTTCAATCTTTAAACATCTTGTTTTCTATTCCAAGAGTCTAAGAAATACTAATACTGAAGCTTTTATTCATATTCAGAAATATTTTTAATTTGTCTTTCAATGTCATTTCGATGCAGGCTCTTGTTCATTGTTAATTTAATTAATGTCACTTTATGCTGCTATGGCTAATTAGAGGATGATACATTGGGAGTCCTAAATTTTGCCTATCCAGGTATAATTATGATAGGGATCTTTAATGTGTCCCTGACAGGTTAGGGACCCTCGTTTTATGTCCCTTCTGAAGGAAAACATAACCAAGGACTTTTTACTTCCTTTAAAAAATCCTAAGGCCACCTGCCAGGATGCAAAACTGCGATCTTGGGCATAATAGGTTGTTATGCCAACCTCTCTATGCAGGTTCTTTTATTTTCTTTATCACGTAATTAATTAATGAATATAATTGTATTTTGACTTTTTAGATGACCATTTAAACAAGACTGAGATGATGATTCAAAACCAGTACATACCTAACTTCTTGAGGATTTTTAGAGATTAAATCACATAATTCAGTCCATAATTGATGGTTTGATTTTCCATGCTTTGAAACAAAATCATCAGTATTCACAATATCAGCCAATCTAACAGCAGCCTCATCTAGACGACCAATAGTACTTAAGTAATCAATATATTCTTCTGTATCTTCTGGGCAGAGCTGAGGAAAAATAATAAATAATGAACATTTAAAAAAAATGGAAATATACTTAATTAACCTCTATTACTTTGATAAATACCTTCAGATATCTTCGAAAAACACGAACCGCAGTTTCTGGAATATTGTGCTTCTTTAAGAATTTTATGTAAAGAGGCCAAATCCGATGATGTTGTGTGATGGGTAACGCCCTTAAGGATCTATCGAATACATGCCGTGCTTTAGTAATTTTACATTGATCAACAAGAAACTGACAATATTCCATCCATATTCTAGGCATCTAAAAAAGAAAATAAATAAATAATACAATAAAACAGAATAAAATAATAAATAAATAATGACTTCAATGATCAAATTAAGACTAAATCAGGAATAGAAATTAAACCCCATTTTTCTAGAAGTACAAACTAGGGATAGAGCAGGGCATTAATCTTAATATGCACATAATAATATATTCATACTCCTTTTATTTTATTGTTAGATATTATAATTTTTTTAATATTTTCAAATATTTAGAAATATATGCATAATATTTAGCTATCTCAAATGGATGTGGATAAAATTTTAATGTTAAGTAAGTGGTTATGAAAAAGTTCTGATAAACAGGACCAAAAGAATACAATAATAAAAAAAAATGTATTTTAAAAGTTATAATCTTTGTTAAACCAATGAATCCATAGACTCATGGTAACAAATTATAGTTGTTTAATTAGATCTTTCAATCTTCTTCAGTGATCATTTACCCTAAATAAACTTTGTATAATCTGTCAAGATGAAAAGATTTTTTTTTTTAAAGAATTCAAAATTAATACCACTTAAAACCATAAAATCCTAGGGATATCCTTAACTGGAAACTGATTGAAACCAGGCTCACAAAAAAAGGAATAATTGGAAGCAACATAAATTTATTTATTATAAACCGTGTGATTATAATACATGACATTATTTATATGTTATATTACTTTTTAAAACATTGAACAACATTATTACTTACTATATTGAAGGTACATCTAAATTATATATTGGTATAATTAATGGTATTTTACAATAAATGAAAATCTTCTATTCATTAAACACTCATATCACTTGTTTTTGGATCACATAGAAGGTAATAAGAACTTTTATTTTGTTCATTAAAAAATGAAGTATACTCATACTATGCTAATAATTTCTTCTACTTATATTTTATTTTTCAATTAAAGTAGCCATAAATAAAAATAAGGTACAATTAAAAAGTTATTTTTTTTTTAGTTTTATTTACTTTCATAACAATAACAATTTTGAAGATATTTCCGATAGTTAAATATTGGTGGGTGAAGAAAATATGAGCAGTCAGAGATGGATTTTTTTTTCAGTTTGGGTGCTCTTAGACTCGAGTTAATGTATCACCCTTTCAAAATATCGGACATGGGGAGGAGCAATCGCTACGGGAATTTCCTTAACAAAACAATCCCTATGATATCAATTTCATTAAAGGAAACAATAAAATTAAAAGGATTATTTTTAAAACATTATTCGGAATTATTTTAAACATTAAGATACTCTTTAAGCAAAAAACTAAGGTTAGGGTCTTTTATTCCCTTCAGATAGAATCATCAAGTAATACATTTTCAAATGACTTACCTTATTCATGAATACCAAAGAGCGTTCATATGTATTATTTAAATGTTCAAAAGAGGGATCGGTAATACAACGCCCTTTAATTTGTCTTTTCCTAAGTATTAAATAGTTATACCACAGTTTATAACTAAAAATTAAAATAAAATTGTTATTTCATAATAAATTTTTAAAAAAATGTATAATCAATATACCTACTAATATATATAGTACCTTTAAATCTATTTCAATAAAATACTATATTAATGCTTATATAAATGTTTACTAGTTTTATTCATGAAAAATAGAAAATATACACAAACGTCAAAAGGCTACAACAAGATTGCTATATCCTCTCCCCTTAGTTGCCCATATAAGAGGAAAATATCCGTGTACACACACACACACACACATCTGTGTGTATATATATTATTTTTTGGTATTTGTGTGTTAACGCAGCCACCATTACTTTTGCCTTCTTGTTCGCATGAGCAAACAGTTATATTTTGTAACAGTTATCTTTTATAACAGCTTTCTTGCATAACGTTTTTAAATCTATTTATTGGGGTTAGGGGTGGTTTGTGTTAGAAATATAATGTATAATATAACCATCTGTTAGATTTATAACTGTTATAAAATATAACTGCTTGAGCATGCGAACAAGTAGGCAAAGTAACGGTGGCTGCGTTAACGCACAAGTACCTATTTTTTTTTAGCCAACTTAATAATTTATTTATAAAATTCATATTATTATAAAAAAACGAAACAAATGAAAAGTTAAAACTTGTGACTTAATTCATGTGACAACCTGTGGAACTGATACTTTATCAGTGATATTGATCACTAATGGAAGAAACTTATAACACCACAGGTTATGAATTATTCATTTAAAGTTAAGACTAACATTTTTTCATTTAAAATATAAATGTAAAATTTCATCAAATAATTAACATAGATTTACTGACCTGCCAGGAAGCTCTTTTAATGCTCTCTCATAAATAATGTTTACCCCATTTCTTGGTGCATCTTTCTTAAATTCAATGTATCGTAACCAATGCTTAATAGAAAAAGGATTCCGTAAAATTTCCTCTTCATAAGGCAAATCTTCTTCATTCTATAATTAAATTAAAATAATATAACTCTTATCATCAGATGCTATTATCTTAAAAATAATCATATACTGACAATTACTATTTTAGGTTTTCTTTCTTGATAAACTGGCATTTCATCAGACCTAAAGTACCAAGAAGTGCAACAACACTAGGTACAGATAAATGTTATCAAAATCAAAATTCAACTAGAGAGTTATAGACCCAATAAACATTCACATGGGTTTCTGATGTTTACCGCTTTAGTTAGTAACCTGTTTGGGTGAAGGTAGCATTGAGGTTATTTAAAGTTGTTTTGACTAATCAGCTGACATTGTGACATTTACTGTTTGTTTTTTTTAGCTATTGTTACATTGCTTCCCTCTTGAAATTAATTCTTATAAATCTCTGTAAAACTATGTTTCATAATATAATTTTAGCAAAACTATTATGATTTAAATTGCTACTAAACTAGGACATATGCTAACTCAACTTGGTGATATGTCCTAAATGATGAAATCTATGGTTTGTTAAAGTATGTCCATGAATGGGTTCCCTATTTTATAATTTTTTTTTTATTTTTTATTATGATGAATAACTTAGGTGAATAACGTTTTCAGAATGGATGTTTCAAACCAAATGCTATCTAACGATAATGAATTGTGGGATTATTTACCTGATACTATCTTATTACATATTTTTCATTTCTTAAGCCATTCAGAACTTTTAAAAGCCAGTTTGGTGTGTAGAAATTGGTGCCGAATTTCATATGATGAAGTACTTTGGAAGCACCTATTCCACAGACATTTTGATATTAATGGCAGCACAAGTATTGCTCCTGGTATACAGAGTTTATGTTATAATCTTCAATTATTTTTTTCATTTTTCATATAATTTGATGCAATCAAAAGATGTTCTGTTTTTTTTTATTCAGGTAAAACATCTTGGTATAAGGAGTTTAAAAGATTAATTTATCACACTCCACAAATTTGTTCAGAAGTGATAAGTGAGCATAGGAATGAAGTCTTACACGTCAGTTTTTCTCAAAATGGTTCAATGTTTGCAACTTCTTCAAAAGATGGCTTTATTATTGTAAGAAATTTTTTTGATAATTTTCAGAAATAATTGTGTGCCTAGTTATAATAACAGGAATAATAGCACATGAGGTGTAATCATAAGGATTTAGTAAATTTGATATTTTATATAATTTTTAAATTTTACAATGTACAATATTTCAAGTTTTTATAAATCAATCATATCCAAAGGTAACTCGATCTAAATATTTTGTTTATTGGATGTGCAAATGATAGTTACGTATTAAATGTAGACCCAGGCAGTTGACAAATCTAGTAATGTTTACATATATCTTCATTAATTACAGTCATGTAACAGAGAAATCATTGTATAAGGTTTTTATAGACTTTGACTATATAATAATATTTATTTTAGAGAGAAAAATAGTTGACTGAAAGGTCTAATGAAGGATACAATTAGTCTGGGAATGCAGTCAATAATAATACTAAATTAGAAAAACTTATTTATTATTAGTGCCAACGTTTTAATAATATATATAAATAATATTTATTCTGTTTATCATTGTTATAAACATTACTTTCAGACATTTATGATTTCTTTAAACAGTGTGGGGTAGCTCAGTGTTTAGAGCGCTGATTCGCTGTGCTGAAAATTCTTTCAAATCTTGCTGTCAACAGATAAATCATTTAATACATCAACAGCCATAAATGGACTCTGTAGGATCTTCTGACTCTCCTGGGGCTCCCCCAGCCTCTATCACACATAATTGGGGGAAACATCTGGCAGTCGAGCGTAGACTCCGACAATTCAACACCCTGCGCAATTTTTATTATAGAAACACTATTGTCTCTGCCATGTACTGAACCCAAGACCCTTCCTGGGCTGTAGTGGCACTAGTTTTTCTGGTTAAATTCTCAACATGTTGAACAGTTGAGACTATTTGATTTGTTACATTAAAACTTTCTATTGTTCTGAAGATTAATTTGTTTTTAATTCTTTACTAATATGTCTCTTATTAAGTATTACCAAATTATGAATTCATTCTACAATTTTTTTAATTTCTATATATTTATATAGAGCTTATAATAAACTATCTGTCCAGAGTATCCCAAAACATCTTGCAAGTAGAATTTTCATGAGGGTGATAGATAATAAAGATAAATACTCAAGGATTTCAGTACATAAAATTTAAGTAGTTTCTTTTAACTATTCTTTATAATCCTAACTGTAAAAAAATTTTTTGACACTATTTTAAATTCTTACGATTGGTAAATTGTCTTTTAATGAAAAACAACAAAATGCAAATACACTTAAGTAGGTTTGAATCTTGAAATTTAATCTATGCCAATTATTTTAATATTCATTTAATTTGTCAAAAGTCATTCTTACTGTCTGGCACAAAATAAATATCACCTTTTGTAGTTAGTAGGTTGCATGGTTACTGCTCTCTAATAAAGCATTTTATTTCAAGATTATTTGTTTACGATTTCGTTACAATTTATTTTATTTTATTTTTTGGCTTATAATTTATGTTTTATTTTGAGGTTTGGAACTCATTGTATCCAGCCAGTATAAAGTACTCCTATGACATGAAGATTTTCAGTTGGAAATATACTCAGTTTTCACAGTTTAATAAGTCAGATACCCTTTTATTGGTATCTGGAGTCCATTTTGGAGTCCCAACTAGTACTTCAGGGGAAATTGCTGTATTTTCTTTGCAAGGTATATTAATATTTTCATCTTCATCATTTAACATTCATTTATGCTTGTAAATGTCATTGACTCTAATTTTATTTTTGCAATAAATATATATAATATGTATGTGTGAGCATATATAATTTCTCATGGTGTAGTATTCCGAATTCTTCAGTGGAGTTATCTTTCTTTAGAGGTATTAGATTGTTGATTGCATATTGTATAACAGAATTCTTAATAATCAGGAAATTAGCTTATCACTTTGTATAGTTTTGTAAGTCTACTTTTATTTTTGTTGTACTTGATTAAGGAATAGAGCCTAACTGCAACATTTTTGAATTAGTTTAAATGAGATTTTGGGTAACTTTGACGCAGTCTGCCAAACCATACGGCTTTGGATTACCAGACCTTATATATTTGCTTAAAGAAGGTTTAGCTTTAATATGGGCCTAATTAAAAAATATATAAATTTTTTTTTAATCTCAAGAGAACCTCTTTTGGATTAAATTAAATTCTTAAATATTTTATTTTGAAGAGAAAAGATTTGTCCAGGGCCAGGATTCAAACCCGGGTCTCCCAACAAAGATTTTGGAAAGATGACTAGTTATATATTAATTAACTCCTTGGCTACTGAGGTGTTTATTATAATGTGAGTTGTTTCACAAATGGCAAAGCAGTCATCATATGCCAGTCATAGTGGGCTTATTGTTTCCAGAGCATACTGGTTCAGATCATCACCAGTGCAATCTTTTAAATATATGGGATAATCGATTAAATACATTGGGGACCCGGGTTCGAATCTCGGCCCTGGACAAATCTTTTCTCTTCAAAATAAAATATTTAAAAGTTATAACAATTAATAAAAAAATAAAATAAATTATAAATTAAATTCTAATTGGATTTTAGAAGATTTTGTGGTGATAAAAGAATCATTTTATCAAGAGAGGTATTTTATCAAGACTACAATATTTTCTCTTTTAATACTTTTATTTATTTTTTTATGAGTCACGCATCTTCTACTGCTGCTTTACAAAATCTTTAAATCCCTACCCAATTTTTCTTTCTCAATATTCACTTCTATCTCATTGATATATTATTTTTTTAAATCACAACAATGCCTGCCTATTCATCCCTCCTTTTTTCTGTTCATGTAGATTAGAGTCTAGAGACTTCCAAATGAGTATCAAGCTCGGCCGAGGTCAGCTTCCTTCGGATTCCCGAACCCCTATCCGCCAACTAGTAGCAAGTGTCTTTGCTTTTCCTATCTTTTAACACCTAGTGTTTACTATCTTTTAAGAAATTACTCTTACTTGAGTATCAAGTGTCATGGCCACATACACAGTTCACTGTTAATAACGCACCGCATTTGTTATTATTTATACATTAACAATTGAACAGCTACAACTGAAAATGTGTAGGAAGATAATTTATTAAAAGTATGAACCTATATTAATCAAGGATTGTGAGGTGAGTAACTATTATAAATAGACATTTGTTAACTGGTTGGCGTTTGCTTATTATTATTATTTGTGTTTGACTCTTGATTACCATGTACGTTGGCCTAAAGAGGTCCATTGTGCTTGAGTCCTAAAGATCCCTAACATAGGTCTAGACCTCTGAGAAATTTTAGATAGTCTTTAAATCTCAGTTCTTGGAGTTCCTTGTGTCTTCCAGGAAATGTCCTCTTTTGACTTAGTGCTATACATTCAAAGAGAACGTGCCAGGGGGTTTCGTCCTCCTCTGTGCACCATCTGCACCGAGATTCTTGTTCAATGCCCAAGCGATTGATGTGTTTCCTGAGTTTACAGTGCCCAGTGAGGGTTTCAACCATATTTTTGAGGTCGGTTCTCGACATGTGAGCGATTTTGATTTTATCAGAAAGATTATCATTGGGATCCTTTATAAAAAGTTTAGTATGCCTTATCTTGGCTCTATCCCAACGTGTTTTTATCTTCCTCTTGGCTAGTTTGTTAATTTTATCCTTAGCCAGGGGAAGGGGAACCCCGCACCATGGTTCTGGTCCAATTGGAGCGATTACTGCTCCTTTCTTCGCTTATTTGTCGGCCCTTTCATTTCCTGGTATATTACTGTGCCCAGGGATCCAAAATATGTCAACTCTGTTATGTACAACTAGTTCATCAAGTCTTAGCATTCCTCCACTAGTCTAGAGTTTGTTACTGCATTTTGTAATGCATTGCATGCTGCATGACTGTCAGTGAAAAAATTGATTACCTTATTCTTGTGGTCCTTCATAACGAAGGCGCCTGCAAGTATTGCCCATATTTCCGCTTGGAATACAGTGAGTGTCGTGCCCAGAGCTATGTAATGACCCGTGCCTCGACAACCCCTGAACCAGAATCCCGAGCCGGCACCATACTCCCTTTTGGATCCATCCGTATACACAATAAGACCATTGGGTGGATTAAAGCAATCATTCTTGCTTTTACAAATCGCCTGTATATTAACCTGAAATCTTTTATCAAAGTTATACTTGTTCAGCATTAAATCTGAATGCTTTTTTAAATCTGCATTTCGCTCGATTATATCAAAGACACTTCTGTGTCCAAAGTCGTTGGTGTGTTTCTTAATCCCTCCTATTTTCACTAGCCTGTAGGCTGTCATCAATGTCTCTGCTTCAATTAGAATGTCAAGAGGTGATAAATCAAGTATAGTCTCCAGTGAAGCGGTAGGGGTGGTTCTCATGTCCCCAGTGATCATGATGCACCCGAGCCGCTGCACCTTCTCCAACCTTGATCTATTTTGTTGGTTTATAACTATTTGTTAGATATTTTTTCTTACAAATATTATATCACAATTTTCATTGAACTTCATTTTCGTTTGATACAATTAATTATTGGCCCTTAGATTCTCAAGCATGTCGGCATATTCATCGGCCAAGAAACTCCTTTTTTTAAATTCTAATATGATTTTTTTCAAATCGCAATTCTTTGTTTTGTATCTGTTTGCCCTTTTTTGAAGGTTCTTAAGCTTATTTATTTTTTCTCTCAGCGAATTCTTGGTTGAGCACAGTTTCTTCTGAGTAACATTACAACTTGAAGTCATTTGTTCAAGTTGGGAAAATGTTTGATTGACTTTATTTGTCAATTCACTCAACTTGTCTTCCACAAATTTTAGCATTTTTTAAAATTTCTTTTTGTCGGGGGATCGAGCGTTTTTCACAGAAGGTATCGGAGAGGTGTACCTTTTAATTGCTCGTCTCTCCTAAAAAAAATAATACATACACCTATCGTGCTCAAAGTAACTGAAAAATATATTTACTAACTGAGTAGCTTTAGGTTTCAGACCTAACTAATTTTACAAAAACAATTTTTTCCTAAGAAATATTCCGCAAACTTTTTTTTTGGTACTTATAAGTAAGTGTTTGCCACAGAACATAGAATTAACTAGGAGCGGCATCAGGGCCCGTTTGGAGGGAGGCAAGTGAAGCCAGCTCCCAAGCCGTCTCCCCACTCCTGCCGCCCCCTTACAGCTAAGAAAGTGTTGCAGCGCTCAGTTTATTTAGCCCAAGAATTCATTCGTGTTTTATCTTGTCGGGGTAAATACACCGTGGAATGTTCCAATTGGTTATTTCCTTAGTAATACTATTACTGGGGAGCAGCTGTAGACCTGATACTCCAAACAATAACAAATCTTATCTTGCCGGCAGCCAATATAGTACATTTCATCTCCACACCGCTCTAGTTACTTTAATTAATTACTTCCAGCACCTGCACTACCTACTACCGTCTGTCTTTTTCACAGAAAGGTAACTTTTTATATATAGTAAAAAATAATGGGTGACAGAGCAGGGAAAATGAAGCTCATTCGGTTTATAGAGTATTTTAATTGTAAACTACATTACTTTTAATATTACTGTCCTTTAAATAAAGCAAGTGTATTATTCTTCGCACGTATCTTTTTCAGATTAAGATTGTCATAGAAACGTTTCAATTCTTGGTACATTCTAGTTTTTAAATATAATATTCCCACTGCAGAGATGATTGATGAGTAGTGAGACTCGTCCTCTAGAAAATGTGTTACATTAGGAAAAAAGTGTCTGCCAATGCACTGCTTTATTAGGAGTGATGCGAAAGCCCCCGACTTGGGTGAGTCTTTTATGCTTGGACATGTACCTAAACAATTTTTCACTTATTTTACAAATTTCAGTGACATCATCACTTGGTAGGATCAATCCCCCTCGGTCCTTTATTACAATAAGTCGTCAATTTCCAATGGCATTCGGGTTTCGGGTTTGATTCTACAGCTCTCAAACATTCTTCACATTTTAATGTCAAATTCAGTCTTCTCACTATAAATCCTGTAATAGAAATTAATCGTCGCATGAAAATCTGAATGACACATTAGGTAACGATATGATTAAAATAATGTACTTATTAAAAATGAGGTAATGAGTTATTATTAATATGCGAATTATTAATAAAAATTGTTATTCTTATTCAAAATTCTTTGTCAAATAAACAAATCAATAAATAATGGACATGGAAAATTAGATAGGTACTTGAAATGTATTCTACAACATCTTGTGACGTGTTTGAGCTACACATAATATAGAAATATTTTAACCCTCTGTGTACCAAGGCCTGATGAAACAAATAAATCAAGTAACATAATTCTCAACAAAAAAAATTTCCAGGAAGTGCTTATACAATGTAGGGCTTTGTTTCTAGTGAATTGAATCCTTCAAATAAGAAACATTCCAGTAAAATTTATCTATTTTTAGAAACAGTTCCTAGTAAAAATTAGTTTAATTATGGCTATGGATTTTTTAAATAACTAAGGAAAAAACATAAAAAGGTGACATCGGATACCACGGGAGTCCCGGAAGGACCCCAGCCACATTTTTGAGAGAAGAAAAATTTGTGAAAATTCGAAAAGGCTCTCTAATACTTTCGTTTCAGTTCCTAATTATTCCAGACAGTTTTGCGTTAAAATTTATTGAATGTGACAGATCAATCGATTTCTTCAAACGAAGTTTCAAACATTAGAAACATGTGGGACCTAAATTGACCCCATGGTACTTGTAGGGTTAAGTGAACTATGAAAATATTACATTTTGTGGTACATTTAATTATTATATATAGTTAACAGCTAGGTTTCGGACTTACAGGTGAAAGGTGAGAGGAGGATTGAAAGACTTGTTGGCATTATTTGTACTGCATCCTAATGCAACACAACAAGGCATTTTGCTAAATACACGTTCAGTGATCAGATCAAAAAGTATACAAAACTCAAAGACACCACGAGATAACACAATGTTGAATAATATTTAAGTAAACAGAAGTACACGAGCTAAGTAAGAGAAGTAAACTGAGCGCAGCACCACTTGGTTGGGGCGGGAAGATTGGGGGGGATCAGTGGGAGGCTGGCTTCACTCGCTGTACCTGGCATGCCGTTTCTAGTTGGTTCAATGTTCTGTGGTGTTTGCTTTGCAATTTTATCGAACCACAACAAAGATGTGGGTCAATTATTTAAATTGAACACGCATTGTTCTTTCTTTAGCATAAGTAATTGTTAATGAGATCGTTTAATGTTCTTTAAATTCTAAAAGAATATTACTTGAGAAAAAATTGTATTATCTAATGAAAGGAATAATAAACTTATGTGCTTGTTTATCGGGGTTTTTTGTACAGCATCCAAAGGCGACACAACAAGGCACTAAGCACAACTCGAAAATAAATTATTAAGGAAGTAAAAAATATCGAACGTGAATCAATAATAGAAACAAACAAGCATACTAACAATAAGACGGTCTGGTCTTGGCTAGAACAAACGTCTGAACTCCGAATGAATAGGCAACAATGGCCCAAGGGGGTTAAAGGAGAGGGGGAACACCCCTCAGAGCTGGTGCCATCCCACAACTAGCGTTTGCTGCTTCTAGTCTATTAAATGTTCTGTGGTCACAAACAAACTCATCCATCATGATCTTAATATCCCATATGTTACTGATTTGGCCCAAACTAGATACCTATCCTTCCATGACAAGCTCCATACACACTTGAATCCACTAGTCTCTCAACTTGCTTCCCATACTATTCCTGATAATCTTCCGAGGCGTCTGAAAAGAAGATGACCTCGAGGCCATCTACTATAGAACTTTATTGGAGTGCTACCGATGGGTAGTTTCTCCATAAGTGTTTTTCATGTCATATTGTACATATTAGCAGATTTACTTGTTGTAATCTTACTAATATTATAAATGTGAAAGTTTGTATGTTTGTCTCTCTTTCACGCCAAAACTAATGAACGGATTTGGATGAAACTTTACAGTAATATAGGTTATACATCAGAATAACACATGGGCTTTAGCAAGCGCAAATTTTGTGGGGACGCACGGGGACACGTGCCCCCCCTCAGACAGTTTTTAGGTACTGTGGAGAATCCATCATAGTGCATAATTAAAGGCAAATCAGGAACTTAGCATCTTGAAATTTGCAGATAGGTTCTTTGTATAATTTAAGAAAGAAATTTGGATAAATTCCACCCCCAAAGGTTTCCTCCTTAATATAATAAGGGTTCAAAAATTGTATGGAATCCGTCAGTTTTGAACCTAGACATCTCAAATTTTGGATGTACGAGTAACTTATAGTTAAAAAAATTAATAATTTAAATAATTAAATTATATTTTTTTTTAAATTTTAGTTAAAAAACGCTGTCACGAAACTTTATGTGCCAGTCCTAATTCTATGCGAGCGAAGTCACGGGCAAAAGCTAGTATTATTATAGTTGTAAATATCAATAAATAAAATTTAATAAAATAAATAAAAATTATAGACGGTGGAAAAATTCCAACAAAAAGCCCTTAAGTCTCCAAACTAAAACGGAAAATGAAATTATCTGTCTGATATTTCGCCTATTCAGGCATCCTCAGGGTAGAAAGAGAATAAAAAAATGAATAATGCAACCAAGAAACATTCCACCACCTCCAAGGCTCAAATGCAACTAATGAATCATAAGGAAGGTTACTGGGTTAGGTTAGATAAAAACAGCTGATAAATACTCCAGAATATCTGACAGTTAATTTCATTTTCTGTTTTAGTTTGGAGACTTAAGGGCTTTTCGTTGGAATTTTTCCACGGTCTTAACATTTATGTGAGGTCTCTATTTACTTTTCAATATAATATATTTTGTGGAATACCAGTAAGTCCACTGGTTTCTTGATAATGTTCTTTTATTTCTCTTGCATTTTTACTTTTATTTTTTCATATGTCTTTTGTCTTATGTTTTTCTGTTGTTTACTATTATTTATTTTTTTCCTGTTGTGCTTTCTGAAGTTTGGTGTGTGTATGTTTATTTTTCAAATTCTGGAGTATTTATCAGCTGTTTTTATCTAACCTTACCCAGCCAGGGTCCATTAGTTGCATTTGAGCCTTGGAGATGGTGGGATGTTTCTTGGATGCATTATTCATTTTTTTTTTTTTGTTATTCTCTTTCTTCCCTGAGGATGCCTGAATAGGCGAAATATCGGACAGATAATTTCATTTTCTGTTTTAGTTTGGAGACTTAAGGGCTTTTCGTTGGAATTTTTCCACGGTCTTAACATTTATGTGAGGTCTCTATTTGCTTTTCTATTAACTTTGATTTGTGTTAATAATTGCTCATAGTCTGTATATGCTATGGCAGGAATATTTGCAAATATTATTCTGTGGCTTATACTTGTTTATTTAAACTTATTCCATTTATAAGTTTAATTATTTAAATAATTTTACATTGAATTGTAGGTTAATTTAAATTTTCTTTTTTTCAGATGGATTTAATTTGCAATGCCGGGTTGGAAATAAGCCATATGATATTTTTGGAACTTGGTATAGTGATAGACATCTTCTCTCTGGAGATCACTATTGGTTAGCTCATATGGTCAGCACAACTGGTCTTTGGATTAATAAAGCTTCCCAGGTTTTACTTTTCAAAAATATAAATTCTTGTGTTTATAAATAAATAATTATATGTATTTCATATTACCAAATAGTTTTAAAAAATTGTTAATGAATAAAAAAGAGTTTGTTAGGGAATTAATGTTGGGTCTTCACATTAATGAATGAAAAACAAAATATTTAAAAATTCCCAGCAACTACATCACTATGATTTGCAGATTGGCGAACATAATTTTGAAAAGACGCACTCTTAAGTACCTACGCTGTGTAATAACAAATGAAAGAGTGAGTGCCTCCATATCCTGCATAAAAAGTTTAAAGCTCTGTCTGAGCAAGCACAAATCGCTATATATACGATGAATATTCCAGTTAGATAAAATGGTACATGACGATTTCAGAAGAATCTTGAGCTTGGCACAATGTATGGGAAACCAGTCCTTGTATCATTCGTGAGGAAATTCCGCCTCAGATAGCTGGGACATGTCGAATGGATACCAAGACATCTGCTGTATGGAGGAACTGGAAGAAAATGATGCAGAGGAAGACCAAGAATGAGATAGTTGGATCATGTCGAAGAAGACCTCAAGTTGCTTAGAGTAAGGAGATGGAGGGCAAGAGCACAGGACAGGAATGACTGGCTTGAGGTCCTTGAGGATACCCAGGTCCTTGTAGGACCATAGCTCCCCTTCAGAAAAAGAGAGATAACTCTTTTTGAATCACCAGTTCCAATTTATTATTCAATCATCAGCAAATAATGTAATGTTTTATTTGCTGCTGTATTATTCCCTTTTATGCTTGAGATAATTTTGTCTTCTTCTGGTGACCATTCCCATTTTTATCCCTTACTGTAACAGCATGTGAAGAGGAGCATATCTTCCTTTAATGTCTAGGATAAATCGAGGGTAATAATTTAGATTTCAACTATTGTTCATTTGTGATGGTATTTCTTTCCTTCTCCCTTAATTCTGTGACCAAGGTATTTAATGTGTATTTTGTAGGTATTTTGTTTTTTCAAACATCATCATTTTCTTCTACCGAGTCTTTAATCTTACTGAATCAAACTTTTCCAAAATTATTTCAATTCAAAGTAAAGTTTCTTACCTAGTTTTTCCCTTGTGACTATAATATCTAAAGACCAATTTACTCACTCAATACCATATTTTTTTAAATCAATACAACCTTAAAATATTGATAGTGTTGCAATAATACAAAAATTGGCTATATTAAACAAATTATTTGTCCTTTTAACTGCCGTGAATCGACCATCTTATGGCCTACCCTGCTTCTATAAATTGAGCACCCTTAGTTAGGGAAAAACCTTGGCTGTTGAGTATGATCTCAGCCAAATCACAACATAGCTCAAGCATAAAAACAGCACAGTCTCTATTATGTACTGAACCTTATTCCCTATTTGAGTTGTATTATAACAGGTTTTATTTTATCTTTTTAAAATAATATAAAGAGCACTACAGCTAATATTTTAAAGACTGTAATGTGCATGGATTGATTTAAGTGCTCCAATGTGGACTTAAACTAAAAATAATATTTTATATATACGTATATATTTAGAAATAATATTAACAATACTATTATTTGCAAATTAAATTTATCAATTTGTTTATGTTGGCTTATAGGAAACAGCCTCTGAGCAAACGCCTATACTAAATCAGCTGTTTCGATTTTATAATACTAATGCTAGTTCTGTCCGTGTTCTGATGGTTGCTGATAGTAAAGTTCAAGGTCGGTCAGTTGGTGAAAACATTAGCAAGTCTAACGGGTCTGCAGCAACATTGGTAAAAGAGGAAGATTCAGAAAGGTATTCAATTATTTATAACAATATTGACATCATGTTATTTATTGCTTTATTAACTTTAAAACATAACCTTTTAAAGTTTAAAAACTTGCTGTAATGATAAATTAAACTATTTAAAAACAAAGAATGTTATTCCAGTTTTTGGCAGCTATCAGAAAATGTTTTAAAATAGTTATATATTACTTCTTCTCCTTGCAACTTCTGTTATCTATTTTGGGTTGGAAACATTTTGTGTGCATGTAATTGTTATTTTTCTAGATAATTGAAAAGTTGGATTATAAGATCACTAGTGGACTTAAGAACAATGCAGCATTGGTTTTCTAATAAATTTTATGTTACCCTTTATTTTATTATAAATTTTATCTTACACTCTCTTTGAAACCATGACTCAAACCTTATATATTTCCTAACTATACCCTCCTCCACAACTACCAGGCAGGCCACAAAAATAGTCTGAATATCCATAACTTCATTTGTTCTTCACCATCTAATCATCTTCAAGTAGTGGTTTTTACTGCTGAGATTTCCATTAATCCTTCCCTTCTTTACTATGCCATAATATACCATCTTTCTCTTATTTTGTTTAATCCTTCATTTGTGGGTACCCACTTTATAGAAGTTGGTGAACTCCAGGAGGATCTCTGGGTGGGTTAATTTAAGCGTTTTAATGTTCTGTATGTCCCTAGTCTTCTGTGACCTACAGAACCCATCATCCTAAATACTAAGCAACCCTGCTCCACTGGCTTAAGATTAAACACTGCTAAAATTCAGGCAACTATCATTAGCTCCAAACTTCTACTCAGATCCAGTTCCATTCCTATTTCCTATATCTAAATGACCAGATGATATCTTGGACTCGCCATCATACTAATACTAGTGACTAGTGGTAGACACTAATGACTGATACCATCATACATACCATCACTATAGTGAATTAATAAACTTTTTAAAAACAATTAAAAATATATTTGTAATTTTATCTTTTCCAAAATCCTGATTTAGAAAACTGTTTAAAAAGCCTAGAATACATATTTAATCTATAATCTGCTACAAAGTAAGATTTTATATCATAAAACTGTTCAAAATGCTCGAGCTTGATATTAATTATTTATATTTTTAAAGCCAAGACTGAAAAGATAAGAAACTGCTCGACGTTTTCGCCTACTTCAACAGTTACTGGATAATCGTTCAAAGCTCCCGATTAATTACAAAAGACTCATTTACATGAAAGTTATCAGACCTATTTGGACATACGGAGTTGAGCTTTGGGGCCCTACTAAACCATCCAATTCATCTCGTATCCAATCCTCGTATACAATCCAAAATCCTTCATAACATCCTAATCGCTCCTTATTATGTCACAAACAAACTCATCCATCATGATCTTAATATCCCATATGTTACTGATTTGACCCAAACTAGATACCTCTCCTTCCATGAAAAGCTCCATGCACACTTGAATCCGCTAGTCTCTCAACATGCTTCCCATAATATTCCTGATAACACTCCGAGGCGTCTGAAAAGAAGATGGTATCGAGACCTTCTACTATAGAACTTTATTGGAGTGCTATCAATGGGTAGTTTCTGCACAAGTTTTTTTTTTTTTTTTTTTTCATGCCTTTGTTCATACAGCAGATTTACTTGTTGTAATATAATTACAGTTGTAAATATCAATAAATTATTCTAAAAAAAAAAAATATTTTTAAAGCAAGGTCCTTTGTAGTACACGATGCTAATGCAATAAATTTTAATCATTGAACTGAAATAAGAATTTAATTATAAGTTTTTACTTTTTATTTCAGAAATCATGAAGAAGATAACCATTCCTTAGAAGAGAGTGATTTTGAAGGTAGTTTTTTTATATGTGTTTTAAAATATGCTATCTCTATTAATATATATATACAATGTAAGGAAATAAAAAAATATATTGTCTTATTAATCTAACATTAAGGTGTGTTTTCATAAAGTTTGTTACTGGGTTAAAATTTCATGACTCAAGTTACAGAGAAAAAATGTAATTAATTAGTTTTAGCTTATAAGATTACTATTCATTAAACATTCATATCCTTGGTCCAAATTCTTGTGTATTAAAAGACATAAATAATATATATTTTTTTAAAATCTACCCCACATAACATAGAACTAACTAGAAGCGACATTAGGGCCCGTTTGGAGAGAGGCAGGTGAAGCCAGCTCTGAAGCTGTCCCCCACACCTTCGATCCCTTACAGCTGAGAAAGTGTTGCAGCGTTGAGTTTATTTAGCCCAAGAATTCCTCGTATTTTATCTTGTTGGGGTAAATTCAACGAATACTATTTAAAAAAACTATTAAAAATACTATTACTGGGGAGGAGCTGCTGAATATCCTCATGAAATAAATGGTTCCTTCACACTCTTCAAAACCATCTACTTTATTTATCAAACAGTATTGCAGTGCATCGGCAACTGAGTTACTGAACAGCTGGTTAGCTAATTTAACTTTCATTTTATTGTTGCCATAAAAATTGTGGGAGTTACTCAATTTGTTCCCTAATTTTAATCCTTCTTGGTTTTGAAAGTCAATAGCTCAAAGTACTTCCAACTTACTTTATAGCCCCAACCATCTACTAAATTACAGTAGTCATGGAAAGTGTTTCGCACGAGCTTTAGAAGATGGCATGGGTATAGAAAAGCGACTACACAATCTCCTTCAACATTATTACGTGGTGAGATGCTCTGTCACAAGTAATGGATGTGACAGTGACACTGATAGTCCTCAAATACTCCAATGCCATACGTATTAAGTTATGCAGCTGCTCCCCCAGTAATACTATTAATAGAGAAATAACCAATTGGAACTTACCAAGGTGAATTTATCCCCACAAGATGAAACACGAGGGCTTCTTGGGCTAAAGGAGCTTCATTGTCATCTACGTTACACCCAAAATCCACGTAACCATGATACGAGACCCATCCCAAATTAATGAAACTGAAGAGCAACAGACTTTTTTTACATTTTTCCTCCAAGACTTGCAGAACTTCAACACTGAACCCAGCAGATGCATCGACTGTGGAATACCACCTACCAACTGTACGACGGTGGGCCAACAGGTGTTGAGCTGGTCTCGGACAAAATCACATGCTTTGGACGATAGAAAATTAAGTGTGATTACAAATGCTCTCAATCTGTCATCGTGCATCTTCACCAATTTTGGACTATTATTTTTGAGCTGCTGTCTGTTATAAAGAGCTATCAACATTTTTGACAAACTTGAAAGCATATCTGCATATTTATCGGCCAGTAAACTCTTTTCTTTCAACTGAGAAATTATAGTTTTCAAGGTGAAATGTTTCTTATTGTATCTTCTTGTTTTTTGCTGCAAAATTCTGACTTGTTTTTTTGATTCAACTAAATTTTTCTTGATTGAATTTACAGAATCTGTCATGTCATTCAAAGAACATGTTGCAATATCAAGTTCGGATTTCTTTTCATCTAGTCGAGTTGTGAGGTCTTGCACATTTAACCTGGAGCTCTCCAATATTTTTTTTAGTCTCTTCTTACTCGGTGAACGACTATTCAAAGAAGTTGTCTCATTTCGTTGAATCAGTTTCCTTTTCTATAACAGAAAAAGTTGAGTGGAATAAAAAATGTTCAGGGAAATCAAAAATTGAAGGGACTACACCTTTTATCAGTTTATTATAGAATGGAGACCTACATAACATTGTGAACAACGGTTGTGTTTAGATGGCTCCTACTTTTCTCTTCTTACAACTTGAACCCATTTTTTTCGGGTTTCTTCATCAGTGGGGAATCTGATGACAATCGAACAAGTTAAGTTACATAATATATAGAAATTCTCAAAAAAAAAAAAAATTCCAGGAAGTGTTTATACAAAGTAGGGCTTTGTTTCTAGTGAATTGAATCCTTCAAATAATAAACATTCCAGTAAAATTTATCTATTTTTAGTAACAGTTCCTAGTAAAAATTAGTTTAATTGTGGCTATGCATTTTTTAAATAACTAAGGAGGAAGAAAACATAAAAAGGTGACGTCGGATACCACGGGAGTCCCGGAAGGACCTCAGCCACATTTTTGAGAGAAGAAAAATTTGTAAAAATTCGAAAAAGCTTTCTAATACTTTTGTTTAGTTCCTAATTATTCCAGACAGTTTTGCGTTAAAATTCATTGAATGTGACAGATCAATCGATTTCTTCAAACGAAGTTTTAAAAATTAGAAACATGTGGGACCTAAATTGAACCCATGAGCTTGGAGGGTTAAGTGAACTATGAAAATATTACATTTTGTGGTACATTTATATATTTATATATTATTTATATATGTGGTACATAATATATATTTATTATATATAGTTAACAGATAGGTTTCGAACTTACAAGCGAAAGGTGAGAGGAGGATTGAAAGACTTGTCGGCATTCTCTGTGCTGCATCCAAATGCAACACAACAAGGCATTTTGCTAAATACACGTTCAGTGATCAGATTAAAAACTATACAAAACACAAAGACACCACGAGATAACACAATGTTGAATAATATGTAAGTAAACAGAAGTACATGAGTTAACTAAGAGAATTAAACTTAGCGCTGCTCCACTTGCTGGGGGCGGAAAGAGTGGGGGGAGACCAGTGGGAGGTTGGCTTCACTCGCCAACATCATCGGTATGCCCCTTCCATTTGGTTCTATGTTCTGTGATCTACCCCTGAAGGATCTTTGATTCTGTATTTGTTAAGGGCTTACTTTTTTTAGGCAGACAATTATGCAAGATGGTCGATAATGATAAAGCTCAACCAGGATTTTCCTTAGGATATTCACTTTATAGAAGCATAGTAAGCCGCAAGAGAAAGTACTGTGTCTATGAAAGTACTGTGTCTTTCCACTGAGCTATCTTTATCTCTATTCACCATTAAAAAACTTTGAATTAAAAGTTTTCATCTTAGTGTTAAGCAATTGATATCCTGCTGGCAGCCAACAGCTATTGAATGATGAGCCATTTAGGGACACACTGACCAATGCAGATGGGCTCTATTTCTTGTTGACATGGCCATATGGTACCTCAGATCAACAACTCCTATTATCCTGCAGCCATTTTGTAGACAATATGAGAAAGACAGAACATGGTTGCTGTGATTGGGGCTAGGTATTCATGCCCGGTTTTTTGAGAAAAGGCTGCAATATTGCTTGCATGTAACTAATGAACCTTACAAAATAATGTCTGGTCAAATTATGATTTGCTAACCACTTCCTTATTATTAACTAATAATTATATTATCTTGGTAATAGGTATGTTTTCTAGTATGTAATTGTATAAAGTGGTCAATGCCTTTGTTTAGTTACTTATAAAAAATAAAAAAAAACTGACTGAAGTTGAAGCTAAAGCAGCCATTAGAAAAACAAGCTGACTGGTTACATTTATTTTTTAATTCAAGTGCCTGAAAATGATGGAAAAAAATTAAATTTGGTATTTTTATTGGCAGGTAAAATTTTAACTTCTTCAGGATAATCAAAACAAAAACTCCCTCCCAATACTTTTGATTTAAAAAGAGAGATGGTTTTAAATATAAGATAGGAGATAAAAAGAGATTTGGTTTTAAATATTTAACAAAATGAAATTTTAAACAATTATTGTAGCAGACTAAAACTTAATCATGGCTGCATTGTATTCATTTATAATGTAATATATATCATGAGAAATTTTCAAGGTTTTTTAAAAATTTAATTATACAGCTATTGTTGTGGTTACTTGTAGGTTAACTGTTGTAAATGTGCTGAAGTATGTTATTAAAATTATAATTTGCTTTTGTAAATTTTAATGTCATTTTATGTTCTAGATGATGATCTTTCTGGACTTCCTGAAAAGTTATTAATTTTTACAAGTGGCTCAAAAACATATGTACCCCATCAAATAGGTTTGTATTTGTATTTTTTTTTTTGTTGAATTGAGTGAATTAATAAGTTTTTCAATCCTTATAGTTTTGCCCTTCAAACATAGTCTTTTGGAACTTTTGTTTAAAAATAAAAGGAATTCAGTGGACATTTATAGGTCTCGTCCAAAATAAAAGGTTACTTTGAAGGCCTTCAGGGAGTACTGAAAAAAATCATTTGAAGAGATCAACACAAAAGTAGCCAACATCGATGCCTAAACAAATATCTATTGCTTCTACACCAAATATATATAAAAATAATTGAAAAATCCTTCAAATTTGTGCCCCTTTGTATTAACCTTACACAAAACCTATGAAATATGATGTTTATTTAGTTTGAAATCATATAATGGCATGTTGATCCTTGAACTTGAATAAACTCAAAACTTACCATTACACAAGATCTTTTCAAAAGGAATGTAAACTCAAAAAATGTTCAGCATTGTGTTGTAAGTTGGCGCCCTTCGTTTGTTCTGGCTGGATCGTTGTTGGTTTGTGAAGTGTTTGTCTGTGTCTATATTGTGTATATATCCAATGAAGTGTTTGTCTTTGTCTATACATGTTTATATCCAATAAATCTGTGCTTGTATCGTTATAACTTGTACTGTTGTTTTCCCTGCACTTTTTCACCTTTTTACTCTTTATGTTAAAAGTTACTTATTCTAAAAATAATGTTTACCTGATAGACTTTATAAAATTATAATGATGTAAATCAGTTAACTTTTTTATTGAAAATTTTAAAGAAAAATCTATTCATTTTGTTTTTAATTTTAATAAGAATATGGTCTAGTGATCCCGAAGACTGGTAATGTCAGTACCAAAAATTTCTGCTTACAAAATTCTATCTACAGACCACCTCTTTCTATCCTACACAATCCAAATCTGCTAGATCTCTCTTAACACAATCCTCCTACCGACACCTCGATCTCCCGAAGTTGAGTCAGTTTATTAACTCTCGGATTAGTAATTTGTTTGTAACTAAGCCCAACAACTTTATAACCCATCTTAACCTTCACGCTACCACTTCATTATTTTAACCGGTTGCTTGTTCTGCGATTCCATGTTGTGCATTCTCCTAAACTCTCCAGAAGTCTCATCCTTTATCACATTTGCATTTCCTGGTTTTAACTGACCCTTAATTTCCTCTTGAATTGTTTTTTTCCGGTTATCATAGATAGAAAAAAAATGGAAAACAGAAATTACCTTTTCTTTTTTAGTCTACATGACATTGATTACAGAATTGAGTATATTTTGGAATTGTGCTTTTTTAGTAGTAGAATAGTAATAAATTCTATAGTAATATAATTTAGGAACAATTATATATAATGGAATATAAACAACCTTTGCTATCTCATAAAAACTAATAATAAAAGTACTTCTTTTAGACATAAGAATATTCTTAAGTATACTTGGGCATGGCCTGTTCCTTACAAATATTAAATGAAATTGATTAGGTATTGATTAATTAATTTTGACTATGTTGATCTAAATGGATTGAAGAACTCATCAATTAAAAACCCATTCTCTTAGGGATCAAGAATTTGAAGCTTTAGTTTCTTTAGATAAAGATTGTGGAAATATTGTGTGTAGAGGTTTGGGATAATATTAAAGAGGCTAATAATTAGTGCCAAGAAAATGGAGAATAAAAAAAACAAAAAAACCTTGGTTCGATAATGGCTTTGTAAACACACCAATTATCACCAATGTGGTTTTAAACAAAATTATTTTATTGATCAAATTATTTTTCAAATTAAATAAAGTCATTTTCCGAAGAGCATAAATTTGGGTGACTCAACCATATGGGGTAATTAAAAACTTTCAAAGGCATAATTATTCCCTGAAGGAAGGATAATTTTATTCATCTTCAGCTTCCAGGATTACGGAGTAACCTCCTTTGAGGAGATAGATGGTTGGAAGAATCTGCACATCACCCTTTAACAGTCCTCTATGGGCAGTCAAGAAGAAACCTGTTTATGGGGATACTAGGGAGTGCTATAGGGTGGTGGTAGATTTTCGACAACTCAACAATACGTTGGATGAGAAATACCCTATTCCTAGATTAGAGGACATTTTGGACAGACTGGGAGGAGCAACAGTGTTCAGTACAATAGATTTGAAATCTGGGTACCACCAAATTCGAATGCATCCCAGGGACCAATGTAAAACAGCGTTTATGTTTGAAAGGGGGCATTATGAATTTAACCGTATGCCCTTTGGTTTAAAAAATGCGCCGATAACATTCTAGAGGCTGATGGACAGGTTCTTGAGGGGCTTAGACGAAAACATGTGCCAGGTCTATATGAATGACCTCCTGGTTTTTAGTAAGACGGAGAGCCTCTGTTTCTTCATGTCAAATAAGTAGAATAAAGGATAGTGATGTATTGACATTAAATGACGAAAAATTGTTATTGTGACAATTAATTTAGCTAATCTTATGAGAAAATTGAAATAAATTTTCCCTTTTTATTCTAGGCTTTAAAAGAATAAAAGGGGTAAAGTTTCCCAAAGTTATCAATCGAGGACCAAGTGTTAAAGAAAGGTTGGCTAAAAGGCGCGAAAGACTACTTGGTAGTAGATCTCCATTTGAAGAACCTAATTGGGTTGATTATCAATCTGTTGTGAGAAAGTATGATGAAGTAGATCATGTAATGGATCTACATGGTCACATAATTGGGATGAGTCTTTCACCAGACCATAGGTAAGAGAATTTAATGTTGTTTTATTATTTTTATACATTTAATTATTTGTGTTATTTAAAAGATTCACTACATAGTTCTGATTTTGTGCCATCATTATTTTATTTTCTATTCCTGTTAAGATTTTGTTGTTTTGGACATTTCCATTTCCATAAAGAATTATATAGAGATTAATTAAGGTCACCTGTGTTCTAGTGGTTAGCGTAACAAACTACTAAATCCAAGATCGTGGGTTCGTAGCCCGGCAGATGGCCCTAGGATTTTTTTAAGGGAGTATAAAATCCTTAGCTACGCTGTTCTTTGGAAGGGACGTTAAACGAGGGTCCCGATCCTGTATGATGTCAGGTACTCGTTAAAAATCCCTATCCTAATTAAACCTACCTGGATAGACAAAATTTAGAGCTCCCACTGTAGCATAGTCCGATTTGCCATAGCAGCATAAGGTGACGTTAAATGAACAAACAAACAAACAAACTAGAGATTAATTAATTAATGTAATTAATTAATTAATTAGTGGCATAGATTAAAATTCAGAACTTTAACTTAACCCTAATATCTCTTTAGTACTAAGTACTTGTTATGAATGAGATAAAGACTATTGCTATCCTTTCTGTGGCATTCCACTTCTGTTTATTGATATATCTGCCCTTGCTGCCCTAGACCATATGCCTTGGATTAGGTTGAAGATCATAAGTGGAGCATTTATTAATTATTAAAAAACAATGGGCAGATGAGATCGAGAGAGATGCAGGTTTCATCATTGGATCCAGAGCTTGGAGGACCTTGGCGCAAGACAGAGCAGAGTTGATGCGACCAGGATCCATACTACTGGCTTATAGTGCCTGTTTTGATTGATTGAAAAAAATATGGAAATACTTTTGTCTGTAGATGTAACCTTCTGACTGGTGATAATGATCCAAGCTGAATTTAAGTGACTAGTATATCTTTGCTATTTATTGATAAACTCTATAATTTGATAAAAAATTAATTCCTAGCTTTTGTCAAAATATCTCCTGAAGTTGGATCACCTTAAGGCAGAACTACTTGATGAAGAAGAAATAATTTATGCCCTTAATAAGCTAAAAACCCATAAAGCCTCTGCATATGATTGAATTCTTGCAGAAACCCTGAACAATGGAGGAAATAAGGTGGTTTGACATCTTTATATGTTAATTTCAGCTAATATGGCATTTTTAGCATTAGTGGGACTGGCCAGGAAACTCAGACTTAAAATAAATCAGGTGAAAACAAAATATCCCTTGGCAAGGGTGGTGCCTGAACCAAATGAGATTGCAGACTTTGGAGAATAGAACTTTGAAAAGGTCTGTGGAGGCAATAGAGAAGGCAACAACAGCTGAATGATATTTAATGTTTAGTGTTTCCGTCTAACATAAGAGGTTATACTTCTTTGGCCACAAACATCGATTTAACAGCTGTTAGAGAGACTTGAAAAATATACTTTTAAAATATATATGCTATGTTATGTTGTCTTGGTTCTGGGCCCAGATTGTTTGTTAGTTAAGTAATTGTAAATAAGAAATATTCTGTAAGTTAATCTTTTATATTTAGTTTTTTTTATTTTCAATATTGGTTACTTCATGTATTCAATATTGGTCATAGACAACTTCATGTATGCTATTTGTTTCGTTATTAAGTTTAATGTTAAGTATTGTGCACTCAGTAAAGGTTAAGGATTATTTATATGTACATTGAGTATTAGAGGATTTCTCTGTATATTATTTTGAATCATATCAAAAATCAACAAAGAATAAAAATACATGATATTATAAATGAAATAGAGTTGACATTTATACGTTTATCCTTTATGAATACACCACGAGGTTACAGATCCATGAGTTTGTGTACTTGGGCTGTTTGGTGAAGCAAGATAGTCATTATTTTGCTGGAGTCATTGGAGAGCTGAAGTGAGGAGAAGAATTGTCTCTGCCAACCGTTGTTACTTGGGGCATAGATGATAATTCATTGGTCATATTATATCTAGATAGACTAAGCTCCATATTTATAGAACCCTGATTTGTCCTGTTCTGCTAAATGGATTGAAAACTTGGTCATCTGCTTTTGCCAGGACCTCTTTATCTTTGAACGAAAAATCCTTCGAAAAATATTTGAGGGAGTGTTCATTGGTGGGACTTGGGGAAGCCGGACTATTCAAGATATATACCAGGTATTTACACAGCTTGACAGACCAGACTTTAAAATTAGACAGACAGCAATGGACAGGCCATCTGGGATGGATGAAAAAGAATGAAGTAGGAAAGAGAATGCTTATAGAGCCACTTCATGGAACCAGGAAAAGAGGCAGGCCTAAGCTAAGATGGATTGACGGAGGAGTGGCTGATTTGAGGGACATCCTGGTGTCATAAATTGTATGAGAAGTGCTTGTGACCTGTTATGTATCACTATAATATATAGCAATCAATACCATATGACAATCAATTTAATTTATTGACATATAATTGTAACTTGCTAATAATTGTTTATTACTATTGTATAAGAATATACAAAGTGTTTTCAACACCTTTGCTTTAATAATAATTATATTGAATAATTAAAGACATAACATGGTTAGAACATTACATGCCTTTAAGGTTGTAAAATGATTGCTATCTAGTTCAAATCAATGTAATTAGTTGTGGAAGAAATTGGTCCGGGTAGAGGTCACAATGAATTTCTCGTAGAATTTGAGAGAAACTTTATTGTATAAGAAAATGGTACAAATGTATTAAATATAAATAAACAAGAGTAAAGTGAATACAGACAATAAAAATGATAAAGATGTACAGTAAGGTAATTATGAAGGTTAAAATGTATGAGTGTATATTATAAACAACGAAGTGTCAAAAAGGTAGTAACCCACATCATGAAGAAAATAATATTAAAACAGAAAGTGTTGAAAATTAAAAAAATAAGGTAATACAGATAAAAAATAAAAACTGAATATAAAATAGGAATGTGAAATGATAAAAATGATATGGTTAAATGTAGAAAATGATAAGAATTACGAACTAAAAATTGTAGGTGATAAAAAAGTAAGAAATAAAAATTGTAAAATTATAAAAATCCTGAAACCAAATTATATAAAATAAAATAAAAATGAAAATAATTTTTTTTTTAAAAATACAGTATTAATATTGATAGGTAAAAATACTTTATACAAGTGTAAAGAATATTAATTGCTTAAGAGATAATGAAAGAAGAGACTTTATATAAGTGTAAATAACTAAAATAATCAATTGCATAAAAAATAGGTATGTTTTAAGTAAAGTAAGTTATAATACAATCAGGCTATATTGGACTAAAATACATATAAAAAACGGCGAGGATATGTGGAAGAGTAAAGATAAAAATAGTGAGTGAAGTTGGACCCAGATGGATGTCATAAAATGATATTTGGGGTGGGAAATAGATAACTAAACAAATAAATAAACGCCTTACAGTAATACAGTACAGTAATTCAAACGTATTACAGTAATAGTGAGCTTGGAAGTAGTGATAATAATGGTATATATGTTGTATAGTAATGTTTTAGGTTATGAGAGAAAGAAAACAAAATGGGGAAGGGAGGATGAGTAAATAGTAAAAAGATAAGTTACCTGTGGGGGGGGGGGAAGCTGGGGGGTAGGTCCTCACTGACTGGATGTAAGTAACAAAAAGAGAAAGAAGCCGATAGTGAAGGAGCCTCATATAAAAACTTGAAAATCCACACACACTCGTTTATATATACATAAACATACATAGATACACACACATACATACATATATATATATATATATATGTATGTATAGAAGAATCTTAATTTACTTTGTTACTTACACAAACGCCTTACTATTAAAATAGAACAACGAACCTTCCTCCTAAAATGCCGAACTAATTCCCTTTTTCCGAAATCCATTGAGAATTCCTTCAAAAACATCCACATATGCTAACCCTTCCAATATAGATTTTACTGGTCCTCTTTTCTATTCAAGAAAACTTTACTTAATCTTAAAATTAAAGAAATTTTTCAACAGATAGATTCCATCCATACTCAAATTACTTCCCTCAAGACAACCCTTTCTACCCTTATCGGTGATAGTAACATCAATACCCTTATTTCTTTCATTAATAATGTCTGTGCATCTATAAAAACCCACAAAAAACAGTCCCTCATATCTAAATTAAAAGACCTCTATACAACATCAACAGCCAAAAAAATGTATCCCATAGGTAACGAAAAATGGGTCCACAATATATCATCTACCACCATCCCTCCACAAGGATACAAGATGCTTAGGCCCTAATTTTTCCACCCCTTTCTCTGATGCCACCAAACTCATCCCCAACCTTATCACAGACCTAGAACACATATAGAGATGACAGTTGTATAGTCCCGGACAATGAGAAAGAAGTATCCCGTGTCCGCATCACCAATTTAATTACCAATCACTTACAACACTCCCAAAAACAACCCCCTCCTCTTTCCCCCTCATTTTTTAAAGACATTGCCATCACTCGCACATTCCTCAGATCAAACCCACAACTTACAGTTACCAAAGCAGACAAAGCCAATGGGACTGTAATAATGGACTCTGCTGACTATACTGAAAAAATTTGTTCCCTCCTATCTGACACGACAACATTTACACCCATCTCCTGTGATCCCATCCTCTCTCTCATGACTAAATTCAACCACCACCTACAGGACCTTCACAGAACCCGACAAATCAACAAACATATATATTACAATCTTATATCCTATAACTCCATATCTCCTCGTTTATATGGATTACTCAAAATCCACAAATCAGGATACCCACTCCGTCCCATTATTTCTAACATAAAATCCCCATCTAGCAAACTTAGCAAATTTCTTCTTCCTTCTCTTCAAACCCTCAGCCATAACAACACCTATGACATTACTAATTCCTTTCATCTTAAGCAAGAATTACTTTCCGTTCACATTCCTGACCATTTCATTTTAGCCTCCCTTGATGCCACTAGTCTATTCACCAACATCCCCATTGACAAAGCCCTCAGCATTATAGAAAAAAAACTGGAATATCATCCATTATCATCCTTGAAGTTTCCATGGTAAATTTTATAATCAAATCTCAGGTCTGGCCATGGGTATTTGCCTTGCCCTAGACATTTCTAACATCGTTCTTTATGACCTTCTTGACTCCATCATCCCGCTATTCCCCCATGACATCTTCCTCATCAAGAAATATGTTGATGATCTCCTTTTAGTTCTCAATCCTGAAAAAATCCCTGAAATACTAGTAGCCTTTAGTGTGTATATGTATGTATGTTTTGTGCGTGTATCTATACACATATATATATATATATATATATATATATATATATATATATATATATATATATATATATATATATACACACACTAAAGGCTACTAGTATTTCAGGGATGATAATGGATGATATTCCAGTTTTTTTTCTATAATGCTGAGGGCTTTGTCAATGGGGATGTTGGTGAATAGACTAGTATATGTATGTATGTGTGTGTATCTATGTATGTATATGTATATATATATATATATATATATATATATATATATATATATATATATATATATATATATACACACGAGTGTGTGTGGATTTTCAAGTTTTTATATGAGGCTCCTTCACTATCGGCTTCTTTCTCTTTTTGTTACTTACAGCCATTGTAACGGCTTTTATATTCTGGGAATTTTTTTTACACTTAGTAGTGGTAGGGGCGACATCCTCCCTTCTCAATTTTAAATCAGTTTGTGTTTCTAGCCAGTGAGGACCTACCCCCCAGCCTCCCTCCCCACAGGTAACTTATCTTTTTACTATTTACTCATCCTCCCTCCCCCATTTTGTTTTCTTTCTCTCATAACCTAAAACATTATTATACAACATATATACCATTATTATCACTACTTCCAAGCTCACTATTACTGTAATACATTTGAATTACTGTACTGTATTACTGTAAGGCGTTTATTTGTTTCATTTCAAAAATATATAAATAAACAAGAGTAAGGTGAATAAAGACAATAAAAATGATAAAGATGCACACTAAGGTAATTATGAAGGTTAAAATGTATGAGTGTATATTATAAACAACGAAGTGTCAAAAAGGTAGTAACCCACATCATGAAGAAAATAATATTAAAACAGAAAGTGTTGAAAATTAAAAAATAAGGTAATACAGATAAAAAATAAAAACTGAATATAAAATAGGAATGTGAAATGATAAAAATGATATGGGTAAATGTAGAAAATGATAAGAATTACGAACTAAAAATTGTAGGTGATAAAAAAGTAAGAAATAAAAATTGTAAAATTATAAAAATCTAGAAACCAAATTATATATAATAAAATAAAAATGAAAATAAACTTTTTTTTTAAAATTCAGTATTAATATTGATAGGTAAAAATACTTTACAATGTATAAAGTATTTATTGTAAAGTATTTTTACCTATCAATATTAATACTGAATTTTAAAAAAAAAGTTTATTTTCATTTTTATTTTATTATATATAATTTGGTTTCTAGATTTTTATAATTTTACAATTTTTATTTCTTACTTTTTTATCACCTACAATTTTTAGTTCGTAATTCTTATCATTTTCTACATTTACCCATATCATTTTTATCATTTCACATTCCTATTTTATATTCAGTTTTTATTTTTTATCTGTATTACCTTATTTTTTAATTTTCAACACTTTCTGTTTTAATATTATTTTCTTCATGATGTGGGTTACTATCTTTTTGACACTTCCTTGTTTATAATATACACTCATACATTTTAACCTTCATAATTACCTTACTGTACATCTTTATCATTTTTATTGTCTTTATTCACCTTACTCTTGTTTATTTATATTTAATATGTTTTAATACATTTGTACCATTTTCTTATATTGTCTGTATTTTGCATATAGCCCTGAAAAAGACCTACAAAGTAGGTCGAAACGTTGGCTAAACAATAAAGTTTCTCAAATTCTACGAGAAATTCATTGTGACCTCTACCCGGACCAATTTCTTCCACATCTATTATCAAGGTCAACAATTATCATTCAATAACAATATAATTTGTATTTCTGTGCTCCAATCGCTCCACAATTTGGAACCGGAGAACATGTAACAATGTAAAATTGTCGAATCCTCAAATTTTTATCATTAGTTATTACATATCTATATTTTTATACTATACTGATAATAAACAAATACAACTTTTTACAGATTTTTGTATGTGAATAACCGACCTTGGCCAACTGGATACAATATCACCAATCCTCTGGAACCTCCTCCTATTGCCCAAGAAATTGATATTCATGTGATTGATTTAGAAAATTTCAAGAAAGTTGGTAAAGTGTTGAGATCTCATAAGGCATTTACTCCAAATAATGAATGTTTTTTTATTTTCCTGAATGTTTCTGAAGAATATGTAGCCAGGTGAGGAATCATTTGTTTATTTATATTATGTTTCTAATTGAGAAGTTTTTTATCAAAAGTTAATATACCCACTTTAAGAGAATTATTATGAGGGTATCTCAATTTTCTATTGGAAGTGTTAAGTTGCCATATCTCTTTGAAATGAGAAATTTTAAGTTTAAAATTAACTGAATTTCAGATCTATGAAGGTCGTTCCAAAAGTCTGTACATAAATGAAAACCACTTAATTTTTCGGGATAAACCTTTTTTATTTTTCAACATAGTCTCCTATTAGGCTTATAAACTTTATCCAATGCTGCTCTAGTAAGTTGATTCCTTCCGAATAATAGGATTTGTCCAAGTCTACAAAATAGCCATTTCTTCATATAGGGGGGGGACATGCATTGTTGTGATACAAAAGGATTTTTTTTTCAGGCCAATTGTGGATCTTTTTCAAGCAGCTTGGTTTTCAAACAGTCCATTGACGATGAATATTATGTACGTTTGAAATTTTACCCTTTTCCAGATAGTCAATAAGAATTATTCCTTGTGAATTCCAAAAGACAGTCACTGTAACTGAAAATAACTTTTGTAAACATCAGTAGTGCCATACTATATCTCACTTTTTGAAACAAACCTTGTAGAATTTAAATTCATCTAAAAATCTTTTATTTTTAATAAGTGGAATCTGAACACTTGATAGAAAACTTCAACTGCATGATTGATATTTTACTTTTTGTTGTTCATTTTGAAATTGGTATACTTTCGAGTTTATTTGATTTGAGAGAAGAGTGATAAGAAAAAGTATGAAGAGGCAAAAAAGTTTAAAAAACTAAAATATTGAAAAATGAAAAGAGACCTTACATAAATGTTATGACCGTGGAAAAAATCCCAACGAAAAGCCATTAAGTCTCCAAGCTAAAATAGAAATTGAAATTACCTGTCCAATATTTTGCCTATTCAGGCATAGAGAAAAAAAAGAAAAGAACAAAAGCAAAACAAAACATGAATAATGCACCCAAGAAGCATCCCACCACCTCCAAGGCTCAAATGTCTTCTCAAATTTTCTCTTTCTACCCCAAGGATGCCTGAATAGGCGAAATATTGGACAGATAATTTCAATTTCTGTTTTAGCTTGGAGACTAAATGGTTTTTCGTTGGGATTTAAAAAATTAAATTATCATATTGAGTTTTTTTTTAAACTTATAAGTGATATGAAGAAGAAAACATTAAAAATTAATTGGTCAACAAAATAAAATAATGTCAAACATCAAAATATTTAGAGCTTACCTGTTTCACACTTTGTTGATGGTATATGAAAATAAATGGTTCTGGTGTTAGCTAATATTCCATGACATGATTAGTATTAAATCTTAATAATTTTCATTATAGTTTTAATAAAATAAAAAAGTTGGGTATATGTTCCGCAGGTTGTCACTTCGAGTTGAGGAGTTTAGTTATAACAAGTTTTAACTGTTTATTTGTATCATTTTTAATATTTTCCAAACTCTAAATAAATTCGATTTATGGGTAATGAATAGATTTTGGTAATCATTTCATCAAGAAATAAAAGCTTCAACGAACATTTCGAAGTATAGATCATAAATGTTTGTTGAGACGTTCATTTCCAGATGAAATGATTACCAAAGTGTACACATTTCCCATAATTACATTCTCTTTTTGATACTAAAGCTTATGATAACTTGTATTTTTGGAAAATATTAAAAGGGAAACGAATTAAAAGTTGAAACTCAAATGTTAAATGACGACATGTTGAATAATTACCAAAACATTATATGAAAAATTAAAGTTTTGATGACAGGTTATGTTCTTCAGTTTGTTTATTGTAACTTATGTGAATAAAAATCCACCCAAAATGACAGACAAAGGTTGAAAACATTGTCTTTTCAACTTTCTCTCATTGATTAATATGAAATCATAATATTCATAACCATTTACTGTAAAAATTATTCTTCTAGGGTACTGGACTTTACAGATTATATTTTTTTTCTTTTTCTTAGGGTGTATAATAATACAAAAAAACCTTTAGTCCAAATTCATTTGCTACATCTATTTTCTATAAAGGTTTCGACCTAAATTGTCATTTTCAATATATAGCTATCATGATCAACAGTATATAAACTCTGTCTGCAAAAAATCAAAAAGAAAATTCAAAAATCATAAAATTTAACATTATAAAAATTTTTTTTTTTATATAAAACAACAATTTTCTTAACGCTTTAAATTAGTTACATAACTAACTATACATGGTATCGTCAATATGGATTCCACAATTATTATAATTTCTACATTGTTATTGTCCTTACAATAGTACATAAGAGATACCTTTTTCTGTAGATTAATAGGTTGCATATTTAAAAATTAGCTGGGTGTGTTTTATCCCATAGTCAGTTGCTATACTAAGTGAGTGAAGCTGGTACTTTGTCCAGTCTGGATTAGTAGATGATAATAATGGATTATTATATTTTATTTATTACGCATTAATTCTTACCTTTAAGAAAACTAAACATTAGAGGTATTTTTTTTATACAAATTCTTTTTATTAAAAATATTGAGGATTATCTTTTAGTTCTATTTCATATATATCCGAAATTTTTTTTATTTTTTTTTTTATAAAAATTATATATGTGTCTGTGTGTGTTCGTATGTCTTATGAACATACATATATTTTCTTTCTGTTATTTTGTAAAACAAATGAAGAATCAGGCTTCTGTAACAAAAAGTACTTCTAAATATTTTACGATAAATGTTTAACCCACCAGCGGCAGTCTCATAACTTCTGTCTTGGTGCGTTCTTTATTGTAATGCAGCTTATCAACTACTACTCATAAAAATTGAGCACTGAAAACACACTGGTAAAATGAGTTATTGATCAAAAGAAGTTATTATTAACAAAGTGTGAGAAACAAAACGCGACTGCACTAGAAGAATTTGCATAAAATTTCATTTACCAGTAACATTATTAAAGTTGAAAATCTTTCAAAATCATTGAACGGTGAACCAGAAGTCTCAAATTCAACAGTGATGTTGTGATGAAAAGATTCTAGTACTTCCCTATCTACAGCAATATTATATATAATTCTTATTTATAATTCAATTTAACGAAGAAACTGGCAGGACCGAGATCTGTGGCTAGGCCTTTAAAATACGAAAAACAACTAAGTTAAACAAAATCGTTAAAAAAAAAGAAGTGTTTTTTAACAAAAATAATTTATGCATAGTACTTTTGGTCTTTTATCATCCTAAGGGATTCTTTTTAAGTCCATTCCAAATAAAGATGATACTTAAATATACCGATACGTGTTATTACTCTTTTTACAACAGTATAAGACTACTCTTTAATTAAGAAATACTCTTTTAAGTTTCCACGGCCACTATTTATACAAAAAACTTCAGTTGTTTCTTCTGGTTTAGACTGTGTCGGTGAATTTTCTGCCAACGTTTCGCCAGGCATGCTGCTAACGAAACGTTGGCAAAAAATTCACCGACACAGTCTAAACCAGAAGAAATAACTGAAGTTTTTTTAATATAAGACTACTTTTAAACAATATTACATATGCTTGTAAGCAATCCCAAAGTGGTCTGGTATTAGTAAAATACCAGAGTTTTATTCCGTTTGATTCACTAACTTAACACGTATACATTTATTGTAAATGTGAAAGTAAATGTCACATAATTTGTTTGACGTTCTTTACAATTAATAACACTCATATAGATGTTAAACCTGGGGAAAAAATATGTCGGACAAAACCTTTACTGTACATATAATGTGTATATAAATTAAGTATATTATATTTGTTGACGTTATATTTAGTTAGTAACTTTGACACATTTTTTTTTTATAATGTTTTCTTAGTATTAGTGGTTTAATGTTGTTTTTTTTCTTGTTTTTAATAATACATTATGCAAATTTGCTGTTCTGATAGGAATTAAGTCATGTAAAATTATTAAATTAATTAAGTTTTAAAACTTATGCATTTGATGTTATAATCCTCAAAATATAAGAATAAAAAATGGTTGCTAGTATTAATGACAGGCAAGATTGCTGCAGGGTTAATGGTTAACTGTTGTGACTGACTAATAAAAGATTATTTATTAGCTAATTGGGATTTATCCAGATAATAAAAAAAAAGGTTAAATCCTTAAGTAAGTAATTATCTTGAATGGAATAAAAAATTACTGACTAAAATAAATAGTTATTTAAATTATATAAATCATTTCATTCTTTATAGTGGTGCAGAAGACAAACATGGCTACATATGGGATAGGCACTATGGTATACGCGTTGCTAAGTTGCCTCATTTGGATGTTGTTAATTCAGTTGCTTTTAATCCAATGAACCCAGAAATGCTTGTCACTACATCTGATGATTATGAAATAAAGGTATGGAGGTCAAAAAAATTCATGAATGAACTTGTAATAAAAAATAATAAGCTTAATGAATTGTCATTGTCATTAAAGGCAATTAGAAAAAAAAGATCTCATTAAAAAAATTTACATAGTCCAGTTCGTGATGTAATAAATTTTTATTTATGTAAATTTTAGAATGAATTTGTATTTTAAGATTAATTTTTTAATGAAATATAGACATTTTTATTGAGTTCTTTGTTTTATTTCATCAAAGGTTATTAAAATTTTAGGATGGTATGGTTTAATAAATGAAGGAAACAGAAGTATGGAAACTGCATTTTATTTGCTATAATTCTTAAGATATAACATTTTCCACATTTCTTAAAAGTTATAAATGATAGAATACTGTTTCAATAAAAAAAGAAATCTTGATAGTGAATTCTTGCATCAGTAAAACACCTATGATTCTGTCAATTCAGTAGGAGGTTTAGAGGGAATGGATGATTCTGTTTTTACTTTATGTTTTAACTCCACATGCCCAAAGCAATTTTCACACTCATCTTCACCTTCTGAAGAGCTCTCACCAAAATTGCGAGGTTTTTCATAAATGCAGCAGCCTGTGAATAACAATATGATAAGTTCATAATTTAAGAATGGTTTAGGCAAATAATTGTTTTTTTGAATATTAACGTCTGATCTGACTTGATTCAATGAATGAAAAAATAATGTTACTCAAGAAAGAACATTGTACAGTGCAAACTGCTTCAGATAATGTTCAGTAAATCTCATGAAGTTCAAAAGTAGAGATGGAACTGAACAGATCATCATAGCTACAGAACAGGTTCCAGCATTACTGTATGCTCTCTGGCTGTTTCAGAATAGAGGACGACACCAGCCTGAAAGTTGAGCAGATAGGTATACACCTGCCAATGAAGAAAGAATTGACAAAGCTAATACATTGTAATCACCAAGAAGCAGAGGAGTCAAAGCAGTTTTTTAATACAGGGACATGGCTGATGCAAAGGGAAATTAGTTATTGACTAAATTGTAAGATATTTGCCCCCAGCAGCAAGATCCACTAATTTTTAATGGTATATCAACAAGAGAAAAGCCTTCTAGACTTGTTACTGTTAGTATTAGCATTAATTATTCTTGGAAGTGAATATACTCACATGAAAGCCTTATTTCATTCTGCAACTATTTGCCAGGTATGGAGTGCGTGCAACTGTTGTTTAACATATTTGTAGACTCACTGTACAATGTTCTCACAATTCTTCCAAGGAATGGTGATTTTTTTTAAATTGCTCTCATGTCAATTTCTATAAAATCAACTGTGAGGACAAGACAGTACTTCAAGAAACCACTGATTGATTATCACAAAGAATTGGGACATTCCTGTACAACTTTTATTTGTAGGCCCCCGAAAATAGGACATATCTACTCATCAACAAAAACTCTTGAAGCTTATGCTTCTACTGTGTGTGATCCAAAGATTGAAAAGAACAATTATTAGAGATAACATGGCCTTGGAACAAAAGAACAGTATTAACCTTGGCTTGCAAGAACAGTTGTCAGAAAGGAAAACGGCAGAAGATATACCGTTGATATTATTAGAACATAAAAAGGTCTAGAAATAGTTACACCAGCTTTTATTGTAGCTGATATCTGAATGGCAATGAAAAGTCAGATAATTTTTACACTAGTTTTTCTTTTAGCCAACCAACAAGCAGTTGGTATATCATTTTAATCTCATAAATCCATCTGATCTGCTAAAAACATTATATATATATACAATTATTTCTTTGAATTTTTGCTTCAAGAAAATTACAATTTGTATAATTTTTATATGTGTAAAACAGAAATTATGTTACAGGATAAAATAATGTATACTCACATTTAGATTTTTTTTTATTCATATGTTCATTATCAACAGTTTCTGTACTCCATTTAACTTGTTTATCTGTTTTAGGTTTCTTTAAAGTTAATTTTACTGCTCTTACATCCTTTAAAAAAAATATTAATATATTGATTGAAAAATACATTTTTATAAAATTAGCAATAGTTTATACATTATAAATATATAAAATTAGTAATAATTCATTGATAAATAAATAACAAAATAATCAATAATATACAATTCTAATTATCAGCAACAATGCAACCAAAATTTAAAAAAAATAATTACAACTAAACAACCTTTTGACATTAGTATTCAAGATAAAATAAAATTATTGACATACAGTGGGTCAAAAAAGTATTGGCACACCCTAATTTTTTTGGTGATATTGTAAATTATTTTCAAGTTGGAATTTTATAGTGAAAATAGTACCCAAATCAATCTTTTTGAAGGCAATTAAAAGCTAGGCTATTAATGTTACATTTATTAAGAAAAAAAAGTAGGAAAATCGACGGTCAAAAAATTATTGGCACAGTTGTCCATTGCTAACATTTAAAGAAAAACATCTCCTTTAATCCCTTAAATATTTTTGTATAAAGTCCCTGTTATTTACAAACAAATCACTCCTCAGTCTAGGTTTATTTCTCACCCGAATTGGCGCATTGAAAATGACAAAAACCAAAGAGCACAGTGTGCAAACTAGAAATCTTCTTCTTCTCCGGCTCTACAGTCCAAGATGAACTTTGGCCTCTCCAACAATGATTCGCCATTCCTCTCTGTCCATGGCCCGTCTCGTCCAGTTGGTCACTCCAATTTTACGCAGGTCCTCCTCCACGTCCTTAATCCAGCATTTACGTGGTCGTCCCCTCTTTCTTTTTCCTGGAAACGCTTCACGCAGAACTTTTTTGGGCATTCTTTCATCCGGCATTCGCTCAATATGACCCAGCCAACTAATTCTTCTGGATTTAATAAACCTTAAAATGTCTTGATGCTTTATCAGGTCATCCAATTCTTGGTTCCTCCTAATACGCCATGTGCCCTGTTCATTTATTGGACCGAAAATACGTCTTAGTATTTTCCTTTCTAATACTCTAAGAGCTTGCTGGTCGGCTACTTTAAGCGTCCACGTCTCCGCACCATAGCACACAACGGGCCTGATAAGGGTTTTATATAATTTCAGTTTTGTGCGTTTTGATAGTAGGGAAGATTTAATCAATCTAGAGAGGTCGTAATACGCTTTGTTGCCACACATTATTCTTCTCCTTATCTCATCACTCACCCTAACCACACTGTTTATTTCAGTGCCAAGGTACGTGAATCTATCAACAGTTTCGAATGTATAGCCATCACACCTAAGATCCTGCTTTCTTCTTCTTGCCTCAGAGCCTGATGCTACCATGTATTTGGTTTTAGATTGATTTATCTCAAGACCCACGATTCTACTTTCCTGCACAATCTTTGCCAGAATTTCCTTTAATGCCTTCTCACTTCTCGCCAGAACCACAATGTCATCTGCGTATCCAAGTATTTGACATAAGCGAGATGCTAGACTTCCATCTGACACAATGTTTTGCAGAGCCTTATGTAGCACGAGATTAAACAGAACGGCAGAGAGAGAGTCTCCCTGCCTTACACCAGAAGCAAAATGGATTTTTCTGCTAACTCTATTACCAATGATTACACTAGCCTGTGTCCGGGACATTGTCATTTTTATCAAATTTATCAATTTAAACGGAACTTTGAATTCTTAAAACCAGAAATCAGGTAGTAAAATTACATTCTCGCGGACTAAGTTACTATCAAATTGGCGAAAAAGTAGGGATGAGTTTTAGCAAAGGTTGAGTTTTAAATAAAGTGCGTTCTGAGTGACCTCAAAAGTTTTCTGCAAGAGAAAAGCGGCAAATTAGGAGAATCATTAAACATAATCCAACATTCTCGGCCTCCTGCATAGCAACAGAGATGGCAACAACTTCCAACACAACCTTCTACCTCCAGATGGTTAGAAATTTTATACACAGTTTTAATTATTATGGGAGAGTTCAAAGAAAAAAGCCATTCATCAGTGTGGTAAATCGCATTAAAAGACTTGAGTTTGCCAAAATCCACATAAATAAGTCAATTGAATTTTGGAAAACAATAATTTTCTCTGATGAGAGTAAATTTTATAATTTCGGATCTGATGGTCGCAAATAATAGTGGAGGAAACCAAACACAAAATTTCAGCTGCAAAATATCAGACCGACAGTGAAACATGGTGGTGAAAGCATCCTAGTCTAGACTGTATCTCTTCAGATGGGGTTGGAAATTTGAGTTTCGTTGCGGGGATTATGAATGCTGAAAAGTATATTAACATTTTGTGGCATAACTTGAAGAGCAGTGCTGAAAAATTGGGAATTCAGGATATATTTGTGTTCCAGCAAGATAACAACCCTAAACATACCGCCAATAAAACAAAAGAATGGATGCTGTAAAATGTTAGAAGACAGCTTAAAACACCACCGCAGTCTCCAGATATAAATCCAATCTAACATTTGTAGTATTTACTCGACTTGAAAGTGCGAAAGAATAGAATTTCATCAAAAAATGATCACAGATGAGTTTTAATTGAGGAGTGAGTTAAGATCAGACCGGAAATCACCCAAAATCTTGTCTCATCAATGCCATCAAGACTGCAGGCTATTGTAGAAGCAAATGGGATAAAAACAAAATATTAAGAAAGCAGAAGGGTGTGCCAATACTTTTTGACTTATCATTTTTGTTATTTTCCATGTTAATTAAATAAATGATATGTTCTAAGAAATATTTCTGTTAATTTAATTATACCTTCTATGTATACATTTAATAAAAGTGTTGTCACAGTTATATCAGGCTTTTTCTTTCCATAATTTAGGAAAATTAGGGTGTGCCAATACTTTTTTTAATCCACTGTACATTGTTATTTGTAAAAATTGTTTACATGATTGGCTGACTAATGAAGTATCAGTTTATTTTTGAAAACTGAATAAAACTATATTTGTTATCTAGGGGTAAGGGAAAAAGAACAGTGGGCTCACTATTTCCAGTTCCTCAACCACCGGGAATGAGGATATTTAGAACCTTTTGACATTTGGATTCAAGATAAAGTGAAATTATTGACATACATTGTAATTTGTAACAATTGTTTACATGATTGGCTGACTAATTAAGTATCAGTTTATTTTTGAAAACTGAATAAAACTCTATTTGTTATCTATGAGTAAGGGAAAAAGAACAGTGGGTTTACTATTTTCAGCTCCTTAACCACCGGGAATGAGGATATTTAGAACCTTTTGACATTTGTATTCAAAATAAAGTAAAATTATTGTCCTACATTGTTATTTGTAACAATTGTTTACATGATTGGCTGACTAATTAAGTATCAGTTTATTTTTGAAAACTGAATAAAACTGTATTTGTTATCTATGGGGAAGGGAAAAAGAACAGTGGGCTTACTATTTCCAGCTTCTCAACCACCGGGAATGAGGGTATTTAGAACTTGGAGGATAAAAAAATGCTAATGAAAATGAAGGTTGTATCAAAGAAAACAATTTTTTTCTTTCGCTGCTTCTTTTATGCCATTTAGAGTAGAGGGGCCTCAATCCATTGGAGCTATTCTTCCCGGTCCCTACAACTCCTCTTCATTTGAGCCAGGGTTTTTCCTCTTTTACCTCCTATTCTTTGGATATAATCCTCATCGAGGATTCTCGGACGTCCACGGGGTCTTCTGCCTATCGGGCGGGCTTCCATAACCTTTCTAGGAAGCCATTCTTCGTCCATGCTACAGACATGGCCGAATCACTTGAGCTGTCTTTTTTCGATTGAGGTCTTCGCTGCTACCTGCAGCTGATCCCTTATGTTTATATTCCACACTCGGTCCCTCCTTGTTCTACCGACCATTTTGCGAAGGTATTTCATTTCAGCTCCTGTCGTCCGGCTGATGTGCTTGTCAAGCATGACCCAACTTTCACTCCCATATGTAAGTGTTGGGAGATATATTTATTGCTTTAAATATATGAAGTTTCGTCGCTTCCCTACATTTCGGTGGCCAACTATGCTATTACAGATCTGGTAATATATCTGATTTGCTTCATTGGTTCTATTACTTACTTCTTGGTCTATTTTACCAGACCTGCTAATGATGGTTCCTAAGTAGGGAAAGTGGTCCACCACTTCGAGAACCTCACCTTTGCATAGCAAACATACATCTTCCTGTTCATGCCTAGATAGGAAAAGAACTTTGCTTTTGGCAATATTTATTGCCATTCCCTTATGTTGGAGCTCCTCTTTCCATTCCACAAGGGCTTGCTGCAGCTTCTCCTTAGAGTCCGCCAAAAGAACGATGTCATCAGCGTAGAGAAGGCTCTGGACGACGACAGGACGCATATTCCATATACCAATTAGAGTTGGTTATGTTCTCCTCTTGCATATTTTATGGATCTCATCCATAAAACCAATGGGGGCTGAGGCTATCACCCTGCCTAACTCCTTTATCCATGTGGAATGCATCGGTCTCTCTCCCATTGATCCGAACTATCCCTTTTGCATTTATTTATAAATTGCTTTTATAGCATTTGTGGAAGAAGGGGCTCCTAATAATAATTCGCTAACCTTCTATCCGAGCGAATTTGCCGGTTGTGAATTCAATAAAAAAACCTAATAGTTTGATTGGGTGACAATTTCCCCAAATAAATATAGTTGAAGCTATAAAAGGAAAGAAAAGAAATTCATCAAGTAAATACAAATAAAAACATTTAAAAATGAGTAAATGATAAATATATAATGTAAAAATAGAAAAAGAACAATTATAAAAATATTAATGTGCACAACTAAACCTAAGAAAATACAAAGAAAGTTATTTAAAACTAAATAAAAAAGTTACGAAAAAAAGAAAAGAAAATGCACAAAGCTATTATTTATATAAAAAATGAATTAACTTATTTACTAAAGAGAGATGAGTCTTAAAACAAAAATATTATTGGTCTGTGAATCAATGAAAAACTGAGAAATGAATTGATTTCTTGAAAAGTGTTGAGTTCTTGATAGCGATGACTTGATGATTCGAAATGATGATGAGTAGAAAAATTAAATGTCTCTTACCGGTAAGTCCAAAATTAGATCAAAATAGCAAGAAGTTTTACAGGTGAGAGTTGACAAAATTCAAGTTGAAGAAGAAGTGAAAATATGATGAAGAAGTGGCGACAAAATCAAGTGTAGAGTAGCAAGCAACCTTCTCACAGGGCAACTGTCTTGAGACTGATCTTGTTTTGTTTTTTCGAACATTACCCTTAATATTAAAACATATGTTTTTAAAATTACTCTCTGAATTCTTTTGTTTCCTTTTAATAAATTTTGTTAATGTTAGAATTATATAAAACAAACAACAAAAAAAATCTAGCTTTTAATGCAATAAAATATTCATTTGGAAATAAAAAACATAAAATAAAAAATAGTTATTGATACCCGACATACCGCCCACCAAATTTGAGTACAAATTTCCCAGGTATATTATGAGATTAGGAGGGTATCAATGGAGCTAAACGAGAAAGAGGACGAGTGTACTCAGCCGTAGAGGTTCTCACTTTGACTACTCTAATTATACCATCTTTACCAGGGAACACTTGTGTAATACGCCCAACAGGCCAATTGAGAGGCGGTACATTAGAGTCGATAAGAAGCACCAGCGTGCCGACTGCTACGTTTGCCGAATCAGTGGTCCACTTGCTTTGTTGTTGTAGAGAATTTAAGTAGTCACGTCGCCATTGTTTCCAAATATTGCCTATGCTTTGATGGATAAGATTCCACCTTGAAATAGGATGGCGGGATGGTTCTATTGATTCTGGTTCTGGCAGTGCAACCAAAGGGGCGCCAATCAAGAAATGGCCTGGTATCAAGACATCTAAGCCTTCAGGAGAAGATGACATTGGATACATAGGTCTTGAGTTCAAAATTCCTTCAATGCGACTTGCAATCGTAGAGAGTTCTTCAAAGGTAAGGGGATGGCCATCCAATACTCTCCTGAGGTGGTATTTAAAAGACTTTATACCAGCCTCCCATAATCCACCAAAATGAGGCGCAAAAGGTGGGATAAAACTCCAAACTATTTCTCGCTGGGCGAAATAGTTTTCGATGTTCCTTTTCTTGGAGTATTCGTATAGCTCTTTCAAATGTCGTGACACACCTACAAAATTTGTCCCATTATCAGAGAATATTCTGCTAGGTAGTCCTCTTCGAGCTATAGAACTATCTGTCGAAGCAAGCCAGAAAAGTTACTGTTTTCAATTGCGATACGATTTCAATGTGCAGCACCTTTGTGCTCATGCACACAAACAAGCAGGCGTATGCCTTTCCAAGGGCTGCCTTACGGCGAGAAGATTCACGGATTGAGAATGGACCAGCAAAATCAATTCCAACATTTATAAAAGGTCGCCCTTGTTCGAATCTTGACAATGGCAAATTTCCCATGAACGGTGTATAGGGTTTGACTTTCAAGCGATGACATTTCAGACAGCGATGTATTCGAGTGCGTATAAGACGTCTTGCAGAAATAATCCAAAAGTGCTGACGTAGTAAGGAATGTAGTAGCTGATGCCCAGCATGTAGGTAAACGATATGGAAATGGTCGACAAGTAGTTCTACAAAACGTGATTTGTAAGGTAGTAACACTGGATGTTTAGCATCATAAGATAAAGGGGCATTACTAAGGCGACCGCCCACCCTGTACACTCCACAAGAATCTATGAAAATTGATAAAGACTTCAACGAGTTGTTGCAATACTCGCATTGCCAAAATGGGAGAACATGAAAGTCCAAAAGGTAAACGATTAAATTCAAATTTGGCTAGGTGATCGAAACTTTCAGCTCTAAAAAATAAATGAAGATAAGAACGATCCTCAGGAGCAATCAAAATCTGCAGATACCTTTGACAGATATCGGCTGTCATGACTATTTGTGGTAATCGAAATTTTAAAAACACATCTGTGATCTCCGGTTGTAGTTTGGGACCACTAAGTAGGTAATCATTGAGAGATCCATTAAAGGTTGAAGCTGAACCATCAAAAAACTATACGCAGTTTGGTACTTGTGCTCCTTTTCAATACACAGTGGTGAGGAAGAAAATATTTTTCCGGTTGAAAACTGGACGATAAGTAATATTTTTGCAGATATTCTTCAAAAACTTTTCCATATTCCAATTTCAAAATTGGTTCTCGTTCGAATTTTGTTTCTAATTTTCTAAAACGTTTTAAGACCATGTACTTGGAGCTTTCTAAATTAGGCGGTTGCTTTTTAAAGGGTAAACGGACTGTGTATCTTCCAGAGGGTGTTCGATAGTGTGTTTTTCTAAAATGATCTTCGCTCTTTACATCAAGCGGATTCATTCTCGAAACATTATTTATTTCTTCGACTTCCCAAAAACGGGTAATCAGCTGAGATAAATCCTGAGGTTCAGACGAAGGCACAAAATTGGCAAGCAAGGTAGAGCTATAAGTAGAGGGAGTTGAAGTTGAAACAGGTCCTAACAAAATCCATCCAAGAGAGGTTTTCATGGCATTGGGGAATCCATGAGCCGACTTTATTACTTCTCCATTTAATATTTCCCCAAATAAATCGCAACCAATTAGAAAATCTATAGGCCCTGGTTGATAGAAAATTGGATCAGCCAGATCTAAATGTCGGAAATGTTGGACTACATTATCCATAACGGTTTCACAGGGCATTTCGTTACTAATATGATTAATAATAATTGCGTATGTGTGGTGAGTGGATGATTCTTCCTTATTAGGAGAAATAGCGCAAAGAACTTGGTGTTTACAACCAGAAATGGGATTGCTCCCGAAACCAACAAACTTCTGAGTTTTGAATAAGTGGCAAACGCAATCGTCGTGCACATTGTGAAGTGATGAATGAGCGTTGAGACCCACTATCAATTAAAGCGCGTACAACCTCGAAGCAACCTGAGGAGTCTTTAATCTTAATTAATGCAGTACCCAGAAGAACATTTACTTTTCCCCTTGAAGTCGACGACAACACAGATGCTTCTGGGGGTGAAAGATTCAAGCTGTTGGTTGCTATTAGTGAAGGCTCTGAATGGGTAGGTGTATTGCGAGATTTCCTTGCATTAGAGTTTTCAAAAGAGTTAGTTCGAAGTGCTGAATGTGCGATAGGTATAGAGGGACCTTGGTTTCGATTAGATGAGGTGCGGGGATCAGAACCTTTCGGAAAATGTAAAAGGGAATGGTGCCGTAAATTACACTGCTTGCAGGAGTTTGTAGAGCTGCATTTTGAAGCTGAATGATCAGAAGCTAAACAGTTGAGACAACGATTTAACAATTTTATCTTTTCAAATCTTTGCCTGGGTGCGAGTGATCGAAAATTAGAACAGTTGTAAATTCTATGGTTTTCCTTACAAAGGGGGCATTCAAAACGAATGGTGGCTGCTGTGGAAGACATCAAAACCTTTTTAGACTGATAAGTAGATTTGTAGTTGGTGTTAACTGAAGTGGGATTTTGATATGCCATGAGATTATTTGATTGGAGCTGAATAATTGATTGAAAGATAAAATCAGAAAATTCCTTCCAAGTTGGAGTTTCAGATCTGGATCCGAATTCGTTTTCAAAACGTTCTCGAGTTTTAGTGTCTAATAACCTGATAGCAAAAGTGTATAATATGAATCCGGCAGCATCACCTATGTTCAATCTATTAAAGGCTGCAGCACTTTCAAGAATAACTGAAGAAAAGTGTTCAAGGGTAGCGAGAGAACATTTTTGAAGGGATAGAAAATTAAATATATTCATCAAATGATGAGTTGCTTGAAGTCCTTTGCTATCATACCTCTTTGTTAAAGCTGCCCAAGCTTGATCATAGCCGTCGTGAGTGAGATTAATCCAGGTGATAGTCTGTGCTGCTCCACCTTTCAAAGACAACTTCAAATAGTGGAATTTTTGAATAGGATTCAAGTCTGGATTATTGTGAATCATTGAGGAAAAAGTGTCTTTGAAGGAAGGCCAATCTGAAATATTTTCAGAGAATGTTGGAATAATTATCGTGGGAATGCGTAATTGAGAATGTTCTTCTCTGTCAATAACTGATTTATTTCCAGTGGATTCAGTAGGGGCAAGAGAAGAACCCAATGCTAATGCTTCATAATAGGTGCCACGAATCTCTTTAAAAGCCGATTCGAATTCTGTGAAGGGCTTCTTTAACTTTTTTGCGAGCTTCCTCAAATTTGAATATATTGTTGAAAGCTTTTCGAAAGTATTATCAAGTCGGGAAATGCGAGCGGCTAAAATTTTTTGTTTAGTCGAGTCAGACTCCATTAATAAGCCTGCGGTTTTGGTTACGTTAATGTCATCAGCTAAGTCCCGGAATTCATCCTTAAGAGCATCCAATAGATCTTCCGATTCATCCTGATTAACTTTGGGAGCCATTTTAACTATACAAATTTAATAACAATAAAAAAGTACTATATACCAAAATAAAAGAAGAAACAACAAGTTTAATAAATGGAAAAAATAGAAATCGAATTTTAACTAGAAAATTTTAATGAAATCACAATATCCCAGGCCGGAGGACCATAAAGATGTGGAAGAAGGGGCTCCTAATAATAATTCACTAACCTTCTATCCGAGCGAATTTGCCGGTTGTGAATTCAATAAAAAAACCTAATAGGGTCAATCCATATGAAGTGGTCCAATGATAGTAGCTTGAATGTTTTAAAAAAGATTAATATTTGAAATATGTTTTTACCAAACATAACAGAAGTTCAAAACAGTAAAAAAAAAATTTTTATCTCACATCGTTTATGTGTGGCGGCCATTTTTGTTCTGGAGCGCGCGATGTTTTTTGGCTTTGAAAGCATTAGCGATAAATTGATTATCTCAGGCTGGGTTAGTGCTACAACATTGCAAATTGTACCATTTTTTTCAGAATTTTCTGCTCTACAACATTGGTTCCTACACATTAAACCATATATTCATTATTTACACCTCAAAATATTCTTTAAAGTATAGTGATTAGAATTCAGAAATTCCAATTTTTAAGACTACAAAAAACCATGAAGGAATGATTTATCAGAGTTACAATTTTTTTTGTAGCTAGATAACATAAAGTACTTACTGAGAATTGAGTTTGAGCTTCAGCAATGTTGTCCTTGTTTTTTTATGAATTTTTAAAATTTCATTTTTTAGAAATTTTTGGAATTTTGAGGTTCAATATCTTTGGTGGGACTGGATGAAAAGTCCCCATTTTTGCACATTATGTAGACCTATGTGATGCCAAAGTGGGGTAAAAATTTTAACTTTGATATCTTACTATTAAGCAAGTTATGAATTTTTATATTTAAGGAAAAATGGCGCGAATTATACTGAAATGTTTGGTACAATAGGTGATCTAGAATGTGTTTTTACCCATTAAAATGTTGTTGTTTTTTTATTTTAAAGGGCATATTGGCAATTTTACAAATCACCCACACTATTGACATGTCCTATATAAAAATAACATTTTTTTGAAAATTAAAAAATGTTCACTTTTGCTACAAATTGATTTAATTTCTGCGTTAAACTTAATCATATGTGTCATTGTTAAAGTTTAATAGGCTTTGAGTTATTAAGGCATTAGAAACATTTTTAAACATACTATATTGTAAACTTTGCAGGTTTTTTATTTAATATTTTTTTGTAAAATCTACAATTGTCACACTTACAAGTGTATTTACAGGACATTTTGCTTCACGTTTTTTATTTCTTAATCCAAGTGATTAGTAAAAAGCACACTTATTTCTTCAGAAAGATTTTGGAGAATGGAATAAGATCTTCCTGTTGCAGTAGTAAGCTCTATAACAGAGTTTTCTGAGCACATTCTTCAAAGATATCCAAACTCGGTCATTGTTCGATTTCTTGAATGATGTTCTCGGTCCAGCAGGGTGATAAAAGTGCACAAATACATCTGCATTTTCTAAACTTATACTTTCAACTTCTGCAAGCCACCATTGATTATCGTACACACAAGCTACTATGTCCCTCACATTCAATGTCAAAGATGTAATTTTATTAACACAGTGATCTTCAAAAATGTTGGTTTCATGTCCACTCATGTCCACAGCTGTTACTGTATACATATAGAGCTTGTGAAATAGGCCAAGAATATGTTATAAAAATAATGTTTTAGTTAATTAAAACTAATTGATTATTAAATGATAAAATTTTAGTACTGAATCTACATGTACTTTTAATTATTGTTTTTATTTCTCAGGTTTATATATAAATATATATATATAGGGCATGTTAATAGTGGAGGTGTTTATAAAATGTACATTATACATTTTAAAACTAAAGAAACCAACATTTTAATGGGTAAAAACACATTCTAGATCACCTATTGTACCAAACATTTCAGTATAATTCGCGTCATTTTTCCTTAAATATAAAAATTCATAACTTGCTTAATAGTAAGATATCAAAGTTAAAATTTTTACCCCACTTTGGCATCACATAGGTCTACATAATGTGCAAAAATGGGGACTTTTCATCCAGTCCCACCAAAGATATTGAACCTCAAAATTCCAAAAATTTCTAAAAAATGAAATTTTAAAAATTCGTAAAAAAATAAGGACAACATTGCTGAAGCTCAAACTCAATTCTCAGTAAGTACTTTATGTTATCTAGCTACAAAAAAAATTGTAACTCTGATAAATCATTCCTTCATGGTTTTTTGTAGTCTTAAAAATTGGAATTTCTGAATTCTAATCACTATACTTTAAAGAATATTTTGAGGTGTAAATAATGAATATATGGTTTAATGTGTAGGAACCAATGTTGTAGAGCAGAAAATTCTGAAAAAAATGGTACAATTTGCAATGTTGTAGCACTAACCCAGCCTGAGATAATCAATTTATCGCTAATGCTTTCAAAGCCAAAAAACGTCGCGCGCTCCAGAACAAAAATGGCCGCCACACATAAACGATGTGAGATAAAAATTTTTTTTTTACTGTTTTGAACTTCTGTTATGTTTGGTAAAAACATATTTCAAATATCAATCTTTTTTAAAACATTCAAGCAACCAACTTATTTTTTTTTGGATCACTTCATATGGATTGACCCAATAGTTTGATTGGGTGACAATTTCCCCAAATAAATATAGTTGAAGCTATAAAAGGAAAGAAAAGAAATTCATCAAGTAAATACAAATAAAAACATCCAAAAATGAGTAAATGATAAATATATAATGTAAAAATAGAAAAAGAACAATTATAAAAATATTAATGTGCACAACTAAACCTAAGAAAATACAAAGAAAGTTATTTAAAACTAAATAAAAAAGTTACGAAAAAAAGAAAAGAAAATGCACAAAGCTATTATTTATATAAAAAATGAATTAACTTATTTACTAAAGAGGGATGAGTCTTAAAACAAAAATATTATTGGTCTGTGAATCAATGAAAAACTGAGAAATGAATTGATTTCTTGAAAAGTGTTGAGTTCTTGATAGCGATGACTTGATGATTCGAAATGATGATGAGTAGAAAAATTAAATGTCTCTTACCGGTAAGTCCAAAATTAGATCAAAATAGCAAGAAGTTTTACAGGTGAGAGTTGACAAAATTCAAGTTGAAGAAGAAGTGAAAATATGATGAAGAAGTGGCGACAAAATCAAGTGTAGAGTAGCAAGCAACCTTCTCACAGGGCAACTGTCTTGAGACTGATCTTGTTTTGTTTTTTCGAACATTACCCTTAATATTAAAACATATGTTTTTAAAATTACTCTCTGAATTCTTTTGTTTCCTTTTAATAAATTTTGTTAATGTTAGAATTATATAAAACAAACAAAAAAAAAATCTAGCTTTTAATGCAATAAAATATTCATTTGGAAATAAAAAACATAAAATAAAAAATAGTTATTGATACCCGACAGCATTGATAAGATCCCCTGGGGCGTTTTATTCACCAAAGCATTCCATATCTCCTGGTGTGGAACAGAATCGAAAGCAGCCTTCAAGTCGAGAAAGGCTAGGAAAATGTCTTTGTCTCTGTCCCATGCTCCCTCTAATACTTTTCTAAGAACAAAAATGTGGTCCTGAGTCTGTCTACCGGGTCTAAATCCAGCTTGTTCCGCTTCGAGCTGTTCCTCCACAATTCGCCGTAGTCTCTTTTCGAGAATGCATGTGTATATCTTATATACGACAGAGTATACTAATCGGCCTATAGTTTTTACATTCTGTAGTGTAGCACTTCTTATGTATCGGCATATTTACACTGAAGTTCCAATCTTCTGATACTCTCCAGGAATCCCATATTTCTTGAAATAGCCCTTGAAGGGCCTTCACCAGTTCTTGGCCAGCGTATTTGATAAACTCTGGGGCAATGCCATCTCTTCCTCGGGCTTTTCCAACCTTCATTTTCTCAATGGCATCGGCTATCTCTTCTTCTTCTAATGACTCCTGGCTTGTGTTACCATTGGCAATAATTTGAGGGACCGCATATTCCTCTTTCTTAAAGAGTTCTTCAAAGTGGGTTTTCCATCTGTCGAGGATTCCTTCCATCTCCGAGAGTATGCTCCCATTATGGTCTTTGATGTTTCTTAAAGGCTTTTTATATTTACCTTTTAGGACCTTAATTGTTCTCCAGAACTTCTTAATATTATCCCGATGGTCTTCATCCAAACTTCTACCGAACTCTTCCTATCTTCTTTTTGGCCGCTTGAACTGCTATCTTACATTCAGATCTTACCCTGCGATACTCGATGAGGTTTTCCCGTGATTTATCTTGGAGATATGATTTCCAGGCTTGCTTCTTCTTGCCGACAATTTCCTTTATGCTGTCTTCCCACCACTTGGCACGTTTACCTTTTCCTGTCACTCTTTGCATGCCGCAGATTTCCTTAGCTGTTTCTAAGATTGCTTGTTTCAAGTTACCCCACTGGGTCTCAACGTTATCCTCTAGGTTTAAATCATTGATCCTTTCCCCCAGTTTTTCTGCATATTCTATTCTTTTCACACGGTCATCCAGTGCATGAACCTTGATGTTTTCGTACTTTTTGGGTTGAGGGCAGCGTCCTTTTATTATTCTGGTATCTGCTACTAATAACAGATGGTCGGTTCCTAACTCGGTTATATAATCTATGATACTGTTTCGGCCTTCGCTGGACAATGTGATCTTATGTAATGCCTTGTGTGGGTAGAATGAGTTGCCGATAATGAGATTGTTATCAACACAAAAGTCGATCAGTCGCTGGCCATTCTCGTTCTTGGTGCTCTCTCCACCGTATCTTCCCATAGATCCATAGTTCCATCCAATTCGACCATTGAGGTCCCCACTCAGGATTATGGACCTTTGCTTGGCCCTGCACCTGTCTTCGGTTCTCAAAGAAAACATAATTAATTAAAAACAGTTGATTTCGGACCAAATATTTTTAAAAGAGTTTTATTGGTTATATTATTATATAACTAAATTATATAATTAAAACTTTTATATTATATAACTTAGTTTATATTAAAACAAGTGCAATATTTAAAAAAAATGACAAGATGGAGCTTTACAGCAAGCACTAAAGAAGAAAAATAGTCTGAGAGCTTAAAGATACCTTGGAATATTCTCAGAACACATAATAAAAAAAGAACATCTGCCAATTTATAGCTGTTGGATAGCAAATTAGCGGCTAAAAGAACTCAAAAGTTTTTTTGCCTAAAGAACTTCAAACAATACATTTTATTTTTTTTTTAAATAGTCTGTTTTCTACAAAATTACAGACTACTCACGTTCATAAATGTTTTTTTACCACGCCTCCTTCCTGTTAAAATGAAATCCTCGTCAATAAATTGTATCGGTATAAAAAAGAAAACAAGTATTACATTGAAAATAAAACATTGTTTTTAATTTCACAAGATAGAACATTATAATTTTCAATTTTATGATAAAGAAGTTTTGTAAGAGACAACAAAGCAAAGCCACTATAACTAAAATTAAGTGAGGTTTTTTTTCGACTGGTCTCATGTCCCCTTCCCCCCTGACTTATTTCACTTCCTCCAGATTGGGAACCCTGTCTTAGTGGCAATGCCCAAGCACTTTGCCTTTGCTATTCATATAAAAACCATGTAAGAATTGCACAGTCTTTGAACAACATATACAAGGTTTATCCATATTAAACATTCTAAAACTGTGCTGAGTGGTTGTATCTGTTGAGGATTGTATTACTACTAAATCAAAATTAAAGGGATTGCCTAGGAGATTACATTGCAGGATCCACGTAAGATGCTTCTAGACTTCATGAATCAGATGCTTCAAGTTTTGCAAAAACCTAAGATAATGGTCTGGTCAAACAATTAGGTTGACATCAATTATGCTATTGGTTTTTTTTTAATTAAATTTAACGATTAATCTTGTCATGATGGTTGAAAAGTATCAATAATACAGTTACAAGTGTTGTTGGAATTTCCCTTACTAAAACATAGATAAACTGAAGCGTAATACAGTTAGTTTTTAAGGTAAAAGGGTGTGGGTGTAAAAACGATTAATCGAATTTTGATGTTACTTTTTGAGAATTTTGTACTTTTTTAGACATTGTAGCTGCTTAATGGTTTTTCGATAAAAACAACAGTTTCTAAAATATGAAGCTTGAAATCAACTTGCTTCAGATAAGAATCAGCAAGCTTCCCCTTTATACAATGATCTACCAACAACAACGGAATATAATAACTTTCTGTTAGACTAACGTTTCTGACCAAAGATGGAACAAGTTCACGAATCCACATTTATTTACTTAATATACAATATTTTGGCTAGTAATGGCATCATAAATAACATCTGGAAGGAGGGCTGAAATTACTTTTTCATGACTTGCTACCTTTTCCAAGTCAAACGCTTCAATTGGTAGACCTTCAAAATTGGTAAGGCAGGGATACGGGATTATCCTATCTTCCCATGGTAATTTTGTTTAAATGGTTTTGAAAATAAATGAATTGTTTTTCCCAGCTAAATAAAGCATTTTAGGCAAAAAAAAACAACAACAAACAAAACATGCAATATCACAGAACAGTTGAAACTTTGAAAAAATAAACTTTTGGCCTGTTATAAAATATAAAATGTTTGAGATTACCAATTGAAGAAAAATCATTTCCTATTATCGATTTCAAAAATGATTTTATTATTCCATCGACAACCAGATGTTTTATAAGCTTGATTGAGTAGAGAATACCAAAGAAACTAGTTGAGAGAGAAAATTTTTTAAATAGATGAAAATCTAAGTGTTGTAAATAAAAACTCAACAATCCTTGGTGTTTGTAATATTAAAATAAAGAACACATCTTATATTCATAAACCTGAAATTCTAAACAATGGATACAACTCCAGAAAAAATATATATAAAATTATTATGCAGTACATATCATAAAAATAAAGTAACAGGTTACTATAAAACAGACAAAATAAATTTGAGCACTTATACTATGCAAAAAAAAAAGTTTGATTTAAATGTTAACAACAATGGTAATTTAAATTTTCATACAAAGAATGTACATCAGTTTCATATATTAAAAAAAGTCAACAGGAATAATATCTAAAATAGGTGTAGTAAATTCATGTTATGATCAAAAACAACACTACATAAGAAAATAATACAACTTGTTTGATTATCAAAAGCTCACAATAATTTCAAAGATAACATCAATTTATTATTAATTCCTAATTTATAAAAAATAATTGTAACATTAAAAACTCAAAAATTGTTGATAAATAGAGCTACCACTATATTATTTTGAGTAATTTTTAGGGTTGTCACACATGAAGTATACAATTTCAAAATTTTACTCAGGAGATACAAAATTAGAAAATCTTTACAACCATTCAGCAGTTGATAATCATTTTCTGAATATGACTAAATATTTTTTAAATCTGGGACAGAACACTTGGTTGGCCATAGAATAAAGTGTTTTAAAAAAGATGGCTAATACTTGTATTTCTTTGTTGATTTTTTATTTTCTTCCTGGTTCTAAAAACAGACACTTCATGGGTGATGACCCACTGTTTATTTATTTGTTCCAATTAACCATTCACAATACATTTATCACTAAAACCTTTTTGCCTATAGTTTCTGGAAATTCTAAACTAAATAAAACTAATTGTGAAAAATATAACAACCCTTTTAATGCCAGCCAAACACATTTCTCATTTATGCTAATTTACTTTGAGATAGATTTATCTCACTATGCAAATATTAAGAGGCAAACACATACACTGTTATAAATATATCATGCAATATAATATACGACTTATCATTTATTTGTGAAAATGACACCTACCAGTATATAATGCCTTCTGGTATTGAAATGGTTTATTACAAATAAAGCATCTAAATTAATCAAACAAACTTAAAGTAGCCTTAAACCCACTTGTGCAAAAAACTATACAAAGAACAGTTTAATGGGATTATAAGAAGAAAAAACTTTTGTTTTAAACAAAGTGTTCGAAACAAATCTTTTCATTAACTAAGTTTTTATAGAAATTTAAAATATTTGTAATATGCCCGATGTTGTCAATAATTGTGTCAAAATAAAGAATATATTTACAATCTTAAATTTTCTTAACAGATTTTTCACAGTAGGCCAATTACACCTTTACCATCAGATTAAATAAATTAATATATTGCATCAGTAGATATTTTATTTTAGTTTTGTAAACAGCCATCTTTCTTATTCAACTGACTGCAACTGTTATAGGGCTTTTTGTCATAGTCAAAGGTTTAAAAAAAATGTATTAACCCTTTACAACAGAATATTAGTTATTGGTAAACATTAATTAGGTTTTAAGTATATATTTAATAAAACAGTCATTTTATTTTACACACCCCATTGTTAAGGAGTAAACAACTAAATTTGAAAATGTAGGTGTTTTATACCGTTACATATTCATCTTTTAATTGTTACATGTTTTTACTTCAAACAATGATATATTACAAAATATTCATTGAATATCACCATTTCTTTTCAGTATGTCTAATTTTTTACGAGAATAGTTTAAAACCTCCTTTAATACTGAATCTGTGTCTTGTGCCAATTTAGGAGGAGGTGACCGAATTGAATTTTTCAACTGACTAAATTCAACAGGTGGTCCCACAAGGTTCAAAGTTCCTTCTTTAACTCTAATTGATTTCACAAGGTTTATTTCTTTAATATGCCTGTCGTCAAAAACCTGTTTAAAAAAGTGAATTTAATGAAAAGGATTCGGCTCAAATTAATTAAACTTCAACACATTTAATAAATATACTTACTTCTGACATCTTATTGATGGGTCCATATGGAAAAGATGCTCCTTCAAATAATTTTAAAAGAGTAGAAGTATCCTCATTAATAAAAACTTGCCTTAACAACTTTAAAAGTATCTTTCGATTCTGGACCCGTAATTTATTAGTTGAAAATCTCTCGTCCGTCAGTAAATGATGTAACTTAAGCCGTTTGCAAAGCGAAATAAACTGACTATCACTACCTGCACCAATGGTTATATATCCATTAGCTGTTTTAAATGCTTCATATGGAACAATACTTTCATGAGCTGTTCCCCAGCGGGTAGCTTCCAAATTTGCATTTAAATAATTACTTCCAATATTTATAAGACAAGCTAATTGAGTATTCAATAAATTGCAATCAATTCTCTGTCCTAGATTTGTTTTGGTACGTTCCAAAAGTGCAGCTAAAATAGCTCCATGGGCATATAATCCGGTAGCAATATCTGTCATTGCTACACCAACTTTGCATGGTTCGCCATCTTGTGGACCAGTAATGTTAACCAAACCACCTATTGATGCTGCTATAACATCATAGCCTGGTCTGTTTTTATAAGGACCTTTCAAACCATAACCAGATATAGAGCAGTAAATTAGCTGCGGTGCTATAGAATTTATAGTTTTAAACCCTAAATCTAGACTATCCAACTTTCCTGGAACATAATTTTCAACCAAAACATCAGATTTTTTGCATAAATCATAAATGATCCGTTTGCCTTCAACTGATTTAAGATTAACACACAAACTTTTTTTATTACGATTCAAACATGAAAAATAACAAGACAAGTCTTCATCAGCTGAAGTGAATGGTGGCCAATGTCGAGTTTCATCACCTGTACCAGGCTGTTCAATTTTAATTACTTCAGCACCTAAATCACCGAGGATCATAGTACAATAGGGACCAGCAACAATACGAGTTAAATCAAGAACTCTAATGTTTTCAAAAACACCAGTTGAAAAATATTTGGCTGAGAGAAGAGAGTTCCAAATACTAAGCTTATGTTTATAAACTCTTTTAAATGGCATTTTTGCAAATAAATAAAATAATGGTTACTTACTTCTTGATTATTGTCAACTTCATCTACAGTTAAAGTTTGTGTTTCACTAGAGAATGAAGGTCCTATAACTCTTTCCGCCATGCAAAAATCTTAGAAATATTAAAACTACCAGGAATAATTGAATAAACTTTCAATAACAAAGACTTTTCACTTAAGACAACCTACTCCAAAATGCTTATCCCATCTAACCATTGAAACATCCTACAAACTACAACAATCAGCTGATGTTCATATAGCCTACAAACAGGTTAGCCATACAAGAGAGTTCCTAACAAACAGTAAAAAGCGTGAGACCTTCGGAATACAAAAATTTATATATCAGTTAGGAATGGTAAAATTGTATCTAATAAGTCCCACCCTTAATAAAATAAATCGAAAACAATCTTTAAAATGATAAATCCATAGAACATTATACTAATGTTTACTTCTTTAAATAGAAGTTGTTTTAAAGTTATGAAAAGATACTTTATTCAAGCTCTTGGTTTAATATATTTATACAAAGATTTGTATTTTACTCCATATTTTTATCTTTTATAATAATTCAAAACAGTAAAACTATTTTTAATCAGTGAATGTCTTAATAAAACATAAGGCACGTCTGGCTCTTACGTCTAATTCTTCCACTTGAGGATTTGTTTTATCTTTTAACCTGACATTTGTATTGCCTTTGTGTAATACATGCTGATGAAAACAAAAAAATAGTAGCCACCCTGTCTGTGTGGTAAAAATTTGCTTCAGGGGAGACCACCCTTCCAGGGATTTGCAAATGGGATATTCAACATATTTATTGCTGGATTGAACAATTGTCTTCTTTTGTGCTGGTGTAATTAGAACTATTCCTCAGTTCCTCAGGCTGTTGTTTCGTGTTGAGCCACAAGTTTTAAATGTTATTCTTTTCCTTATTAATTTTCTCGAAAATAAAAATAATGTGAGTTTTCGTATAAAACAAAGAGTATAGTTATATGAAATGTGTATATTTCGGTAATCGTTTCTTCAAGAAATGGACGTTGTTTATTTAACGTCACTATTATGCCTATCCAGGTTTTATTAGGATAGGGATTTTTAACAAGTACCTGACATCGTACAGGTTTGGGACTCACATTTTACGTCCCTTCAACAGGAGGGCATAACTAAGGATTTGCTTTAAAAATCCAATGGCCACCTACCGGGCTACGAATCCGCAATCTTGTGCTTAGTAGCTTATGCTAACCACTAGACCACAGGTTGCCCCCAAGGAGTGGGCGTTTAAACAAGCATATATCATCTATTTTTCGAAATGTCATTTGAGACGTTTATTTCTGGATGAAATGATTACCGAAATATATACATGTCACATAACTACACTCTTTATTTCATACGAAAACTCACTTCGTTTATTTTCGATAATATAAAAAAGGAAGCAAATAAAAAGTTAAAACTTCTTGTGATTCGACTTGAAGGGACAACCTGAGGTGATTGTGCCAATAATAATGAGTTTTCCTATTAAATAAAGAGTGTAATCAGGTAAAATAAAGCTCATGAATATTTTATTTTTGGAGAATATTAAAATGAAAAATATAATATTAAGAAGTTTAAACTTGTGACTCAACTCAAAGTTACAGCCTGAGGAATTACTGTTATCTTATTTTCATAAGAAGAAATGGTACTTTTCCAATCTAACGACGACCTATCCCAGCGCCCCAAGTGTCACTTTCGTTAACTACCTCCTACTGTTAGCGAAACCTTCCTTAGCCCTTTGTTATTGTTTGTGTCTAGTGGACGTTTATTTGTTTTCCTGATAATTATACAATATGAGTTGGAATTTGATGAAGATTTTTCGCGAGGTGATTGATGAAAAGTCAGCTGTGGTATTTCTACAGGAGCGGAACGTCATTCCCCGGAAAATGTGTTGTAGAAAGGGACATAATATGAAACTGCAACTGAATATTGTTCTTTTTAATGAACATTGTTTATAATTTTTGTAACATTTTGTTCTTTTTAATTAATATTGTTTATAATTGTTGCTAGATATCGTTGTGTTTAATCTATATTGTTTATAGTAAATGTTTTATTATTTATTTTCTATTTTAAATATTTCAATTTGAAACATAAATAATTATATTTAACTACAATGTGATGTTTTTTGGTTAATTGTTTTGATTGTTCTGTATATACGACACGGTTTTGATGTGATATTGTTATTTTTAATGAATTTTGTTTATAATAAATGTTATATCTTATCTTCTTATTTATTCTGTAGTTTATATATTTTAAATTTAAAGAGAAATTGTGATATGCAGTTAAAAAATCATATTTTAGCTGTATATCATCTCCTATTTCATTTCCTAAGAATCCTCTTGTCTGTTTACTACATATTTCAAATATATTTCAGGCATCATAACCTGACAGGCTGCAAATAGTTGAGGTCAGTGCCAGAGGAGCGTGCTGGGGTAGGTCCTCGTTAGATTGGAAAAGTACCGAAGAAATTTAATATTTTATATTGCAATCACTAATAATTTTTTTTGTTTTAGGCTGATTGCAACATTTGGAATACATATTTACACATCTCGTGAACTAATTTAAATGTATTGGTATAAATAATTAACTTCAAAATTTTGACTCTTACAAGAGAATAAAAAAAAAAATAGAAAAGAAAGAAAATAGCATTGGTCCTTTGATTCACAATGGTATTTTCTTTAATCTAAGTTATATTTTATTACTATAGTTTTACATTATGCATTCATTCCTACAATAGTAGTGGTAAGATAGTGTTTAATAATAAGAACGTTAAAGGAAACTTCAGGTTTTTTTAATATTTTATTGCAGTAAATTTTCTCTTAAGCATTAGAAAAGTCCAAAATTTCTGCTTGCATTTTTTTATAATTATCCAGAATGCACATCTCATGTATTACTTATATGCACATATATTGTAATATTAGTGTAAATAAAAACTTTAAATTACTATACATTAGATCTTAATTAAAAATTATTAATCTTTATGATGAAATTACCAATAGAAAAGAAAAATGACACTGATACTTTGGTTTTGAAAGTATTACAGTTCTTGACTTATATCTCATTTAATAATACATTAATGTGCTACGTTTTATAAAAGTGATCATACCTTAAAAGCTGATTATTATTGGAAATGCGTATAACTTTACAAACCAGATTTATTTAATAATTGTTTGTAGATATCATTACATCGAGTATCTGGCTCCTCATCACATAGCAGTTCTGTTGTCACTCTCGAGTAGGAGATTAAAAAGAAAAAGTGATTGAAGTATTGATAAACTGATGAATACCATCAACTGAGATGTTAAAGAGCATTTTTACATGAAGGATAATTGTATAAATAAAAATATTTTAAAATAAACTAAACAAATTATTAAAAATAAATCCATACAGTTAGTTCAAATGTATGTATGACAGATAACTGTTGTAGCTATTATACATTTTAGATTAAATAATTAATCAATAAAAATAAAAAGAGATATAGTAAATATTATTATTAGAATGCAATATGAGAACTTCAAAAAACAAACCCTTGAGTCTCTAACAAATATTGGAAAATAACTTACCAGTCAAAATTTCACCACTTCAGGCTTCATCTAGACTCAGCAATGAACATTAACACTTCTCACATGAACAATCCAAAAGAGACTCATCATCCAGAGACAGAAACTCACTCCAAGACGTTCAATAAAATACTGAATTATATTTTATTTTGTCACATAAGTATTTTATGAAACGTCTAGGAACAATGTTGCTGTCTCTGGTTGATGACGGTCTCTTTTGGACTTTTCATGGGAGATAATCTATATTTGATCTTCATTGATGTAAAAAAGTTTATACCTTGATGACACCTTCATATGTAAAACATTGAATGTTTAGTTATTCTACAGTATTTTAAGGACCTTAAAAGCCTTTCTTTTTTGGAGTTCCAATAGAATTCATAAAGCTACTAATTAAATTATTTTTCTTCTTTGTTTAATAATAAACTCCATCTAAGACAATCAAGTTTCAATAATAAACTAATAACATATACAGCAACTAACTATTTACACTTTTTGGTTCCCCTAAAAATTTTTTTCATCATTGTGGAATGTTCTGTTTTAAGTTGTTAATGTAAATCAAACCAAGAGCTCATAATAGAGAGGTAACAATCTTAGGTATAACTAAACTGTCTTCATTTCTAATAAGCTTCTTAAAATAAGACTGCCCTAATGAAGGAAAATAATTAAATTGTGTGATCTATTATTTAACTATTACAACTAAACATAAACCCCAATAATTACTTATTTAAACTTTTCAGTTCCCCTAAAAGTATGAATTTGCCATTGTGGAATTTCTTACATTAAGTTGATAATGGTTATAAAACAAGTTAGACCTAGTAGAGTGGTAGTGATGTATATGGTAGACTTATTTTGTCAAATTTACACTCAACTTCCAGTTTTATTCTCTATCTTAAGATACCTACTGTATTGAAGCAGGATAGGGTCAGCAGATCCCATTGGGTTCATCCAAAGCTCTTAACTGAATAAGTAGTTTATCTACAACTGGTCTCTAAGCACTGAGCTAACCCCCTACAAAAGTTGTTCTTGGTACATTACCTTCTTTTACTTAAGGTTACTGAATATAAAATAAGAGGCATAAATATTTCCAAAAAATTACACAATCATGGTTTCTGGAACTATTGGTATAGCTGGATCATACATCAGCAAAATATTCAACAGCTCTTCAATCATGTAAGATCTTCCTCTTAAAATCTCTGTTTGTATAGTTCTTCAATATAAGCATTGGTTATATTTAGAAATTTAACATTACCAAATGTTTTCATAACAACCAATTGTAAATGTTATAATGGGTAAAGTAAATATTATCACAGTGAGATATGTTTCATGTTGCCTAGGGTAATTATTAATAAAATAAATAAAAAGCGATAAATAAAAAATTAAATGCAAAATTTTATTAAATAAATATGGCCATTTTAACAATCATACATAAACATTCAACATATTTATAGACATGTTTTTAAAGTTGATTCATTGATTAAAAAACTAAAAAGTTCCATGTATGAATATTTGGTATTTATATAGTACTCTGAGGAGCAGAAATAAAATAGAGTGAATTGGAGACAGTGTCAGCCATATCCACAGTTTGTCCAGACTGGTTTGTTATTGTACCAGCATCTCTTTTAATACCACCAAACATTATAAGTTCTCCATTACCCTTAACAAGGGTGTACAGAATAGTTGATTCTGGACTGCCATAAGCAACTGATTTTATTGGCAACCATGACACCTTATGGTCAGGGGAAAGAATTTTTGCAATATCCAAAACAAACATAGCCATCTTGGGAGCAACAGGTCGAAATATTTTTTTGGTTTGTTCAGGACGTATTATCTTAAATTTCATTTCCATCCTCTTCAGAGCATCTAACTGTTTCTCTCGATGTCGGCTGACTTGAGGCTTTTCAGGTCGAAAAGCACTTAAATGATTTAAATGGTTAAAAGAATTATAAGAATGTCGTAAGCTTTCACTCCTGATATTTGTTGGATCACCTATGTACCTAGCGACTAGATTACCTCTTCTTCCATTAACATTAACATCTCTATCAACTGACGGACCAGCTACGTCATCAGGTCGTATTAGATAATGCCTGTAAAATAATATCAAAAAGGTTATAAATGCTATGGTGTATGTTCTTCTCAAATCTAATGCCAATTTACAAAAATTCACACTTTTATAAATACAATGTACTATCAATAATAAAAAAAAATTATACAAAAAATATATTACACGTGATATACTTCTCAATATTTTTTTAAATCATGTTATAAAAAAAATTACCATCTATTAAAAAAAAAAATGTTGGAAATGGAATATCAGAAATGTTCTTCCTGAATTAAAAACCTAAAACCCATATAATTGCTACTGATGCCAAATTTTGAGTAATGTTGTTCTTTTGAAGGAGCAATATATTACATTATTAACCTCATACTCGCTCATTTATACTACCAAATTAAAATTAATTCAACCAGAGAAAGCTGTGAGCAGAAAACTATGTTCTCTTAAAAATTCAATGTGTAAGAGGGAAGGTAACATTTTGGATATTGGGAAGGTGTCAGTGGTATCATTTTATTTTACTGATGGACACTACTATTAATATGAAAGAATTCTGAATTTTATTTATCACATTTACATGCAACCTGTAATGTTTTGAAATTGGATATGCCTTAAAAATGGGCAATAGCCTCGTTAGAGACATGATATAAATAGCTAGAGTATTTCATTTGAAGTAAAAGAAAAAAAATTGAATACTGTAGAGAAACAGCAGCAAGAACTTGCCTCATGTCATTTGTGAGGTGTAAAACAAGTTATCAGTTGTCATATAAATTGAAGGAAATAGCAGAATTCAAATATGGGCAAACCCTGGGAAATAAAAATCTAGTTATTTTTCCCTATAACTTAACCAGTTGTATGCCTTTTTTTTTTTGTTTAATGTGTCAGAAAAATGAAAATCTAAATAAAATTGAAGATTTATATAAAAGACAAACATTTATGAACATCCTGTTAGTAAGTTCGTAAATATATAAGCAAAATAAAAAATGGGTTCATCTTTTGCCAAAACTTGCCATGCAGGCTCAAGGACTTCTATGCTGATTACATTTACATTGTTTGAGAAGCAGTTCTACTTGATTATGGAGACTTTTTTTTAACATAATGGTCACTTACTCTCTGGGTTCGTTGGCATTTATTCTTCTACTTTGATTAATTCCTATTTGAGAATTTGATGTCCAACGAGAATAAGCTAAAGAAGGTGGTGTAGAAACAGGATTTCTACTGAAGACAACTACAAAGTCATCAACCTGAAAATAAATTTATACTAGACTAACATGATAGTCAAAGATTTAATTTCATTACTTTTCCATTAAAAAGTATAACAATTTTTAATAATTTTATTACCGTTTACACAAAGTTTTAAAAAGGATTTCACCCCATGAAAAAATTATTGGTAAAGGCTAATTTTTAGGTGCTCTATCAGAAATATTTAATACAGTTTAGGATCATTGTTATTAGGATTTTCTAATGAAACAATGGGAAGAGTAATGTAGAAAATGGTCAAGGATGTGGTAAAAAAATAACATCAACAGGACTATACGAAAGGCAAAAAAGAAGTTATATGGACAGAAATGATTGTAATGACAAAAGAATAAAGTATAATAAAAACTATACGAAAATTGGCAAACAATTTTTAAAAAATAACATGTTGTACAATAAATTAATTTTTATTAAATTGAAAGAGTCATGAATTGTATAATTAATGACAAAACACGTGCTAAAAAAAAAAATTATTGTTACAAAAATTAGAAACAACACTGTAGTCCTCTGTAAGGACTGGATCACTTGAGGAGGACACCAAGTTCTAGAGGGCTCATCCACATCTGATAATAGAAAAACTAGAATTATTGGACCCTGCTGGTCTCAAACTTGGGACACGATTTTTAGTAGCACAGTGCCCCAACACATTGAGCTATCTCGCTCTATATAAGAAAAAGCGATTATGACTATATCGCTCAGAAAATAAAGAAAGGAAAAAAAAATCATTTCATATAAAAATATTGATGGTCCTACAAGTATTTTCCAATATCATTCTTACTATAAAATGAAGAATTGAATATCGTAGCTTTCAAAACAATACTGCCTAAGTACACTTTAGGCGATTTTACAGGAGAAAAAAAACCATGCCGACTGTAGACTTGGCAATTTATAATCTGTTTTTTATCTATACAATTTTGGAACTACTACTAAAAAGATTGAAGAGAAGTATCAAAAAATCATAATCTGCCATGTTGCTGACCTTAATATGTTTGCTACCGTTACTAACTCATTTTCACCAAAAGTTGTATATAGGCAGTTTTGTTTTGATAGCAACGATATGTTATCTTCAATGGCTTGAAAAAAATTCAAAGAAATGACTACCTTACAAGCTGGATGGCACCATAAATGAGAAGCTGCCCATTGTTGATTTTCTACTGTAACTAGTGTCCATGTCCAATGCCTTCCACTCATTGTTAGTAACCAAATATCATTCATAACTACATTTGGAGGTCCTCCCCAACCACCTTTAACAATTGAATTAGCAGTATGAGAAGAATCACTCTAACACCGAAATATGCTCTTAAGATTTAATCTAGAGAAAACTGTTTAAATCATTATGTTAGAAATAATAATGTTTTTCATTTTAAACAAGGTTACCAAGAATAAGTAAATGAAAATCGTCCAATGGTATTTGTGAGTGTCCATATCGAGGGTGTGGTTTATCACCGACAGTTTCCTTTTTAGCCCAAGTGTAGGTTAATAAATTTAGACACCATAAGTCGTTTGATCTAAAAAAATAAATAAAAAAATTAATCTACTTAAGCATTTAAAATATAAACTGAAGAAATCTAAAAAACATTTGTATTGAAATATGAAAAATAAAAAGTAATTTTCATTATTTTAAAAATAAAATGGAAACTTGTAACAAGAACAATTATTTATTCCAATTAAAATAACAAATAATTTAATTAGTTAGACTTAAACTTAGTTAGAAAATAAATAAAGACATTAGTATAAAAGAGGAAGAAAATGGTCCGGGTAGAGGTAAAGAAAATTCTCTTATAAAGGGAGAACTTTTTATTGGTAAGCCAACATTTTAACCCACATTGGAGGTCTTCTTCAGGGCTAATTTATGAGCTGGGGGGGTTGACACTAGACTTCTACTTCAGTCTAGTGTCAACCCCCTTTGATTAAGTTTAGCAAATTTTTACATTGTAACAATATGAAGGTGACTCATTTGAATCAGGGTTAGCATATTTTGTTTATACTCTGGAATCCTTTCATATATGACATTTCCAAGCCTATTGAAAACTTTTCTAAATCAATGGTCAAGTTTTACAATTCAAATGCAACTCTTTCCATTTCAATTTAATCTAACTAGACATGAATTAATTCCATTTTTTTAAAAATAATTATTTTAATTAAAATAATGATTTTTGAAATTATTTTGACAAATCCTTCTAATTGTTTTTATAGCTTGCTTGAAAACAGTCACCAATGATAATTTTAAATAGTTATAACTTTTTATAAATTGTTTATTTATTTTTTAATACTTATTTTCTGTGTTTAGAGAGTGGTGTAGATTTCATAAATTCGGAGTATCATAAACTTTCAAAGTGGGTAATATTTGGTCAGAAATGATTGTTTCTAATTAATTATTAGTCCTGAAATTCTTTGATAAAGTATTGGATTTTCAAAGTTTTTTTATAATAAGCATTACATATACATTTTTTGTTCCTTTTGATGTGCCCATGGATATTGGGATTGTTTATACTTTCATGGATTCTAATTTTATTTTATAATTGGAGTTTTATCAAGCATACTTATTTCAAATTACAACTACAGTTGAGACTTCTTTGGAACAGTTATTATTTATTAAGTTAAAAATTACAATATTGATTAACTTTATATGTATTTTCAATTTTAGGCATGCCTTTTGTTCTCCTTTCTGATGCTTATAAAATTTTCCTTGAAGTAGATATCATTTATTGGGTTTGCTAGGAAAATAATGCAGGATTTTATGTTTTCTTTAAAGTACTCCTCCAAGTAGTTAACTGTTTATATTTGTTGGACTTTTGACTTTTATAAATATAAACCCTTACTAATCCTCTTTAAAACAAAAATGTTTGTTTGTTTCATTTTCCCATTGTATAACATTTTACTACATGGAAATAATTCAGTCTTTACTAAGATTTCAAAGTATGATTTTCGCATAATTTTGTTTTACAAGTTCAAACTCAGCTAGAACTGGGCTCAAATGGTCAGAGATAATGAATTCTGGGGCGATGACAGAATAAGTGAATGCACTGTTCAATGGTGGTTCTAGAGATTTCGAGAGGGATACTTGAGCCTTGAAGACAAAGAAGGCCATGGAAGAAGTCCTGCTCTTGATGAAGATGTTCTCCAAGCTTTGGTATAACAACTGGTCAAGAACTGGCAGGGAACCTGAAGTCAGCAAATCAATCATCAATAAAAATCTAAAGGCGATTGAGAAGGTGAAAAAGCTTGAAAGATGGGTTTCTTGGCTACTGTTTGGTGGGCTTCATATGGTCTGATTCATTGCAGCACCAATCATCAATGCCGAATCGTACTGAAACCAACTTGAAGTAATTCCTCAGAAATTTACAACAATGAAGTTATCTTTAGTCAATCGAAAGGGGCTCATTCTGTTGCATGACAAAGCTCGGCCAAATCTCACGTTTGATCTCCTGAAAATTGATGTATATATATTTACACATATAACTCCTGTATCACTTCAACCCTTGAAATGTATTGGATTTAGAACATACTTTACTACTACTGTACTATTTCTAACTGCTGTTAGAAATAGTACAGTAGGCAACCAACTCTTGGAGCTGTACTATTTCTAATACAACAGTAGAGCAGGGAGGTGATTTGACCATTGATCACACACAACCATCAGAATTTTTTAATGAAATTATAAATTGGTCTGAATTAAATAAGTATTTATTTTTTTTAATGGCACGATTTAACATTCCTTATCCTGATCACCCCAACCTCTTAAAAAACTACAAAATCTATCTTATATTCTATGACCTACCCGCTGAGTTGTTACATTTAATGACTTACATATATCGATGCATATTAACTTCTACCTACTAAATAATTCTTCCTAGAAAATCACTCTAATTTTTTGTCTGTAGTAAACAATAATTGGATCTCAAATATTTCATGAGCATTTATTACCACATGAGCAGCTCTCCCTAAATAGTAATGAGTGTATGTGCAATGACATTTATTCATATAGTGCGAAAAAAAACATTTGAAAAGTTACCCTCCATTATGACCATGTAGACCTCCAAAAACTACCATATTGTCACCATGTACAGTTGCTGCATGCCCAGCCATTGATGGTGGTGCTGTTGTAGGAGATGTTATACAGTTCCAACGGTTTGCACTTATATCATAAAAATGTAACTCATTAAATGTTCTCCATGCCTAAAAATGTAGAATTAACATCTATTTATTGTAAATAATAATTTGTCCATAATGATTGATAGGTATAAATACAAACAAATAGTTAAAAGTATTTTACAAGCATTCTTAATTCAAGGAGCTATTTAAAAGTTGTATAAAAAACATCTCATTTTTAAAATATGTAAAAGGTTTCTTTGATAGGCTTACATTCATTATCATAACTTCTGTAAACAAACAACTATGGTCATGCACGATTATAACTAACACTTGAAATATTTAAATCTAGTGAGGAATTTAAATGATACAAGAGGGAACATATATTAAATGTTTTTCTTATAATTCTGGATTACACTTTATCAACATTTTGGTTTTATGTCAAGTGCCAATCTGATACTTACTATGGCATTTAATTTTATTAGGTTCAAACACTCAACATAAGTTATTAAAGGGTTCTGCTCATAAATGCAATAAGAGATATATTGCTTTCATTCATTCTACAAATAATTTAAATAATAATTAATGAAAATCCAAGGTTTATGGTTAAAAAGGGATAATATTTATTCTAGACACAATTTATGTTCTTGGTACCTTCTTGGCCAAGAACCAAACCTACACTCTTCAGTAACCCACCATAACTTTCTTATAATCTAGTTTTATGCGACAAAAAAAAAAAATAAAAATAAAAATAACACATAACATAGTCGATGAAGTTGTTTCAATTCATTATTTTTCGAAAAAGATTATTCTGATTCTCATTGTTCAAGCATATCCCTATCCATGCTTTCATAAGATAAATTAAACTATAAACTTAAACCAACAATCTTTAAAAAATTACTCTAAAGAAAGGTTGCCAAACCCTTTTCCAATAACCAAGTGTTTACCAAATTTATCATGAACTATAAAAGTGCGACTAATCTTGGACATTTTCACAGGATTATTATTGTCTTTTCATTCTTTTTTTAATCAGATAATAATGAAATTTAAATCATCCTGACCTCAAAATGTGATAAAAAACTTTTTGATCATAAAGTTTTATCTAACAAATAATTCAATTCAATTTTTCTTAGTTACACACCTAATAAATGGAAAATGTAATTTCCTCCAACTATAGCAAATTGAGCAAAAATTTCTGGGGATTTAATGCTTTCTTCAATCAATACTTGCACCGCTACTGTACATAACATATACATACGACATTCCATAAAGTCCTAACACACTGATCGCAACCTACGCTGAGGACCTGGCATGATCACCAAACATCAAGACGCTACACAGACCTCACAAAACTTACAAAAGGTTAATGAGTGGTGCCAACTGTGGAAAATCAGACTGAACCACGAAAAGTCACAACACATCACTTTTACTCTTAGACGCGAAACATGCCCTCCCATTTTTCTTAACAACGCACCCATCCCACAGAGAGACAAAGTACAATACCTTGGACTCACATTTGATAGGAGAATGACATGGGGTCCTCACATTAAGATGAAACGCCAATCACTAAATCACAAACTCAAATTAATGTACTCGCTATTCAGGAAAAACTCCAAATTAGATTTAAGACAGAAATTAAATACGTACACTTACTTACTAAAACCAGTTTGGACATATGCTTTACAAATTTATGGCATCACTAAACAAACTCACAGAAAATTACTGCAAAGTTTTCAGTCAAAAGTACTTAGACTTATCACTAATGCACGGTGGTACGTCAATAACAAAACTCTGCATACTGACTTAAAAATACAAACGGTTGACGAACACATACGAACGTGCTACAAACGCTTTCAAGAAAAACTATACGGACACCCCAACCCATTGATACAACAAATGGCCACTACTCTCATGCCTGGAAGGCCTCCAATGCCAATGGAAAGGTACTGCTGGGTACTGTTCTTCGTCATGCCTTCCATGTCATTTTGTATTTTTTTTTTCAGTCAGCCAATCTGCTGATTGTCAATTAGTTGTATTTGACAGGTGCAGTTGGAAATATAAAGAGAGAAATGCTTTCTTCAGTGCCAAAAAAAAAAAAAAAAAAAAGAAATTGGGCCAGTTTCATCACAAACCAGACAGACATTAATTTACCACTTTATTATCAAAGTTCGCACAGTGTCGTAATAAAAGCAACTAATCTACAGTTTTTTATTTATTTGTTCTTGTATTATTTATTAAGAAAAGAGAGATTGGTAGAATTCAATAATTATTTAATCTAATTAAAATTACCTGATGAAGAGGATAAGGTGACGGATGTGTCCAGCCACCAAATAAGATAAGCGTATGATTGTAATATACAAGAGAAGCGCAAGCTTTAGGTGAAGGGTAACTTCCCATTGTCAATAATCTCTGCCATTGTCGGGTTGATAAATCCAATTTCCAAAGGTCATTAAATGTAGTACTAGTGCACGTACATCCTCCAAAGACATACATGGCATTTTCTATATAAAAATAACCTGATATCAATAAATTATGTACATACAATCTAATAAATGTACACCAGCAATAAATTCTTTCTTAATTAATTAATAATTCTACATTTCATTTCAGTATCAACAAAACTTAATCAGATTTTAATCTTTTTATAAAGATTTTGTTACCTTTCTGTTCTTTATCTAATGATTACTGTTTTATAAATGAAAAATAAACCTCTCCACGAAGTTTTTACCACCCCTTCTCCTTCATAAATTATAAGTAGATTTTAGTAGCAAAGTTGAGTAAATGATAAAAAAAATTATTTTCTCAAAAAAAGATCAGTTTGGGTTTTACTTATAAGTGAAAGTCAACTATTATAAAGTAGAGTTAGGGCAGAAGTCATATGGGTTTGAGGGATTAGATGATTGGTTTATGGACAGACTATTAGTTTTTTCCAGGAGGAAGAGAAAACTGCATTTTGTAGGGAAAAATTGTTTAAGTAGAGAAGAGTTGGTAGAATTTCGGGAAGACATATTTTTAAAAATTTGATGGGAATACCATCAGACCTCTTTAAAATAATATTTACATTAAAGAGGCATTAAATTTAATAATTCTAATTACTATGAATTATGAACAGGTGAATACCATAAATTCCAGCAAATGGCGTCATGATCAAGGCAGTAATTTGGAGTTGTACCAAAACAATATTGAAAAAAGTGACATAAATAATTAGATATGCATACCATGACTACAAGCTGAATGAGAATACCGTTTGGTAATGATCTGCTGCTTAGGGTTTTCATAGCTATTTTCCCATTGAATATTAAAATTACTTATGGCACGATGGAATTCTATTTTTCTGTGGTGTATAACACCTAAAGCAATTTATCAATTAATTTTTATTTTAAACAATCATTTAAATGAAATAGTTAATTAATCTTACTTTGAACGTTTTTGTACCACCTCTTGCAAACAACCATACAATTTTCTAAATCTTGATAGGGTGGTAAAAGGCTGATGATATATTCTATGAGTTCATTTGGAAGATCATTAATACTAGTTGATAATTTTTCTTCACAACTAGACGAACTTGATGACATCTTGTAAACATTAAAAATTGGTCAAAGAGATGTAATTTATAAGACCTTAGATCATGTTGAAATGTTGATGCCTGGTATTTAAGTTATTTTGGCTTAAAGTTATAACCTAGGATATTTATTTCTTGTTGCATTCATTGCCTCTTAAATTCCAAACAAAGTAAATTTGTCAGACATAGCTTTTTCTTTTTGCCGAGTATCATTTGGCATTGCACTCAAATTCACAATACAACAGCCAAGAGGTGGTTATAATGAAGGTTATGTTAGGGTGAGGTTATACTTACGTCACATGTGATAGGGAATTTTGAATTGTCGGTTCTAATGTGTTTTGTATTTAAATATATTGTCTATTCCTAATAAACCATATTACTGTAGTTATGTGGCGAAATATAAGTTAATATACAAATGTAGTGATTAATAAAAAAAAATGTCTAAGTTAATTCAAGAAAACGGTATTTTTTCCCTGAGAACATTAACTACAATTGGACAAATAAACTTAACTAGAGCACAGAAGGTATTGCATTAACAGCTTATTTAAATTACTTATGACAGTATACTGCAATACCTCTTGAAGTCCCTATTATTTCAATACTACTTGTGAGGTTTTGCTGGCATACTATCATTGTATTAAAAAAAGTATTATATTATCATTGTTTGTGTTTGGGGATTATTTTTTCTATTCTTGTTGATAATTTAAACAAAAATTCAGGTTCTCATCATATCTGTATGTGCAAGTGCTACTCTATTAGGAGTTGTTGCTCACTATATGAAACGTCGAAAATCCACAACTTTATTTCTTCGCCCTAAGAAGAGCATTAAGTCTATTCAACCTGCTGTTTCTCCTACACTTCATAGCCCTGATGAAGGTAAACATGAAGTGAATTTGTATACAATAACCTTTTTTAATCTGTTCTTATTTTTTTTTTTTTACTTGATTTTACTAAGGTTGTTCATTTTAATATTAACTAATTTTTTATTATGAAATTTTATTGCTGAGTATTTTTATAGGATAATTTTAAAATCACCACAGCTATTGTATAAATTTGCGTTTGTTTGCTACATTTATTTCACTAGTGAATTTTCAGTAGAATATTCTTATTACTTTAAATTTTGGTTTAAATGTATGTTTAAAAAATATCCTAACATATTTCAAAATTTAAAGTTATAAAAGTGCAGTAATCAATCAACATTTAAATATTTTGGTGCATTTATCATATTAATATACATATCAATTAGAAAAAAGAAATATAATCAAGACTGTAGTATTGATGGAAGAAAGTTAGCTTCCTGGATGTCAGTGGAAACCAAAAATTGTCTTTGATTTGCAAAAATGTTGCTGTTTCAACAACTTAAAAAAGGCATTATTTTTTAATATTAAGTAAATATTTTTATAATAATGGTCTTATTATGGAGCTCCTAATAAGAAGAACAAAGAGATTAACTTTAAAAAAATGTAGACATTAAAGTAAACACATCTCATTACAACTACAGAAAGATAATTTAAATAACTAAACCAAGATGAGAATATTTGACTTTCCTAAGAATTGAGCTGTGAGAACTTTAGTTTATACGAGGGTGATCTGAAACATTTTTGCCGAACATCGCCAAAGTTCACCAAATGGTGCTAGACGACCACCAAATTAAAGTGAGAGAGATAGCAGAGATTATGAACATGTCAAAAGAACATGGTTGTTACTTATTAAATCAACATTTATATATGAGAAAGCTGTCCGCACGTTGGGTGCTGCGTTTGCCAAAAATGTGTTTAAATGAACATTTCCAATGCTCTGTTGGCGCAGTTTAGCCGCAATAAATCCGGGTTTTGTCGCCAATTAGTTACTGTAGAAGAAACTTGGATACACCCGAAACAAAAAGACAGTCCAAATAGTGGACTGCAAAGGGGAAACCGGCTCCAAAAAATGTTTTGCTTAGAAAAACGCCGAGTACTTTTTGGACAGGTTACAGAGATGAGAGCATCGCTGGGAAAAGTGTGTAGAGTTAAGAGAAGATTATGTTGAAAAAAAAAAAAAAAAATCAGATAAAACGTCTTGTATTTTTGTTAGTTCGGAAACTTTTCTGACCACCCTTGTAAATCCTAAAGCAATAAGTAAACAAAAAAAATAACAGATTTATCATAACTCAGAAAAGCAAACAAACGTAATAAAATTTCCGTTTGAACTTAAGTACCAGATATCTTTCACCAACGTTTGATTGCTATATATGCTGGGCTAGGAGAGTTTTAAATGAAGAGGAATGCCTGATATTAGGAGGAAGCAAATTCCAGAAAGTAGCAGAATGGGCAATAAAAGATTATTAGAAAGTTGCAGATCTGGATATTCTTCTATTAAAAAAAATTAAGAGGAAATATTTTTAACACAACATTGGTATGCTTCACTATAAAAACTATATTAAAAAAGAGTAAACAAAAAAAGCATAAAAATATACATTTTAAAATAACATCTACTGTATAAAATATCCCCATCGCCCGGGCATAGCACCGCAGACAGCCACTGGCCCTCCAGGTTGGGGGAACAGTACACTCACGCTCAAACAGTAACAATACAGCACACTACACTCATCCCCACATAACAGAATAAGGTCATCAACAGTACACACCCTAGGATCACCTTCCCTAGGTAGCCGCTCCGGATGGGGGAGTGAGTCAGGGAGCTCTGAGGAGGCAGCCCCTCCACCTGACTTGGAGGTCGAGGACTGACTACCCTCATTTCTTAAACAACCAATGTTAAGAATCCTCAAATAGAAGAAGCCATATTGTCTAAACTGATACGACCCAGGAACTGCCATAAGGATTTACGTATTGGATATTGGAACATTTTAACACTTAACTGACTGGGGGCTCTATGGAATCTCCTTAAACAACTGGACTCATACAAGGTGGACATAGCAGGAATCCAGGAAATCCGCTGGCTGGGAAAAGAAATACAAGAATTGAATCAGCATACCATATACTATAGCTGCCATGAAACCCATCACACCTTTGGAACTGGATTTGTTGTCAGGGGAAGAGCCAGGCAACTTGTAAGACATTTCGTGCCATATAGCCCACGTCTATGCTGCATCAGGCTCAAAGGAAAATTCCTTCTTAACTATTCTATCATAAATTCCATGCACCAACCGAGATTGCCACAGAAGAGGATAATGACCTTTTTTACGAAGACCTTTGCAAAGTTTTAGACGAATGCCCTCATCGAAGAACAAGCATACCAACCCATTATTGGAAAATATAGTTTACACGAAACAAGCAATGACAAGGGGAACCGACAAGTAAACTTTGCGGCCGAGCACGGACTATCTGTAGGAAGCACGCTACTCCAAAGAAGAAACATTCACAAGCAAACTTGGAGATCTGCTGATGGAAAAGTGTCAAATCAAATATACCATCTCCTCATATGCTCCAGATACAAATCTGAGCTGGTAATCAACAGATCATTTAGAGGAGCCAACATGGATACTGATCACTATTGTGGTTGTTGTATTGTGAATAATGGAGTGAGGCAGGGAGATGCAGTTGCATGCCTGCTCTTCAACCTAGCCGCAGAAGGGGCTGTCAGGAAGTCGTGTATCCAGGTTGGTGGGACCCTGTTCAACAGACTGGTGGAGCTGCTGGGTTATGCCGATGACTTTGACATAATGGCCGGATCCAAACGAGCTTTAAGGGAAGCATTTCTTGCCCTCGAGGAGGCTGCAAGAAGGTCTGGGTTAAAAGTAAACCAGCAAAAAACTAAGTATACGCAGGTTGGAGGGCTAGGAAACCATGAGGCGTACTTTGAGGTTGGATAGTAAAGATTCCAGGTGGTCAACAACTTTATCTACTTGGGAAGCGAAATAAACTACCAAAACGATATCACCCAAGAAATTAAGCGTAGAATAATAACCACTAACATGTGCTACTACAGCTTATCAAGAAACTTCAACAGGAGCCGATACCTGTCAAAGAAGACAAAAATCAAGCTATATAAACCAATAGTCCGCCCAGTACTAATTTATGGCTCGGAGCCGTGGTCTATTAAGAAGGCGGAAGAAAAACGGCTATTGGTGTTTCTAAGGGGGATATTGAGGAGGATATATGGACCCATCAAAGTAGGCGAGGCATGGAGATGAAAAAACCTGGAATTGTACGAACTCTTTGAAGATAACGATATCTCCAAAATCATAAAATTGGGAAGACTTCGATGGGCTGGCCATCTAGCCAGAATGGATGATGAGGAGATTCCGAAAAAAGTGACAACAGAAGAGATCTTTGGAACAAGGAGAGTGGGACGACCAAATGTAAGATGGATGGATGGTGTGACTGAAGACGTTAGGATTCTTCTCCGTGTGCGGACTGGAGGACTGCTGCACAGGATAGAGCCAACTGACGGAGGGCACTTAATGCGGCCTGGACTCGGTGACGAGTTGTGCCGATTATTGTTGTATAAAATATTTTCATTTAATTTTGTTTCCATTTTCATGTTCATTAATTAACATTAATTTGTCAAATCTGAATATTGTGATTAAATAAAAATATTTCATGGATATGATTAGAGATGTTTATATCTATAAAATATGGTTATTAAAAACAGATTCTGATGTCTAATAAATTTATGAATACATATATAAATTGTGTTAAAATAAAAATGGATTCTAAAAAGTAGAATTTGACTGAAGAAAAATGCCAAGGATGCATTTTGAGAAAGAAAAGAAAATTTCCACCCAAGGCGGAAAGAGAATACCCCTCTAGGTTATTGTTTTTATTGTACTTTATTTTTATAATTATTTTGAACAGAAACAGATAGGAATAGTTGTTGTAATGTTTTACATTTGTTTTTGTCTATTCTGATATTTTCTCTATTCATCTTTTCATTGAACAAATTAAGAGCAACCATTTATAAAACAAAATTAATATGTTTGATCTTAAAAACTTACACCTTAAAATATTGAACATCATTTTTAATACAAAAGTTATATATATATATATATATATATATATATATATATATATATATATATATATATATATATAATATATTTATTTTAATATGAGTTCCATGGACAATATATTAATCTACTTTTTTTTAGGTTCTAATATTTTCTCTAAATTTATTCATTTCAGTGAGGTATATTTTAGTGAAAAAATGTTGAATTAATAGTTTTTTTAATACTTTTCATTAAAACCTTAGATTTATCAATGTTTTTTGTGCTAAAAAAACAAGCTTACCCCATATAAAACTGCCAAACACTCAATTATAATATATTTCTCTCTGATCTGATGTTATGCTAGCAACTCTAATTACAGAAAACTATAGGTTTGAAATTTATGTTTGTGGAAAGTAAATAATTATCCATTAGTTATTTATTTATTTTTAAATATATAATCCCCATAATTTCCTAATCATTTTATAATATAATCCCCATAACTATAGACAAATTTCAGTTATTTCATCCAATGTTATTACGTCCAAGCCGCTCCCATCAGCTTCTGACAATTAAACAGCTAACCTACTTACTGACAAAAAGTTATTTCTCTTAAGCTCTATTGCACAATCCAATCATATAGAAAATAAGAGAATATTAAAGACAACACTAAAAAGATACACCCACAAACCTACAAATCTTATATTCATTTTAAAAATATGAGTATACTATATATCACTATTATAATCAAAGAAGAAAACTGTCATGATGCCAATTTACATACTTCCGTCCATAGATTACCTACCAAATTCAAAACCTAAGGTCAGCCTTATCACAATCTTTCCATCTATCCCTTGATTTTTTACCATCTGGCTCAGCATTTATTAACTTTTTAGGAATGCATTCACTACTGAGCCCATTTCAATCTTTCCAATTCTATCAATTGAATTATATTAATGGGTGCTAACCACAGTGGGATAGTTCTGATTCTTCTGTGTGTCTGCTAAGCAATAAATTTCAAAAAACACAATAACACCAACAATAAAAGCAACCTTGCAAATCCCCAGGATATGATCTGCTTTCTCTTCAAATTTATTGACTACGGTCTTCCATAGCTATAATATTTACAATTGTACCTTGAGAAGTAACCACTCATTTTTCCTTTGAAAAACTCTGTTATAATTCTGTTTCAAAAACCTGGGTAAACCTCCCAACAACAATAACTTGAACAAACTGTAGAATAAAAAGTTTTCAACTAGTCAGATTTCCACTCATTGCATGAAATTCCAAAGTGGTGTATAAAAACTAAAGTATATTTAATAAATAGTTTAAACTTTTATTGTCTGAAGTTATAAATATACTGGAAGTATTATAATTATATTACATTTAAGTGTTAAAGATTCTTCTATAAGTATATAATATATACTTACATAATAAAATCTGATAGCAAACATTAAGAATAATAGTAATATTTTGTTATGAAATAATGATTTATTTGTAACCCTATGTAGTATATTAAATATTATTTTCTCCCTAAGCTATTCTTCAAAAAGGTCTACAATTACCTACATCTTGAGAAGGACCCACTTCTGTGGAAATAATCTATAAGCTGATTGGCCTATGTCTGATTCCCTCAAAAATGTTTGGAAAAAAAATCATTGGGAACCTATCCAAAGTTGAATACCTGAGTTGCAATACATGGTTATCGGATATAATCAAAACCACTGTACATTTCAAGAAGGCCTGGTGTCACAATGCATCCTCACCCCTTAAAACAGAATGTTGTTCGAGTGCCTTTCTGGATTTACACAAATTTATGAGTGGTAATGGGAAGCTGCAGACCATATTACGTCAAAGGTTTAATAAAAAGGATAACTATTCACACGGCACAAGTGATTGAGGGCTTCAATAAGCCTTCAAAGTCACTTAACAATTTTATCTAAAGGGTCACAATTTAGAAAACGACTTATTTCAGAACCGGGGGAGAGGCTGGGGAGGTGTGGGCTTAAGAGAGTTCCTCAACCTGACGGAGAATTATCGCCATTACAGAGGCAAATAAAACTAAAAAGCCGAGTCTGAAATACAATAACAAAGTCCAAGGGTTGCCGGGTCGAAAGCTAAAAAACAATAACTTTAAGTTAATACAAAGATATGCTAATAAGAGTGAACTAGGTACAAAGGGCGAGGGAAGCGACCTAGGTTGTGGTGGAAAGGGCGTGACTTTTGCTTATCCGCAATCCATTAATTGATCACTGATTTGTCAGGATATAATTGTTTTATGAAAGTTGTAAAAAAAGTGTGGTGATGTCCGTATTTTGTTTGATGATAATTTCGTTATAATAAGAACATATATTTTCATAACTCTCTTAAACGGTTAAAATATTTGTTTTCATTTCATAAATGAAAGGGTATAAAAAATGTTTGAAAAGTGATATTCTCGCAGTGTACGCGATTTGTATTTGTAATCAATTATACTTCATTGATTTATCGGAAGGTGAATTATTTTATTATAAAAAATCAGGCGTCATTGCTACCTAGTGGAAGTATCCGAGGGTTACTACAATGCCGAAGGCTCGCCTGATCCGCTAAAGCAGGTGAAGTGTTATTCTGTCCCTGCTGGAAAACCCTGGATGCATTACTGAATAGGAGCGATTGTGAACAGCCGATTCTTATACAATTCAATTCCAGCCGCACTCCCAACTACATCAGTAGTATTTTTACTAATGTAAATGATAATAAAATAATCTTTCTTTTAGTAATCTACAAAATTATACAGTGGCATAAAAATGACTGAAACCCTGGGAGAAGTGTGTAGAGTTAAGAGATTATGTTGAAAAAAAAAAAAATCAGATAAAACGTCTTGTATTTTTGTTAGGTCGGAAACTTTTCTGACCACCCTTGTAAATCCTAAAGCAATAAGTAAACAAAAAAAATAACAGATTTATCATAACTCAGAAAAGCAAACAAACGTAATAAAATTTCCAAACAATTCAATTCCAGCCGCACTCCCAACTACATCAGTAGTATTTTTACTAATGTAAATGATAATGAAATAATCTTTCTTTTAGTAATCTACAAAATTATACAGTGGCATAAAAATGACTGAAACCCAACTGAAAATCTTTGGTTAAAAGTCATAAGTTTTAACACAATTCTACTTATAACAATAATATAATGAATTATTGAAACTAACGAGTAGAAGCTGGTGAGTGATTACACCGTGATGTGAGTGCTTCAAAATTTATTGAAGGCATTCGGCGCTTCTCAGGACTAGGGTTCTACCGATATTACCGATATGGGGACAGTATCGATACTTTTCCTTTCGATACAGATATTTTGGTATCGATACTTTTCTTCCGATATATGGAAATATATAGATGGAAAACTAAATATCGAAACATTTAACTGACTGTACATATCCGGAAAAATAATTAAAAGAAAAAAAATAATATATATACATAGCAATGGAAATGCTTTCGATACTAGAAGAACAGGGTACTCTTTCGATATTCTAAAAATATTTTCCGATACTTCACAGATGGCTAATATCTAAATTTATTATTATCTTATGACCAATATCTGTACACATCAGAGAAATAAGATAAAAGAAAAAAATAATATATATGCATAGCAATGGAAATTCTTTCGATACTAGAAGAACAGGGTACTCTTTCTATATTCAAAAAATATTTTCCGATACTTTGAGAATATCGAATGAGTTCCATATTCTTCTAGTATCGAAAGCATGTCCTTTCCTATGCATGTTTATGTTTTTTTTTCTTTTAATTACTTTCCCTGATATGTACAAATGGGGTTCATAACATAATAAAAAATTTAGATATCAACCATCTTTGAAATATCGGAAAGATCTTTCGATACTCTGAGAATATCGAATGAGTATATATTCTTCTAATATCGAAAGAATGTCCTTTCTTATGCGTGTATATTATTTTTTCTCTTTTAATTACTTTCCCAGATATTTATAGATAACGTTAATAACATAATAAAAAATTTAGATATCAGTCATCTGTGAAATATCGGAAAGATCTTTCGATACTTTGAGAATATCGAATGAGTACCATATTCTTCTAGTATCGAAAGAATGTCCTTTCCTATGGATGTATATGTTTTTTTTTTCTTTTAATTACTTTCCATGGTATGTACAGATAAGGTTCATAACATAATAAAAAATTTAGATATCAACCATCTTTGAAATATCGGAAAGATCTTTCGATACTCTGAGATTATCGAATGAGTATATATTCTTCTAAAATCGAAAGAATGTCCTTTCCTATGCGTGTATATTATTTTTTCTCTTTAATTACTTCCCCTGATATGTATAGATAGCGTTAATAACATAATAAAAAAATTTAGATATCAGTCAACAGTGAAATATCGGAAAGTTCTTTCGATACTTTGAGAATATCGAATGAGAACCATATTATTCTAATAAAAAATAAAAGGTCTTTCACTATTTGATTGATTATCCAATGTGTGACGTTTTCCTGGCAATGGAATGTTTGTAGCCATTTGACGAACCGTGCTTTTAAACGACTAAAAATCTTCCGATACCGAGTGATATCGATATTTTTTTTCGATATTTTCTCGGTATCGATACTTTTTTCTGATATATCGCAAAGGCCTGGTATCGATATTGTTGGGTATCGGTAGAACCCTACTCAGGACTCTTGGATAAAATATATATACATATACATGTTTTACAAAAAGAACCCTAAGAAAGATATTATAAACGTATTTTGCTTGAATAATGATTTTATTTTTGTTTTGTATAAAATTTACAAAAAAAAATTGTTTTGAGATGTGGCGATGACTATATAAGTGATTGATTGCATTCATATACATTATCATCATCAGTCTTAAGATTTTCTATAAAGAATATTGGATTCCAAATAGGACGAATCCAAAGGAAAATTTAGTTTACACTATGCGGATTTTCGGAACTTACGTATTATAGTTTATATAATGGACTTTTAAAGTGCTTTGGATTAAGACCGAACTAATTCCTCAAAAATTAATAAGCGCTGAGCGAACAAGTAAACGGCTGATGGACAGACCGAGCCTATGGCGAGAGTGTTCCGTTAAGGACGATGTTACAGATTTGAGTTTGGACGGTAATCTATTGGTGGAGATTTGTGAAGAGTGATTGATGACGTAAGTTCCGAGTGCACTGCCTCTCTTATTCGTATTAATGTTGTAGCTAGAGTGTAAGGGATACCTTTATATCTGATTTGAAATGTACATTCGCTTTTGTTTTTGTTTAATCATCCCCTCCACTATTCGTGTAATGCCATATAAAAATAAATTATTGCAATTAATCACAATCAAAATGTAAATTTAATGTGTATTATAAAATCCAATTTTCCGCAATCCATTTCTCTAGAGCCAAAAAAACCATCGATTTCTGGAGGGTTTTTTTTTAAGCCCAAGCTGGAGTCCTTTATCTTCTTTTAATTTCAAGGAGGTATTTTAAAAAAGCTTCTTTACAAAACCACATACTTCGAATTTTATCCTTCAAACATAATATTTAGAACTAATTACGTGATTTGCTAATCGAGTTATGTGCTAGAAAAGTTGAAATGTCCTTAAAAAAAAAAGAACCAGCTTCAGAAATATCAATTTGTTTGTTTGCCAATTATGTATTAATTATTGTATTTTGGGTTTGACTCCTAATATAAGTATTGGCAAATTTTGGTCGATAACTTCATCTTTGGAAACTACATTAAATTCCCCATAAAACTATGTATTCGTTATCGCGCTCTTATATTAACCATTAAATCATTGCAAAAGAATAATTAAAACAACGCCCACAATAAAAAATGTAGTATGGGTGCTTTTATTTTTAATGATTTAATTTATACTGATTAATTTATTCAAACAATGAAATTATTCTTTAGTAAAATATAGGTTTGTAATTTTGTATTTCATTAACACGTTTTACTACTTTATCTTTATATTTAAAGAAGCAAGTAAATATTTGTTCATCAAAATGGCTATCGACAATTTTTTTAATGGCGTATCTTAGTTATCATGTATAATTGTAATTGCTGATCAAAAAGAAGTATTTTCAGTCAGTGCTTGAAAATGTTTATACAGGTTTTTTTATTTGTATTTTTCTTTAGTAACTTTTGCTTTTGTGAGCGGGGTTACTCAATGGTAGAGCGCTGAGTTGCCTTGCCGAAGATCCGAGTTCAAATCCTGTTGTGGCAGGTAATTTATTTAATCTTTTAACAGTAGAGGATGGAACCTATGGGTTCAGAAAACCTTCCTGGGGCTCACCCAACCTCTATGAAGTGGGTACCCTTAATTGGAGGGACCTGGGGGTTAAGCGTGATCTAGAATAAATGTACTCCCTGCACAACCGTTGTCATAGAAACAATACAGTCTCTACCACATACTAAACCAATGATCCTTCATTGTTTTTTTTAATCTTTTGGTTTGGATCTGACATCGAACCGCAATCCCTCCGCTGTTCCTATGGAAAAGGTTGGTAGGGACCTTATATGTCTCACTAATAGAATTAAATTATACGAATTGCCTGAGTTCTTAATAAGTCCCTGGTAAGTGATCCGAGCTAAGAAGCTTTACAGAGGTTACTAATGGAAGCTCAGTAAACTGCAGAAACCTTACGTTAGATAAAAAAAAGACGAATTGGTACATGAGATTGAAATATTCTCCGACCCACTAAGATATATTTTATTTATTATAAGATTTATAATGCAAATATATCTGATTAAAAAAGTAGCATTGATGAATCGAAGAAGTTGGAAATCTAAATGACGAGTATCAAAACTGTTATGTTTTGAACATTTATTAATTAAGCTTTACTAAAATTCCCTACCTCTATTTCTAATAAATGGCTTCATACACAAGACCTATGGATTAAATAAGGATAGTGTTTGATGAAGTACACTTCATGGTACTTATGTATTCAAAAAAATTTATAAACGTAAAAACGAATCTAACTTCGGTACACCCCTTTCTGCTGTTTCGTTTTGCATTGTAGTCCTCCCAAATATACAATGAGATGTCTATCGAATTTAATTGAATTTTAGATGCAGACAATATAATCGGTGAGTCAATGTTGAACTGTATCCTCTAATTTTTCAAACACTGAGGTTTTAGATTAAACGGTAATTTCGTATTCCATTGGAAAGTATTTTGAAGACATTTTAGTTTTTAATGATTTTATGGTTGTACGACTACTTTTTTCAAGAAAAGTAATTATTCTGTTATTCCTTAGATATTGGTCGAGGCTTGAGCCCGTTGAGAACATTGCAAAGACAATCATCAGTTATATCATCTACATTCTCCGAGAAGCTTACTGCTGCTGGGTTGCCCGGTGATGTAGCACAGCTGACGCCTCAACAACTAGGAGTTATGGGTAAGTTACTTGCTATTATGTCTTAGGCATTTGAGGAATTTCCTTTGTGTTTTTAAAAAATATTATTTTGAAGGATTTGTCTGCACCTTTTACAATTAGTTGGATATGTTTGATTAAAATGTAGCTATTTCTATTATGTATATTTCTCTATTGCTATAAAGGCATAGTTAAACTTTCGATTCTACATCGGAACCTTACTGTCTGCGTCTTGAAAATGTATTTTATATTGAGATCCTATAAATAAAAAAATATTTCATTATCATCAATATCTTTTTTCGTTCATCGCATTTATATTTTAACCAATACTAATACATTATTGATGACGGATACCTTTTAGTATTTCGAAATTATTCTACATAAATTTATGTAACACTCTATTTGAAGCAATATGATTACACTATATTTTATTTAAGTCGTATACAGACATTCCATTTTAATATACCATGTTTCATTTTCGTTAACAAATTAATATATTTAGCACAATTTGTCTAAATCCAATCAATTGAATTTTCAAATTATAGAGAAAAAATACATTAAGAAACAAAACCTACATGATTTATGTAATAAATTATGTGATAATAAAAAAAATGGTATTTTTTTTTATTTTATTTAATTGTGAGTATTTAAGGACAACTCTTTTCTCTTCAAAATAAAAAATAATCACAATTAAATAAAACAAATAATAAATAAATTATAAACATAAAATTGACGTACGGCAACCAGATCCTAAAAAAAGTAATGTTCAATGAATATTCTTCCCCATATATTCATCCCAAATATTGCATAGGTAGATGACATAGGTTTATTAATAAAAATAATAAATGAGAAACAACCAACGAAAAATAATTTGTTGGAAGATATCTTTCAAACGATACATATACACACATGCATACATACATAAATGTGTGTATACTAATTTGTTACAAATTTAAAAATACTCCTAATAAAATATTAAAACAGATTACAGCTTCGTCCGCTTTCGTTTGTTGGCCCAAATTGATTTTGTAAATTCAAATTGCTGTTTACTTCTTTTTGAGGAAACGATCTTAGGAAATGAAATGATTGTTATTAATATAGGTGAATGTTAAGGAACATTTTGGCTTGCCTATCGGTTTTCTGAAATAAATTAAAGAGAAAATAAGTGAAAATTTGTAGGTGTATCGAACCATATATATATTCCAATAAATATACTGTTATTCAATAATTATTCTTATTTAATAAACAACTCCTGGTCAGTCAACCACATATAATGACTGGTATGAGCTCTTGAGTCTTTTGTCGAAAAGTCATGTCAATTATATTTTAAAACAGATACGTGTTAAAGAAATTACATATTGCATTAAAAGAAGACATATGTATTTTAAATGATAAACTCAATTTTTTAAATATATAGTCATTGAAATTGACAACTGTATTTTAACAATACAAGTAAATATAATGGAATGGAGAAAGGAAAGTAGAGAAACTAACCAGTGGTAGTATTCAAAAAAGCAAATTCAACGAGGCCTTATTTTCACACGCCTTGGAGGATTATCGGGAATTAAAGAAGTAGCCAGGTTTGAAACTAGTGGTTTGAGTGGGATTAAAGTTTGTCATAAAGGAGTCGTTGGGGTTTGGCCTAAATCAGCAACAAATGGGACATCGAGGTCATTATGGATGATTTTATTCTTAACAAAGTAATGAGCTTTAAGGATTTTACTAAGGTTTTTGGATTGTAAGGTTTGGTTACGAGAGGAATTCGATGGCTGAGTAGTTATTTTATAAAGTATTCTGTCCATTTTATATTTATTAAAGATACCCCTTCGTATTTATTAAATTACTTGATAATTTGAAAACGTTACATCTCCCTTAATTTTCCATAATTCCTTACTCTAAATCAAATCAAAAAGAAAAGTCGTGTGAATGGGGATAGCATATATTTCTGAATTGTAATTATTTGCCTTAGTGCAATAATTTGCAGAATTGTTTATACTCATTCGGAATTTGTTATGGGCTTAAAAAATATGAAATATTTCTTTATAATTATTCTCGCAATTTTTGCGATTTAAACACGAGAATGAATGTTCTTTGAACATTATTTTTAATTTTTAGATCTTGTTGACTTACGTCATATTTTTTTTTGTTTCGAATCTCCATTTATTTATATAAAAAAAATATTTACAATATATATATATATATATACACACATATACGGAAATAATTATAGTACTTTTTCTACCCGGAGGTATTTTAAGCAATACATAGTATGAGTCCGCTGAAGGCGGGTTCTTTAAACCGGCCAAGGCCGCTGATTCTATACATTCAAAGCAGGGAGAGACCACTTTAAGGGATTAGGTGATAGGAAGAAGAAGAAAGGGGGGAGAGGAAGGAAGAAAGGCTTGGACAAGGGAGTCCTCACCCCATCCCTAGGCCAATGAGAGCACGTCGACCAAGGTGACACTGCCTTGCCACCTCCCAGGTCTGGGAGGGGAAACTATGTCTCTAAAGAGTGGGTTGCTACACGCCTTCAGCCCATCAAAAAATTTGATGTGCCTCCGGCTAATGAAGTTCGGTATAGACGGAAGTTTCAGCTCCTCAACGATTTTTGTATTACGCGCCCTTTGGAGGCCTTTAACTATACGCCTAAGGATTGAATTCTGGAACTGCTGTAGACTTTTTAGTGCGGTTTTATAAATATGTTTAAGGAGCGGCGCACCATGGAGCAGCGTTGGTCTAATAATTGACTTATAAATTTGGCATTTAAGCCGTAACGACAGTTGGGGCGAAGTGAGGAGGTGGTAGAGCCTATTGGACTTTTGTCGGGCCAGTTTCAGCCTCCCCCTGACGTGACTCGAGAAGGTAAAATGCCTATCAAGAGTGACGCCAAGGTAGAGGATAGAGTTAGATACACGACGATCTTCACCTTCAATTGTGAAGGTCGTCGGGAGGCGCTTTTTACCTTCCTGAAATGACATCACGATGGCATCCGTCTTGGACGGATTCACCCTGATGCCATTCAGCTTCAAATCATCAATAATTGACACCGACGCCTTTTGTGCCTTTTTAAGGGCATGACGGGCGTTGGCACTTGAAGCATAAATCCCTATGTCGTCCGCATAGGCCGCTACTACCACTCCTTCATGCTTAACCGAGACCACGGGTGCTGTGAATATCACAAACAACAGTGCCCCAATACAGACCCTTGTGGTACTCCACAGGTGGTGTTGCTAGAAGTAACTTTCCCCGACTCGCACGACGAAGGATCTTCGGCTAAGATAGCTTCGGATTGTCGGCATAACGAGTCTGGGAAGTTAAACTCTTCCAAGCGTCGGAGTAACAGTGTGTGAGACACACTGTCAAAGGCCTGAGTGCAATCAAGGGATATAAAGGCCGTGGCTTTGTTCATGTTCATCTGCTCTATGGTGTGCGCTTGGAGCTTTGCCAGGTGATGGTCACACGAAACACCTCTAAGGAAACCAGTCTGTTCTGGAGGGATAATGTTTTCCTCTCTACAGTGGGTCAGCAAATGGTGGTGGACCAGCCTCTCGAAAATTTTACTCATATGAGAGAGCAAGCTTATCGGCCGGTAGTGATCCGGTAGTTTACCTGACTTCCCCGGCTTAAGTAGTGGTACTACAACGGCTTTTTTCCATGCTTCAGGAAAGTATGAGATTCTCATACAGGTGTTTAAGATGTTCAATAGGAAGGCTTTACCTTTTCTAGGGATGTTGTCTAGCCCAGAGGATTTTTTACCTTTAGTGCGCCGTAGTACCGATTCAAGACCTTTGAAGGTGGAAAAAATGGGTTTCTCATTGGGGCAGGGAAGTGGTCCCTCAGGGATTGGTGGAGCATTTAACAGCCGAGCAGCATCACTCGCCTCGTATGCCTTCGCCAAACGTTCAGCCTGTTCCCCCGGCGTCATCAGTTCGTCTCCGGAAGTCAGGTGCACTGTCCTCTTTTTACTTACGTAGGTTTTGACGAGTCGCCAGAACAGGCGGTGGTCATCATGAGTCCTAAGTAACTGTTCGTGCCAGAGGGAAGTTTTCCAGACTCGCATGAGGCTGGCTATCTGCCGGGTCATCGCATTGATGCCCGGTTTTAACCCATAGTCATGAGAGCGCTGGAAAATGTTCCTCAGATGATTACGTTGGCCAATGAGGGCAAGAATGTGCTTTGGAGGTTTCCTGATGGCGTTGGGTTGCGGACTAAACTTCGGGATATGCTGGTTTGCTGAGTCCAGTATGGTAGTGGTGATGACTTGTACCGCCCTATCCACCTCTGCCGGATAGGGCGGTGCATATTACGCCATATTACTATTTATATTTTTTTATAATTATTGGTCAGCTATTAATATTAACGAGAACACAGGGACATGGGATCGGATAAGAGAAAAGATTTGTCCCTTGCCGGCAGGCGACCCTGGTGGCTCAATTGGTTGGAGCGCTGTCACGGAGAGACAGAGGTTCCGGGTTCGAATCCCGGCCGGGGGCATATCTTTTCTCTTTAAAATGAAATATTTTTTGTTTCACGGAATGTACTATATGGTGCGTAGTTATAGGCAGCGCCGGCCATCTAGTCTAGAACGAGACTAGATAATTGACTCGTACAAGTTGCGTCCGTGTGCAATCGTGACCTAGGCGCCTTCTAGTAGGCACCCGATTTAAGTTGAACGCTTACTGTTATACAAGATGTTACAAAAAACGGCAAATCACCTAAGGAGATTAATGTGCCCTTGAAACTAAACAAATTTTGCTGTGGGATCAACATGAAATGAATTTTTTATTTTAGAGGCTTCGCGGCGCTCTTGTGCATCACCCTGCACATAAGGTAAAGCCCTGGCCCTGAGTATTGTGGTTGATTGTAATGAAACATTTATGAAAGAAAAAATGTCCACAATTAGTCCAATTGTTGACGACAATCATTTCAATTAAATTGGTATACTGTTTAAGCACCTTAGGCATTCATTAATAGGAAATAGGAACTTATCATGCTTACGATACGAGCATCAAAAATATTGTTTTCCTACTTTTTAACCAATAAATTACAAATCTCGTTTTCTTTTTTTTTAGATTAATTGATTTATATTTACAACTGTAATAATATTACAACATGTAAATTTGCTAATATGAACAAATGACATGAAAAGTGGAGAAACTACCCATCGGTAGCACTCCAATAAAGTTCTATAATAGAAGGTCTCGAGGCCATCTTCTTTTCAGACGCCTCGGGTTATCAGGAATTGTATGGGTAGCAAGTTAAGAGACTAGCGGATTCAAGTGTGTATGGAGCTTGTCATGGAAGGATAGGTATCTAGCTTGGGCCAAATCAGCAACGTATGGGATATTAAGGTCATGATTGATGAGTTTGTTTGTGACATAATAAGGAGCATTGAGGATTTTACGAAGGATTTTGGATTGTACGGATTGGATACGAGATGAATTGGATGGTTTAGTAGAGCCCCAAAGCTCATCTCCGTATGTCCAAACAGGCCTGATAACTGTCATGTAAATGAGTCTTTTGTAATTAATTGGGAGCTTAGAGCGTTTGCCCAGTAAATGTTGAAGTAGGCGAAAACTTCGAGCAGTTTCTTGTCTTTTCAGTCTTGTATCAAATTACAAATCTCAGAAAAATTTCTGCGATTTATGAAATTTTAAATAAAGGAGTATGATAATGTTGGTATTTCCCAGCTATTGAATATTTTTCCCGAAAAGTATGTGTCTAGGTCAGTCTTTGCATTCTTTTTTTAGTTTTTCCTGGAATAGCTGTTACCTTACAAACATTCAGAAATTTTATAACTATCCTGGCTGTTTTCATGAGAACTAATTGTTAAGTCTACCTCAAGACGTCAAGTTATAGATTCTCAGTAGTTCCATCCAAGTTATGGATTTAGGGATGAGACCATTTGTGGAAGTTGTAGTTACACTTTCCATAGGGTAGAGTTATTTAAGTTATTTAAGTTCAGCCGCTATTTCCGTAGTCTCTCCAATAGTTTAGTTGATATTATTATCGTTAGGGATCGCGATATCGATAATATTTGCTCTTTTTCCCTTAACTAGGCCTGAGTCGATCGTGATTGATCGAATCCTTTTGATTCGATCGTAACTCGTACACGAGTGAGATCGAATCACTGTTTTCAAAAAGATTCGATCATGACTCAATCGGACTCTTTTCGATCATGATTCAATCGGACTCGTTTCGATCATGACTCAATCGGACTCGTTTCGATCATGACTCAATCAGGCTCGTTTCGATCATGATTCAATCGGACTCGTTTCGATCATGACTCAATCGGACTCATTTCGATCATGACTCAATCAGGCTCGTTTCGATCATGATTCAATCGGACTCGTTTCGATCATGACTCAATCGGACCTGTTTCGATCGTGATTGATCGAATCCTTTGACTGATTCTATCCTTTCGTTCTAAGTCTGGCGCGCTCGTCGCACTCTCTCTAAATGGGGTAATGTCGAATTGTCAACAAAGGATTGAAACTTTCAATTTGAAAGAATCGGTGTGGAAGAAAATGGTCCAGGTAGAGGCCAATAAATTTCTCTTAGATATGGAGAAATGTTTATTTATTATTTAGTAAAAACGTTTGGATCTACTTTGCATATCTTCATCAGGGCTAAATATGCAAAATACAGACAATTGAAAATTAAAAAATTGTAAAACTTGCTAAGCATGGTAAATATAAAGGTTAAAATGTATGAGTGTATAGCATTAACCCATTTACGGCCACTGATGCGTATACGCAACATTAATTTAACAAATTTTTTTAGTGTTATATATTCAAATATTTTTCTATTTTGTTACATCAGCTTATTATTTAAGCTTTGTATTTATTAAAAATATTTTTTTAATAAATTTTGTGTTTTTTTAACCCATTGAAAAATAATAGTACAGTAGGTTATATTTCAACACTAATGAGTACTAAGATTTAAATGTTAAATTCAGCCAAGTAAGGGTTGCTACAATTAATTTATCAGATTCATTGTATAAAACATTGTTTATTTTAATTGCTGGGATGAAATTGGTAAACACAAGAACAGACCTCTGGAAAAGAATTCAATTAAGACTAAGCCATAGAAATAATAATTTGAGTAATCATCCTAAATGATACTCAGGCATCCCAAATATCAATCAAATATATTTAAGAGAAGAAATGTCGGGTATCAATAACTAATTTTTTATTTTATGTTTTTTATTTCCAAATGAATATTTTATTGCATTAAAAGCTAGATGTTTTTTTTTTTTGTTTGTTTTATATAATTCTAACATTAATAAAATTTATTAAAAGGAAACAAAAGAATTTAGAGAGTAATTTTAAAAACATATGTTTTAATATTAAGTGTAATGTTCGAAAAAACAAAACAAGATCAGTCTCAAGACAGTTGCCCTGTGAGAAGGTTGCTTGCTACTCTACACTGGATTTTGTCGCCACTTCTTCATCACTTTCACATCTTCTTCAACTTGAATTTTGTCAACTCTCACCAGTAAAACTTCTCACTATTTTGATCTAATTTTGGACTTACTGGTAAGAGACATTTAATTTTTCTACTCATCATCATTTCGAATCATCAAGTCATCGCTATCAAGAACTCAACACTTTTCAAGAAATCAATTCATTTCTCAGTTTTTCATTGATTCACAGACCAATAATATTTTTAAGACTCATCTCTCTTTAGTAAATAAGTTAATTCATTTTTTATATAAATAATAGCTTTGTGTATTTTCTTTTCTTTTTTTCGTAACTTTTTTATTTAGTTTTAAATAACTTTCTTTGTATTTTCTTAGGTTTAGTTGTGCACATTAATATTTTTATAATTGTTCTTTTTCTATTTTTACATTATATATTTATCATTTACTCATTTTTGGATGTTTTTATTTGTATTTACTTGATGAATTTCTTTTCTTTCCTTTTATAGCTTCAACTATATTTATTTGGGGACATTGTCACCCAATCAAACTATTAGGTTTTTTTATTGAATTCAAAACCGGCAAATTCGCTCGGATAGAAGGTTATGGAATATAACCTAATAATAATTCCTAATAATAATTCGCCCCTTCTTCCATATCTTTATGGTCCTCCGGGCTGGGATATTGTGATTTCAGTAAAATTTTCTAGTAAATATTCGATTTCTATTTTTTTCCATTTATAAAACTTGTTGTTTCTTTTTTATTTTGGTATATAGTACTTTTTTATTGTTATTAAATTTGTATAGTTAAAATGGCTCCCAAAGTTAATCAGGATGAATCGGAAGAGCTATTGGATGCTCTTAAGGATGAATTCCGGGACTTAGCTGATGACTTTAACGAAACCAAAACCGCAGGCTTATTAATGGAGTCTGATTCGACTAAACAAAAAATTTTAGCCGCTCGCATTTCCCGACTTGATAATACTTTCGAAAAGCTTTCAACAATATATTCAAATTTGAAGAAGCTCGCAAAAAAGTGAAAGAAGCCCTTCACAGAATTCGAATCGGCTTTTAAAGAGATTCGTGGCACCTATTATAATAGAAGCCAGAGAAGAACCCAATGCTAATGCTTCATAATTATGAAGCATTAGCATTGGGTTCTTCTCTTGCCCCTACTGAATCCACTGGATATAAATCAGTAATTGACAGAGAAGAACATTCTCAATTACGCCTTCCTACGATAAACATTCCAACATTCTCTGGAAATATTTCAGATTGGCCTTCCTTCAAAGACACTTTTTCCTCAATGATTCACAATAATCCAGACTTGAATCCTATTCAGAAATTCCACTATTTGAAGTCATCTTTGAAAGGTGGAGCAGCTCAGACTATCACCTCGATTAATCTCACTCACGACGGTTATGATCAAGCTTGGGCAGCTTTAACGAAGAGGTATGATAGCAAAGGACTTCAAGCAACTCATCATTTGATGAATATATTTAATTTTCTACCCCTTCAAACATGTTCTCTCGCTACCCTTGAACACTTTTCTTCAGTTATTCTTGAAAGTGCTGCAGCCTTTAATAGATTGAACATAGATGATGCCGCCGGTTTCATATTATACACTTTTGCTATCAGGTTATTAGACACTAAAACTCGAGAACGTTTTGAAAACGAATTCGGATCCAGATCTGAAACTCCAACTTGGAAGGAATTTTCTGATTTTATCTTTCAATCAATTATTCAGCTCCAATCAAATAATCTCACGGCATATCAAAATCCCACTTCAGTTAACACCAACTACAAATCTACTTATCAGTCTAAAAAGGTTATGATGTCTTCCACAGCAGCCACCATTCGTTTTGAATGCTCCCTTTGTAAGAAAAACCATAGAATTTACAACTGTTCTAATTTTCGATCACTCGCACCCAGGCAAAGATTTGAAAAGATAAAATTGTTAAATCGTTGTCTCAACTGTTTAGCTTCTGGTCATTCAGCTTCAAAATGCAGCTCTACAAACTCCTGCAAGCAGTGTAATTTACGGCACCATTCCCTTTTACATTTTCCGAAAGGTTCTGATTCCCGCACCTCATCTAATCGAAACCAAGGTCCCTCTATACCTATCGCACATTCAGCACTTCGAACTAACTCTTTTGAAAACTCTAATGCTAGGAAATCTCGCAATACATCTACCCATTCAGAGCCTTCACTAATAGCAACCAACAACTCGAATCTTTCAAACCCAGAAGCTGTATTGTCATCGACTTCAAGTGGAAAAGTAAATGTTCTTCTAGGTACTGCATTAATTAGGATTAAAGACTTCTCAGGTTGTTTCCAGGTTGTACGGGCTTTAATTGATAGTGGGTCTCAACGCTCATTCATCACTTCACAATGTGCACGACGATTGCGTTTGCCACTTATTCAAAATTCTCAGAAGTTTGTTGGTTTCGGGAGCAATCCCATTTCTGGTTGTAAACACCAAGTTCTTTGCGCTATTTCTCCTAATAAGGAAGAATCACCCACTCATCACACATACGCAATTATTATTGATCATATTAGTAACAAAATGCCCTGTGAAACCGTTATGGATAATGTAATCCAACATTTCCGACATTTAGATCTGGCTGATCCAATGTTCTATCAACCAGGGCCTATAGATTTTCTAATTGGTTGCGATTTATTTGGAGAAATATTAAATGGAGAAGTAATAAAGTCGGCTCATGGATTCCCCAATGCCATGAAAACCTCTCTTGGATGGATTTTGTTAGGACCTGTTTCAACTTCAACTCCCTCTACTTATAGCTCTACCTTGCTTGCCAATTCTGTGCCTTCGTCTGAACCTCAGGATTTATCACAGCTGATTACCCGTTTTTGGGAAGTCGAAGAAATAAATAATGTTTCGAGAAGGAATCCGCTTGATGTAAAGAGTGAAGATCATTTTAGAAAAACACACTATCGAACACCCTCTGGGAGATACACAGTCCGTTTACCCTTTAAAAAGCAACCGCCTAGTTTAGAAAGCTCCAAGCACATGGCCTTAAAACGTTTTAAAAACTTAGAAACAAAATTCGAACGAGAACCAATTTTGAAATTGGAATATGGAAAAGTTTTTGAAGAATATCTGCAAAAATGTTACTTATCGCCCAGTTTTCAACCGGGAAAATATTTTCTTCCTCACCACTGTGTATTGAAAAAGAGCACAAGTACCAAACTGCGAATAGTTTTTGATGGTTCAGCTCCAACCTTTAATGGATCTCTCAATGATTACCTACTTTGTGGTCCCAAACTACAACCGGAGATCACAGATGTGTTGTTAAAATGTCGACTACCAAAAATAGTCATGACAGCCGATATCTGTCAAATGTACCTGCAGATTTTGATTGCCCCAGAGGATCGTTCTTATCTTCATTTATTTTTTAGAGCTGAAAGTTTCGATCACCTCGCCGAATTTGAATTTAATCGTTTACCTTTTGGACTTTCATGTTCTCCCTTTTTGGCAATGCGAGTATTGCAACAACTCGTTGAAGATGAAGGAAGCAATTTTCCTAATGCATCTCGAGCACTATTAGAAGATATGTATGTAGACGATTTACTAACCGGGGCTGACACCTTGGAAGAAGCTCAAACACTTCAACAAGAACTAATAGCTTTGCTCGATAAAGGAGGTTTCGAACTGAAGAAATGGTTTAGCAATGCAACAGAACTCTTAGAACCAGTTTTATTAGATGAGCCTAAGACCATGGTCTCTTTCTCTAGTCTGGAAGATAACGTGGTGAAGATACTGAGAATGCAATGGGATCCTCAACAGGATACTTTTACTTATCGAATACAATCTAGAGATTTGGTTTTAACCAAACGAGGTATCCTTTCGACTATTGCCAGGATGTATGATCCTTTAGGATATTGTGCCCCAGTCATTTTTAAAGCGAAGTCAATTCTTCAACAATTATGGCTTAAGAAACTCGATTGGGATGAACCAATTCCACACATTATTTCCAAGTCCTGGGAAATTTTGTTTAAAGATCTAGAACAATTACAAGATATAAAAATTCCTCGTTGTGTAAAACTACACTCCCCAGCAAACATGTCTATTATAGGATTTGCTGACGCTTCTCTTTTGGGTTATGCTGCAGTTCTTTATCTTCGTTCTGAGGATCTATATGGACAAGTAGATACTCATATCATGATCGCTAAAACTCGACTAAAAACCCTTTCAATACCACGACTAGAGCTGTGCGCTGCTTTACTACTTGTCAACCTTTTGCGATCGATTCAAACCCTTACTCAGCGATTAAAGCCAAACTCAATTTTTTTGTTGTCTGATTCGTCCACCGTTTTGTCTTGGCTAAACACACCGCCTCATCAACTGAAAACATTTGTAGCCAATCGAATAGTAAAAATACTGGATAACTCCGCTCTCGCTAATTGGCATCATATTCGCTCTGAAGATAACGCTGCCGACCTTGCCTCTCGAGGAATTTCACCATCAGGATTAGTTAATCATTCGGTTTGGTGGAAGGGACCTGACTGGATGAAGAAACCGCTGTCAGAATGGCCCCTGACTAAACCAATAAAATCGTTGAATCTTTCAGACATACCTGAAACAAAACAAGTTTGTACTATCTTGGCTACCACATCAAAGACATCATTTCTCCTCGAATTTATTGAAAAATTTTCATCGTATTCTAAACTGATTAGGGTGTTTGCCTTTGTACAACGTTTTCTTGTGAACTCTCGTCGTCATTCAACCAAGAGAAAAGGTCAATTAAGTTTAGAGGAACTTCGTCAGGCTACCCGCACATTGATAAAATTAGTACAAGGACATTACTTCTCCTCTGCAATCTCCGAAAATTCGATTGTAACATCGTTGAAATCTTTATCAATTTTTATAGATTCTTGTGGAGTGTTTAGGGTGGGCGGTCGCCTTAGTAATGCCCCTTTATCTTATGATGCTAAACATCCAGTGTTACTACCTTACAAATCACGTTTTGTAGAACTACTTGTCGACCATTTCCATATCGTTTACCTACATGCTGGGCATCAGCTACTACATTCCTTACTACGTCAGCACTTTTGGATTATTTCTGCAAGACGTCTTATACGCACTCGAATACATCGCTGTCTGAAATGTCATCGTTTGAAGGTCAAACCCTATACACCGTTCATGGGAAATTTGCCATTGTCAAGATTCGAACACGGGCGACCTTTTATAAATGTTGGAATTGATTTTGCTGGTCCATTCTCAATCCGTGAATCTTCTCGCCGTAAGGCAGCCCTTGGAAAGGCATACGCCTGCTTGTTTGTGTGCATGAGCACAAAGGCGCTGCACATTGAAATCGTATCGCAATTGAAAACAGTAACTTTTCTAGCTTGCTTCGACAGATTTATAGCTCGAAGAGGACTACCTAGCAGAATGTTCTCCGATAATGGGACAAATTTTGTAGGTGCGTCACGACATTTGAAAGAGCTATACTCATGGTGGAACGAATACTCCAAGAAAAGGGACATCGAAAACTATTTCGTCCAGCGAGAAATAGTTTGGAGTTTTATCCCACCTTTTGCGCCTCATTTTGGTGGATTATGGGAGGCTGGTGTAAAGTCTTTTAAATACCACCTCAGGAGAGTATTGGATGGCCATCCCCTTACCTTTGAAGAACTCTCTACGATTGCAAGTCGCATTGAAGGAATTTTGAACTCAAGACCTATGTATCCAATGTCATCTTCTCCTGAAGACTTAGATGTCTTGACACCAGGCCATTTCTTGATTGGCGCCCCTTTGGTTGCACTGCCAGAACCAGAATCAATAGAACCATCCCGCCATCCTATTTCAAGGTGGAATCTTATCCATCAAAGCATAGGCAATATTTGGAAACAATGGCGACGTGATTACTTAAATTCTCTACAACAACGAAGCAAGTGGACCACTGATTCGGCAAACGTAGCAGTCGGCACACTGGTGCATCTTATCGACTCTAATGTACCGCCTCTCAATTGGCCTGTTGGGCGTATTACACAAGTGTTCCCTGGTAAAGATGGTATAATTAGAGTAGTCAAAGTGAGAACCTCTACGGCTGAGTACACTCGTCCTCTTTCTCGTTTAGCTCCATTGATACCCTCCTAGTCTCTTAATATACCTGGGAAATTTGTACTCAAATTTGGTGGGTGGTATGTCGGGTATCAATAACTAATTTTTTATTTTATGTTTTTTATTTCCAAATGAATATTTTATTGCATTAAAAGCTAGATGTTTTTTTTTTGTTTGTTTTATATAATTCTAACATTAATAAAATTTTTTAAAAGGAAACAAAAGAATTTAGAGAGTAATTTTAAAAACATATGTTTTAATATTAAGTGTAATGTTCGAAAAAACAAAACAAGATCAGTTGTTTTAAGACTCATCTCTCTTTAGTAAATAAGTTAATTCATTTTTTATATAAATAATAGCTTTGTGTATTTTCTTTTCTTTTTTTCGTAACTTTTTTATTTAGTTTTAAATAACTTTCTTTGTATTTTCTTAGGTTTAGTTGTGCACATTAATATTTTTATAATTGTTCTTTTTCTATTTTTACATTATATATTTATCATTTACTCATTTTCGGATGTTTTTATTTGTATTTACTTGATGAATTTCTTTTCTTTCCTTTTATAGCTTCAACTATATTTATTTGGGGAGATTGTCACCCAATCAAACTATTAGGTTTTTTTATTGAATTCACAACCGGCAAATTCGCTCGGATAGAAGGTTAGCGAATTATTATTAGGAGCCCCTTCTTCCACAAGAAACATAGCACATGCATGAGCACGTCTTCATTAGACAGGTGGGGAAGATGAAAATGCAGGGTCCTGTCTTCTTTGTAAAAACTTTATAGGAATGGCCAATGATTATTAAAGTTAAACGACTATTTGTTACATCAGCTGATTATTTAAGTTTTGTAATTATTAAAAGTACCCCGACGCAATCACTGTTGTTGGCTTTTCGACAGAATCACGAATCACAGTCAGTAGAAGTTAAGAAATCACAAGTAACAAAAATCACAGTAACGGTTGGAGCTGTTACTGAAAAGTAGCAGTTCAGCCCATCGGGTCTCAGTCTGAGACCCGAATGATCGAAATGATTGAAAGGATCGAAAGGATTGAAATGATCGAAAGGATTGAAATGATCGAAAGGATCGAAATGATCGAATCACCAATGATTGACTCGATCACCAATAGGAATGTGTCATGATCACTACGAATGATCGATCGACCCAGGTCTTTTGACACATAATGATGCTTCTCTTGAACTCTTGAAAACTGATCCTTACAGCAGACTGTCAATGGTAGAATAGCTTGTAGAGATTCTATCTTCAGGACATCCAATATTCAAGTCTGTAACTTAAGTTCTCACTCAGGGCGTTCTTGAAGAGAGCTGAAAAACTTGGGAAGTTCCTATCCTCAGGACACCACGCTGCAGAATGCTTGAAAGATGGCGGGAGCTTTGCATTGTCCGTAGTGTGCGGCAATGCCATTTGTATGATTTGAAAGTCAGAATTGTGTTTAATAAGCAATCAGTATATTAAATTTTTAAATAAGCTTTAATAAAATTTAGAATAATTTTTATTTACTTATAAATTCACGGCAACTTAATATTGGTCCCCATCGATACGCCAAATATCGATAATTACTTTGACATATTTTGAACCTCAACAATATATATATATCTTACTAATATTATAAATGTGAATGTTTGTATGTTTGTCTCTTTGTATGTTTCACGCAAAAACTACTGGACGGATTTGGATGAAATTTGACAGTAATATAGGTTATACATCAGAATAACACATAGGCTATAGCAAGCGCGGATTTAGGGGGGGGGGCAACGGGGGTTGGCACCCCCCTCCCTTCCGACAGTTTTATAGTAATTGTGGAGAATCTATTATAGTATATAATTAAAGGAAAATAACATGATCATAGTTGTTAAAATATCTGAAAGAACAAGAGTGAAACTATTTGTTTTGATATACTGCTAATCTTACTAATATTATAAATGTGAAAGTTCGTATGTTTGTCTCTCTTTCACGCAAAACCTACTGAACGGATTTGGATGAAACTTTACACTAATATAGGTTATACATCAGAATAACACATGGGCTATAGCAAGCGCGGATTTAGGGGGGGAGCAACGGGGGCACGTGCCTCTCCCTCGTGTGTTATTTAGGAACTGTGGAGAATCCATTATAGGACATAAATAAAGGAAAATCACATGATAATAGATGTTAAAGTAACAGAAAGAAGGTGAGTGAAACTATTTGTTTTGTCTTACTATTATTATAAATGTGAATGTTTGTATGTTTGTCTCTCTTTCACGCAAAAACTACTGGACGGATTTGGATGAAACTTGACAGTAATATAGGTTATACATCAGAATAACACATATGCTATAGTAAGCGCGGAAATAGGGGAGGGGGCGCACGAGGGCACGTGTCCCCCCCCTCGACTGTTATTTAGGAACTGTGGAGAATCCATTATAGGACATAAATAAAGGCAAATCACATGATAATAGTGGTTAAAATAACAGAAAGAACATGAGTGAAACTATTGTTTTTATGTTGAAGAAATTGGTCCGGGTAGAGGTCACTGAATGAAATTCTCAAGTAATTTCAGAAGATATTTATTGTTAGCCAACGTTTCGACCTACGTTGTAGGTCTTCTTCAGGGCTATAAGCAAAATACAGACAATTTAAGAAAGCGGTATGAATATATTAAAACATTTTAAATATAGATAAACTAAAAGAAGGTGAATGCAGGCAAAAAATTGATAATTATGTGTAATAATGATGATAAAAATTGATTAAGGTGTACAGTAAAGTAATTATGAAGGTTAAAATGTAGGAAGTAATAATAAAACATGAAGAAAATAATAATAAAACAGAAAGTGTTGACAGTTAAAAAATTAAGGTATTACAGATAAATAAAAACTAAATATACAATAGGAATGTGAAATGATATGGGTAAATTAGAAAGTGATAAGGATTACGCACTAAAATTATAGGTAATAAAAAAGAAGAAATAAAAATTGTAAAATTATAAAAATCTAGAAACGAATTATATAAAATAGAATAAAATTGAAAATAAAAATTATTTTAGAAAATACAGTATTAATATTAATAGGTAGAAAATACTTTATACTAGTGTAAAGAATATTAATTGCATAAGAGAATGTAAGAAGACAGTTTATGAAAGTGTAAAATATCAATTGTATAAAAGTAGGTATGTTTTAAGTAAAGTACGTGATAATACAATCAGGCTATATTGGACTAATTAACAGGCTAATAACAGGCTATATTGGAATTATGATATATATTGATGAATATTTAGGGTGGTATATAGATAACTAAAACAAATAAACGCCTTACAGTAATAGTGAGCTTGGAAGTAGTGATAATAACGGTAAATTGAGTATAGTACTGTTTTAGGTTATGAGGGAAAGAAATTAAAATGAAATGGAGGAGGGAGGGTGAGTAAATAGTGCAAAACATAAGTTACCTGTGGGGGTGGGACGGGGGGTGGGTCCTCTCTGGCTATGAAACACTGACTGATATAATTGAGAAGGAAGGATGGTCCCCCACCCTTACTAAGTGTAAAAAAATTTCTCAGAATATAAAAGCCGTTACAATGGCTATAAGTAACGTATAAAGGGAAAGAAGCAAATAGTGTAGAAGCCTCATATAAAGACTTGAAAATCCATACACACACACTCACATACACATACTCGTTTGTATATATATATATATATATATATATATATATATATATATATATATATATATGTATATATACACACACACACACATACACACACACACACTTACACACACACACACACACACAGAGACATATACGCACAAAAGACAACAGATGTAGATACACGCCCAAAACATACATACTTGTACACATACATATAATATTGGCACGCTGAGAGGGGGGGGGGAGGAGAAAGTCATTAGGAAGCGGTGGTGGTTAGTTATTTTGTATTAGGTCTAGTATGTGTCTGTAAACTATTGATAGGTTATTTTTGTCAGTCTTTATGTTTAACGGATTTTTTTCTAGGTTAATGTATAATGATTCTGTAATTAGTCTTTTGGTATAATTAGGAACCTTGGCGAGAACAGATGATTGGTCAAAGTTAAAGGTGTGGTTAAGGGTTAAGACATGTTCTGATAATTTGGAAGCAGATATGTTCCGGGTAGATATAGAGGTCTTATGTTGTGATAGTCGTCTGTAAAAGTGGTTTTTTGTTTCCCCAATGTAGGAGGAGGTACAGTTTGGGGCAGAGCAGGGGATGCGGTAAACAATGTTGGAGAGATTTTTAATGGGGATCGGGTCTTTTAAATATGTGAATAGTTGGGATAATTTGTGATATGGTTTAAAACCAAGGCGAAGGTTGGGAAAGGTAAGATTTAAGATTTTTTGGATATTGTCAGACAGACCAGGAATATAAGGAAAAGATCGGTATATGAAGGAACTGGGGTTCGGTACTGTTGGGTACGGGGAGGGGTAAATTACATTACTAGGGTGTTTAAGGGGGTCTAGTAGTTTATTGGTAATGTGGGCTGGGAAGTTATTAGAGAGTAGTATGTTTTGGATTCGTAGGATGTTGGTTGGTCGAAATTGGGTGTCTGATAGGGATAAACACCGGTGAATAAGGTTTTTTGCTGTATTGATCTTCTGGTGGTAAGGGTGCTGTGAGAAAAAATTGAGGAGTCTGCCGGAATATGTGGGTTTGGTGTACCAATCAAAGGACAAGGAGCTATCATTATTTCTTATAATGAGGAGGTCAAGAAAGGGGAGGGTGTGATTGGTTTCAGTTTCTATGGTAAATTTGAGACGGGGATGGTAGGAGTTAAAGGCTACTAGTATTTCAGGGATTTTTTCAGGATTGAGAACTAAAAGGAGGTCATCGACATATTTCTTGATGAGGAAGATGTCATGGGGGAATAGAGAGATGATGGAGTCAAGAAGGTCATTAAGAACGATGTTAGAAATGTCTGGAGCAAGGCAATTACCCACGGCCAGACCTGAAATGTTTGTATGTTTTGTGCGTGTATCTACATCTGTTGTCTTTTGTGCGTATATGTCTGTGTGTGTGTGTATGTGTGTGTATGTGTGTGTGTGTGTGTATGTGTGTGTGTGTATATATACATATATATATATATATATATATATATATATATATATATATATATATATATATATATATACATACGAGTATGTGTATGTGAGTGTGTGTGTATGGATTTTCAAGTCTTTATATGAGGCTTCTACACTATTTGCTTCTTTCCCTTTATACGTTACTTCGTTACAGCACCCTTACCACCAGAAGATCAATACAGCAAAAAACCTTATTCACCGGTGTTTATCCCTATCAGACACCCAATTTCGACCAACCAACATCCTACGAATCCAAAACATACTACTCTCTAATAACTTCCCAGCCCACATTACCAATAAACTACTAGACCCCCTTAAACACCCTAGTAATGTAATTTACCCCTCCCCGTACCCAACAGTACCGAACCCCAGTTCCTTCATATACCGATCTTTTCCTTATATTCCTGGTCTGTCTGACAATATCCAAAAAATCTTAAATCTTACCTTTCCCAACCTTCGCCTTGGTTTTAAACCATATCACAAATTATCCCAACTATTCACATATTTAAAAGACCCGATCCCCATTAAAAATCTCTCCAACATTGTTTACCGCATCCCCTGCTCTGCCCCAAACTGTACCTCCTCCTACATTGGGGAAACAAAAAACCACTTTTACAGACGACTATCACAACATAAGACCTCTATATCTACCCGGAACATATCTGCTTCCAAATTATCAGAACATGTCTTAACCCTTAACCACACCTTTAACTTTGACCAATCATCTGTTCTCGCCAAGGTTCCTAATTATACCAAAAGACTAATTACAGAATCATTATACATTAACCTAGAAAAAAATCCGTTAAACATAAAGACTGACAAAAATAACCTATCAATAGTTTACAGACACATACTAGACCTAATACAAAATAACTAACCACCACCGCTTCCTAATGACTTTCTCCTCCCCCCCCCCTCTCAGCGTGCCAATATTATATGTATGTGTACAAGTATGTATGTTTTGGGCGTGTATCTACATCTGTTGTCTTTTGTGCGTATATGTCTCTGTGTGTGTGTGTGTGTGTGTAAGTGTGTGTGTGTGTATGTGTGTGTGTGTGTATATATACATATATATATATATATATATATATATATATATATATATATATATATATATATATATACAAACGAGTATGTGTATGTGAGTGTGTGTGTATGGATTTTCAAGTCTTTATATGAGGCTTCTACACTATTTGCTTCTTTCCCTTTATACGTTACTTATAGCCATTGTAACGGCTTTTATATTCTGAGAAATTTTTTTACACTTAGTAAGGGTGGGGGACCATCCTTCCTTCTCAATTATATCAGTCAGTGTTTCATAGCCAGAGAGGACCCACCCCCCGTCCCACCCCCACAGGTAACTTATGTTTTGCACTATTTACTCACCCTCCCTCCTCCATTTCATTTTAATTTCTTTCCCTCATAACCTAAAACAGTACTATACTCAATTTACCGTTATTATCACTACTTCCAAGCTCACTATTACTGTAAGGCGTTTATTTGTTTTAGTTATCTATATACCACCCTAAATATTCATCAATATATATCATAATTCCAATATAGCCTGTTATTAGCCTGTTAATTAGTCCAATATAGCCTGATTGTATTATCACGTACTTTACTTAAAACATACCTACTTTTATACAATTGATATTTTACACTTTCATAAACTGTCTTCTTACATTCTCTTATGCAATTAATATTCTTTACACTAGTATAAAGTATTTTCTACCTATTAATATTAATACTGTATTTTCTAAAATAATTTTTATTTTCAATTTTATTCTATTTTATATAATTCGTTTCTAGATTTTTATAATTTTACAATTTTTATTTCTTCTTTTTTATTACCTATAATTTTAGTGCGTAATCCTTATCACTTTCTAATTTACCCATATCATTTCACATTCCTATTGTATATTTAGTTTTTATTTATCTGTAATACCTTAATTTTTTAACTGTCAACACTTTCTGTTTTATTATTATTTTCTTCATGTTTTATTATTATTTCCTACATTTTAACCTTCATAATTACTTTACTGTACACCTTTATCAATTTTTATCATCATTATTACACATAATTATCAATTTTTTGCCTGTATTCACCTTCTTTTAGTTTATCTATATTTAAAATGTTTTAATATATTCATACCGCTTTCTTAAATTGTCTGTATTTTGCTTATAGCCCTGAAGACCTACAACGTAGGTCGAAACGTTGGCTAACAATAAATATCTTCTGAAATTACTTGAGAATTTCATTCAGTGACCTCTACCCGGACCAATTTCTTCAACATAAAAACAATAGTTTCACTCATGTTCTTTCTGTTATTTTAACCACTATTATCATGTGATTTGCCTTTATTTATGTCCTATAATGGATTCTCCACAGTTCCTAAATAACAGTCGAGGGGGGGGGGCACGTGCCCTCGTGCGCCCCCTCCCCTATTTCCGCGCTTACTATAGCATATGTGTTATTCTGATGTATAACCTATATTACTGTCAAGTTTCATCCAAATCCGTCCAGTAGTTTTTGCGTGAAAGAGAGACAAACATACAAACATTCACATTTATAATAATAGTAAGACAAAACAAATAGTTTCACTCATCTTCTTTCTGTTACTTTAACATCTATTATCATGTGATTTTCCTTTATTTATGTCCTATAATGGATTCTCCACAGTTCCTAAATAACACACGAGGGAGAGGCACGTGCCCCCGTTGCTCCCCCCCTAAATCCGCGCTTGCTATAGCCCATATGTTATTCTGATGTATAACCTATATTAGTGTAAAGTTTCATCCAAATCCGTTCAGTAGGTTTTGCGTGAAAGAGAGACAAACATACAAACTTTCACATTTATAATATTAGTAAGATTAGCAGTATATCAAAACAAATAGTTTCACTCTTGTTCTTTCAGATATTTTAACAACTATGATCATGTTATTTTCCTTTAATTATATACTATAATGGATTCTCCACAATTACTATAAAACCGTCGGAGGGGAGGGGGGTGCCAGCCCCCGTTGCCCCCCCCCCCCTAAATCCGCGCTTGCTATAGCCTATGTGTTATTCTGATGTATAACCTATATTACTGTCAAATTTCATCCAAATCCGTCCAGTAGTTTTTGCGTGAAACATACAAAGAGACAAACATACAAACATTCACATTTATAATATTAGTAAGATATATATATATATATTGTTGAGGTTCAAAATATGTCAAAGTAATTATCGATATTTGGCGTATCGATGGGGACCAATATTAAGTTGCCGTGGATTTATAAGTAAATAAAAATTATTCTAAATTTTATTAAAGCTTATTTAAAAATTTAATATACTGATTGCTTATTAAACACAATTCTGACTTTCAAATCATACAAATGGCATTGCCGCACACTACGGACAATGCAAAGCTCCCGCCATCTTTCAAGCATTCTGCAGCGTGGTGTCCTGAGGATAGGAACTTCCCAAGTTTTTCAGCTCTCTTCAAGAACGCCCTGAGTGAGAACTTAAGTTACTGACTGTCAACACTTTCTGTTTTATTATTATTTTCTTCATGTTTTATTATTATTTCCTACATTTTAACCTTCATAATTACTTTACTGTACACCTTTATCAATTTTTATCATCATTATTACACATAATTATCAATTCTTGCCTGTATTCACCTTCTTTTAGTTTATCTATATTTAAAATGTTTTAATATATTCATACCGCTTTCTTAAATTGTCTGTATTTTGCTTATAGCCCTGAAGAAGACCTACAACGTAGGTCGAAACGTTGGCTAACAATAAATATCTTCTGAAATTACTTGAGAATTTCATTCAGTGACCTCTACCGGGACCAATTTCTTCAACATAAATTACACAAGGGAACAACATTTTTGTTGCATGAAATATTTTGACTAATATTCTACTTCCTCGAGGTGCTGATTTAAGATCTGAAGTCAGTTTGTTTGTATCAGCTTTACTTTTGGGGTTATAATTATAAACTGTTTTTTAAGATGAAAATATTTTTTATTAAGAAAACTATTAAAAAAATTACCACTACATATCAAAAAATTTTCTTTTGTAAGATTTTCTGGCTTGATTCGGTTCACGGGGGCTGTTTTTAATGCTCCAACAATAGTCCGCCATCATGTGAGCATTCCAGTGGCCTTGGTAACGTTCCTCCATAGTTCGAATGTCCTGATGGAACCGTTCCCCCTCAGATCACCAAGATTTTCAGGGAAACGGTCCAAATGGCTGTGGAGGAAGTGTACTTTGATGCTCATATTACAACCAAGCTGCTGGAAGTGTAACAACATTAGTTCAATATGCTCCGCATAGCTTTCTTCCTTTTTGTTTCCCAGAAAATTTTGAGCAGTCCAAACGAATTCATTCCAGGCATTTTTTTCAATATCAGTCATGTAACTAATAAAGTTTTCATCCTTTATCAACCTTCTTATTTGGGGACCATCAAAAATTCCATTTTTAATTTTTTCTTGGCTCAAATTAAAGAACTTCTTAGAGATGTATTTATAGCAATCACCACCCTTGTTCAAAGCTTTGACAAATTGTTTCATGAGCCCTAGTTTGATATGCAAAGGTGGCAGTATTATTCGATCCGTGGGCACAAGGGGCTCATTTATTACATTCAGTTGTCCCGGAACCATAGATTGCCTGGAAGGCCAATCTTTTCTAATCCAGTGCTCAGACCTAGCTCTGCTGTCCCATAAACAAATAAAACATGGATATTTTGTATATCCACCTTGTTGTCCAAGAAGAAAATTCACCATTTTTAGATCAACACTTATCAACCACTTTTGTTCGTTGTATTTGATTCTATCCATTACAGAAGCTACAGTAGCATATTCTTCTTTGACTGTAGTTGAATGTGCAATCGGTATCGAACCCAGCTTATTGCCGTTATGCATAAGTACACATTTCAGGCTACGTTTAGAGGAGTCAATAAATAAACGCCATTCATTTGGATCATACTTCTGTACTCCCATTGCTTTCAATAAACCAGGAACATCTGAACAAAAAGCAAAGTCGTCATCTTTAGAAAAGAATGACAGCAATTCTGCCTCTCGGTTACGATAGTATGAAATTCTTGTTTCTGGGGTTAAAAGATTTCTTTGCTTTAATCGAGAAGCTAGAATCTCCGATGTCTTTTTAGAAAGACCAAGATCTCTGATTAATGCATTGAGGTCTTCCTGATTAAAGAGCTGGGGCTCAGAAGTAAAATCAGGGTAAGAATCACTTGTCCGACTTTCATCACTTGAAGAATAGTTTTGTTTTTCTATATCATGATCATTTTGTACAGATGAAGAAGCTTGGGGTACTGGTGTATCGCCAGAGAACAAGACTGGTCGAGTAACAGATAACAAGTTTGGATAAGACCATTTCGACCAGTTATTTTTATTAATTCCATTAATATCAATCACACAAAAATAACAATCATCTTGATGATTATTAGGTTCCCGCCAAATCATTGGTGTTTGATACTTAAAATGGGGTCTTTTCTTATTTGCCCATAATCTCAAAGACTCAACACATGCTTTACATACCATATGAGGGATCCAGTACTTGTCACGGATGTCCAAAGCGAATCCAAAGTAATCAAAATATACCTGTGTTATAAACTCTGACACACTTAGCCTACAATTTTTGAATGTATATTCACCACAAATGTTACAGAAATAGTTTGGATCGTTTCTACAGATATTTCTTAACTTGGACATTGTTATTTAACACAAGAGCACAAACTTTTTCACTAAACAACTCAGTTGAATTGAAGTTTGAATGTGACTAGTACAAATATATGTCTATCAGCTGTTTGCCAAAAACAAAAGGTGCTGGAGAAAAACTGAGGCTAGATTTGTAATCACCAACCTCTAATTAGTAAACAACAGGCCTAAAACCCCATGCAACAAAAAATTAATAAAAATTTGTTCCCTTGTGTTATCATAGGTCAACAATTATTATCACTATTGTTTTTATGTTTGTTACTCATTCACGCAAAAACTACTGAACGGATTTCGATAAAACCTATTGAGTAAAATAGGTTATAGATCATAGGCTACACCAAGAGCAGATTTATGTGAGGGCACGAAGGCATGCCCCCCCCCCCTCCGTTATAGTACATAATTAAAGGCAAATCAGGAACTTAGTACTTGAAATTTGTAGATAGGTTCTTTGTACAGTTTAAGGAAGAAATTTGGATAATTCTACCCAAGGGTTTCTCCTTTAATGTAATAGGGGTTCAAAGGTTGTATAGAAACCATCAGTTTTGAAGTTGGACATCTGAAATTTTGGATGTACGAGTAACTTATATTTTTAAAAAATAATTAAATTATTTATTTAAAATGATTTTTCACGAAACTTTATGTGGCACACCAATTCCACGCGAGCGAAGCCGCGGGCATAAGCTAGTATATATATATATCTTACTAATATTATAAATGTGAATGTTTGTCTCTCTTTCACGCAAAAACTACTGGACGGATTTGGAAGAAACTTTACAGTAATATAGGTTATACATCAGAATAACACATAGGCTATAGCAAGCGCGGATTTATGGGAGGGTGCAAGGGGGCACGTGCCCCCCTCCCCCGAGAGTATTTTAGGTACTGTGGAGAGTCCATTATTATACATTATAAAGGCAAATCACATGATAATAGTTGTTAAAAAAACAGAAAGAACATGAGTGAAACTATTTGTTTTGATACTCTATCCATGATCTATGTGGGGTCACGGGGGCATGTGCCCCTCCCGTTATAGTACATAATTAAAGGTAAATCAGGAACTTAGCATCTTGAAATTTGTAGTTAGGTTCTGTGTATAGCTTAAGAAAGAAATTCGGATAATTCCATTCCAAGGGTTTCCCCTTTAATATAATAGGGGTTCAAAGGTTGTATAGAATTCGTCAGTTTTGAAGTTAGACATCTGAAATTTCGGATGTTCGAGTAACTTATATTTAAAAAAAATAATTAAATTATTTATTTAAAATGATCTTTCATGAAACTTTACATGGCAGACCAAATTCCACGCGTGCGAAGCCGCGGGCATAAGCTAGTATATATATAAAATGACTTTATTACAACAATGCCTCCAGGATCCACCTCCTTTCTGATGATACATGTTTCAGTACCCTTTTAGGCCATTGGTTGTCTGCCATCCTCATAACATGACCAAACCAATTCAGTTTTATTACTACTATACTATTATTAATTAACTGGTATTTAAAATGTTTTGTTTAAGGTAAATTCTTTAAATATTACATTTTCATGGATCACTTTTGATAATTCCTAAACATCTCATGGTTACATCTATACTTCCAGCATGAAAATTACATTGGCCACTGGTGTATAATTTGTCTTATATACTTTAATGTGATTGGAGAACACTTTCTTTTCACTTTTTTTTCTTATTGTTTTTATTATCTGGTTGCTGTGTTAACTTATTTTTATTTGGTTGTTCTTTGATTTGTACAACAGTTTATAGCTTTTTTTGAGATCTAATAAACTGGATGATGTATTTATCTTTTTCATCAGTGATTTTGAAATAAAATACATAATTGTCAGATGTAATATATTTATAAGAGTAATTTAATGCAATAATCATGGAAGAAAAATGTTTAAGTTGCTCAAAATGAATACCAAACCAGGGAAATGTATGCTAACTCATCCCTTAGGATACACAAACAATTTAACAGTACAAAAATAATTAACTTTTAGCATCTAAATTTTGCATTGCAATATATAATGATTGTGCTGTACGTTTGCTCAGACTTATACACCTGATAAAATTAAAGTAATTCCTTAAATATAATAAGTTTACAAAAATATAATATGCTTAACATCTGCGAATTAAAATATAATAAATCACATAATATCTAAACATAACACCTTCTTTATCAGCAATCTCATTTAATACATACATGCTAAGCTATTACCGTAATCTTATTTATACATATTGTTTAATGTGATCTACAATTTACAATATAATTATGTTATCAGTCCAATAATTGGGTGCTTTAAACTTCTATTTGGGTAACAATTTTTACATTTCTTTCTTTCTATACATTATAATACATACAATTTAATGTATAACAATACCACTAAAAAAAAAATATTTCAACAAGAAAAGCTTTCACACCAATGCGAGTTCTTTTGTTTGCTAATTGGATTTGTTGATATATGAATTATGGTCTATTTTCTATTTGCAACAAAGCTTACTATTTATCTTTTAAATGGACTATTAAATTTTACATTAATAGGAATACATATTTGAAACTATAATTATCAACATTGACAGGTACAACAAAAATTATGAATTTAGGAAAAGGGCTTAATAACAAGTTCCATCTTGGCAACACATGGAAGGGCTTCTAAAACAAATTACATGTTTATATCTGTTTCCTCCATAATGTTACCAAGAATAATGTGATTACTAGGCTATATTCGTAATTAAGAGAAGAAGCAATGTTATTACCTCCAGTAGAGGTAGTTTTATTTGTAGCATTTAAGTGTGAACCCTCGTCATTCATCATTGTTTTTTCTTTCTTACCATCTTCACTTATTTTGTTTATTTCATTTGTTGAAATACTGTTGCTCTCTGTCGTTAATTGTAATATACTGGGGATGAGAGTTGTGGTAGTGGTGGTTGTAGTGGTAGTTGTCGGAACCAATGAGAAATTTCCTATAAAAACAAGAATATTCAATTAGTTTAAATGATTTCAATCCTTATCTTCTTACTATTTTGTTTTTTTAATTATATGTTACATAATTTTATTATATCTCATTACTACATAAGAGAACATCCCATGGGTAGTGAATGTACTGATGTGATAGTGAGATGGTCATCCTGGCTCAGTCTGATAGACTCGCTCATCAACAATGAGAGCAACCCCACAGACTTGCTGGAGGGTGTGACGTAAGAATGGACATAGAATGCCACAAGTTTAAATACACCACATGATTTAAAATTAATCGCAAACAATTAAAAATGATTTCTCTTAAATTTAAATAGTGTAGCATTGTACGAGTTTTATTACTGAAGAGAAATTCAGCATTTGGTATGAAAGGACCCAGTAATGATTATTTAAGTCTAGGGTTTCTGATTAAGTATAGATTTATTTCTGCACTGAGGGACACTCAGATTTTTAGTTGCTATATCTCAGAGACAGTTTAAAAATTGCATTTCTAAATACGCATTATCCTACTGAAGATATTAATGGTGAAATTAAATATGAAGTTTATGATAAACTAGAGTAGGTATACAATAAACTACAGTGAAACTATATCAGAAGAAGTTTATTATCCTATGACCACACTACGTCTACACAAATTTAGTAATGATAAAAAATAACTTAGAGAGTATTTTGAATACTAAAAATATCAAATATTAAAATGATGAATTGTTTATTGAGAACCATGTAAAGAGGAAATTGAAATAGTCATCAGTAAATTGAAATAATCGGGAATCGGCAGCAGGCTGTGGGTAAGCAATAGTTTCTATGCTTCACTATCTGGTTAAAAATATCTGTGAAAGTGAAAAAAAAATGAAAATAGGAGGGAATCATTGCTTGTTCTGAACCATAAACAAGGGGATGAGGACGGATCTCGTCATCATCTGATAGATCATACCGGCTTGCTGGAGAATATTCTCGCTAATCCTAGTCAAATCACGAAATATGAAAAGGAAATTAATGGAAATTGAACGATCAATTAAATAGTTTGTTTATGCCAAATACTAGGAAAAAGTTAGAATACAATAGAGTAATTAGTTCACCTTTTTATCATTTTCAAAAGGGCTTACATTTATATGATTTCATCGACTGCCAGAAGTTACCTAAGCTTCTATTCGGGTATGCAGTAAGAAGAAACAGTAGTAATGATAATGGCAATATCTAATAAGAACCTCATTCAAAAGTTGTCTGTCTAAATTTTGTTTGAGTTATTGGAGTCACGACATAGAGCACTTTTAGTTAATACAAAAATTGTTAGAAAATTTCTAAATACATGAAGAATTGATAACTGGAAGTGATTGGATTTGTCATTTGCTAAATTTCAGAAGGTAATAATACAAGAAATAAAAATTAAGGTATAAGTTTCAAACTACCTGTGAAAAATACGTCACTGAATTCGGGTTTTACATCCATCATTTTAATTTCTTGGTGTATTCCCTGAATGGTTCTAGCTCGATGTGCTCCATCTTGGTATATTGCTATCAGTTTTGCCGTATAAGGAGTCTCTGTTTCTGTAATAACCCCTTTGAGTGTAACATTCACTGCTGTTCCTGGGTGTAGGAACATTTCTACCCTGTAAAAGTATATCATCTTAAGAAATGAAGATTTAACCATTTGAAATATTGACTCAATTTTAAAAAAATAACTATTTGCTAATTTATAAATGAAATTGTGATATTAATGATCTTGAATTGAAAAGATTATCTGATGCATACTGATTAGTCGTAACTATTCTATACTAATACTAACTTGTGAACATTTTGCCTGTTTTCGTCTTCACTGATTCCCCATTTGATTTCTTCTAGATGATTGCTTGTAGAGTTCCTAATAACAGTTGTCAATCCTTTTAGCATGGCTTTGCCTTGACCCCAGTATACGGAACTATTTGCATCAAAACCAATCATTATATCTATTTTTCCTGCCACACTTTGAGTGTTTTCCAAAGTTTGTCTACCAAGCTCTACTGGCTGTTTTTTCACTGCCTTCTTATTATTATTACTGGTTGTGAACTTAATATTTGTTAGTTCATAGCGGATAGGTTCTGTTTCTATTAAAATTTCACCTTCTGTGAAATCTTGTTCTTTACCTTCCTGTTTAAAAAAGAAATTTAGACATGGTTTAAGGAATAAAATTTAAATATTAATTGTTATTTCGATGAAATATTTGATATTTAAAGGAAAAGCTGTTCACAGCAGGATGAAATAAATTACCTCATTGACGGCAGTCAGTTTAGCAAAGCCACTATGATCAGTAAGCTTCCCAATTAAATGTGTGACTCCTAAGCTCTCGTTATCTGCATCATTCAGCTTGATTTTTTTCCTAGCTACGTAAGATTCTCCTGCGGAAACTGCCCCTACAGGCACATCGCTTAGTTTGCTCCATTGACCCCAACTTAGTCGTGCTCCTCCTTCTACATTTTCTAAAACTTCATATCTGTAATTTTAAACATAAAAAAAAATTAGTCCGGCTTAAAAAAAAAAAAAAAAACAGTCCACCAATGGTCAAAGGGAAGATACTGGCTGCTTGATCTGATTTTTGATCTTATGATATGATAGAGAATGTTTGGTCAAGCACTCCAACTGCCCCAATTAGTATGCTTATTAATACCGTTATATTATTCATTGTCAGTGAAGTTCATTATTATTTATAACATATATAATATAACTTATTTTACACAAAAACATTATTCAAAGTTGAACTCTTTTAAAGCTATAAACTAGCTGCCTAAATGTATGTAGAGTTAAAAACTAAATAATAAAATATACTTAGAAGATTGTTAAATGTTAAATGCAATTCTTTGGACATTCTTTCTAGCTGTTCTTAATATATTAATTTAGGAAATGAATAACTTACTTTTCATAAGTTTCTACTTTGTCATGTTGAGAGATCAAACATCCACCACTTCCAGTTTTTAGTTGGCCTGGAACCCATTTTCCCATTCCTATATGTTTAGCTCTGCAAATATAAATGTCTCTCTCGAGGAGACCATCTAATTCTGAAATATCATATGTTATTATTTGTTTCACCTTTCATGAACTAAAGAAAAAGAAATATAAAGAAAAGAACAGCTTGTATATAATTATGATATTTTCTTAGAGGAACCATTATTTAACCTATTAATGGTTTAAAAATATCTTTCAGTTCTTCATTCAAGATTTCCTTTTTATTTATTTTATCAGTTATACAATCACCAAGGTAATTTTTTTTTTGTTATATACCTTTTCCAAATCACACCCACACTATTGTGTGAATTCTATGATTAGATTGTATTAGATTTTGAAAACTATGAGGCATGAGAATATTTTGAATTTTAAAAAGGAGGTGATATATATATATATTGTACAACCTTAATATTTAACTTAGAAATTATTTTAATAAACAATAAAGTTATTAAGAGTGATCTGGCGGATTTGGGTGGACAGAAGTTTGTAAGCAGAGATTGATGGTATCAGCAGCGAGCCTTCGGGTTTACTAAGCCTTATTATTATTATTTTTTTTTTTAATTTATTTATAGATATCTACAACTGTATTACAATAATACAACAAGTAAATAGACTAAGTGATATATAATGACAAGTAGAGAAACGACCCACTGGTAGTACTCAAATCAAAGTTCAAGTAAGGAGGTCACGTGGCCATCTTCTTTTCAGACGCCTCGGAGGATTATCGGGAATTTAAGAGGAAGCTAGGTTTGAAACTAGAGGGTTTGAGTGGTAATGAAGTTTGTTATGAAAGGATAGATACCGGGTTCGGGCCAAATCAGCAACAAAAGGGACATTAAGGTCGTTATGGATGAGTTTATTCTTAACAAAATAAGGAGCATTGAGGATTTTACGAAGGATTTTGGACTGTAAGGATTGGATACGAGAGGAATTCGATGGCTTAGTGGAGCCCCAAAGTTCTACTCCGTAAGTCCAAATAGGTCGTATGATGGTCATGTAGATGAGTCTTTTGTAGGTAATTGGGAGCTTAGAGCGTTTGTCTAGTAAGTGTTGAAGTAGCCTGAAACGCTGTGCGGTTTCTTGTCTTTTCAGTCTTGTATGAGGATTCCAGGTTAATCGTTTGTCAAGGTGCAATCCTAAGTATCGGATCTGTTCTACAGGCACCAGAGGGATATTATTAAAGGATACTGTAGGGCAGGAAGTCATTGGTTTACGACTTAAGATAAAAGTGCTGGGGGTGCAGTCAATGAAAACATCAAAATAAGGATAACTTATTTATTATGTGCCGACGTTTCAGCCTACAATGTAGGCCATCTTCAGGGCTAAGAGAAACAAAACAGAAATATATAAGAACGTAGCAGCAACAAGAATATATAAAGTGGTACAGGAGTGGAAATACATTAGATTATTGAAATAAAATTAGATATGATGAAATAGTGAGTAGAAGATGTAAGATAAATAAGAATGCATGGCCTACATTGTCCTGAAGATGGCCTACATTGTAGGCCGAAACGTCGGCACATAATAAATAAGTTATCCTTATTTTGATGTTTTCATTGACTGCACCCCCAACTATTTCTTCCTTGAATTAGAAGATACAGTCGACCAACTCTTCTCTAAGATAAAAGTGATTTGATGCGATTTTTGAGAATTTATTTTAATTCTCCAGTTTTGACACCATTCTTCAAGATCAGTGATATGGAATTGGAGGCTTTGGGATGCAATAACTGGATTGGTGTTGACTGATAATACACATGTATCATCAGCATACGTGCTAAGGATAGTAGTAGGATGAGTTGGGATGTCTGTAATGTAAACTGTATATAGGATTGGACCAAGGATACTACCTTGAGGAACACCAGCAGACTGGGAAAAGAGGGACGAATAGACATTGTTATGGTTTACTTGGAAAGTTCTATTTGTGAGATAGGATTGTAGGATGAGAAAGTATGTAGAGGGTAGGAATTTGCGGAGTTTGTTGAGCAAGCCCGGATACCAGACTCGGTCAACTTATTATTATTAAACAATAAAATATAAAATTATAGTATTTTTAGTTAAAGATGTGCTAATTGTAAACTCTATAATTAATATAAATATAATGGGAGATAAACTTTTTTATTAACAAACAAATTTTAACGAAAAAAATTTAATTAACAAAAATCTTATTATACTCAGAATTTTTAATAGCAATTTACAATTGAAAGTCATTATTGATCATCATCATTAATAGTATATCTTTGTCTAACTTGATATCTGATATCGAATGATGAGTTAACAATATGTCTAAATATCTAAAAAAAAAAAAAAAGTTCATAAAATGGTTAAATATACATGTTACCTTTGCTTACTGCATGGGCACACTTGTAGATGCATACAAAAATACAAATATATAGAGATAGATAAGAAAAAAAAAAGCAGCACTGCAATATTTTCCTATTTTTCCTATCATGGTTTTAACCAAGCATTATTCCAAAAAATAAGTTTACGCCTTTTCAAAATAAATATCCTGTAGATTTATCTCAGGTGCATGAATATTCATAATCCTAGTATTGTCTAAATGTAAAATAGCAACTTAAAATATGAAAAAAGGTTTCTTCCTAAGAAATAATACAAAAACCTATTGATAGTAATGAATTTCTTCAGCTATGCATGGAATGTAATATTTTACCATTTTTTACTGTCTCGACTGTTCCTACTACTGCAGTTTCTGGATGCGATCCTTTCTCTGCGCTTATCCATCTTAACGTGCTTGATGTAACAAGTTTGTTCATAAATATATCTGATGACTTTAGGTAAACACTGTTCTCAGAAAATGCTTCCACATAGCTTGTGATAATGGATATTATTATTGCACACTGAAAAAAACAACAAAAAAACATACAATGAAACAAGAGATTTATTCTTCCTAAATCTGTTTAAACACAGATAAATTAAATTCAAATTTTAAACAGTAATACAAATGGAACATCAATACAACAAGAGGTAAATGCAGGGGAATAAATAAGGATATACAAACCCCCAAAATGCAGGAAAAATGTTGATATTTATATTTTTAGAAATAGCTAAGCAGTAAAATAACAAGTAACAAAAATTTTTAACAAATTAGGGAGAAGATAAAATATTACAGGATGATCATGATCACTAATCTTTTTAAATATAATTGAGATACTTTAACCTGGTTATAAGGGGTGAAGATGGACGCCTATTGGTCGCAGAAAGACAAATCGAAAAAAAGGAAAAAAATGAACGTAGAGGTGCAGTGCCAATGGAAGAAATACTTTCAAACACTCCTGAGATCTGAGCATGATGTAGCCACGAGACCAGCTAATTATGTGAGTGTTGGTGATGACGACGAAGAGATCCCACCAGATAAAGAGGATATCGAAGCTATTGAGGAGAAGTTTATTGAAGAGAAAGAATACATGCAGAATTTTTAAAAGTGGCAAATGGGTCATTATTTAGCGAGATGCATGGACTAATTTCACACATTTGGCAAGTAGAGAGGATGCCGAAAGAGTGGTCAGAAGCAACAGTCGTTCTACTCTATAAAAACAAGGGTGATAGGACAGACTGTAAGAACTATAGAGGCATAAGCCTGCTGAACACAGCGTACAAAATTTACTGTATAGCCCTCTACAGCCACCTACTGCCATATGTCGAGCGAAGCTGGGAGATTACCAAGGAGGTTTTAGGCCTAACAGATCAACCATCGATCAAATCTTCTCCTTGCAACTGATGTGTGAGAAAATGAAGGAGTTTCAGAACACTATGTGACTGCTGTTCATTGATTATAAGGTGGCATATGATTCAGTTTTGAGAGGAATTGTTGCAGGCAGTGAAGGAAATGAATATTCCCTTAAAAATTATCAGACTCATTATATGCACAATGAACAATACAAGCTGCAAAGCTAGATTCAATGGCAAGTTAACCAGCGCATTTCAGGTAAACGATGGACTCAAGGTCCGCTACTTTTCAACATCACATTACAAACAGTAGCAAGAGCCGGTCTGGATGCGGGAGGTAATATCTTCTACAAAGGGGCCCAATTATTAGCATATGCCAATGAGGTGATGATAGCTGGAAGATCTCTCCTTAATGTCAAAGATGCTTTTGGGAAGCTGGAAAGAGAGGTCAGGAGGTTTGGCCTAGAAATTAATGAAGAGAAGACAAAAATTATGATCTTGAGGAAAAAGAAACCCACGCGACACCAGATGTGCTACACAATTGGAAACTACACATTCCAACATGTTGTTAGTTTTAAGTATCTTGGTGCACAGTTTAATGAAGCATTGGAGGAGGAGGAGGAGGAAATTATATATATATATATATATATATATATATATATATATATATATATATATATATATATATATATATATAAAATTAGTTCATTATACAATGTGTTCCCACTCACTTCTCCTAAATCATTCACCTGGGAATAAGTTTAATAGATCATTTATTTGTAGATGTTGCATACTTTTCGGTGTTTTATTGGCTGTATTTCATTTTACTCACTTACAACGTGTTTTATTTTCTTATATTTATAAATAAATAAATTAATAAAAAAGCTCAGCGAACCCGAAGGAACGATGCCGATACCACCAATCTCCGTTTACAAATCTCCGTTCATAAAGGCCACCCAAACCCAAATCCGCCAGATCACTCTTAACACAATCCTCCCACCTACGCCTCAGTTTACCCCTCAGACGCTTCCCAGTCGGTACAGTCCCTATTAACATCTTAAGATTCTTATATTTAAAAAAAATTAATTTTGGTATATTTCCAGCTAACCGATTCTATTTCTCCTTATTTTGCCATTCATATTGATGCCCAAATTTATTTGTAATAGTCCGTCCAATTGATAGGGCCATTTATAAAGTTAGTAACAAAAAATACTCAGAAATTTTATGTTTTAAACAAAATTGTTCTATACTAGCCGACCCGACCACGCATTGCTGTGGCTGTTATAATAGTTTTAAAAAAGTTTACGTTGAAATTTGAATTTTAAAGAAATAATGAAAGAATTAAAAAATTATTTAAATTGATATGAGCTACGGTTGGGCTCAAATTGTAGCAAATTCAATCTACTTTAAAAATGGTAAATTATGTTTTTTTTAAAACGCACCAAAAAGTAAAAAAAAATCCGAAAATTTCAAGATTTTTCGGCCACCAAAAGCTTTCCCATCCCTTTTTTCCGATGCAAATTCGGATTTACACTACTCAGACATGCCTTTACAACATATCAAAAATGCAGTAGGTTAGAAAAAATATAGTTTTGCAATAAAAGTATCGCGTTATTATGCCCGATTATTGATGCCCAATTTATTTGTAATAGTCTGTCCAGTTGATAGGGCCATTTATAAAGTTAGTAACAAAAAATACTCAGACATTTTATATATTTTAAACAAAATTATTATATACTACCTTAGACAACTAATAGGTTGATTACATTATTGATAGATTCTAACATTTTATGTCTATAAATATCTATAAATCTGTTTGCCATTGCATTTAAAGGTATCAGTTCTGCAGGTTGTCTCTTTCAGTTAAATCACATATTTTAATTTTTCATTCTTTTCCTTTTCAATATTCTCGAAAATGAAAATAATCCTGATTTTAAGCATAGAAAAAAGTAGTGTAATTATGGGAAATGTGTATATTTCGGTAATTCAAGAAATTAATGTTTCAATAAAGATATCAAAGTATGGATGATGATATAACAAACGTGTTAGACGGTTCTTTAAAGTGTATTCAGTCAGTAATTGTTACTATTGAGTAATAAAATTATTTTTATTTTCGAGAATATTAAATAGGACGAATACAAAGTTATCTTGTGAATTTACTCGAAGTGACAACCTGCGGAACTGATACCCACGTCAATATCTGTTAAATAATAAGTAGTCTGACTTGATTTGTTTGAAGAAATTAAAAATTTTTTTTTTTTGTACAACTGATATATTTTAACTGATATTTTTAGTACAACCTGCTAAAGTTGTATCTATTATATTGATCGTATTATACAATTAAAGTTGGTTTAAAAAAAGGACTAAGATTTCCTGTTCTTAATAGAATAGATCTAAGTTGTCAAATTGAACGGACGTGAAGAATTAGGGGGGGATGATCGGCGGTAACCATAGGAACATTATAGTTTCCAAGGCCGCCCGAGCCATATCGATCGCTTCAGTCCCTTCCTTCTCGGCATCATTAGGGCACTACGTCCACAGGCGTTTAGGTTTAGCCTCACCTTCATGTTCCATTATATATAAAAAAAATAATAATCCTATTTTCTATAAATTATAACTTTAATCTTTAATCTTTCTCCTAGCTAGTTCTTAAATTATTACATCTTGTAGTAAATGTAACATAAGAAACGTAAAACAAAAAGTAATTAATAAAAGTGGCAAGTTTTTTTCTAATACGCTTTATATTGTTTTCCGAATCTCAATATCCTATCTATTGGGCATAAAAACCATTAATCATAAAAACTGTTCAATTTCAAGTAAATAGTTTTAGTTTTTTATTGTCATAGAGTCATAATTAATTTAAGCCTCTAAAAAAATCTTTTGGCCCTACTAAATACTTCTCTATTTCAGGTTGTAGGAATTGAAAGAATTTAAATCATAAAATCTATACATTTCGGTGAAACACACTTAAGCAGGTGCATATTTTGTAGAAGCCTCATCTCTTCCAAAAATTTGAAAACCTCAAGAGTTGTTAATATTTTGACAAGTTTTATTCAAAAAGTTACAGCCATATAAGCCCAATTGCATTCAATTAATATACTTTAGGTATTCAGGATCAAAAGCGGATTACTCCAAATTAAAAAAATCCTGAACTTTTCATTTGTAGAAATAGCGTCAAATTTTGCAACAAATGAGGGAAAAATTCAAATCTAAAAAAAAAAATACTTGAAAATAAACGGTAATTTTATTTTAATAGTAGGGAAATTATAAATATCTCCTTCCATAAAACAATGTGTGAACAAAGTACCTGATTACTACTTTCTTCAATATCTCATCAGCTTAAAAAAATAAAATAAAAGTTTAAAAAATCCCATTTACTTAAATTATTGTTATAGACTGGATTGTACTTAGATTTTCTTAGTGATATCTCTGTTGGGAATTCTCAATAAAAAAGCCTCCTGGAATTATTCAGCCCCTGGGCTAAAAAATATTGCAAATTTTCGATATGTGTCGTCTTGAAAGTAACCTTCACAGACGTTTAGAAATTCATCAAGGCATGAACTGTTCGGCCTAAACCTTGTGGAAATTCCGCTCCTCTTTGGAAGAATTATTTTAACTCTACTATGAAAGATTTATTTCCGGAATATTTTTCTTCTCCCATACTGAATTTCTAATGATATATTGCATCGTTTCGGATAGAAATATTGGATATTTGGGATAAAAATAACACCTTTAATGTTTTTCTTTCATTTGCCTATGAACTGACATTTCATATGTTCCAGCATAATTTACGATATAAAGCTTACCTCAGTATAAAAGTAGATAAGTGTCCATTATCGTTTTTATACCTGTGGAAATAAGTTCACAACACAAGTTTTATTTGGCTAACTTGAGGTTTATGTTTATTAAATGAACGTTATCATTACAGCAAAACAAGAGACGTTGGGGTTTAAAAAATAAGTAATTTTTTGTATGATAGTGAGGAACATTAAGTTTTAACAGTATTTCTTCGGTTATTTTATTTTCCAGTTCATCCTTTTAGTCTAATATCCCAAACCTTTATAAATACAACTAGCTTTTTCCCGCGGCTTCGCTCGCATAGAATTTGGACTACCACATAAAGTTTCTTGACAGTGCTTTTTAACAATAATTTAAAATAATAAATAATTTAATTATTTAAATAATTTAATTTTTTTCACTATAGGTTACTCGTACAAAATTTCAGATGTCTAACTTCAAAACTGACGGATTCAATACAACCTTTGAACCCTTATTAGAATAAGGGTGGAATTATCCAAACTTCTTTCTTAAATCATACAAAGGACCTATCTGCAAATTTCAAGATGCTAAATTCCTGATTTGCCTTTAATTATGTACCATAATGGATTCTCCACAGTACCTCTAAAACTGTCGGGGATGGGGAGGGGCATGTGCCCCCGTGCGCCTCCCCCCCCTAAATCCGCGCTTGCTATAGCCTATGTGTTATTCTGATGTATAACCTATATTACTGTAAAGTTTCATCCAAATCCGTTCAGTAGTTTTTGCGTGAAAGAGAGACAAACATACAAACTTTCACATTTATAATATTAGTAAGATTTACCACTATCATTATTGTGAATTTTCTTAATTATGTTTGTTTAGCCGTCTATTTCCCATAATTTTAAATAAACGAAGTAGAGCCTGTATATATATATATATATATATATATATATATTATTATGAGTAATTAAACGATTATAACGAAGGTTATAAAACGAACGCTCCCACCATATTAAATAAATCGTCAAATAAAAAAAAAATATTGATTTGCATGGTATAACATTCTTTGTTTTTTACATAATACTAAAAAAGTACCGAATCACAAAATAGATTGATAAATCCGCTTAGATTTTGAATTGTATTTGTTCATGCTAGACGTTCTAAAAAATTATTTATAAGTAATACGTGGAAGAAGACCAAGTCTTATATTGATTCTCCCTGACTATCCTTAGGCGACAATAAGTCTGCCTCGTCTGCCCCAGAAAAACATGAATACATCTGTGATATGGTTTTATTCATTAGTATGGTGGTTTTTATTAGTATATTGTACCATAAATTTATCTAGTTAATAATCTATTTTATTTACATATTTGAACGAACAGTAATTTCGACTGTAGGTGAATAGATCATGTCTCGGTATTGACCACTTGTATATGAGCCTTGCTACTTTCATATACTTATCAATATATAGTAGTATCACCTAGTAAGCTTATTAATAAAAAAAATGCCACAATTTTTTATTGGAGTTGCCCTGAAACTGATATTGTTCTCATTGCAGACTCTACAGAAAAGTTACAGCAAGCCGTAAATGAATGGAATGAAGATCTCCGTAGGAAAGGTATGCAGATCAGCACCGACAAGAGCAAGATCTTGCTAGTAGGAAGGGTACAGGAAGAAATCCTCCATATATACTGCAACCGAGGAGAGATGGAAGCAGTCACGGACTTCACCTACCTCGGAGCATTAATGAACGGTACTGGGAAATTAGACTTTGAAATCTCAAACAGGATAAACAAAGCAAACTCGGTCTACTACCAGATCTGTAATGCTGTTGTTGGGACGCGAGAAGTAGGCAGAAAAGTGAAGCTCAACATCTTCAAGTCGATACCTGTGCTCCTATATGGTGCCGAAAGTTGGATACTAACGGACAGGCTGGAGAGAAGAATCACGGCTGCCGAAATGAAATTTCTTCGAAGGATCGCAGGAAAAACAAGAAGAGATCGTATCCGCAATGAAACGATCAGGTAGGAACTCAGGATCGTGGCAATGAAGGAGATGCTCGAGTCCCGCCAATTAAAATGGTTTGGACATGTTCTGAGGATGGAGGACTACAGGGACCCATTGAAGACGATGGACTACGTTCTTGAAGGTAGAAGACCACGAGGACGTCCTAGAATGTCCTATCTGGAATATGTCGAACGTTTGTGCAGGAAAAGAGGCAAAAATATCCGCCAGGCGAGGAACCTAGTTAGGAACAGGGAAGATTGGCAGTCCTGGTTAAGCGCTCCGCTACGCTGAAAGGCACCATAAGGGTGATGCGAAAGAAGTTGCCCTGAAACTTTGTCAATTATAATATTATGTTGGAAGATTCTTGTCACACAAAAAAAATCTCAAATACATTTTATAATACCTAGTAAAGAATTATTAGCGACCATTTCTCTACTGTGAAGCTATCTTTGATCCAACAGTTAGGGATGTTCGAGAGCATCCCGAACGACGTTGTTCCAAATTCTTGCCATCTTTCCCTTTTTTTTTCTAAACCAGTTCTCTTGTAAAAACTGAATCCTACCCCTCTGTGTTAATTTTTTTTCTGTAGCGATCACTGAAGTTGCTACGTCCTTTCTTTCAATTCCAGGTTATTTACTTCTAGGGACATATATCTATATTGGTAACATTATTTTATTTATTAACAAGTACTTTTAAAGCCATTTTGCCTTCTTTAGCTCTCCTTACAAAGCAACTATCGCTGATGAAGGCTCAAAGGTTTGAACTTCGCCATTCAGAGTACTAAATTTACATTTACCAGTTTACTGCACCCTCAATGTTTATCATATAAATCACAGTCGAGTATCAAACATAAATATTTAATTTGAAATACGAGTATATACATTATTTTTATGGGGAACATAGAAGATATTATTTGCACCTTTACCGAAATAATTAGCGAAAACCCCGAAAAACCGAAATGCTATGCTCCCCGAGTTACTCCTATGAGACAAGTAATCTAATTTTAGTTTCCTTTTTTTCCAAGGAGCTTCGAAGGATACATTCTCCTTAATGGAATCATTAACGGTAGTTGTGCCTGAGGTGAGCGCGTTCCTTTGAAAACGATAAGTGATACGATGAGGTTTGGTTAACTAATGTGCAAAGAACCAAGGCTCCCTTTTGCGCTGCTCTTTTTTTTTTTACCTTATGTACGGACATTTTTACAACGGAGGTTTTTTTTTTGGTGGGGGAGGGGGGTTATCATTTCTTTTTAGTATTTTATTATTGTTATCGATCGACAAAAATTAATTGATTGAGGGGTTTTCGCTAATTTTCAGTTTAACTGTTGCTTTTTTCAGTAGTGACGAATTAATTCTTAATATTTGTTGGCGGAGGATACCAAGGATGGGTTTTATCGCTAGGAAAGAAAAACTAGGCGTAATAGGTAGGGTCAATATGGTTTAGTGGTTAGTATAGCATGCCCAATGTCCGAGGGTTCGCAGCCCCGTAGATGAACCTGGGATTTTTTAAAGGGAGTATAAAATCCAAGCTCAGTTATGCCAACAAATGATGGGGTCCCGAGCCAACCAGTGTCAGTTACTCGTTAAAGATCTTTATCCTAATTATACCTGGATGGGATAAATTTAGAACTTCCGATGTAGCATTCTCTGATTAGCCATAGCACCCTAAATTAATGCTAAGTGAATAAACTAACCGTAATATTTAGTTAAGGAGCTTAGTTTTGAAAGTCCTTTAAAATTCTTTATAAAAACTGAACAATTACGAGGCATAAGTTCTGATAATCATTTAAATATTAACTGCATTTATTATTCATTTATTTCATCTAAATGAAATAATTTCCAAGTCGGATATGTGACCTTTTCAATAGTAGCCCCTAGTTTATTTATTATATTTCATTTTAGTAAAAAAAAATTAGGAGCTTGTTCTACAATAATCGCTAAGCTATTAACTTTAAAAAAATAACTGCTCTGACGTAACTAATTACAACGAAGAGCAATTTACTTTCTGAGTTTCCAATAATAGGTGATTTATTTAATTAAAATCACAATAATCATCATGGTGTATCATAATAATGTCGACTTTTCGCAAATGTTTACCGAAAATTCATGAATGAACGATCATTGGAAGATTTCATATCAATAGTCTTAAATGTGTCCTGTTGACCAGTTTATTAATTCTATTGTTAAATCATATTACTGTGTTGGTTTCAAATATCCTTAAAACTTTATGTAGATACGTTTTCTGGCTCTTAGGTACCCATGAGTTGCACGGAGAAGTGGCCAATCTTAATTTCAGTTCTCAAGACCATACTAAGGTATGGTTTGACAAAAGTAACAAAAAAGAAAAGATGGCAGATTTTGGGAACGAGCATCAAGATACACTTATTAGTTTGTATACAATTGTTATCTTATACAACACCTTGTACAATTATTATCTTGTACTGTGGTGTAATGTGTAAAATTCTCTGGTACTGTGTTAACACATCAATGCTTCCCATTTATAGCACAACTTCCATTTGATCATATTTTCTTGTTCAGTCATAATTTGTTGAATCGTGTTATTTTGAGCGTTAGTGAGTAGTTTAAATTTTTCTTGTTTGTGGGACCTCCTTATACCGGCAGATAAAGCATTTTAACTTCTGGAGCATCTGTCGTTTTGTTTGTGCTTGAGATGAATCGTATACGGAAGTACTGACATCCATGATTTTGATTTTATTCGGTTTTATGCTCTACGTCTTCTATTATGTGTTTTTTTTTATGAGATTACATGGTTCGTAGCTACATATTTGTAAAAATATAGAGTGCATGTTTTTGGAAATAACAGTCGCCATTAACACTGGTATTCGACTCCAGATCATTTAACCAAATGATGACGTTTAGTCGTTACACATTAAGTATACAAGGTTTGCAATAAAATATACAGTTTAGGATATTGTAATTGAAAACCAAAAAAGTCAACTTTTGTCTACTTTTCGCTCAACTTACGCCGGAAATGCGCTCGTTTCGGACTAGAAGATTTACCAATTCAAGTGTACATGATATGGCCTTATCGATTTAGACTTGTCCGTTGAATAAATGTGACTACTACCTAAATTTAGACTAATGTATAAGATTACGCTATCCATCAACTTCTTTTCAGAGGTTAAGATTTTTATCGATTTTTTTTTTATTTAAGTCTCAGACATTAACTAATCGATAGCAATTTTTAGAACTAATTATCTGTCTTAGTGTTAGCTGTTCTTTTATACATACATATATGTGTATCTGTTCTCACAAAGCGAATATTAATTAATAATAATGAATATTAACAAATCACAAATATACTATGTCGTAAATATTATATATGATATATATAATATACTCAACAGAGGTCTTCCAGTTCCTCTCAGTTAAATGGGCACATCTTCATTGATCGTTAAGTAACGGATAGAATGAACAGCACATGCTGCTGTAAAAATGTCAGAAACCTAATATTATCTTTTCGAAGTGAGTGTAAAAAAAACTACTCTACTAAGGTCAACAAGAGGGGGCTCTATGGAAAAATCAATACTTCCGATAAAAGAAGGATTCTAACCTGGATTTTTAGTATTCTCTTATTTCTTTAATTTTTGTGTGTGTTTATTAATAAGGACAAATTACCGCTCGCTCACTTATTTGAACATAATAGAAAATCAAAATCAACAAGGCTTGGTAACAGAAATAACGCGATGACACAGCTGAAACTGTTTTTTTTCTATAAACAGGATTAAAAAAATAATCTCTACTGGTTTTTTCCATAGTTAATTTAGGAAATTATATAGATTTTAAAAAATGGGTAATTTCAATTTTAAAACGTTAACTTATATTATTAAGTGAATTAGCCCAATAGGTAGACACGAATTATAATTACAGCTAATACTTAAAGCATTTTTAAGAGAATACATTATCAATAATGTTAGAGAAGAATTGGTCGACTGTATCTTCTAATATAATTATAAGTGTTATATGTAGTGTTATATATATATAGTGTTATATTATAATAATTATAAGTGTTTTAGAGTTCATAGTTATAAACACTATTTTCTATTTTTAATTTTTGAAATTTATCAATTTTTTCTTTCTATATATGCTTATATTATTACATTTTACCTATGTAACCCCTCATGTCTGGTATCATATCCATATCTATAATTTAACTAGTTTTTTCTAAATCCTTCATACTCCACCCCCTTTTTTTATATTTTAATCTTCTCATTTTGTATCTTTCCGTCTACCTCCTCATTTTTTTTCCCTTTATATTATGTTTACATTTTATCCTTTCTGTACATTTATTTTCTCTATTTTATATTAGTATTCTTTAATTATTATATCTGTCACTATTTGGAATTTCTGTTCATCATCTACAATTTTATTTTTATCTATCACTATTTTAAGCTTATTATATTCTGTAACCACTCTTATATTCATTATCTTTATTTATCATATCTATTCACTATTTCATCATATCTAGTCACTATTTTAATGTCCACACTTGTACCACTTTACTACATCACTTGTCACTATATTCTTGTAAACTGCAACGTTTTTATATATTTCTGTTTGTTTCTCTCTCTTAGCCCTGAAGATGGCCTACATTGTAGGCCGAAACGTCGGCACACAATAAATAAGTTACACTTATTTAGGTGTTTTTATTGACTGCACCCCCAACTATTTCTTCCTTATATTATCAATAATGTCTGATGCATGTCTGCATACAACATGTATCTGATCTATAAACCATCTGGCTTTTAGATTTCTTTGGACTGATGTCATATTTCGATTAAGAAAAATATTAAAAAATAAATTGTTATTGAAAAATTCATTAAAATCAATGGAAAATTTACATTTTAATTTGTTGATAGATATTTCATCATCAAAATTCATGAATTAACGATCATTGGAAGATTACATATCAATAGTCTTAAGTGTGTCCTGTTGAGCAGCTTATTAATTCTATTGTTAAATCATATTACTGTGTTGGTTTCAAATATCCTTAAAACTTTATATAGATACGTTTTCTGGCTCTTAGGTACCCATGAGTTGCACGGAGAAGTGGCCAATCTTAATTTCAATTCTCAAGACCATACTAAGGTATGGTTTGACAAAAGTAACAAAAAAGAAAAGATGGCAGATTTTGGGAACGAGCATCAAGATCATATTTCGATTAAGAAAAATATTAAAAAATAAACTGTTATTGAAAAAAATCATTAAAATCAATGGAAAATTTACATTTTAATTCGTAGATAGGTATTTCATCACCATTTTATCGATTATTGACGTTCTTAAACCAGTTGGAGATTTTCTTCTTTTCAAGCATATAAACAAACTATTAAATTATTTCTATTTTTAGATTTTTCTTTTCTATACATCTATTTCTATTCTTAGATTTTTCTATGTATCATCGCAAAAATTGCGAGAACACGGGGACATGGGATCAGTTAAGAGAACAGATTTGTCCCCGGGTGGTAAGCGACTCCGGTAACTCAATTGGTAGAGTACTGTCACGGAGAGACAGAGGACCCGGGTTCGAATTCCGGCCGGGGGCACATCTTTTATCTTCAAATAAAAATAGTTAAAAATGAAAACAATTAACAAAATATTATAAACAGTAATATGACGTAAGTCAACAAGATCCTAAAATTAAGTAATATATACGTCACAAAAATTGAACACGGAGACATGGGTTCAGATAAGAGAACAGATTTGACCCAGGCTGCGACTCCGGTAGTAGGTAAAATAAATAATGTTTATGACAAGTAAATGGTAAATATTACTCTTGCATTAAATACCGCTTTAAAATTGTCATAGTTAAAAACATGTTTTCACTATAACACAAATTTGCGTTACAGTATTGCAATTGTAATTTAAATAACTTGCATAGAGCTCGTTTAAATTTATTTTAAAATCACGATAATATTAATAGTGGTGTTGTACAATATGCCTATTTATAAGTATGAAATGTGTAATATTTCCTAAAACTTATTACAGTTTTTTAAAAGTTTATTAAATTTAATATCTCCACGCTTTATGAAATCATCATCAGACTGATTTGGCAGACTAGATACTCAGTTTAAACATGTTTCTGTAACATTAAGCTTGATTTAATTTGTTGTTCTTTCCCATTTCTATGTGTTACAATTATTTCATTTCAATTGGGATTTTATATATATATATATATATATATATATATATATATATATATATATATATATATATATACCACCGTTATTATTGCTGTTAATTGAGAAAGGATGTTTTATTATTACATAATAAAAAGAAGTTTAAAAAATATTTAATTCATTAATCAAACTGTCAAGTTTTATACGGGTACCCCACGATTTACCTCTTACTACTTACAGATCAATTGTGTTATTGTTTCGAGGTTGTATTATTTAAATTTATATTATGATAGATAATCTCGAAGGGGAATGTCATCATCCTAAAACCTTGAAGGAAACTATGCCGCGGCCTATCTGGAAGTGGCTAACCCATCACTTTAGCTTTAGGACAGCTCTAAGTGATGGCTCAGCAACCGCTTGGCCTCAGCAATATTACGAGTAATAGCGATGGATTTAGTGGTTACGTCAGTCCAGCTGTACTGGCTACTTGTTTGTCTAAATCATTTCCACTGCCTCTTGTGATGACCTGATTACAGTGACTAGGGATTCTCGATCGTGTATTGTTAGTTATGAGAAGTCGGAATACCAAAGAGCAACAAGTTAACTTGTTCAACTTTAATGTAGTATGAGGATAACCGGTTACGTGATTGCTACCACCGGCCCTAAGCTCACGAGCCTTCAATTACACAGGCCAACGATGAAAAAACTTTTTTAATGAAAATACCTTACTCTTATGTTGTTTAGGTTGCTGAATCCAAATATGATGCTTAAAAAGTTGTATCACCCACCATTTATTCACATTTTATAGTTAAATTCATGAAATAAAGAAATATTTTTAGAATTTAACAGCTTTTTCATAGTTAAGATAACATGAAAAAATAGGTCTAATGAACAAAGATGATGTTGGCAGCACTGCTGAAACACATGCTAAACAGCTGATGTTTTGTTTATTTTCAACATAACCTCACTTTTACGTTTCCTGTACATGTGCTCAGTGCAATGTCTCATCGCGGCTGTAAAAACTCTGCTGACAGTTTTTGTTATATTTGTGGTGAGTTTGTTATTAAAAAGCACCAAAGAAACATTACAGACTTTGTGAAAAAGGTTTATCTAGCATACTTTGGAACCAAACTTGGAGACCAGGATAAACCTTGGGCACCGCATAAGGTATGTTATGTATGTGTTGAAGACCTCAGGAAATGGTCAAAAAAAGAGAAAAAACACTTTAAATTTGCTGTTCCCATGATATGGAGGGAACCAAAAAATCATTCCGATGACTGTTACTTTTGCAGTGTAGATATTACTGGTCATAACTCTAAGAACAAGAAGGTAATAAGCTACCCTAACCTTCCGTCCGCCATCCGACCAGTAGGGCACGGTGTAGATTTGCCAATCCCGGAACCACCAGAGGACTTAAATTCTATTGAAACAGAAGTATTTTCTGATGTACAGTCGGAGTTAGATGAACACGATGAAGAATTCCAATGTGTTACAGAAAATGTAGAGCCTAAATTGTTCACTCAGGTCGAGCTTAATGACTTAGTTAGGGATCTGGGCTTAACAAAAGAAAAAGCTGAACTGCTTGGCTCTAGGCTAAAAGAAAAGAACTTGCTGGCGGCTGGAACCAGCATTCATGTGTATAGGAAGAGAGGACAACAATTTTCGAAGTATTTTGAACAAGAGGGTGATTTGGTGTACTGCTCAGACATTCATGGTTTAATGAATGAGTTTGGAATTGAATACAAAACAGAAGATTGGAGGTTGTTTATTGATTCATCCAAAAATAGTTTGAAGGCAGTTTTAGCACACAACGGTAACATGTATGCCTCTGTACCTGTCGGTCATTCTGTACATATGAAAGAGAGTTACGAAAATCTAGAAATAGTGTTAAATAAAATAGGTTATTCTGCACACGGTTGGATGATATGTGGTGATTTGAAAGTTACGTGCATGCTCCTTGGTCAGCAAGGGGGTTTTACCAAATTTCCATGTTTCTTGTGTGAATGGGACAGTAGAGCTCGGAATCAACATTGGTGCAGAAAGAACTGGCCTGCTAGGGAGTCTTTAAAGCCTGGCGAGAAGAACATTTTACGCAAAAACCTTGTAGATCCAAAAAAACGTGCTCCTACCACCACTACATATTAAGTTAGGTCTCATGAAACAGTTTGTAAAGGCTTTGCCTAAAGATGGGCTTTGTTTCAAATATCTCTGTCAGAAGTTTCCACACCTTTCAGAAGCTAAACTGAAAGAAGGCGTCTTTACCGGGCCTGATATTAGAAAAATGATGTTTGACGTTAACTTTGAATCCACAATGACCTCAAATGAAAAGGAAGCATGGGTTTCATTCAAGCAAGTTGTCACCAAGTTTTTGGGAAATGAAAAAGACCCAGAATATAAGGCTATTGTTGCTAACATGTTAAAAAAATTTGAACAGTTAGGATGTTTGATGAGCCTGAAAGTTCACTTTTTGAGCAGCCACCTCGATTACTTCCCGGAAAATTTAGGAGATGTTAGTGAGGAGCAAGGTGAGCGTTTTCACCAGGACGTTAAAGTGATGGAAAAACGTTACCAGGGCCGCTGGAATACCAACATGATGGGGGATTACTGTTGGTCACTTCACCGGGAAGTTCAGCAAGCTATTCATCGCAGGAAAAGCTACACAAGAAGCTTCAAGGAAAAAAGGGAAAGAAAATATAAACCAATTCCAGTTGACAAGTGAACCTTGTATCATCACATAAAATTACTATTTCAAGTATTTTACTGTAAATACAAACCATTTTTACGATTCTACAGTGTTTCATTGATTTCCCTATATACTGTAAATGGGTATTAGACTATATAATAAAATACATTTTGCTTGGAAACTAAGGGTGATACATAAAAACTACGAGCAGATTTGGATTCAGCACATAAAAATCTATCAAGATCAGCTATTAAAATTAAAAAAGTTTTCAAAAAGGTTTTTTTTGTTGGCCTGTGTTATCTGTTCAATCCACTCAGCTTCTATTGGTGCAGCGCTCTATGTCTTTTGTATATGGAAGATCATTTTCAAAGATCACTATGCCTGTTTGGTAATAGAAAAAACATAGTAATGAAAAGAGGAGGATTCATCCATTAATCTGCCAATGATTGTTGAAAGGACAATTTTACGTGTTACAAAGTGCACTCCTTACACGTATTAATAATTATAAACATAGTAACTTAAATTAAATAGTATCTTTTTCAAGCTCTTGTTATAGTTGACTGGCTTACGACGCGTCGAATAGTTTGCTTCCTTTTCTTAACAGCGATAATTCGGGAGCTCGGACAGTAGCAGAATAATTATCAAATCTGTTACAATTGGATCTAATTGTTCATTTAACGTCACTTTATGCTGCTATGGCTAATCGGACGATGCTACAGTGAGAGCTCTAAATTTTGCCTATCCAGGTTTAATTAGGATAGGGATTTTTAACGAGTACCTGACATCGTACAGGCTCGGGATCCCCGTTTAACATCCCTTCCGAAGGACGGCGTAACTAAGGATTTTTACTCCCTTAAAAAAATTCTAGGGCCACCTGCCGGGCAACCCGCGATTTTGGGCTTAGTAGTTTGTTACGCTAACCACTAGACCACAGGTGACCGTAATCTATGCCTTCGCTTTTCTTAAATAATGTGTTCATCTTCAAAGCCGGCAATCATATCAGCATGATGCCTAATGTCTTTTTTCATAAACAACCTTTTTAAAGATTGGATTCTATGAATTCTACAATGCCGTCAATAGATTTACCGATAAATATGGGCAAAAAAAGAAAAACTTCTAACCTCTAGTTATAATCTTCTAGCTTAAAAATACTATTGATTTATATTATTATTTTGTTTGTTTTTTGTGATAACTCCTTACGACATTTAATTATAAACAATACTTACGGACGTTGATGACCTAGATGTTTTACGCCCCTAAACCCAAGAAAACAAACAACATAAACAATACTTGACAAAATTTTAATTTGAAATTAGAATTTACTATTTACTAATTATTAAGTTGGCAACACTAAAAATCGGGTTTTTGTTTAGTTGCTCTTGGACTCAACATCCTATTTATATATTTTTCTACCTTCATTCTCTCTGTCTCTTTACAATTTTCTCCACACACAGTTAAATCACATTATATCATTTTAATTGAGTATTTAGCTCTATCATAACTACATATTCATTTTAATAGTTACTGATTTAAAACTCATTTTGACTTTCACCAATAACATGGTCTTTATTATATACTGTAATTATTTCTCATGTAATTTTACTATTTCTTATTATCTTCTTAGGTTTCATTTCATGCCATTTCATTTATTTCTTATTATGAATTATTTTATTTTATAAATTAACTTTTGTTCATTGTTTTTCATTCCTACTTTATCTTGTCTATAAAACTGCTATTTTATCTTAGCTTGTTTTATTTTCAGCCCTGATATTAGTTTAAAAATTAGGCCCAAGAAAGTTAGCCCAAAATAAAATAAGTATTACTTATTTGTGTAAAATTTATCCGTTCCTATACTGCACCACCGGATGCATTACAGGTTGCATTTTGCAACATTCCGTAAGATACATCCCACCAACCATTTCATCATGAAAAAAAAACTCTAAATAATTCCTCTTTTTAATGGGTTTGCCATCTTATGAGCATTAAAAAACGAAATGTCTAAATTCCTGACAAAATTGAGTGCTTCATAAATAAAAAATTAGAATTTCAATCTTTCAATCGAATACGGAAAATAATACTAAAACCACTCCTTGGGTGTATTGGAGTTCTGGATCGTTAATATAATGACAGAGGTAGAGCGAAATGGCTATAATTGCTATCGGGAAATGGCAGTGTTATAAGCTTATATTTTTTCTGTTACGACTGCTTCGTGTACAACTGTTGTGTATTAATCGGCACTGGGTTCATTAACTGCGTAAAAGGAACCACCTATAGCAGTAGTTAGCGAAGAGCTTGATCCTAAATCGTTATGATAGTAATCTGTAGACTGCCCGTTTCACTTACTGAAATGGAATAATTTGACTTTAATTTCACCCAACCTCAGAGGAAATACATTATACTCACTACATACAGCTTTAAAGGAGTCTTTGTAAATAAATTGAATCATTCAAGCAGCAGCTTGTTAGAATATTTCAGTATCTGACGCAACACTATTCTGCAATAACAAAAAGTAAACAATAACATTGAACGGTGTCCATGAGCGTTTTCACGGACGAATTTCGATAATGGAAAATAACATTGAGTCACAACGTAATGCAAGTTTATTTGCCTTTTTCAGTGTAAAACGCAAAGCGTTTTGAAAGCGATAAATAAAATTGGAGGTACTTTGATTGTCATTTTAATTTTTGATGTGCAGAAATAATATCTTATAATAAAGTTACGATTAACAGGAAATAATATCCTGTGGATTTAGTTCGGTAACTGAGCTACTAAGAGGTGATTAAAAATCCACTCAGTTCTAAAAGCTCATGAATGTCGAATTACTGCATATTTAATTGATGTAAGTGGATAAATCTAATAATGTTATGATGGAAGTGAGTCGCCTTTGTAAGTAAAGGCAGATTTTACTCTCGTTCCCATCTTTGAGTATGAATGACTATCGTAAGGTTTTAAATGATGTCTTGAGACGTGAGTTTGGGAAATTAACAAGATTTAATTCGTTCCAAGTTTTTAACAAAATCTTGTTATAAGTATTTACTTATTAATGTTAAGGATTGTTTAAATTGAAATATATATTTTTTTAATTTCTTAAATTGATCTTGAGGAAAAGATGGGTAGTATAAACGGCGTTGGGAGAGGCTGGTGTAGCCGACCCGGTCTTGCAAGGTCGCCCCATGCTCTCACGCTTTGTTGCCCCTTCATTGAGGCGGCCATACTTGCTTATTTCACAATACCCTCCAGAGAAAAATATTTTACTTAACAACGGTTCACTATTTAAACATTCAAAATAATAATAATAATGCCGAGTTCCGAAGTAGTCTCGAAGAAAAAATTACGCCATTAAATATTAATATAAATAAATATTAATAAAAAAATGTATCAAATCAAATAAGGGTTTCTGTTCCGCAGGTTGTCGCTTCAAGTTGAGTTACAACAATTTTTTTTTTTCGTTTTTTCGTTTCAACTGTCAAAACGTTCATTTCATGATAAAATGATTATAGAAGTATACACAGCAAATAGCTCTCAAATCCTGAGAGAGTTAGAACTTAAAATGTACTAATTTCTGGGAAAAAAATAATCTCGTTTTGTAACGTCAATCGGTACAATATGAAAGGATTATTATATCTGTCTTCATGCTAAATATGATTTTGGTTAATTAACAAAAGTAGAGAATTCGAAAAATGACTAATTGCTTTTCAGATTCCTTCTTTTCATTGTTTAGCGGCTATATATTTATGTTTTAGTGATCTTGAATAACATTTACATAATATATGAAAGTATTGATCAGGTATTTTGGTTGATTGATGTGGCGATATCTTTTCGTCTTCAATTTGGCTTGATTATTAGAACAATATATAGACTGAATCTCAAATATATATGTATATATATAAATTATTTTACTTGATGTTACATAAATAATTATTTTTTTTTTATAGATTTTTTCTTTTAAGTAAATGTTACATACATTTTATAGCAAAACAGAATTAGCTTCAATAACAAAGTTATAAAATATTGTTTTGAAGTTACAATTTTGACTGAAAATGCATATATGCATTTCTAACGTGTTTGAAAAATTAAGGATATTGATGATGTGAAAATTTTTCACAGACTATATATTTGAACCTTCGGTTCATTTATAGTTTTTATACAAAATTTTAAAAATTAGAGCTCCTTTATTAATTAATTATTATTATATAAAAACTTATTATAATGCAATTGGGAAAAACCACAATGCAAAGCCTTATGTTTCAAAAAATAGACCTACTTACCAGTCGACGTTTCGCCTATTCAGGCATTATCAAGACACCAAAATCAAAAAGGGGTTATGTGAATCGCATCTCGAAGAAAAAGGTGCAAAACATCCCAACGATCAACAGCCCAAACAGGCTCCAAAACATGAGACAGCACCCCGCCACCAAGACGTTCAACATACAACTGAACGAAAGTAATACGCAACCAGCTGGAAAGGTTATAGAATCAGCTGATCCACAAACCATATCAAGTAATATTAGCCTATAAAAATTTATACATATTAGCAAAGTTAGCCAAATTTTTCTTTTAAAATATTCAACGTTTCCGAATAATATTGGTTCAAATTTCTGCAATCTGTTTTATAATTTACCGAAATGTCAATCTTTTGTGCAATCTGCATGGCCTCGAACAACTTCCTTCTAGAGCCATCACTCTCTTTGTAAATAACTTTAGCATTCTCAAAATCAAATTGATGCTTACAAGTTTTGGTATGCTGGGCCAAAGCTGTGTTAGGTTCCTTGCCACCAATATTTTTACAATCATATTGATGCTGATACATTCTTTTGTGCAACAATTGTGATGTTTCACCAATGTATATTTTAGGGCATTGCAAACAGCTAATCTCATACACTACATCTGATTGTTGCTGTGTAAGTATTTTATCTTTCAATGGAGTGTAAAATTTACTCCCTAAAATATACATTGGTGAAACATCACAATTGTTGCACAAAAGAATGTATCAGCATCAATATGATTGTAAAAATATTGGTGGCAAGGAACTTAACACAGCATTGGCCCAGCATACCAAAACTTGTAAGCATCAATTTGATTTTGAGAATGCTAAAGTTATTTACAAAGAGAGTGATGGCTCTAGAAGGAAGTTGTTCGAGGCCATGCAGATTGCACAAAAGATTGACATTTCGGTAAATTATAAAACAGATTGCAGAAATTTGAACCAATATTATTCGGAAACGTTGAATATTTTAAAAGAAAAATTTGGCTAACTTTGCTAATATGTATAAATTTTTATAGGCTAATATTACTTGATATGATTTGTGGATCAGCTGATTCTATAACCTTTCCAGCTGGTTGCGTATTACTTTCGTTCAGTTGTATGTTGAACGTCTTGGTGGCGGGGTGCTGTCTCATGTTTTGGAGCCTGTTTGGGCTGTTGATCGTTGGGATGTTTTGCACCTTTTTCTTCGAGATGCGATTCACATAACTCAAAACACCTTTTTGATTTTGGTGTCTTGATAATGCCTGAATAGGCGAAACGTCGACTGGTAAGTAGGTCTATTTTTTGAAACATAAGGCTTTGCATTGTGGTTTTTCCCAATTGCATTATAATAAATAATAGTGTTTCTTTTTGAGTTTTTGGCTCTATTTTAGTGATTATATAAAAACGGTTCGATACCTGTTATCATGACCTAACAGCTCTATAATTTTACTAATTAATAATTATCTAGCGACAGATATGAAATAAAAAACATTTTTCTTACCGCTGTATCGAAAAATATATTTCCTCTCTTTCTTGTGGTGTTGCCAATTTTCTAATCATATTCAATTTGATTGCATTAATTTTCATTAAAAATAGAAATTTTTTCCACTCTCCTTAAAATTGTCAAACAAGAAAACAATGACTTAGGATTTTTTTTTTTCAATCACGTACCGTCCACTAATAAGGACCACGCGAATATCACTGGTTATGGTAGGCTTCTTTGGAAGTCATGATTTTCTTTCTTCTCACCTCAGTTTCATGATTTTCGACTGCATTTCTTTTCTTTCTTCGGGCTGCTTTGTACCCCTCCTTTTTTCTCTTCCAATATTGGTGAGATTTTTCAGTGTTCTCCTGTATGTGTCTCTACCTAAATAGTAGGCATCTGACATTTTAAGGTTCTTTAATTTTTCTCTTATTTGCTTCGTGTATCCTTCCACGCTTTTTTAGCTAAATATTTGGTTAAAGATCTTTTTGTTCAATCTTTCAACTGTCCTTTTCATGTGCCCATAGAATATCAGCCTTCTGATTCTTATCTCGGTTTCCAGGTCTTTGATTTCTCTGTAGATCTCTTCGTTAGATCTTTATTCATTAAAATTTCTAAGTAGCTTATGAAAAATAGTATTAATAATCAAATAATGGGCAATGCAATAAGCTGATTCGTATTTTAGATTGTTAAATTAAATCAATTGTTTGAAATTCAGACGTAAGAAAAGATGTTTCACGGAGCGCATTGTGAAGAATCAAGTAACTAATCAACTACTTCCCGTTAGGTGACGCCACAAGGGAAAGTGGAATATCTACTTCCAGCCAAAGAGTTTCTTTGATAATAAAGAGTTAAAGAATATACTTGGGAAATAACTAAAAAATACCTATTTGACGGTTGTTTATTTTATTCAAAAAATTATTATTCTTTTCTGAAAACTCTGATTTAAAGAGACAAAACTATCATGCATGAAATATTCAGCATAGTTTACTTTCTTATTATCTTTTGTTTTTCATTCAAGAAAATGGATTTAATTCTTCTATATTAAATTAATCCTAATGTGCCTCGTTACAAAATACATTGATAAACGAAATAAAACAACTTAATAATAATAAAACTAGGGGAGTTTTAACTTCGTCCAGGATGCGGGTGTCCTACTCTTTATAATTACAATATCCGTTGCCTTCTGAGGGGGTATAGTTGCACAAAGTGATTCTTCGTTTGGTAAAAAATGCATTCGATTTCATTAGAAAATTAATTGTATTATTATTTATGCGTTACAAGAACCAATGAAAACCTTTTGGCTTAAACAATTTAATACAACTCCCTATGCCTCCCAATTAGATGCAGATGTTTCTATAGAGGAGGGGTTAACTTACATAGTCTATTATAGATCCTATAGATTTCAGAACTATAAAATGAATGGATGATCATTTGACAAAATTGAGAAGTAAGACAGGGCCTAGTGCTTGCTAGGATCTGTTAATAATAAACAAATTTGATGCCAATTTCTCAATTGCTTGGATCGACTACCAAAAAGTAATGAACTATATTGTTCATTAGGTTCATCCAAGGATACGTTAAGCACTATGCTCACATTGGGAACACCTGGAAAGATAAATAATTGTTCGAGGAATTAATCAAGAGGATCTTCTGCGGTTTTGCGGTTTAGAATAGCCTCCTGGATCGAATATCAATTAATGATTGGAGGCGAAAGATCCATTATCAGATATAGTATTTTTTATGGAGGTCTAGTGATTTGCAAAAAGTAGAGAACACTTAAGAAACTGGTTGTAACACACTCTTCAACTTACTGATTATGGTCGAAGTTTTTCTGAGGATTTAAAACAATTGAAGTAACCCTTTCTGCTATAATTACATCTTCAAACGCTTTCGTTTTGAATATTTACAGAAACGGATCGGAAAACTTGGTCTTAATCTTCAGAGCGAGAAACTAATTCAAAAAGCAGCCCACTGCTTGATACTTGCTTGCAGGGTTTTAAGACTAATGAAAAAGGCAATATCATCTTTGATCCCTAAAAAAGCGAAAAGGAAACTGGATAATATTTGAAAACCCTAAGAATAATAAGGACACCAATTGTCTTATTTCTTATGATATACATTCATATACCGATTCAGGCAAAATTTTATGATTTTTTAATATTAGAGAGTATCTAAAACAGTTGTATGAGACCAAATAGACAGGTTCCAGAGAAACGTGTTGTTGCGAGCTCAATTACAAAGGTGTTGTATTCCACCATGACAACGCCAGACCAAACTCCGCAATAATTAAACAGCTAAAGTTAGTGCTGCATGCTAGAGTGTATTCTATAACCCATCATATTATCCGGAGCTTGTACCATCCGACTACCACTCATTCCGTTCCCTCCAAAACGTTCGAAGATGGAAGGGATGTGAAAAATCTCGATCAGTTTTTCGCTTCTTGGCCCTAGATGTCTTACGAGAGCGGAATATTGAAGTTATCGTCAAAAATATTCGATACAATTTCATTTATGCCCAGAAGAGAATTTAATGGTCAAATAGTTTTTGAGGCAAATTTGAAAACTTATCAAATGAAGGAGATGCTACTTCATTGCTAATTTCGCTTGCAAAAGTTTAAATATAGGATGACGATTCCTTCTTCCATATGAATCCCCTATGAAAATTTTAGTCATATATCTTTAATGGCTATCCTCAATATTCAATTTCCTCTTTATTGCCGAACACTTTAATTCAAAATAGAGAGCCAACATCTCATCATTACAGGACTTTCTTTGTTTTTTTAAACCATTATTACATTTTTCCATAAATATTATGGTATTGAATTTTTAACTTTGAGGCATATTAAATTCTGCGCCAAATGGCATTTTTGTCCAAAAAAGTGAAAGGATATTACTACATATGCGTATAGAGCTTTGAAGTGAGTGGTATAAGAGAAAACTTATGAAAGAAAATTTACAAAAGCCTGCGTCTAGTGATAACTTGAATTTTTTAATTCCGACTAGTATGCAGCCTCAATAATCGACAGTTATTATTTTACGTATCATTTTGGTTAGAAAGGATTGATTGATTTTTATTTTTAAATATGTTATGTATTTTTCCTATTTCTTGGACTTACTAAGTGTTATATATCTTAGTGTGTTTTTGAAATTGCAAAATATTTGTATGTTACGTTTATACATGAAATAAATAATTTCAGTCGTTTTGTGTATTAATTAATGGTCTAATCATCCCAATAGGTTGTTGAAATACTTCTTCAGTTGTAATATATTTGTACAAATAACTCGTGCAATATTGTTTGTTGAATAGAAAGTTCAATGAATGGCGAAATATTTATAACTCATAAAAGCGACAAAAATAAAGCTTGTAACAACTACTTTTTGGCAGGGAAGTCTGCTTCTGTCATAGAAGCTTAAAACTGATGAAAGTAGTATTTAGCGGCCTCTGTTATTTTGAACTTGGACTTCACATTCGTAGACATTTTCATTGACTAACAAAATTTACTGGGTAGAACGCCTTAATTTTGAATCACTTGTTTACTTTTGTCTATAGTAAAACTGTTCTAAAACCGATTTCTCATTGGTGTTTTCAAAAAATAATTTTAATGAACTTAATAAATACCTTTCAATATAAAACATAAGAGTTTAACCAAACTGTACCATTAATATGAAACATCCTCCTTAAAAATATTAAATACTGACCCTCAGCGAAGTGAGTATCGTCATGCTAATAGTAATAAAGGGGTTTATGACTTGCCATTCAATAAGTTAGTCCTCCTCTGGCAACCTTTGTTGATTTTGCTTTTTTTATAAAACTTCTTTTTCTTCACACCACTGCTATCTTCTTCAACGGAGTATCTTTTTTGATCTCCTGGAAAATTATTCCACAAAGAGGCACTGAAGATTTCATTCATGTCACTATGTTTCAAACTAATTATGTTGATTCTAAATTATGGAAGCCTTTGAAAGAAAATATTACGTGCTTTCACATTAAAATGGGACAATACAATGTGGAGAAAAATTCAGGAACAGGCAAATAAGTCATGTTTGTAGCCTAGAAAATTAGAGCAAGCGATTACCTCGCTGGCCTCATTCTAGTTCCATTGTCCCTAATGGAATAATGGCGGATCCATTTATAAACAGTCAGAGAGTGGAGTTAATTCATCGGCTACACTTGTTAGATGCTGCCATGCGGCAAAGTCTCAATGCTGTACCGCATTATCCATGCTTTAAATCATTATTTTCCTTTTCCTTTTAATGAAATGAGTAGAGTACTCAATCGCAGAAAAGAAATCACAAACGTTTAATTTACCTTCGTAAAGCAAATATAGATAGCTCAACCCATCTTTACTACTGCTAAAAGTGAAAATTTTCTATAGTATCCTTGAACAACAACTTTGAGCATAAAATAGTTTTTAGCTATTTACCAATTGAGTAAATACTCGGTGGTGGATGAAATGGTGCTAACCTAAAGTGGCCGGTTCTACACTCTGATGCGTCCGCGATTGTTTCGAATTAGATTCGCGGTGAACTTCCTCATGGTGTAGAGAAATGAGAACAAGTCAATTGTTTATTTTGAAAACTTTTGTTGTGGTTATTATTTATTATATTAGAAAGGGCACCGAATAGATAATGGCGTATACATCGTATGCAAACATAAATGCATCTTTTATGATTTGAAACAGTTAAAAAATGTAAAAGGCGGGAAAACCATTTAATTCATTCGACCTTGTTAATTCAAATGTAAATGCATTACTTGGAATGAATAGCAGCTAATATTGGGGCAACTATTATCAATGCTCAGTAATTCCAAACTACTTATTTATTTTTTAATGAAAATGTCATAAAAACTTGTAAAACTGATTGCTTAATTTAATATGAAAAAAATCATAAGTAATACTGGAGCTATTACATGACTGTAACCAAACGTCCTACATAGTTCATGGAGAGCACGTCAATATGATATTTATTGACTTAACGTTCAAGGAAACTGCACAATTTTATTTCATAATTACACAGGGAAAAAGTTTCTACTTTATAACGTATGTGAACACAAATATTGTGTACTTCATAGATGTTTAGTGTCATTATCTTTCCTATTGCTTGTTCAGCTTAATCCGTCTTAAAAATTTATATAATGTTATAAACCTTGAAGATTTCCTTAAATTTTGCACCAATAAATTTGAATACCCATCGACAATGAATGGCAGGTTTTCATTTTTAAAACTATAGGCTTCTTGTCTGTTAATTTCTGTTTATATCTATATTTTTCTCTTCTCTTTATTAGCCTATATTAGAAAAAAAGATGTATATTAAGAGAATAGCACAGGAATTACAATTAATTAGAAATACCAATGATTTTTAGTTTAATTGTGAAATAAATTTAGCTATAGACTAAAATAAAGAAAATAAATATTAGCGTTTGTTTATTGATGTCGTTGACGAGCTTTCAAGGTTAGGGATTGCCATAGAATACATTATAATGGGCATATGTGATCTAAAATCCGATACAAAATTTGGTAACAGAGTTATTGAAAATTTAATAAATAAAGGATATGATATCTACTAAGAAATTTCGCAAAATAGTAATAATGTATAAATATTCTTGAACGAACAACATTTCGAAGTAAATTTGATAACCCAATATCATCATATGGATTATATCTGCCCCCTTTTGTGAACAAATAAACATGATAATTATTTAAAAATAAATATGTAATCATTGAAATTACCATTTAGTATTATTAATTATTGGATTCTAAGAAACGAAATAAAAAAAATAAGTAGAAATTATAACAAAAGTAAATATTAATAAAAATTTTTATTAGAGTTACTTAATTCTTGCAATCGAAATGGAAAATGTTACTAGTGAAACAGATTGAAAAATTTCTGTGTATAATTATACATTTACATACTTATAGAATAAAAGAAAATTAATTCGTATGAAACATTATAATAGAGTAACTAAGAGAAAAAAATACCTTAAACTGAAACTTATTTTTAAAATTAAATATTTACATTTAAAAAAAAATAAAAATAAGTCAATATCTAAAAGCTAAACAGAAACTTCATTATTTGAAGGTTTGATGAGAAATTTGAAAAAATTAAAGAGAGTAATTGACTTTCGTTACAATTGAATTGTCATTGTCATAATTCACAAACGCTAAAACATTAAGAAAAACAATAAATACGAGTATCCTCGTAACTTAAAAAAACAAAACGAACATAATCAAATATTAAATTTAATTAAGTGTATATGGCATATCTTTAATCAGCCTCTTATTGGCATATGAAGAGGAATTGGAACAGGGGAGTTTTAAATGTTGGTAAGATGGGGCATATTAGGAGAAAGAGAATTCCAGAGAGTAGCGGAAAAGATGTTGGAAAGATGGTGTAAAAAAATCTGAGTGAGCAATGAGATCATGGGGGTTGAGAGTTAATAGAGGACTTGAGCTAGAGTAGCTTGTAATTAAATATTGCCTACGGAAGGAGGAGAACAGTCAACTTAACTCGGCGTATTGAAAATCCAAGGAGCGCCTCGTACTCTTAATCCCAGTTACAAGTTACAAGTCTTACAAAGCTGATCAAGTTCTCCTCATGCTGCCAATGAGAAGCCATTATAAACCACACAGTCAGTCGAAATGGAGGGATATGAGTACACGTTTAGATTCTGGCAGAGGATTGAGCAAACGATAAAAGAGTTTAAGGGGAACTACTCTGTGTCCAGACGTTGAGCTTAATGCCCCCAGCTCTTAACTTGCCCACTTGAGTCACAGTGGTTTCGCCGACTCTCGAGGATCTTAAATATATAATAGTCTCTGCTCACTTTTATTCAGCAGCATCTTTACCTATAGGGTTTTCGGTTCAGTGTATGCTAGAGTGCGGTGTTTCAAGAATAACAGTTGTACAGAGGTGATGGTCTGAATTCACGTTGAGCCCTAGCTGGATCTGCAGATCTCACGAATGGACGAATGACCGAAATCTTCAGCATAGCAACTTAGTAACTCCGCTTCCATATAAATATATGCTACCACTATCACCGAAAACTGTTTAGTCCCCATAAATTACGTGATAAGTATTTATCATTGAAATTGTCAATCTATAAATGGCTGACAATTTCCTCATATATTGTCTGTATTCTCAAATCTATGCATGGTCATTATTTTTAAAGAAAACAATATAAATAAACTTAATGTAAAAGAGATAGTTGGGGGGTGCAGTCAATAAGAACACAGAATAAGTGAAGTACTTATATTATGTGCCGACGTTTCGACCTACAGTGTAGGTCATTTTCAGGGCTAACAGAGAAACAAACAGAACAAAAAATGTAAAAAATATAAAAAATGTACAGTAACAATAATATGGTGACAAGTAATGTAGAAAAATAAAATAGTGGCAGATATGAAGATAGAAGATATCGAATATTAAAAAAGAGCCAGATTATAATAAAATAAAGATATAGACAGATTTAAAAAATTAATGATAATGAAAAGGAATTAAACTTGTGGCAGATATAATAAAATTAAGATAAAGACAAATATAACAAAATTATTGAAATAGTGACAGATATAATTATTGAAGTAGTGACAGATATAATAAAATTAAGATAAAGACAGATATAACAAAATTATTGATAATGAAAAGAAAATATATACAACAAAATATTATAACATAATATAACAATATATTATTTTGTACTGTACTATCCATATTACATTTACTTTACTGTACATTTATTTTCTATTTTTTATTTTTTTATATGCGTTATTTATAATTTATCATTTCTGCTCATTTTCTTTAATTTTATTAAATCTGTCTTACTTTATTATATCTGCCATTATTTTCATTTTCTTTTCATTATCAATAATTTTGTTATATCTGTCTTTATCTTAATTTTATTATATCTGTCACTACTTCAATAATATCTGTCACTATTTCAATAATTTTGTTATATTTGTCTTTATCTTAATTTTATTATATCTGCCACTAGTTTAATTCCTTTTCATTAACATTAATTTTTTAAATCTGTCTATATCTTTATTTTATTATAATCTGGCTCTTTTTTAATATTCGATATCTTCTATCTTCATATCTGCCACTATTTTATTTTTCTACATTACTTGTCACCATATTATTGTTACTGTACATTTTTTATATTTTTTACATTTTTGTTCTGTTTGTTTCTCTGTTAGCCCTGAAGATGACCTACACTGTAGGTCGAAACGTCGGCACAAAATATAAGTACTTCACTTATTCTGTGTTCTTATTGACTGCACCCCCCAACTATCTCTTTTACATTAGATCATCCAGTCAACTATTTTCATCTCATACATGCAAATAAACTTAAAGTATTATATTGATAATAATTGTTGACCTATGATAATTTATGTTGAAGAAATTGGTCCGGGTAGAGAGTTGTTATTCGATAACAATAGATTTCTTTACTAAATTAGGTTATGGCGTCAACAACAAAAAACTCTAAGTATTTCCCTTACTTAAAAGCCAGGTATATCGTAAATATATCCGTAAGAAAGCTGACAGCGGCGAAATCAAAATGAATCATCCTTCCACGTCACTAGGGGCGGTCGGCAAAAAATAATATAAGCAATTAGTATGTTATAACGTTATGATTTTAATTTTACAATTCATAATAAATTTAATTTAAAATTATATTATTATATGTAATAAAATCATATAACCTGGGCCCAATACAATAATGAAAAACATCTTTTTTATTATTATAATCAGAATATAATACTTTAAGTTGAAGAAATTGGTCCGGGTAGAGGTCACTGAATGAAATTCTCAAGTAATTTCAGATGATATTTATTGTTAGCCAACGTTTCGACCTACGTTGTAGGTCTTCTTCAGGGCTATAAGCAAAATACAGACAATTTAAGAAAGCGGTATGAATATAATAAAACATTTTAAATATAGATAAACTAAAAGAAGGTGAAAACAGGCAAAAATTGATAATTATGTGTAATAATGATGATAAAATTTGATAAAGGTGTACAGTAAAGTAATTATGAAGGTTAAAATGTAGAAAATAATAATAAAACATGAAGAAAATAATAATAAAACAGAAAGTGTTGACAGTTAAAAAATTAAGGTATTACAGATAAATAAAAACTGAATATACAATAGGAATGTGAAATGATATGGGTAAATTAGAAAGTGATAAGAATTACGCACTAAAATTATAGGTAATAAAAAAGAAGAAATAAAAATTGTAAAATTATAAAAATCTAGAAACGAATTATATAAAATAGAATAAAATTGAAAATAAAAATTATTTTAGAAAATACAGTATTAATATTAATAGGTAGAAAATACTTTATACTAGTGTAAAGAATATTAATTACATAAGAGAATGTAAGAAGACAGTTTATAAAAATGTAAAATATCAATTGTATAAAAGTAGGTATGTTTTAAGTAAGGTACGTGATAATATAATCAGGCTATATTGGACTAATTAACAGGCTAATAACAGGCTATATTGGAATTATGATATATATTGATGAATATTTAGGGTGGTATATAGATAACTAAAACAAATAAACGCCTTACAGTAATAGTGAGCTTGGAAGTAGTGATAATAACGGTAAATTGGGTATAGTACTGTTTTAGGTTATGAGGTAAAGAAATTAAAATGAAATGGAGGAGGGAGGGTGAGTAAATAGTGCAAAACATAAGTTACCTGTGGGGGGTGGGACGGGGGTTGGGTCCTCTCTGGCTATGAAACACTGACTGATATAGTTGAGAAGGAAGGATGGTCCCCTACCCTTACTAAGTGTAAAAAAATTTCTCAGAATATAAAAGCCGTTACAATGGCTATAAGTAACGTATAAAGGGAAAGAAGCAAATAGTGTAGAAGCCTCATATAAAGACTTGAAAATCCATACACACACACTCACATACACATATTCGTATGTATATGCATATATATATACATATATACATATATATATATATATATATATATATATATATATATACACACACATATACATATACATACATACACATACATACACACACACACACAGACTAACATACAACGGCTTTTATATTCTGAGAAATTTTTTTACACTTAGTAAGGGTAGGGGACCATCCTTCCTTCTCAACTATATCAGTCAGTGTTTCATAGCCAGAGAGGACCCAACCCCCGTCCCACCCCCCACAGGTAACTTATGTTTTGCACTATTTACTCACCCTCCCTCCTCCATTTCATTTTAATTTCTTTACCTCATAACCTAAAACAGTACTATACCCAATTTACCGTTATTATCACTACTTCCAAGCTCACTATTACTGTAAGGCGTTTATTTGTTTTAGTTATCTATATACCACCCTAAATATTCATCAATATATATCATAATTCCAATATAGCCTGTTATTAGCCTGTTAATTAGTCCAATATAGCCTGATTATATTATCACGTACCTTACTTAAAACATACCTACTTTTATACAATTGATATTTTACATTTTTATAAACTGTCTTCTTACATTCTCTTATGTAATTAATATTCTTTACACTAGTATAAAGTATTTTCTACCTATTAATATTAATACTGTATTTTCTAAAATAATTTTTATTTTCAATTTTATTCTATTTTATATAATTCGTTTCTAGATTTTTATAATTTTACAATTTTTATTTCTTCTTTTTTATTACCTATAATTTTAGTGCGTAATTCTTATCACTTTCTAATTTACCCATATCATTTCACATTCCTATTGTATATTCAGTTTTTATTTATCTGTAATACCTTAATTTTTTAACTGTCAACACTTTCTGTTTTATTATTATTTTCTTCATGTTTTATTATTATTTTCTACATTTTAACCTTCATAATTACTTTACTGTACACCTTTATCAAATTTTATCATCATTATTACACATAATTATCAATTTTTGCCTGTTTTCACCTTCTTTTAGTTTATCTATATTTAAAATGTTTTATTATATTCATACCGCTTTCTTAAATTGTCTGTATTTTGCTTATAGCCCTGAAGAAGACCTACAACGTAGGTCGAAACGTTGGCTAACAATAAATATCATCTGAAATTACTTGAGAATTTCATTCAGTGACCTCTACCCGGACCAATTTCTTCAACTTAAAGTATTATATTCTGATTATAATAATAAAAAAGATGTTTTTCATTATTGTATTGGGCCCAGGTTATATGATTTTATTACATATAATAATATAATTTTAAATTAAATTTATTATGAATTGTAAAATTAAAATCATAACGTTATAACATACTAATTGCTTATATTATTTTTTGCCGACCGCCCCTAGTGACGTGGAAGGATGATTCATTTTGATTTCGCCGCTGTCAGCTTTCTTACGGATATATTTACGATATACCTGGCTTTTAAGTAAGGGAAATACTTAGAGTTTTTTGTTGTTGACGCCATAACCTAATTTAGTAAAGAAATCTATTGTTATCGAATAAATTTCTGTATGCCATACTTTAAAATTGAGAATAGTAATCCTTTGAAAGAATCCATTAGATTTGTTAGAATTAAATCATACAAAATAACATTATTAATTTCCAATCTACAAAATTAGTTTAGCTGGCCATTCAACAATACTTTAGCAAGTTTTTCTAAAATATTTTCTTTTTTTCAAGAATAACTAATACTTCTGGTCCGACGGAATACAAATATTTTTTTTTTTTATCTTCGGTGAGCAAATTTATTTCATAATATTAAAGACTAAACAATTATGTTTGGAATATTTTATTTTATCAGCGCTCCGGAGTGTTCCTTACTCGAGTGACTTTAATTAAGTGCCCGTATATTACAATAAATGAATGGTTTTTCAGTTGTTTTTCGTTTATAGGTATTTATTTTTTATACTAATCTAAATAATGAAAATTTAATTCTGTATGCAAGAGGTAAACCATCATAGCGTTTTCAACATAAAATATTCCTTTTTGCGACCACTCTTGAAGAAATGTTAGAATCATGCTAATGGAGTATTATAAAAGCAAAATTATATTCTTGACATAAATGAGTTAGGTCTAACTTGCTGAATCGTTATTTATTTAAAACTAATTGTTAAAAGAACATAAAGATACGTTGCACACAGATGACCGAATGTATTATTTAATGAAATGCCAGGTGCTGGATTTTTGTCCAGGTGAGGGTCGGTGCCTCCTCTTGTTAAACCTAGTTTTAAAACCGATCCCCGGAATTGAGGAATTCATTCTCATAGAAATTTTAAATTCTATTACCTCCTTTTCTCTGGCAATTACATTCAGCTGTAAAAAAACACATTGTCTAATCTAAAGGAAAGGATAAAATAATATCCGTTAACTAACCTTATTTTTGGAGGGCTACTCTCCATGAAATCGGTAGGTAGCTTACAAAATATTTCATCGGGTCTAAAGGAGTTAACAAGTAATTTTATTTATTGAGTGGTAACAAAAATACATACACGACTCATATATAAGCGAAATTCTATAAATTATAACAATTGATTTATATTTAAGACGAATTGAGACAACCGGTTATTTTATACAATATTTGCCATACTTTTAATGATACTTTGAACTTCGATATAAAATTGTTTCTATTATAGATGGAATTACTTTAATATATTAAAATATTAACTGTGCCTTTATAGATTATATGGCTCAACTTATATTTTTTTCTTGTAAAGTTGAATTTAGTGTTTAACATACCTTTTGTATAATCATTATGTAATATCCTTTGATGTAGGAGTATACTTTATTAGGTTCAAAGAGCACTATATATCACCAAATCGTCAGATCGTAAAGAGTTGAACTGTACCATCCCTAACGGTTAGCTGTGTGCGACTGAATCCCCTCACTGCTGGCCGGGGGAAACATTCCCTACAGGTAGGGAATTTCCCCTTTCCCACAATCGACCAGGAGTTCCGTTATTTTTTTTTTACCTAGCTTTATTTTACGGGTTTTTTCTTTTTTTAGTTACAACTTCATTTTAGAATAATTGAAATAGTGACTGATCGATATGAAAACATCAATAAGCAACTTTTATTCAGCTTCACGTTTCGTTAGACTTGCCGCGTTTCCATCTCGCGGTGAATGGTTTAGGGTAAAGTCCCTCTTTTCGCTCCCACCACTCAATCACCTCTGCCAACCTAATACTCGATTATAGGTTAATAATCATATTCTCAACCTTTTTGTACCCTTTAGCAGGGCTAAAATGTCGTCGAGGGATTGTAGAAGGTAGGCAGGTTCTAGATTTTGAAAGTAAATTTGCGAGAACAATGGCCCATAACCTTTGTTATAAAAAGTGGTCACGTTATATTATATAAAAATGTTATAGTACAATTCAAGATCAATGGCTTAAAGTTAAACACAATTCTCTGATGGAATTCATTGTCTTTTATTTTAAAATGGGATAACTTTCGATGCAAGGACTTCTTTACTTTAGATGGATGTTGTGTAACAAGTCAAGCCTATAATTAATTTTCAATTAAAAAATCGAGAAAAAAGTCTCATCCTCTCATATGGAGTTATGGAAAACTCAGAGGATCTGGATTTTGGGAGGTATGAAGGACTGTGCTAAGATAATAAGGCATGAACAAACTATTTTCCATGATTCACTGCTCAGGAAAAAAAATTCTGTTAGTTTTATCTTTTTGACTCACTGATTGAAGGATCACTCAGTTCAGTGATTCACTTTACTGAGTAGCCCAGACAAATTAAATTTTGTAGCTGCTTGTGGTTTATATTGTTCCAAAAGTTTCAGGAGTGTGTAATCAGCAACACCTGATTGATATACAACTCGTGCAAACAAAAAAAAAAAGCCAAATCTGAAACCTTTTTTAACAATTTTTATTATACCTAATAATATTAATATTAAAAATACAAGGATAAGCCTGTATTATCTGAGTTTATTCAATTCTCATTTAATGGAGAATCAAATATTCATGAATTATTATGATGATTATACAACTGGAATTTTCATCAAACACATTTTTATATGATTAGTGCTGCTTATTTTTTCCTCGTTTTTGCTGAGAATTGTTTGCCGAATATTACCTATCGCCCCGTAGGGTCCCGAGAGTGAATAGAGGTAAATTGACTCTCTTATCTATTTTGTCCACTGGAACAGGGTTCTAGGAAGTGGTGACAGCTTTCACTTCCTGGTAGGTTTCGTGCTTCTTTTACTTTTCTCTCGTCTTTAGGAAGGAAACAACTGACGCGGAATTTTATCAATATATGACTTATTATTATTATAGCAAGAATCTTACTCATATCCTCCAGTAAAATGGTTTATCAGCTTCATAGATGACAAGGTCGAGTAAGAATAGGCCTGGAAATACGTCGGTTTCTAACAGCTGTAACCTGTATGTGCTTCAAAATATCTTATCTTAGAGGTGATGCGAAACTATTCTGGAGTTTTGAAAACTCAGAATATATTCAGGAATGCGTAAGTGCAGCTTTTTGTTAGTTGATAAGTATGGCAGTTGAAGGACTTATCAATATATTAATAATACCGATGATGATAAATGATTCTAGATTAATGTGGGTCTATTATTACTCTTATGGGATCAGAATTACCAGCGCAATTATTAACATAAACAAAAAGTTGTTAGCGCTGGGAAACTGAAGAGCAAACAAGGGTGGTAAGGGTAGAACAGATTAAAGCAACGCATTCAGGGGTATTGGACTCAAAAAGTCGATTTAAATACGAATTTATTTGTTTGACCATTCCGGGTATCTACGTATACCTACGTATTTGTGTGTGTTTAGAACATTAGGTCTTAACGTTTTCTGGTTAAACGTAAGTATTGAAAGTCGCTCGTGCGACCAAGTATATGAATGAAAGTTTACAATGAAGTTACCAAGTGAATGAATGAAATATCTGTGTGTTACATATTAGTTTTATTTGTGTTATCAAGTCAATAGCGGTGATTTTTATAATGGGTATTATACAGCCAAGTATGTAGAATCAGGATACAACAATGTAAATCTAGTAATGCCTTTCAATCTTATTTCTGTAATTTTTTGTTGACTGATTGATTTTGTACACATTTTTTTCATCAGAGATATGTACACTATTAATGATTGCCCGCAAATGGCAAATTGTAATAATTCAATAAAGTATATCTAAAAAAAAATATGTACTATATGTATACTAGCTTATGCCCGCGGCTTCACTCGCATGGAATTTGGTCTACCACATAAAGTTTCGTAAAAGATCATTTTAAATAAATAATTTAATTATTTTTTTTAAATATAAGTTACTCGTACATCCAAAATTTCAGATTTCTAACTTCAAAACTGATTTCCTGATTTGCCTTTCATTATGTACTAAAACGGGGAGGGTACATACCACCGTGCCCCCACATAAATCTGCCCTTGCTGTAGCCTATGATGCATAACCTATTTTACTCAATAGGTTTCATCCAAATCCGTTCAATAGTTTTTGCGTGAATGAGTAACAAACATTCGCATTTATGACATTAGTAGGATACCAAAACAAAAGTTTCACTCATGTTCTTTCTGTTATTTTAAGAACTATGATCATGTGATTTGCCTTTAATTATGTATTATAATGAATTATCCACAGTACCTAAAAAACTGTCAGGGGAGGGCACGTGCCCCCGTTTATTTATTATTTTAACAATAATTTAAAATAATAAATAATTTAAATATTTAAATAATTTAATTTTTTTCACTATAGGTTACTCGTACAAAGTTTCAGATGTCTAACTTCAAAACTGAGGGATTCCATACAACCTTAGAACCCTTATTAGAATAAGGGTGGAATTATCCAAACTTCTTTCTTAAATCATACAAAGGACCTATCTGCAAATTTCAAGATGCTAAATTCCTGATTTGCCTTTAATTATGTACCATAATGGATTCTCCACAGTACCTCTAAAACTGTCGGGGGTGGGGAGGGGCACGTGCCCCCGTGCGCCCCCCCCTAAATCCGCGCTTGCTATAGCCTATGTGTTATTCTGATGTATAACCTATATTACTGTAAAGTTTCATCCAAATCCGTTCAGTAGTTTTTGCGTGAAAGAGAGACAAACATACAAACTTTCACATTTATAATATTAGTAAGATATAATGTGTAAAATATGAGATATGTAAATTAGTAATTTTTTATATACTTCCGGACTTTTCCCGGGTTCGATTTTTCTTTAACGCTAGAAATGAATAAAATATCAGTTGTTATATTATTTTCACTCTTTTACTTATTTAACATTTCACTGGTTATAGGCTCCTCTGGATTAAAGATCATGCCCCGACTAGCTGTTTATAAGATGGCTAAAGACTGTATAGGAAAGGATTTTGTAGAAAAATTGGAATTAGTCGAGGGAAATATTATAACACAACCTACATTCTCAGAGGAACAAACGCAACAAATTCAGCAAACGTTTTCAAGAATGAAATCAGATACGAAATCAAAATGGCAGGCTGCTTAATATAACAGAAAGTTTATTTTTGAAGAAATACCAGGATTGGGAAAGATTGAAACACATACAGCAATGTTTCAGAGATGAACTCGGGCTAATAGTGGATGTGCCTAAAGTTAATTTTGGCAACAGTTATGATGGAAACACCAGCAGGATGTTCTTTGCTAACACGGAGGTATCTTGGTATCAAAGGTATCAAATTCAACAGGTATTGACAAAATCCTTATCGACAGATTTTCGACTATTTTAGAAGTGATAACTAGTGGCCACAAAATAGATACAAAAAAATTCGCTGCCTACTGTCATGAAAAGGCTAAGGGGTACATCGAACCGTATTCATGGTGTCCAATGTCGGCTACACTTCATAAAATATCAATAAGTGGCCCAATTATTATTGATCATGCTCTTCCACCAATTGGTAACTTGTCAGAGGAGGCAGCAAAAGCAAGGAACCAACATTTCCGGCAATACCGGGAAAGATACTCCTGAACATTTTGTAGCATTCAATGCGATACATATGTGTGTGAATAGGCTTTCATTGGTATCTGATCCCTGTTTGAGCTGCATAAGGCCCAGACCCCCCAAAAATGTCAAATTCTTTCAAGCGAGAAATCATTGAAATGTTGCTCCCGTGGGCCATGTACCCAATTTGAGGACAACAACACAGAAGAAGGAATAACTTCTGATGAAGAAGGGATGATTCCTCGGATTGATATTATTTATTAAAATTATTATACTGTGAACTGTGATATAAAAAAAGTAATATAAAAAGGCTGTGTTTAATGTTTACTTAGTTTCTTTTATTCCTTTTTTATAGTTCTAAGCTCTATTATAAAAGTAATGAAATAGCATCAAAACTTACATAAAAACGAACCAAAACAATTTTGATCGACTTTTCTTATCAAATACCCCTGTGTGCAAAGCCATTGGTTGCGGGAGAACTTTGGGCCGTCAGTACTTCTTGGTAATTCAAATCGGAAATCAGAATGTTTTTCTGGAGTCAAAGATTTCTTGTAGGACTAAGAAAACGAGAAATAGTATGATGAAAAATGCGGGGGAAAAAAGAATATGATGCGATGAAATGCGGAAGTGGAGTCATACTGAAATAATTCTCGATGGTGATTCATCAGAAATGCCAAGCTGTCGTAAAATAAATCAGTGCTAATAGAATTGCAAGAACAAAACCGATAGATGGATTTTCTGCAAAAGATGCATTCAGAGGGGTTTTTAGTATTTCAAATGTCAAATATTAGTCTTACAATTAAAATTTTCATTTTTAGGGTTCCAATTTTTAGTGGAAATTCCAATGGATTTGCAACAAGGAATAGGAACAACTAACTTTTGCCCGCGACTTCGTCCGCTTTGATTTTAAATAAAAACATAAGTTGAGTTTAAATGGAGAGAGAATCAACTACCTACTCCAACTTAAATTAAAGTTGTATTCCATACTATTCACCATAACTTAAAGCATTTGTGAATTCAGCCAGCCCACTAATTCTTATCCCTTTGTTGATCGATTTTTATAAATCGATAAGAATCGATTTTTATAATTGTTCTGTTACATATTAAATGGCATAATTACAAAACTTTCCATGTATTTTCGATTGAAATCCACTATCTAATATCCAAAACTGTAATCTCTTGAATTAAAATGTATACTCCGATGGTATTAGAGTATTTAATGTATCTGTAGGGGAAAAAAAGTTTCTCCTTAACCGCATCCCGTAATTACTGTAACTTCTATATTTTTGTGCAAAACTTTTATCTACCTTTTTTCGAAGTAGCATTACAGGTGCCCCAACTTTATGTAAATTTTTATATGCTGGCAGGCCAGATGGAAAGTATTAAAAAATTCTAAGGAATAGTGCTGGGCTTCGTAAATTTCAACTACTGAATCTATTGACATGTTTTCAATCAGCTCTCCTTCGAATGCTCCTAGAAGCATATCATTGATTTTAGATGCACTCTAATTTCTAAACCTTTAATAATCCCTTGTTATTATTATTCATCCCCTATTTTAAGGTTTTAGGAGTTGATTTTCGAAAAAATAAAAAAACACGTCCTTCTTTATTTTAAATGTAGAAATAAATTTTTTTTTTTAATTTATTTATTGATATTTACTACTGTATTACAATAATACAACAAGTAAATAGGCTATGTGATACATGATGACATGAGATAATGAAAAGTAGAGAAACTACCCAATGGTAGTACTCAAATCACAAGTTCAATTAACAAGGTCACGTGGCCATCTTCTTTTCGGACGCCTCGGAGGATTATCGGAAATTGAAGAGGACGCTAGGTTCGGGGTTCGGAACAAATCAGCAACAAATGGGATATTAAGTTGTTATATTATTTTCAATTAAGGTCATTATGGATGACTTTATTATAAAGTCATCCATAATATAAAAGTATAAAGGATTGGACCAAGGATACTACCTTGAGGAACACCAGCAGTTTGGGAAAAGAGGAATGAATAGACATTATTATGGATGTTTACTTGGAAAGTTTTATTTGTGAGATAGGATTGAAGGATGAGAAAGTATGCAGATGGGTAGGGATTCACGGAGTTGGTAGATCAATCCCGGTTGCCATACTCGGTCAAAAGCCTGTTCCGCGTCAAGAAAGAGGCCCGAACAATATGATCCACGTTCTAATGCAGAGGAGACTACTTGCACCGCTGGCAACGCTGAATAGTAGAGTGGGATGCTCGGAATCCAAACTGGTGCTATATTCTAGCGTTACTGGCCAAGCTATGTTCTCAAGGAAAAGTCAGATCCTTTAATCTGAGTTAGATTTAAATAATAAAATGGGATGCCACCTTGAGATCATTGCACGTAATATGTATTAAACCTATAACATTAATAGCTAAGAAACAAATCTTTCTTATTCTTTTTCAAAGGTTGACGTGGCTGACTGGTCGGGAGTTGTTTATTAAATAATAATAATTATTGGTTAAAATGATATTTATTTGTACTGATCGTGGATTACAATTAACTTATAAAACTACTTACAAAGAAATGCTATATGTGGGGGATACCATATGTGACTCGCTGTTCCTCTGCAATTCTTCATCCAGTTTCTTGCCTCTTGCCTTGCCCGATCCTTCTCGACAACTTCTCGATACTTCTCTTCAGAGTAAAGGTAATAAACCCTAAAGGTCATTTTACTCTACCTGGCCCAGGCCCACTACCATCCTCACATGTAGCACTAGTGATCTGGTGTTATGTGATTTGCATCAAGGATGGGGTACAATTATTTGAGGATGAGTTTTTCTAGGATTTTACCTATGCAAGGTAAAAGAGAGATAGGACGGTAAGAGGATGGGTATTCTGTTTTTTTTTTTAGGTTTGGGTATCATTATTATAATGGATAATTTCCAGAGGTCGGAAAAATATGTGAAGCATTATATATATATAGGTAAGGAATAGAATGGCTTTTCTAGGAAGGTTTTTTAAGATATGAATTGTGATGAGACCATGTCTAGGAGCTTTGTGGGTAGGTAATCTGTGAATAATGTTGGATATTTCTGTAGGATGGAATGCTTTGGGTGGAAGGGACATTTGGAGGGGAACATCTAACGCTGCTTTTATATATTCAATGTGAGTTGGGTTAATGATATCAGGATATGGATGAAAGATTTTGGAAAGGTATTGACCAAATAACTGTGATTTTTCTCCGTCAGATCTTGTCCAGTTATTTGATTCAGTAAGCAGTGGATGATTATTTTTTTTTAACGTTAGGAGTTTTTTGGTGGTCATCCATAATGTTTTGTCAGAGGTTGTTAAATTAAATTTTGAATTTTGAACTTCTTGAATGCTACTTGTAGTTTGTTAGTTAATTTTGTATAGATAGTGTTACGGTCATAGATAGAAAGACGGGCTGGAGGGATTAAAGTCTTAAGCACCCCCGTCGGCTGGAGAGATTAAGGCGGATTAGAAGGATCTGGAAGATCCGAGAACGGCCTCCCCCACTCCCGCGCGTCTAGAACGTTCGACCTTGCCTATATAAATACCGTCCGCTGCGAACTATACAGTCAGTAGTAAGTCAGTGTGATGAACTAGTTGGTAATAAGATTGTCAGTGTTAAGTTAGTCGGTAATAAACTAGTGAGTAGTAAACTTGTGTGCCAGTGAACTGTGACAGTCCGCGAGTGTAATAAACTATTTCTGTTTATTACTGTGTGTCAGTTTGCCATATTTGGAGAGTCTTACGTTCGGTGGACTTTGATTAGTGAACTGTAAGTGGTAGTTAGTAGTTGTAAACTGTAGTGTAATTTTATTGTATTTATACAAATTTAAGTAAATAATTAAGCTATTTAGTGTTAGTAATATCTCATAATATTTTAGTAATTAAATAGGAGTTAGGCCTAGGTTATAATCTTTAGAATATTGTTATTGTAAATTTATATTAATTTAATAATTTAATTGTTAGTAATTTAATTGTATTCTTTTTGTCACTTTGTTAATAAATATTAGTATCTCAAATTCAGGAGTAGTATAATTCATTTTCACACTCAGTAGCCCGTAACAATAGTTTCATCTTCTGGATATCGAGTTCTATGTCACTTCGATCTTGCTCTGCGTTTTTCTCTTAATAAGATACGAATAAGCTGTGGCAAATTGTGATGTAATCATGCTAACTTCTTCTGATTGATGTTGAAAGTTTTTCTATGGTAGTATCAATGTCTTGTTTTGTCTTAATTGAAATTTTTAAGTCCAGTTTGTCCTCCAAGTCATAACAAAAATCGTCCCAGTTGACACGTCCTTTAATCAATGTGGGAGGGGAAGGCTTGGGAGCGAAACTTGAGTGCAAGAAAAGGAGGACTAATATCTGATGAAATTTCGTCCAAGGATTTAATGTTGGCTCTTCTTAAAATCTGGGATGTAACAAATATGTCAAGGATGCTGGGACAGAAATGAAATCTAAAATGATCCCATACAAACTTACATCCCTTATTGCAGGCTTCTGGGGGTTGATTTTGCAAAATCTTGAATACCATTTTTGATATGTTTAAAAATTACGACTGCTTACTTATTTTCACATCACTAACCTAACATATTACGATTTCCCCTATTTTACACTTTTAGAGGTTTATTTCACAGGTCTGCGATGAAAAAAATGTAGCATATTTAACTAGTGGGTTTAATAGTACTATTTGTGCTGATTACGGAAAACATAGTGAAAAAATTCCATCACTTCTAGATAAGTCACCATTTTTTTTCATCGATTCATTAAAAAGGAGTTTAAAAGCTATACTTCTTCACAATGGTAACCGATTTGCTTCTGTGCCTGTTGGACACTCAGTCCATTTGAAATAATGCCATAAAATCATGAGTTTGTTCTTAATAAGCTCGGCTACTCTGACCATAAATGGACCATAAACCGGACCATTTGTGGGGATTTGAAAGTTATTTCCACGTTACTAAGTCAACAAAGTGATTACACAAAGTGTCCATGTTTCCTCTGTGAATGGGATAGCAGTGACAGGAAACAACACTATGTCAAGCAGACTTGGCCAACCAGAAATGCTCTTATTTCTGGAGTTAAAAATGTTGAAAGACAAAGTTTAATGGATCCTAAAAAGATCTTACTTCCACCACTTCATATCAAATTGGGGCTAAGGAAACAGTTTGTGAAAGCTTAAACCAAAGAAGGAGAGTGTTTTAAGTATCTTTGTGAGCAGTTTCCTGGCATATCTGATGCTAAGCTGAAAGAGGGAGTCTTTGTTGGGCCTGGCATCAAAAAACTTTTAAAAGATGAAAGCTTTGTCAATAAATTGGAAATGGAAGAAAAAATATGCCTGGAGTTCATTTAAACTTGTTGTAACAGGCTTTCTTGGAGACAGAAAAGACCCAAACTACAAAACTTTGGTTGCTGAATTGTTACAAAACTACAAAATGTTTGGCTGCAACATGAGTGTCAAAGTTCATTTCCTTCACTCGCATCTGGACTACTTTCCAGATAATCTTGGGGCTGTAAGTGAGGAAGAAGGAACGTTTTCATTAACATATAAGAGAAATGGAGCGCAGAGACCAAGGTCGATGGAATGTAAACATGACGGTAGACTACTGTTGGATGTTAAAAAAGGAGAATTCGCAAGAACACAGCCGAAACAGTTCCAAAAGAAGCGTTGATGGAAAAATAAAACGTTTTCACAAAACTTATAATAACTTTGTAACACATGTGCATCAGTTTTAGGCTTATTTCAGCTAGGCATCGTTGTTTTTTTATGCTTTTACTTCATGTTAAAATAATAAAAACAAATCCAAAATTTTCCGTTTTTTGCACTTTTTACAGAAACCTAACCTTTATTTTGTAGGCAAGCCTTACTTGATAGAAAAAACCCAATGCCATGTTTGAAATCAGCGCAAAAAACTACATAAAGACCAGTTAACTAAATCAAAACAATTTTATAAAAGTTTTTTTTGCAGACCTATGTTTTCAAAAAATAAAAATAAAACACGTAATTCTCTATTTTAGATGTAGAAGCTAAAACTAAAATTGGTACTTGTGTATTAGCTCAGCCCTGGTTACTTTTCCCTGCTTGTTCGCATGCGCGAGCAGTTTCATTTTGTAACGGTTACATTTCCAACAACTGATTTGTTCTATGTTTCATCTTGCTTACTGTGTTTTGATTATTGCTGATTTATTGTTTCTTATTTATTGTTTATTGTTCGTTATTTGTTCTTTATTCTTTGTTATTGTTTGTTATAGATTTTTCGTTGTTATTATTTTAGTTAGTTATTTAATTAGTGTAAAATGATTGGTATTTGGGATTTGACTTCAACAGAAGAACAAGCTATACATTTTTTGCAGGAGCGTAATATTTTACCAAAACAAAGAAAATGTATTAATTCCCATCCAATGAAATTGTATTGTGGTGAAAGGTTTTTTTGGAAATGCAATTTAAATCAATGTCGTGAGAAAGTGGGTCTCAGAAAAGACAATTAGTTCGAGAACAGCAGACTCCCATTTTGTTCAGTGGTCCGGTTTATATATTGCTGGTGTGAGGAATTGAATTTTACCATTTTACATAATTGTTCATTACTTTTATTTCTTAATTCTTAATTGTTTGAAATTATTTTTTGTACATAATTTTTCATTATTGCGATTTTTCATTACTTTTATTTCTTAATTGTTCACAATTTTATTATTATTATTTTCCATTCCTTTGATTTGTAATTGTTCATCATTTTTCAACCCCAATAAATAGAAGGTAACTGTTAGAAATCTAACCGTTACAAAATGTAACACGTAAACGCGCATGCGAACAAGCAGGGAAAAGTAACCAGGGCTGCGTTAAGGCACAAGTACCCTAAAATTTCATGGTGCTCGCTTCAACAATGACGTATTTTTATTGCAAAAGTTTTTACCCTCTTGGGGGATGAATTATCAATCCTTTCTTAGTGCGCGTTGGCCTTATGAAATACTGTCCAAATTTCAAGTCTGTAGCTTATGCCGTTTTGGCTCAGCTATGGTCTTTCAGTAAGGACGAAATATTTTATATAAATTTTTATTTTAAAAAGAAAAGATATGTCCAGGGCTGGGATTCGAACCCGGGTCTCCCCCCAAAAAATATTTAAAATTATAACAATTAATAAAAAAATAAAATAAAATATATTTATTACACAATGAGTTTTGGAGGTGTTTTGAGTGCAGAACTAGAGGAGAAAATTGAAGTTTCTTCACTTGTTATGTAATGAAATCCATTAAATTATCATATTTCGGTTCTTGAATCGTGCCATGTTTTTCGTCAAATCACTTTCTCATACGATCCAGATTATATGGCCGACGAGAACAATAAAAATCGTAAGTATCTTCAAGCGCTTGAGCCGCAATAGATTTTTCTGAATTTTGATGAACATTTAAAAATACTTTTTAATTTACAAGAGATTAAGGCTGATCAGATTTGTATTTTAGAATTTTTTCAGATACATCTGAGCGATTCGACTGGTTTTCTGTTCGGTTTTCTGATCACCTAAGAGTCGTAACGAATTTGTAATTGGACTTTCTGCTTGGAGAAGCTGTCAGCAAATGTTAATTTTTTAATTTTGTTTCCTATATTCTGATGTTATAGAGCATCCAATGTTTTGGCGAGAGAAGCCATGCCTCACGCCAGTTTTGATTTAAATATCTTCATACGTTTAATGATCTATTTGTAAAGTAGCTTTCTGGTTATGACACTTGGTATTAACCTGACGTCTCTATAGTCCCCTAGACGAAGTGTGAGTTTCCCGTACCAGTCCACTCCTAAATCCGAATTAATTTTCACTACTACTAGGGCTTCTTGAAGTTCCAAGACTTTTTGAATCTCTTTTCTGTTTCCATTCGCAATGTGATGGTGAGGACAGCCAAGTACTTCGCTCTTTTTTGAATCCACACCGTTGTTATCCCAGTTAACTATTCTTCAATTATTCTTCACTATCTTAGAATAATCTTTGTTGGGTGCACTGAGAAATTATATTCCACGATGATTGTATCCATTCTTATGAATGTGCACGACATATGGTTCTTCTATGCCTTTAGGAATTTTCTTTTTTATCTAACCATAAAAAAGTTGGAGGAACATATCGCATGTTCTTGTTTGTGTTGAGAAATATTTTATAAAATATTGTTGCCTTGCCTAGCTTGATCTTGTTGACTGCTTATTGAAATTATTGTAGTTGTTTTCAACCCATGCACCCCCTACATACGTCTGGGTCATGCTGCTGTGTCGATTTTCGTAAAGACAATCCAGCTCTCTTCGTTATATTTTTCGTAATAATTTATGTATAAATGGGGGCGGTTATCAGCCAATTGGTCCCCGAATCAGGTGGGGGGGGGGTTTCTTTTGATGGTCTCTGAAACACTCCTTTGCCCTGCCTGTGACGTGTTATTGATCTGTAACATGTAATAATAATTGCAAGATTTTCTCGTAATTTTCTTATTCTATGTAGTTAAGGAAGAGTTTTAACCGAAAAAAGTTTCAGTTTTTTGTTTTCGAAGAGTGTACACATTTTCACCACCATTTGGCGTGACATCAGTAAGAAAGTTCGTGGACAACTCAAAACAATTAGTCGCGAAATCGAAACATGGTAATTTGGATTGGTGGAACATCTTGTGCGCCACCCTTTTTTACTTTACCTTACATGAAGAATGGGAGTCGTTACTTACTTGAAGATTGAAGGTTGTATTAATTTTTATTGACTTTTATAAAAAATTATCTCTTCTAGAAAAATTAACTATTTTAAAATGTAATATGTAACAATGTTACGCTAATGTAAATAGTATATTAAATCTCATAAATGATTCTAAGATCTTTATTGGACAGAACTGTTTATAGCATATGGATATATTAGAATTATTAAAATATTCTAGAGACAATTCCACTTCAACACCTCCAAGCTAATGAGAGGGGACCCGTGTGCTTTGGGAATGTGGCTGTGGTGTGTATCTGTTCTATGGTTGAACTCTCTTAATAAATGTTGGGTATTTTTGAGTGCCTGCGTTCGGCAATGGTATTTTTCCAAAGTAAAACAACTTTTTCCATTTTGAGGAAAACATGAGATGGCCGACTATTGAGTGCAACCCACCGTTTTTCTGTCGTGTATCAAAATTTCTGTCAGGGAAAACACCCGCTGGAACTCTTGTGATGTTTAAAACAGCTTGTGGAGATGATACCATATGCCAAATAGCTTGTCCGCGCGTGGTTTTTATCCTTTTCCGCATTTGGTTGAGGTCCGTCGCCGAGCCATTGATCAGCTCTCTGAGATGTCTGGTGTATCCTTCGGCGCACAGAGGAATTCCTGGAAGGGCTAAAAACATCCGAATAAGTTAATATAAAAACATTATATATATAAAAAAAAATTATAATATGTCCATTAAAGTTAGATGGAACTACTCCGAAGGCCATAGGAATTTGTTGGTATTTCGAAATAATAAATTACTTGATAAATAAAGAACTAATGACGGCATTTCTCTTCTCTTTGGGGAGGGGAGGGGTCCTCATCCTTACAAGGTACACAACCCTCTGATACCACGATGACCTCTTCTAATTCATTACGACAATTTTTTAGTTTATACAGAAAAGGGGGATTCGGGGATGAAGTGTAAGAATCAAACATTGTGACGAATTGGCATAAAACCATTCCATGGCATTTTTTCCAGAATAAACTTTCCTACAAGGAGTGACTATGCTCAAATATGCTCAATTCTTTTAATTTTTTGAAAGGCTGGCATTTCTTTTTTTTTTTCTTTTTTTGTCCTGTCTGTTTGGCTTGTACTTGTACTTGTATATAATTATAAAAGATAATTTTTTTTTTACTTTTATTCTTTCTATCTTTCTAAACATAAGTTTTTGTATACCCTAAAATGTGATTCATTTTCCATAATTATACGCGGTTGATTACAATGATGTTTACATATGTTTTTTTTAGTTTTTTATGTTTACTAATTCGTTCGAATATAAAAAATATAATTTTAATCAAATTTCTCGGCAGCTACCCACGTTTCGATATGCCTGCGCGTAAATCCGCTACTGCTTTACGTCATATTTATTATGCTGGTTTTCAGAATTGTATATTATTTTCTAGATTAAATAAACTGAATGTTAATAGTTTTATTATATTTAAGAAAAATATTTGAACAGACTATTGGAAGGGGTTTTAACACTGGCGCCAACTCCAGAAACTAGGACAAGGATGTCGATACACCACTGACCTGGCAAACGCTGGCACCATATCTCCTTTAATAATGCTTACATTTCTGTATAGTTATTTTCTTTGTTATTAATGTATGCTATGAAATTAAAATTTCTGTCTGAATGGTTGTAATTATCTCTTCCTTGTTACTTTTTGTTATGAAACTTTTTCAACGTTTCAAGTTTCTGCTCTAATATCAGGCCCATTTTTCATTCGATTTGTATCACCACCAAAGACTATTAGACGGTCATTAAAAATAAATCGTTAAGGATTAATTTTAATCTCTAAATTTTCAATAGTAGTAATATGAAACTTGCAGATGAACCCAGACTGGTCATGGATGATGACGTTCTTCTTTAATGTGTGGACTTGGGCCGTAATCTAATTACTTTATCGCCCTTAGAAAAGAGATTTCTAATTTTATGATTCTAATTTTAAAATCTGGGCGTAAGGAATTTAAAACTAGGGCTCGACTCGCGTGACTTCGACCCAAATTGATATGTGCACGATTTTGTTTCCATATATGCGCTCTGCACAACCGGAGGTTTGCCAAGATAGGCTCGGAAAAAAAGTAATTGGTGGAACTTCAAAGGCGGTTTGCATGTTCAGCTTGTTCATGATGGCCGCGCAGTGCACTCTGTGAACAGCTAATCAAAGTTTTTGTAGTTTTGAGTGCGACTCACCACCAAAGGGAACCAAGATATTTTGGAAACTGTGGGCCTTATCCTTTTACTCGAGGAATGCAAGATGGTCTAAAAATAGTTTTAAATATAAACATTTTTTTTTAATTTTTAATTTAATCAATTTTTTAATTTAATTTAAGACAGTTTCATATGAATTGAAATATTGTTTCAGATATTTTTTTTTCTATTTTTTTTGTTAACTTTCTAAGATATACTCGACCTTAAGAGGTTGATCAATGCTAATAATATTTTTATTTTAAAGAGAAAAGATATGTCCTCTCCCGGGATTCGAACCCGGATCCTCTGTCTCTCCGTAACATATATTTTATCTTTAAAATAAAAATATTTAAAAATAAAAACAGTTGACCAATAATTACATAAATAATTATTAATAATATTTTATTAGTATTTATTTTAGTTTTAATATACATCTCTTTATATCTATATATAATATAAGGAAGAAATAGTTGGGGGTGCAGTCAATAAAAACACCTTAATAAGTGTAACTTATTTATTGTGTGCCGACGTTTCGGCCTACAATGTTTCTCTAACATGAATCTCTTTATATCCTTTATTTGCCAGATCGGCTATTCCTAGCCTTACGTGGTTTTGTTTTAAATAATGAATTTTACATTTTAACAAAAAGTAAAAGTGTGGGTTTCGTCTCATGCAAGAGACCCCCCTCATTTTTTCAAGAGAAGTTATAAATATATAATAGTTTTCTTTTCAATTAATATACATCAATTCGAGCTAATAAATTTGGACAGCAGCTTGCAATTTTTTTAAATCCTAGCTAAAACATCCCAAATATAACATTATTAGGGTATGTGTAAGTAAATAAATCATTTAAAAACATTTAGCATTTGGATTATTTTATTTCTTTACCATCCGATTTTATTTTATCAACTCAATATATAATAAAAAATTTTAATATATATATATATATATATATATAAGTTAAGCGACGTGACAGAAAATTATTTAAAAAAAAGAATAAAATGATCGAAATGAAACACTCTGTTAGACTTTTGAAACGATACTGCTTTATTCTCTCTTCTAATCCTGCTATTATATCTTTTACAATGTTCATATTTACATTCGTGGTATTAACAATAATACTGTCGTACTCCCACTCATAATTCCCCCCTGCCAGTTTCCGAATAGTCCTCGGAAACTCTTGAATAAAGTCAAAATAAAATAATAACAAAATAAAAATAAAATCTTATAACTTATCTCAGTAACATAAAATAAATACTAACAGCCTGAGAACATCCAATGAATATGTACAGAAAATAAACACTTTACACCACTACACTATAGATAATAATAATAAAAATACAATAAAGAAAGAAAGTTGACCTCCGGTCGGCTGTCCATATCAGTATACATAAATTAGAACACAACTGTAACAATACAGACGTAAGAAAAGAGAGAGAAAAAAATTCTGAATTCTTCTATTATCAAAATTACAAATTAAGATACGAGAACTTGCACATGCTTCTTTAACTGTATCTTCGGGAGGATACTCCAGTAAACTAACCGACCGGCGTTTCTAGTGGTGGGATCTTTAATTGTTCTATATGAACTGTCGTTCTCTTATGTGGTGCGGTCATACTTTCTTCGATCGTAATGACATTTACTAAGCTATCTTGCACATTGTATGTGGTGCGGTCATACATTTTTTCGATCGTAATGCTCTCGGATCACGATCACCCTGAATGGTCCTTCGTATCTCGACGGTTCTTTCCCTCTATTAGACCCTAGTTTCCGGTACACAATCGTTCCGATTGCCGCTCTCGCGCCGCCAAATTCTCTCTCGCACCCTCTTTATTTTCTCGGCTCCTATCTTACTGTGAGTCTTTTTTCGTATAGCTCGCATTTCCATGCGGTTAGTCACATTTTGCTTCTCTTCTTCCGTTACCCTTCTAAAATCTCTACGACGTTCCCTCAAGTCGAAAAATATTTCGAATGGCGTGAATCCCTTAACCGCATGAATAGAATGGTTATACGCGACGATGGCTTTGGTTATGGCAATGTCTGGTTCCAGCCCTTTCTCCCCTTGGTATACCCGCAGATGCTCGCTGAAGGGGGCTGACTTTAGGGTGTCCCGGCGTGTTGAGGTGCTATCTGACGTCGAAAATGCGCATCTCCTCCCGCATTGCTGTGTTTTAAAATTCTCGATTACCGTCTGATGAGATCTATTCTGGGATCCCGTAAAACTGGAACCATCGTTGCAATGCCTCTAGCACCGCATCCGCCGATCGTTGCTGCACCTGATATGCCATTGCTATCTTGTTGAAGAGATCTACCATCGTCACCCATTTACATCCTCTCCTGATAAACGTATCGATTTGGATGTCCATGAGAGGTGCTTTTGCTGTGGCTATCTCTTGATGACCTTTGGCGGTTGTCGATCGTATTTGGTGCGCAGGCACATTTCACATATCCCAATGATCTCACTCACCGTCTTTTTCATATTGCACCAAAAATATCTCGGCCGCACCTGAAATCCCGCGGTGGTTCGTCTTTCCTTGGTGATGTGTCCTAAGGTTACTTCCTTTTGGCGTTCCACCTTTCGGACTGCCTCGACCATTCGTTTGCAGCGAATGAAGCTGCGGTATAGCCCAATACGTTCTGACTTCCATACCCTTTGATTCTTCTCCCAGATAGTGGCATTTCCCACGTAGATGTGGTGTACTTTCTCCGGCTTCGACGAATCTTTTAGTACTCTACAAATTTAGTCATCCAAGAGCCAAGGCTGAGACCAGACCGTAGTAACGCTGCACATTCCATATTTTGCAAATTCAATCTTTAGTAATCCCCGATGTCCGCCTTTTCCATATGACCTGACGCCTCTTTTCATTGCTAATTTCATCTATTTCCTTCATGTTATCAGGTCTGTCTTTTGTCGAACTATCGTTCGATAGTATCCCGTGTCCTTCCATTACTTCGTCCCTTTCTCTCACCGGTGTCCATTCACTCAGGAATTGACGCACATCTCGTGAGGATTCGCCCACTTCTTCCACCGCGTTGTAATGGCATGAGACCGCCAGTCGGCTACGACCTTTTCTTTCCCCGGCTTGTAGATGACTTCCATATTGTATTTTTCCTGGAAGTCCTTCCACCTGGACACTCTCGCCGATGTCTCTGAGTTTTCCGATCCATTGAAGCGGTCGATGGTTAGTGTGTACACGGATCTTTCGTCCGAAGATGTATGGCCGGAAATGCACCACTACCCATACGATAGCGAGTAATTCCCTCTCCAACGCACTGTATCTCGTTTCCGCGTCTGTCAGCCGCCTGCTTGCATAATTTATCTATCTTTATTTATTTAATCTAATTGCATAGATGCTCACCCTCAGGCTCTCCTTGCAACAATACTGACACAACGCTTATTCGTTCGCATCTGTCGTTAATGCGAAGGGTTTCTGAAAGTTCGGGAACGCTAGCATGGGTTTTGCCTGTAACCTTTCCATACATTGCCAGATGTTGTTTTCCATGACTGGCGTGACGACTATCCTCGATCGTTTCCTGAGCAATTTGTTAAGAGGAACTAGATACGCTGTCATGTCCGGTATGAATCTTCTGTAATAGTTGAGGGTTCCCAGAAGGCGATGGATACCCTTGGCGTCCTGTGTTACCACTGCGAATTGCTTCCACTTTTGTCGAGTCTTGTTCAAACTCTTCTCTGGAAATTTTATCCGCCAGCGATCTCCTTCTTTTGTAGGGCTATAAATCTTTCTGAGGATTTTTCTTTCCCACGTGTTTAACAGCTTTTCATCGTTGCGTGTCAGTGTCCAAGGATTATTTCCACACATGACCACTGGTTGAAGGACAGTACGATACACTCTTATTTTGAGAACTCTGGATATATTTCGGTTTCGAAATATTTTCATTAGAGACCAGTAGCATTGATTACCAGCAGTTATCCTTGCCTTAACTTCTTCTCTAATCTTATTATCTTCAGTGATAACCAAGCCCAAATACTTAAACTGCTGTCGAAACGATGTTTAACATCCTTTTATCGTTGCGTGTCAACGTCCAAGACTCACTTCCACACATGACTACTGGTTGAAGGACAGTACGATACACTCTTATTTTGAGAACTCTGGATATATTTCGGTGACGAAATATTTTCATTAGAGACCAGTAATATCGATTGATAGCAGTTATCCTAGCCTTAACTTCTTCTCTTAAATCTTCAGTGATAATCGTGCCCGAATACTTAAACGTATTTCGAAACGATATCCAGCCTCCTCGGTATGCCTGTTCCCTTCTTCTTCCTTGTTGGTCCTCAAATATTTAGTTTATTCCGTATTAATTCCCAGTCCTGTTACTGATACAACCTCCAGGCCATGTCCGGATCGACTTCCACGGATCGATGACCACTTCTAATACCATATTGAATAAAACTAGGGAGAGAGACTCTCTTTCCAGTCCATACTGCTTTTTGCATTACTTTAATTGGTGAAGTTCAAGAATTTTCATTAAGTCAAATTGTTCATCCCGGAAAAAGAACATTTGGACAATACCGCAGACCTTGGAAGCCTACGCGAACATTAAGTAAAATGTTTCTTAAAATGGAATTAGGCTTAGGAATATGCTGCGTTGACTCAATTTTTGCTTTACGTAGAGGAAATTAGTCATCGATGCCCTATATGATATTGTTTCTGGAAATATACTTCCATTGTTTAATATCAGACAGATGCGAAGTAATTCCCAGGATTTTCAAAGCGTTGGGTTGGATATACTTCGTGGATAATGTATAAAGGTATTTTACCCTCATGTTTCGGTCGTTTTTGTTAAAAGATGCCTAGAATTTTGCTTATACTTCTAGGGATGGAAGCCTTGGAAAAAGGTATAAGTTGCTGGGAGGATGCCCTGGCAGCCTATCAGAGCGGAGGTGGCGCTGCAATCGCTATTACAGACCAAGAAGAAGCGGAATTCTCAAGGGACATAGAGACTCTGCTAGAAGGGGCTTATCGCCTTCAACGTAAATGTGAACTTCTCTTCTTGGATCAGGTTAGCATTATTATTTTTCTTTTGAAACTGTGGACCTGATTGAATTGGAAATTAGTGCAATATTTCCACTGGACAAAGGATCTGTCCGTGTCCCTACGATATTTTGTTACTTTTGAAGGCCTTTTAAGTCAGTAAAGTTGAAGAGGATTTATCTCGGATAAATAATTTCATTATCTTAGTAATATATTTGTTCTTGTTTTGGTTTTTTAAAAAGATTCAATCCGATTATTTGTCCTAAGGAGTTTAACTCTATTATATAAATATTTAAAATTAAGAAAGGCCTAGTCCCAGACAGTAATAACACGTTGAAGCTTATGACAAGAATCGTCGATGTTTCATAGTCAAATCTTCGTTCAATTTGAACTTTTATACTCGTCGTTTCTTTCAAAAACATAATTGCCTTTATTATTATTAATCGTATAAAATGACTTGGCTTAATTGGAACTTATTTTAGGTTTTTAATTAGTCTCATATAATAATTATAAGGCGGAAATTCATCTTTAGCTGATAGCTAGATATTTGTTTTTAAAACTCGGAGACACGGTTAGTAGTTTTCAGATAAAGTTTACGAAATAAATTGAAGGTAGTTTCAACCAAAAACACTGGTTAAGGAGTTATAGAATAAATTAATAGTGTATTAAACGGTTTGGGGCCCATTTAGAATAGAAGTACAATAAACAATTAAACTATAATTTATTGGATTTTAAGAAAATAATTGTTTTGAATGACTAAAACTTTGTGTGAAATAAGCAATGTTTTTCTGCAATTATCATATATTTAATAATTCTTAATTATTTTTATGTTTTGAATACTATACTAAATGTAATAATTACCAAGGTTTATGTTTTAGCGATCTGTTTTATTTCGGGCAGAAAGTTCAGTCCGCAGCAGTTCTGTGAGGTTTAATGGTTTTTCTTCAGCTGAATCCTTCGTTTCTGCTCAAGATGAGGTTTGTTTTTATTATCTTTAATTTAGTTTTTATTTAATTTAAATGAAATATTTACTTATATAATAAGTTTAATAACCTCTTAGTACTATTTTCTTAAACTTTTTAAGATTGGGTTGATATTCTGATCTTTTAACAGCATTTTCAATTAGCTTGCTTTTTTAATCATGGTATAAATTTATATAAACTAAATTATTTGTGGTCCTGCTTTAAGTTATGTTAGCTAAACCTCTAGGGTTACGTTCTTTTTAGTGGTCTTCACCCACTGATGGCTCCATTCATCAACTGTATCCTCCCGGATTATCTGCATTCATCTGCTAGAATCTCTGCTGATCTATTATCAAAAATTTGGCAGAAGATCTGCCAGGTCTTCCTTCCTAGTGTAGTACTGTGAGTACAATCTCCCATCAGGAAGTATTCATTCTGCTAAGACTAGCATCACTTCATGTGATGCAGTCCTGTATAGTCTGGCTACTTGAAGCAAAGACATCTGCTGGATGGTCACCGACCTACTGTTTTGTCTGTACGAGAAACTCTGGGTTCAGCCTGGGGTACCCACAATTAAACCTTAATGTTCATTGCTGCTGGATCCATGAGACCCCTCTCCCAAAAAACTCAAATACAACTGAGTTCATTTAAGAGTCGCATTGCTTTTCAAATAATCTAAGTGAGATGTCACTTTGAAATTTCTTTCAATTCTAACTCTGAGGTAGGTCACCATCTCACTCTGGTGTATTCTTGATCCTTGGATGACCATTCTTATAGGGTGAACCTATGACATGCTTCTCAAGTAAATGGTCTGAGTCTTGGAATCCTTTATCCTCAATCTCTTTCTCCTATCAGGTTGCCACACCGTTTGGCATCATGTTTAAATCAGGCTCAGCTACTTTAGGCCACTTCAACAGCAAGGTCTTCTTCATAGAGGGGAATCTTTTGGCATATTGATCTCCCCCCTACGAAATTATTTTATAACTAGAGAACAGTTATAATATGCATAAAATAATTGATGGAGTCTAAAGGCAGCAATTATTGCAGATGATTGAAGTAAAATATGGTCAATGGTGTGATGACTAATAAGCTTAATCTTTCATTAAGATATGGAAGCAAGTGTTAGTGATGCACTCTAGGGCCATTCACGATTTTTAGAAAAATCCTATTACTGGTACCAGGAAAGTAATTAAGATACTAATGGGATTTTATATATCACCCTCTATAAAAAATACATGTTACACAGTTCAGATCTTTGTATATAAACATCACATTGTTTTTTTGTTTTTTTTATCCTTATCTGGCCTCAACACAAGCTGATGTTTATATACAAAGATCTGAACTGTCTAACGCATATATTTTTGATAGAGGGTGCTATATAAAATCCCATTAGTATCTTAATTACTTTCCTGGTACCAGTAATTGTGTTAATTTAGTAAGCAAAGATAACAAAAAACTTATTTTAGTTCCAAAAAAAATCATGTCCTAGGTCTAGTAGATTTTAATAATTTTTTTCTAGTAACTCAATGTTAGTTATATTTATGAAAGAAAAATAATTTTATTAAAATATAAGCAAAGAGTAAATATAGTAACTTCACAGATTGCTGATCTTCGGGAATTTGAAGAATATTTAGATCTTTCAACTGATATTGAAAAATTTCCATTTTATCAAGCAGCTGTTAAACAGTTTGAAGAGCATGGGGTTCCTTATAGGTATTTAATGATTATCAGTGGATTAGGAAATATCAATACACCAGGAAATTTGTACACCTAATATATATAACTTCTTTTCAGATGTTTACGTACAGAGATGGTACATTGCAGTTCTGATCTGGAATATCTTTGTAAACTCCATTGTGTTCGTCTAGCTTTCTCATGGATGTTTCAGGATAAAAAAACATGGGATTGGTTTGCTGATTCTGGAAGACAAGTTTTAACAGATTTACTTTTATTCGCAGATAAGGTTTTTATCATTTTTTAAATTTAATTAATTAATTACAACACTATTTATTTCAAATTTATCTAATTTTATCTGTTTCAGGACCCTAAAGATTTTATTGTTGCATTTGAAGAAATGCTCATTTTTCTCCAAGATGATAATGTCTGGACAGAAGTTGAGAAAGAATTGAGCTTAAAAGGTGTGAAAGCTATGACATTTTTTGATGTTGTATTAGATTATATTCTTATGGATGCTTTTGAAGATTTGGAATCTCCACCGTCTTCTGTGACTGCTGTGGTTCAAAATAGATGGCTTTCGAATGGTTTTAAAGAATCGGTAATCATATCATGAATCATTGTATCATCCTAAATTACTCTATCAAGTTATCAAAATATTTAGAAAATTTACTTTATAGGCATTATCAACTGCAGTCTGGTCAGTTCTGAAGGCAAAAAGACGTATGCTGATGTATCCGAATGGTTTCATGTCACATTTTTATTCTATATCAGAACAGTTATCTCCCCTGCTTGCATGGGGTTTTCTGGGACCAAATGACGATCTCCGTGAAATGTGCCTATATTTTAAAGTACTATAATCTTATTTTTCCCCTTTCTTATATTTTTCTATATTACTCTGTCATTTATACACTATATTTTCTTCTTTCAGGATCAGGTGATGAATTTTCTAATGGACATTTTTAGTTTTCACAAATCAAATTATATGTCAGTTGAAACTTTATCTGAAGACATTTTGAGGCATCTGAAAACAAGAGTAGAAAATATTGAAGTGAAATTAGCTAGAAACTTTGAATCTATGTAATAAGTTGTATAGATCTTCCAATTGTATAGTTCCAGAAATAAGCTCAATATTCACATCTGTCATGATATTTAACATTGCAAATATCAGTGGTGTTATTTATGCTAGTAACATTTTATTTATTTATGAATATTTAAATTTAAAATGAATAGTAAGATATCAAATTCCAAACAAAACACATTTCAGTTTTGACTTGTTATATAAATATTATTTATTGCATTTATATTATGACTTCTATATATTTGGTTGAGTTTTCTACAAAATATTTTATGTAGAGGATTTTACATATATTTTGAAGAATAAACATTTGGAATCAAATCCTTAACTGCGAGGGTGTTGACTAGAAATATAGTTTAAAGAATGCAAAGTTAAAAAAAAAAAAAATGTGTAGAATATGTAATTCTTCCTTTAATCTCTCTCTCACTCTTTATATAGATTACATAAACAAAAACCTTTATTAAGCTTGTTTGTGAAAATTTTGATTTTTGTGAATTTCAAATATATATAACGTAGGAAGACTAGATTAAACTCATAAGAATAAAACCTAGAATAATAAATATATTTTTTTGAAATGTGATGCTCCACAAGCCTAGGTATATTGTCTTGCTACTATTCTACCCAATAATAGAAACAGTATTAATATAGAATTGTCTGAAATTGTAATTTGGGCTATAATTTGTTTGTTTAAATAATATTCTGCTATAACAAATGAAGTAATGAAATGATTTAGAAATATGAAGAATGTGATAAAAAAACTAAAAGAATACCTAAATTTTAAATAATGAGTAATATGAATTCTAGGTATTGTAGTATTTTGTTGCATGCATGTATTATTATATTACAATATTATATGTAGAACTTGTTAATATGACTAACCAATGGTGTACTCCTCCAACCTCTATAAACCAGGTATAAATATACCTTTTAAGTTTATTCATTTTAAATAAGTGTATAACCTTTTTTTATATTTTATCATGTTCAGTTGCTTACATTCAGTAACCTGATTTCCTTCATTCAAGAAAATGCCATTCATTATATAAGATTTTGTTCAAATTTACTATCATTTGTCCTTTATCTTCCACTGACCATTTATTCTCTTTGGGCCATATATTGTATATACATATATATAAAATGGTATAATTTCCATTTGATGTAGTATTGCCAGTCACAGTTTTGAATAGTTAAAAAATAAGAAGAAAAAACTTACTCACTAAAAAAAAATGCACACACACAAAAAATTAATAAAATAATTATGTGAGTAAAATTAGTTCTTGTACAGTATACAACTACTACATTTGTTTACAATAGTAATACTTTATTTTCTATTTATATTATATTTGTACATTTATGTAAAAGACATTTTTTTAGTATGCCTTTTAATAGTTTCCTTTTTTTTTAACGGTTAGATTGTGGGATATGATCAAAGAGGAGAAAATGTGACAATAAGTATGAGTATTCCTTAGAAGATTCCATTTGGACAACATGGCTAAAATTCTTCTATAATGTGATAGCTATTTACAACCCTTATTCATGTTTCCACCTCTAGTTATGTTTGTTTAGAGCTGTAGACATAATTTCATACTGGAGTGGAATATGTTATAATTGGATTTTTGACTATCACTAATGATTTATTTAGCTCTATTTCATTTGTATGTTAATGTTAATGATATTCAGTTCCAGTGATTAATAGTTGATGGGCTGGCCACAGGATTGTAGCTCCATTTATGCTTTACAAAAATTATTGTGTATCAAATGTTTGAGGCTAACCCCTTTATCTTTAGTTTCAGTATTTGTAGTTCGGACAACAAAACTATTAAAAATAAAGAGTAATAAAGAACTTTAAAAAATAATTATAAATAAGTTTTGCCTTTGGTAACTGTGATGTAATTATTATAGGGGGTGGAGTTTACCAAAGACAGATTTAATCTCTAGGAAAGAAATTAAAAACAAAATTTATATATATATATATATATATATATATATATATATATATTTTTTCTTTTTATTGATATTTACAACTGTAATTATATTATATCAAGTAAACCTGCTGTATGAACAAAGGACATGAAAAAAAAAATACTTGTGGAGAAACTATCCATTGATAGCACTCCAATAAAGTTCTATAGTAGAAGGTATCGAGGCCATCTTCTTTTCAGACGCCTCGGAGGGTTATCAGAAATATTATGGGAAGCAAGTTGAGAGACTAGCGGATTCAAGTGTGTATGGAGCTTGTCATGGAAGGATTGGTATCTAGTTTGGGCCAAACCAGCAACATATGGGATATTAAGAACATAATGGTTGTTTGTTTATGACATAATAAGGAGCATTGAGGATTTTGGATTGGATACGAGATGAATTGGATGGTTTAGTAGAGCCCCAAAGCTCAACTCCGTAAGTCCAAATAGGTCTGATAACTGTCATGTAAATGATTCTTTTGTAATTAATTGGGAGCTTTTAACGTTTGTCCAGTAAATGTTGAAGTAGACAAAAACTTCGAGCAGTTTCTTGTCTTTTCAGTCTTGTATGAGAATTATATATTTATTACACTTTGTTTCTGTAAAAACTTAGGAAACAGATTGCAAAAAACAATAGTTACACATATATAATTAAAACCAATGACAGCACATATTTACAGTAGTGTCTCTTTCTCTGATGGTCCTTGGCCTTCACAATTATCCTCCACTCAGAGCGATCCTCTGCAGCTCTTCTCCATCCTCTCACACCCAGAAGTTGTAGATCAGCCTCGACATCTTCGAGTCATCGTAGTGTGGGTCCACCTCTTCCTCTTCTACCATATAATCATCCCTCCATTATCTTCCTTGGTAGTCTTTCCTGATCCGTTCGATGCACTTTTATTATTACTTTTCTTTTATTTGTTTTTTTTCAGTGACTATTGTAACTTTTTTGAAGCTACCTCCTCGATATATCAGAGATCCACCAGTCGTGCTTTTCTTGGACGATATCATATATTTTGTCTTTTCTTTATTAGTTTTGAGCCCTATTTTGTTTACAGCCTTTTCACATTGTTTGTATTCCTCTAAAACTGCATTTGAAGTTGTCATAGTTATGACAACATTGTCAGAAAAAGCAAGGTATTGAGTCACTTTATTATAAATGCAACCGTTCATCCTTATTCCCATCGCCCTAATGATCATTCTAAGGCCATTTTAAACAAGACTGGGGACAAGGAGTCCCCTTGTTAAACTCCTTTTTGTATGATAAAGACAGTTCTCCTTGGACCTTGACCAAGCCTCTGCTATGCTGTAAGGTCATCCTTCTTCAGTTCTTTTGTAATTGAAATATGCTTTTCATTTTGAGAACTTAAAATACATATGGGTCATTATCTAGAGATGTGCATTATTTTTCCTAAAATCTTAATAATAGTCACAATTTTGAACTGCGGAAATTCATTCATGCTTATTGGAACAGTATCTTCCTAAAAAGTTGGGCAATATTTTTTACTTTTAGAGTACTCATTTCTAAGCTGGAGACTCATAAATAGTACTATGTATTCATTTTAGAGGAATTATTGTATATGGTTTTTGAATACATTGGTTAATGAAAGTATTGTATTGGCAGTTATCAAATGCTGAATTTATTTACTTTAAATTGGTATACTTTAAAGTGTGTGATAGAATGCAGAAATTAAAATGTGTGTCAGAAATTACAGGTGAAAAAACAACAAAAAGTCAACATATTCGGATGGCGGCTCATGTATTTTTTATTTTTGTGGAAGAAAGTGGTCCGGGTAGAGGTCAATGAATTTCTCTTAGAATTGGAGAAAACTTTATTCTCCAATTCTAAGAGAAATTATAATTTATTTTATTTTTATGATATAATTTTTTTTATATTTTATTTAAAAAGAAAAGATATGGCCAGGACCGGGACTTTCACCTCTCCGTGGTGACGCCTCAACCATCTCGGCCATCCTGGCTCGCTTCACATACATACATACATCCCTGTGTATACATCGCAAATTGCGACAACACGGAGATGTAGGATCAAGTGAAAAGAGGGGATATGGCTGGCCATGAAGCGAGCCAGGATGGCCGAGATGGTTGAGGCATCACCACGGAGAGGTGAAAGTCCCGGGTTAGAGTCCCGGTCCTGGCCATATCTTTTCTTTTCAAATAAATTATCTAAGAGAAATTCATTTACCTCTACCCGGACCACTTTCTTCCACATATATTATCAAGTTCAACAATCATCATTCAGTATTTTTTTTTTGTTTTTAATATATAGATTCCATAGAATATTTCAACAATTTTAGTAAAATGGGTTCCATTTTGTTTAATCTTATATATCACATTTTTTTTTTACTACTTATATAAAACATTATATTTAAAAATGTTAGCATGAATTCTTACTAAATTTGTAATTTGATATACACTGTACACTTGTGTGTTATTAGAAAAGTAAGTTTTTATGTTAACACACTGTAACTACTAATTTAGCGTCCAAATATCAGGGACAAAACTCTGCCTTTATTGAAAGAACGGGTCTTCTGCTGTGTTTAATTAGCATATCAAAGCTAGTAAATGTTGCTGTTAAAAATTTACTTTCAGAATGACAAATAAAGAGAAAACAATAACTTTTCTTTAAGATAAAATATATTTTAATATCTTGTCTTTTACTTAGTTTAAAACTTCAGTCAGGTATATCAATAGTTGAAAACCACACTTTTAGTACAGGGAGAAGATATAGTGCAACTATAATGATTTGAATGGGTTATACAAATAATCATCCAAAATGGTCAACAAAATATGTCAAAGAATTTGGGAAAAAAATATAGCACAATCAAGTTTCAGAAAGAAGTCTATGATAATGTGGTAACACATGACTAGTTGGTACGTGCAATCCAAATTCTAAAGCAACAAGTACAACAAACTCGGATTGTATTAATTCTCTTCGATTAACTCTGAGGATTCCTTCTGTTTTCTAAAACAATAATTGAAAACAAACTCAGCATTAGAATTTTAATTTAGATTCAATATTTTTTAATTACATTTCAATTAATATTTTTTTAATAATTATATATATTCAGCAGACATGATTTTTTTTTCAAGTACAGTAAAAATAAAATATATCAAAGAAAGAAATCAAACAATAAAATATCCATTATAATAATTAAAAATATATACCAGCATTCTACTTATCACAAGAATAATGTATATAAAATAAATGTAACTAAGGGGATACGGACTGCCTGCCTAATAGCAGACCAACCCACATTTTATAAATTACACTGCTGTCCATTTAATTGTACTGCTCGTTGCTTGAATGGTATAACAGTAATTTACATGTATTCTGTAGTTAAGATTGTATTATTTTTTCAATATAGCATAAGCAGGGAAAAACATAAATTTAAAGTCTTTATATTATTTTTTAAATTGTAATTATATCACACATGTAAAATAAAATATTACAGTCCTATAAAAACTTTTTTATATAATAGAGAGATATACAGAGAAAAAAATCTTTAGTGCCGATTAGGAGATGGATTAAATGGAAAATTGTTATTAAATGGAAAATTGTTGTTAAATTTCCCATCGTACCAGCTTCTTCAATATGACCTGAGTGCCTGAGAACACGCGGCTTATTCACCCTAACTTAAACCTTTCAATACCAAATTAGAGTTACTGTAGGGATGGAGCACTGGTATCTCTTAATGTCCCACTTTTTGCCCAAAATAAAAACAAATGGATTAAAACAACAAATTTTCATATATATAATAAACTAAACTAAATTAATTAGACAAATTGTAATACAATATTATTTTTTAGAAATAGGAAAACATTCTTTTGTTTGGTCTATTGTTTTTAAGATTTTGATTAATGTATACAGTACTGCAATAAAAAATAGAGCTTTACATCAATTTTATGCTAAAAACTTAATAAAAGAATAAATTATATTATATAAATATATAATATAATTTATATATAAATTAAATTGTATATGTATAACATATAATATGTGTGTGTGTATTACCTCTATCAGATGTTTGAGGAGTTCTCCTTTAATATCATTAAGTTTAGCAGCCAGTATCAAAGAAGCACCAGCACAAAGTTTCCTATTTTGTTTATTTATGAGATTAAGGTGAATCAGGCGTTCAAAATAAACATAAGCATATGCAGTTGTGAGAAGATCAGGAGCAGCAATTTTCCTCATTTCTCTCTTTAAACTTCTAAGCTTGCTTAGAGTTAATTCAATTGTAGGAAATCTATCTTTGAACTTGTCGTTCAATTCTTTCTTCAAGTCTGCAGCCCTAGCATAATGAATCACTGACGTCTGAAATGCAGAAAAAAACAAAAACAATAATTCACTAATATTATGATTTATACAAATATGATTAAGTTTGATTAATCTGTTGACGACTTTTAAAATATTCATATCAAAATAACTAGTTTAGAGGAGAATTAAAAAAAACCTTTGAGTTCTTTGGTGTATAAAGGTTATCTTCAATAATGCAGAGGAATACATTATTTTGCAGCGACCTGAAATACAGTTTTTAAGGGCTACCTGTGGTATAGTGTAAAGCATAACAACCTACCATACCCTAGATAGTGTGTTCGTAGCCTAGCAGGTGGCCCTAGGATTTTTTAAAAGGGAGTGAAAAATCCTAGGTTATGCTGTCAGGTCATGCTGGACAGTAAAACGGGCATCCTGAGCCTGTACAATGTCAGCTACTGATTAAAGATCCCTATCCTAATTAAACCTGTAGCATCGTCAAAAACAAGTATATAAAAAAATCCTATTAAATTTAAATAAACATATAATAATTATTAATATATACAAAGAATTGTTATAGTGGATTTCATTGAAAAAGTATAGTGCTAAGCAGGATGTATCAGTAATGTAAGCCTTTCATCCCGAAATTAAACTATGAAGTGACTTTAGAATCCTGAGTTAGGTCCATTTTAGATCAAATTTGAATATGAGTTGACCTATGTATGTCAAATCATTATTTTAATAAAATTTCAGAAAAAAAAATCTCAACATATATTTAGGCAAATATGGCATTTATAATTTATATGAAATTAAATAAACTATACTTGTTGCAAAACTAATAACTATTTTCAGATGTATTATATAATCAAGATTTGTCTACTACACTATAAGATGATAAAAATAGGATATAAACTATTGACATACAATATATGACTTAAAAGGCAAAAGAGTCCTGTGCTTGCCAGCAATAAGTTCTGGATCGTCTAGCAAATTAGGGTCATACTCAGAAGTATCTCCGCCTACAAAAAAATAAATAATAATAAATAAAAAAATTAACTGACAATTAAATAAGAATAATAAATTAAAAAAATTGACTGACAATTAAATAATAATATTAAATAAAAAATTGACTGACAGTTAAATAATAATAATAAATAAAAAAATTGACTGACAATTAAATAATAACAAATAAAAAAATTGACTGACAATTAAATTATATGAATGTATGCATTAATAAGATACCTTTTTCAGCAGAAATTGGAGGCGAATTAGGGTAAGTCCGATAATTTGCTGAATCGTGAGAATAACACCTAAAATAAAATACAATAATGGTAATAATAAAATAATTATAATAAAAATGGTAAATTAACGAGTTAAAGAAAAAAATATGGCGATACAGTTAAAAATGGTATAATTCATTTTTATAATACCTAATAATTATAATTAAAACCTGCCTATTTCAATAACCTAGATTGATAAAAAAAAAGAACAGACTAAATATTAAATTCAGTAAATATTTATCGAAAGTATTGTAAAAAATAGTCGAATTTCACTTCAAAATGCAATTTTCAATTATGTAATATTAATCCAAGAAAGAATCTAATCACAGATTCAATATTTTGGAGGGGTGTATGTGCTTATTTAATGTATTTTATATTTTCTTTTTATTGCATCTTGTAATGGTATTGGGGACAAGCTTTAAAGATCTCAATTTTTAGTTAACCCATATAGTTAATCCCCCACCCCTATATTTAACACTAATATATGACAATAAAATAATTATCTATATAATATATGCTTCCATGCTTTGGCTCAGTGTACATGAAGGCTTTATGCTAATACTACCAATAGCTTTTCACAAATTTCCGTCTACGGATTACTACCTAAACCCGAGCCCATAGTTTTATAGTTTCCAAATCTTCACACCAACAAAATCTAATCATGAACAAAACCAAGAACGGATAATTTATATTTTACCAGATTCCAACCTCTCCAGTATGGTGAAAGTGAATCACCGTATTTAGAATAGTGAACTTGTCTAAAAAATAATTACCATTCTAATGATATTGAATGTTTCAGATACATATAGAAAATCTGAACCTAAAAAAAGTTTAAAGTGCAATTAAAAAGTTTATTGCAATTTTGGGCAATAGAATAAACACCTTGTAACATATTATTCAAAGGTCGTGAATGGGATAACTGAGTTTGAATCTGTTAAATACAAAGAAATAAAATGTAGCTCTAACTTGGAAATAAGATCTCTACTGATAACAAATTCAACAACCCTACCTCCCAAACGTGACTTTACACTGACTTACATACTCAGCATCATATCACATTCTCCTAATTTCAAATTATTTTACAGAAAATGGTATAAGTTGATCTATAAACCAATTTATTTGAAGAGAATATGTGTTATTTATGTGCGAAAAAATATTTAAAACTTCTACATATTTTTCTCATCCCATTAGATTCAAAACTGGGAAACATGACATGTTTTAGATGTAAAATCACAAAAAAAATTTGGTTAAAACTTATTGACTCAGTCTTTCCCTAGTCAGTCAGAAACCAGAACTACCTGAAAACAGAACCAGGTCAAACATCTACCAAAAATAATTTTCAAGTAGGTAATTGTATTTAAATGTGGTATCAGGTACCTGTATACGTAAATTGATGGTACATTTAATAAATTAAAATTGTATTTAACAATATTTAGTGCACAACACAACAATCAGTAAGCAATAGTTTGATCTATACAAAGTATTAACTATATTTTTATTAATAAGTTATAAAAAAATAATGCTCACAACAAACGATAAACAAAACAAAGAAGTCAAAGGCCACAAGTGTTTATTTTTTAAATATAGATATCAACGCAGTAATGAATAGATGGAAAACACTTTTCAAAAGCAAGACTTATACAAATTTGAGATTTATACAGCAGAACCATAAAATAAGAATAGTATAAGCAATGGTGCTATAGCATTTATCAAAATATTTTAATTTTAAAATGGATTGTCGCCAAATTATTGAGTTATCATTTGTGTCCCTTGGATTCTCATCTCCTCAAATATAATATAATATAATATAAACATAAATATAATATGAATCATCATATTAACCTTGATACAGAAGTGTGTTTGTTATTTGAATCCCCATATTCAAGACTTTTCATACATTTTGATGGAGCCAGATACTGAGAATAAGAATTTTCCTAAAAAAATAATAAATAACTATATAAATAAAAATTGATTGCTAACAAAACTAATATAAATTTTCAAATGAACATATAAGTAAGAATATACAATTCTTTCCAATCAGAATTAATCATTGATATGTGTTTACATTTTAATGAAAATGGAAGGATATATCATTTTCAGAGTATTTGGAGTAACTTCTTTTCAAAGAACAATCGATAAAATAACAGAAAAGGTCGGTACCAAGATAATGCCATAGCATGAAAAATCAGACAAAAATTTCCATAGGTTTCTTGATGCCACCAAGAAATATAATAAAATATGCAACTTCCTTTTGTTGAAAAGTAAACCCTGTGCTGTGAGTAACTATGCTGCTCAATTATCTTAGAAATCAGAGTTGTAATTATTGTAATAACAAACTAATTTTCACCATCAAATATAATTAATTAATATAATACTAATAAATCATCATAATGTTAACTGATTCATTCTCTATATCATCATTAGATTCATTCATAATTATTCGTTCCTTCAGATGATAATCTTCACAGAAATCTTCACCTATTATTATTGCATTTATATTTTCTTTTCAGATTGACTTAATAATAATAATAATAGACAGAGAAGTATTGCTCGAAATTCTGAGGGAATACAGAGTGGACAAAAAGACAATAAGCCTGATAAAACTGACTCTGACGAATACCATTCCAAAGATAAAATTCCAGGGACTAATAAGTAGCCTTTCCAAGTAAAGATAGGGCTTGGACAAGGCGACGGCCTGTCACCGATTCTGCTTAATGTTGTGCTGGACAAGATCATGAGTATTTAATGGCGAAATGACGAAGCGGGTGCAGTATTAGGAAAAAAAAGAGACAATGTGAAAGTAAAGTGTTTGCCCTTTGCAGACGATCTAGCCCTGCTACCAGAAACAGAGGAGGAAGCTATAAAACAGGTAAATACCCAGAAAGAAATAGCTGAGAAAACAGGACTACAGATTTCGAATGAAAAGACGATTTTATGACAACGGATGCCAGATTTAGCAAGGAAATATTGAACACAAAATATGGCCTAATAAGAGTCACAAAAAAGTTTAAATACCTATGGGAGATAATATGTAACAAGAAGAACAGATAGGGCATCCATAGAAGAAATAATAGCCAAACTGGTAATAATGAACTTTGCCACTAGAAACATGTACAGCAAGAAAAATTTGTCCTCCAATGCAAAAATAAGGCACGACTGTACAGTAGTAAGACCAGCAATAATACTGTATGGTATGGAAACAGTCAGCCTTCCGAGTCTAGAGAAAGTCCTGAAGATTGAGAGAAAAATTCTGAGGATTCATGGACCGGAAGAAACACACATTAGGGGTAAAGGCGAAAATCTAATGAAGAAATATACAGAAATTTGGAAGATCTTGAAACAGTCATCAGAACCAGGAGAATGAGGTTCTACAGCCACATGGTCAGAATGAACAATAAGAGGCTGAACAAAAAAATTTTGAGATAAAGTCTTAAGCTACAAGAGTTTAGGTGGAAATGTGAAACAAATAAAACAGGAGCTGGAAAGGCTAAAAATCAAGGATAAGGACTGCTTGGATAGAGAGCTTTTCAGATAAAAACTAACAGAAGTTGGGGTTCTTGCAGGAAGGAAGAAGAGACGAGGGAGAAAATGGACTAAGGAAGGGGGAGAGGAACAGTCCATAAAGATGAGAGAGTATTGGAGTAGAAGGAAGGCGGAGACTGTGAAGAAGATCATTAAGTTATATTTGCGTAGTCCTTGCTGGCCGATTCTTAAAAAAAAAAAAAAATAATAAGGCTTAAAGAACCCGGAGACTCAATGTCGATATCAACAATCTCTTACTACCAAACCATGGATTACCACCTTAATCTGTTAGATCACTACACATACCTCCCACATATGCATTAATATGCATCAAGCTACCACTTAGGTGTTCACCAATCAGCTCAATGTTTATTAAGTTTGTAGTAATTCAAATTGGTTAACGCTATGGATAATGCATTAACGCTTCTGAACTTCTGAAAGCCAGAAATTGTGATTCCTTCCGTATCCCTCCCTATATGTGTCCTTTGCTGACAAGAAAATATGGATATGATACGCTTTGATATCTATAGAGCTTTTCAGCTACAAAAGGAACAGTGCAGATATATTGATATACTTATCAAATGAATTTGGTGCTTTGACATGAAAAATAACGGCACCCTTTTCTAAAAATGGCTCAAATATAAATTAGTAATTGCAAAGCTACAAACTGCCCCGCACTGATCTACGTACAAAAAATATACCAATCTTATTTTGCTTTAACCTCAAATAAATAAAAATTTACTTACTTCACGCTGTCTTTCCCTTTCAATTCCAATAAGTGACCATGCATCAACTGCATCATTAATAGCTGATAATGGTCTAGGGCCTGAAGTATTTCTCCTTCTTACTGCTGTGAAATTTTTTATTTCACCTCTAAATATATTAATTAAATTAATAATTGGTGATAAATTAAATGTTTAAATTTTAAATATGTAAATTTTTAACTTTCCTAGTCACCAAGGTGAGAAAGGTATGGCCATGTATTTTCATTTAAAACATTTATAAGTACACTTTAAAAAGTATATAATCATAAATAAAAACCTCAATTGTCTATTCTGAGCAACGAAAAATCCATATGCATCATGTTAGGATTTCTCACCGAAAAGAAGGAAATTTGAGTAATTTTTTTAGTATGCCATCATTTTTATTGAATACAAAGTGATCATTCAAAAACTATAGAAGGTAATAAAGTTTAAATTGTTCCATCATAAAGCGGGCAAAATTTCCTTTAATTTCGATGGTTTGGGTAAACAAAATCAACTGCCCATTACTTTTTAATGTGTCAATAGGAAAAAGTTTCATTTTGTTCTTGAAATCACAATCTAAAGATTATCACAGCTCCTGTCAAACCACAGATACCCACTTTTAATAATCCCTCAAATAAAACTCTGATCTCGATTAAATGAAGTTGAGGTTTATTATGAATTGACTCCTGATTTACAAAAACCAATGATGTGGAATTTTGGTAGTCCATTGAGGTTGATAATTGATAATCCCTAAAAGGCAGCTCTTACCAGTTGGGGTTTAGGATGGAATAAGACTATTGTGCACTTACACCGCATTATCTTAATTTTTATAAAGTGTGCTGAATCATTATAAATATTTATCATAAATATATAGTAATCAACTCACACAAAATATGAATATTTTAATATTGCTATAAATACTTCCTGTAATAATATAATAGGGCCAGGTGGATAAATTTGAAAATGGTATCAAGGGACACCTTGACAAATCTACCATAACATGGATAAAAGTTATTTCAATTCAATTTTGTAAGAATATATCCACTTGACTCTTCCAATACTACAATAAGAAGTTAATATAATATAAATCAAATAAAAACATAAAATATATTACTTGAATTTGTTATAAGGTATCACAGAATATATTGCAACAGGGATTCGTCTACTTATGGAAACAATGACAACTCTGTGGCCCCTAAGTTTCTTTCCTCTTGTTAGTTGAGTCAATTGGAATTCTTTTCTGCTTCCTAAATTATTAATTTCTTTTAATTATTATGATAACTGACATCTTATCTATAGAAATAAATATTTCAAAAAATACCAGTTGTAGAAACCATGCTTTCTGAACTACTGAAAATTCCATGAGATTTATCATCTGCTAACTGCTGAAAAAATCTTTTTTTATGAAATGTACTGTAGAGTTTTTCACTCCCGTATTCACTTCCAATAGTACTTGTCCTACAAAATTCAAGTTTTTAAATTTAAAAAAATTAAGTAATTAAATTAAAATAAAATTCAAGTTCGCCTGTATTTACTTAACGAAGAATTAAATTAATCAACTAATCTAATGAAAAAATAAAATGACAATATTGAGTACCACACACAAATTAATTGCTTTCCACAGGCCACCTTCTATATTCAAAGAATAATAGGTTATTGAACTGTTCTTTGCACTTATATTTTTTTAATTTATCAAATTATTCTACATATGGTTCAAGCTCTATAAGCAGGTTCTTCACACTGCTTAAAGCGGTAGAGAGGAAGGGATTAAGTAAGTAAGTAATTTATCAAATGGCGATTACTACTGTTGCAATCGTCATTTTTTTTTTTTTTACAAAATGTTAATCCACCATCACATGAATTATCTTAATATCTTGAAAATCGAGCAACTGATCAATAACATTTTATTAATTTAATAAATAAGGTGGTCTGCATTGTTCTAAAAATGTCTACTCCTTTTTATGTCATCCAGAACCCCATTGTTTTGTTGTTTTTTTATGCCCTGCTCATGCTTTTAGGAAATCACATTAATTTTTTGTTCCAAATACCTGAAATGGATTCGATAATTGATTCTGTACATGATTTACAAAGAATTTTCAATCACAAAAAACAGCCAAGAGTATTTTTAGACACCACTTAATAACTTTCAATTTAATAATTTAGTTACATTACCAAGTTAACACTAACAACAGTTAAAGCAAGAGAAATAGATAAAATTACAAACAAATTATCATTTGCATTAATATATGATGCAAAGGGCATTAAATTATTTATTCTGCCTCCAGTTAGAATGTAACTCATTTTTACAACTAATTGGTGTTATTTCAGTTCAATTCAACTTGAACTTTATAATTATTACATACTGAAAACACTTATTTCTCCTTCTCAAACCCATAATATCGAAATACCTTTGGCATTTTACCTGTAGTGCCCTAAAAACCCCCACTGAAATTGTCACTAGCTCTTTGACCATGATGATGTGCTACCATACATTCATCTTATTATCTTTTTCAAAAGCTTTGAGCTGATTCATATCACCTTCAGTGAATAGGGTCTTGGGACTTACTTCACAACTATCACTTATTCTAAGCAATTTCATTGTTTGCAGTTTTCATTGATGAGGAATGATCAAAGGTAAAACACTTACATGGGTTAATTAATTAAATTAATTTTAGCCTGATAGCAATTTTTATTGTAAATTAAAATTATGTTATCAGACTAGTTTCTTCGAATAGTACTTCAAGTTCCTAAGCAAAATAAAGAAAATTAAACTTTTGAAATCTGCTTTAAAGTGGTTACATGCTTTATTTTGTTAAATGCTGATATTGTCATTAGTAGAGAAACCTCAATAAGTTTCAATTCATGACAGCAGCACTATTAAAAAATAAACAATAAGATATCAATAATAATTTTAGTTAAATATTTCAGAAAATCGACTAAATTCAAATGATAACCTTTCTCTAAATGTTCCTGACAATTCATTATCCAGAAATTTAGTGAATAAATTAGAATTGCTATCAGCAGAAGAGTTTAAAAATACAGAATCTGGATGTTGTTTGATTGTCGGTGAAATGCTGATAGAATGTTTAAATTGGTCTTGTTGATAAATGTCATAATCTTCATTGTTACTACTAATATTAGATGGGAAAAAATCTAGATTCCTGGGTGAACCATCTAAAGATATATTGGTCAAAAATGATATTGCCGCTAGCCTACGATTATAACGTCCATTCTTCATTACTTGCACAAAAAAGTTATTTAGTTTTTGCAAGGTAACTTAAATGTTCTAGCAATAGCTTAATTCAGAGACTACACTAATTGTAATACTAAATTGAAAATAAGGTTATATTGTTTTAGTCAAAGAGTTCACACAAACGTGTGAATAGCAACTCTACTTTCCCTTGCCTAACAGAAGGGAAGCACGTGCGGTCAAGTTAAGTAACATGAGTGAAACTATTGTTCAGATATTCTAATGAACCTTTGAACCTTTCTATAAATACTACAAGTTATTGTTGAATTTTTTGCCCGTTGTGCTCCCCCAGAAAAACATCTTGGATCAGTCCTTGATTATTATTATCCTAGCGAACAGATGAAAGGTTGCGGGGAAACAGGAGTGACCATGGTTCATAGTAATATAAAAGAGTCAACCCGTTAATTATAACTCATTAATCGTTTTTGGGCCATTCCATGTAAAATAACCCAGGTCATGTCACCCACTATTTTAGATTTGCATGAAACGTTGCACATTTGCTTATACTTCTGCCCTAAGGAGACCTGCGAAGTTCTATGATATATACATTTTTTTAATAGAATTTAAAAAATAAGAATATTTGCAATAATTTGGTTCCGCGGAATAGCTTGCGGGAAATGAGTAATATTTAAAAAACTATAGCATTTCAGGTATTAATTAAGATTTTGATCTGGAAATTTTTCCACAGTTTAATAGAAGTACAGAGTTTACAAAGATGCATTCATTTACGTAGCCATAGTATTAAAAAAAATGATAAAATTCATATTTCATGACATGATTGTGGTTTCCAAAAATAAGATTTTTATTAATATATAACACCAATTGAATTTTTTGAGGGTACATTTTTAAATAATGCCAACTTTAATACCGCTTAATAAAAGTATAATATTAGGGATTACGAAACTTGTTAAATTTACATCTACATGTTTTTAATATATTTCCAGCAACAGTCTTGATGTAAGATATAATATTCCGACATCTATATGTAGCTTGTATATATTTAATCCACTTAGAGAAATGTAATTCTGTCAATTTTACATTATTTTTAGCAAAATAATAATAAGATAGCAAAAAGTTCTTCCAGAACTGCTTGTCTCAGATACACTGACAATACATAAAATGTTATCCAAAGGCACAAAGCAACACTCTTCTCTCTGAGGCCAAAAGAATGACAATGCTGGTTCAGGGGGGTGAAGGTAGAAAAGTTCGGCATCTTCTTCTTCACAGACATTTTTGACAAATGCAAAATACTACCTGTCATCATAAACTGCTGATACAAAGCAGTTTGATTGAGGACGAATGCTTGTCCATTTGGAGCTTCTTCACTAAATGAAAAAGCCAAGGAAGGTTTTTCAGATTCAGTTACTCTTCTAATTTCTAATAAATCAGATGAAAGAGGCTTGTAATTGTGAAAACCAATGGGACTACCTATCGTGCGTGTTGTATTAAACCTAACCTCAAGTTTATTTCTCAGCAAGTCAACGCCAGTTTTATCTAAGAAATGAAAATTAACGTCGTCAAGTTTTACCTTGCAAAGACTGTAAACACCCGAAGCAGTTTTTATTTATTGATTATCGGGTAGTTGAAGACTAGCTTTTCTTGATGTACGCTTTACCGTTCCTCCCAATCCATCACAAATAGATTTTCTGTGACAAGTAGCAAAAAAGGAGAGTTCAGCATCAATAGAAAAATCGTTTTTGTGTTCGCACAAGTTTTTAAAGTTTTTCCTGTTATTGTATTGCGCGACACATCCGTCTGTGAAATAATGCTTGTGGATAGTGTTGTGCAAACCATGCCATAATATCTTTCTGAACTGTATACACAAAACCTACATCATGTTCCATATCATCACATCAGTGGTTCAATACTTTAAATTCATGAAATGAACAGCCGCTCCTTGACCAATGGTAACTCTGAATTTCATTTTATATAACAAAAGTGTAGTTTTCAACAAAATCTATAAGCAAGATTGCTTTATTGGTTGTCAGATTTTCTATCATGTTTTTAAGGGATTTAGCTTGACACTTAGATATGAATGAGTGTTGAATAAGCGCCTGTAATTTTTTAATCAACAGAGTTTTGTATTCTTCAACATTTACTGATTGCTTTACCAAATCCAGACGGTCTGTGTTCATCCACCGGCTGTACTAAATTTCATCTTCATCATCTAAATAATCCAACTTTTATTTTAAACTCTCAGACAATTTTTCATCAGTTGGACACTTCACAGTGACGTAGCTTGCAATTGGGGTTTTCTGAGTCACACACAAGGAATTTGATAAGGTCTTTATAGGTTTCTTCAATTTTACTATCATCCAAAAGAAGTTTTACATACTGGTGGATACTGCAAACGCACACTGAATGAGCTCCTGCAGAATCAGCAAGAATACACCACTTCAGTCTAAGCTTACAAAATTTAGAAAAACCTATCTTAATGTTATGATGTTCCTATTTAAACAGTTCCCTTAGGTTACAAAGGATAACTCTTTTTTGCATATGTACATTTCTTTTAATACTAACTTTGTCTTTTGCTCCTGGTAATATGCGACTGAATTCATATGTTGATAAAAATCAATAACAAATTTTACAATGTCATCAGAGATTCTTTTACCTTTCTTTTGGTTCTGGAATGGATAAAATGCCCTTTTCATTTTTCTTGCCTGACGAGCTATATGTCAGTGACATTAAATTCGGACATGATTTTTTCTTTCGACCATGAGGGCGAAGCTAGAGTCAACACTTGATTTTTTTTAGCTCTGTTTACATAGACCACTTTGTCTTTGATTAACTTATCATGGCATCAAAATCTTGTGCCTTCTTTATCATTTCTGCATCCATATTAATATTACCCTCAGCAATATCTTCAACTTTACCGTAATCTAATGCACGGTATACTTTTTCTTTCAAAACGCGATTAACTTTTTCGAATTTTCGTTTGCCATATACCATATTACCATATAGGGCCTTACTGTGACTAGGAAGTGCAGAGTCGAGACCTACACATAAGGTGTTTTGGATCATAATCCTCACCATCCATAAAACAACTTCCTAGATACTAGATGAAGCCACTAAACATGAGAGATGTCAGAACATACCTATGAGACAATAAATTGCAATATTAGTAAAGATAATGATGTAATTTTGTATGGTGTAAGTTATGAGTAGCTCTAAGGGATTGTGTTTTAATCAATATGTTTTCGTATTCCAATACCTCTGTGAACTATGGTGTCATCATGGCCTGATCCTATTAGTGTTTTTAGCCTGAAATTTAAAATTTTGAACCTAGTGTTAAGCGTGTTTCAGTGATCATAGTGATGCCAATCTAATGTAACCGCATGTTCATGTATATATGTTTTGTCTTATGTTGACTTTTTATCCATCCGATGATAGACTGGGAGCCTACAGGAAAAAAGTCTTGTCTTACCTAAACTTGAAGCGAAACCTTGGCTTTTACCTGCGGTCTATACATCGAAAAACATTGTAAAGGTTTGAGGGAAATGTTCCCAGAAGAATCCTTCTATCACGGAAGGATGATTTGGAGTGGCTATCAAAATCCCGAGATAATTTCGATGTTATTTTTTCTTTACGAAACATCTCAAGTACAGATTTAATACTAACCTCGTTCTTCGGACAATTGAAATTGAAGGATCAGGCTAGAAATCAATTCCATCCTACTGAAAACAATAAGAACTTTTTTGCCGTCGATAATGATCGACATTTGAATAATCTCTATAATGTTTAGGAACTGTATTCTAAAAATTTTGGAAGTTCTGGAAAGAATCCTAAGAAAATTCAGTGGTCCAGTCCAAATTGAAGACGGATGGAAGCTGCGATACTTATTGTTACTGCCGAGAAATGAAGCAGAAGCTGAAAAGTATCTCGGATACTATGAAGAAGAGGATGATGACATTCCTCGAACATCTTGTCCATGCAGAATGAACAATCAAATATTGGATTATTCTCTGAAGAAAAAAAAACTACAACAAGGGCTAAAAAAAAGGAACGATTTGGAAAAGTCGAAAATGTTAGAAGAGAGTAAATTTGGCAATAGAGTAAAAAATCTGAAATGAATGGATTGAAGAAATATCCGATAAGGTTGGACGAAGTTGGACAGAGGAAGCCTGCCAGGGAACGAAAAGAAGGAATATAGGAGACTATGGCAGAGGAAAGGAAAGCAAGCAAGTTGTAACGGATCCGAAGTGGTCTAAACAATTTTTTTAGCTCTTCAGATTTTTTTAATTTATTGCCGTTCGACCTGACATAAATTTAAATAGCCATAATTTGTATATTTTGAATTTGCCTACTTATTGGCTAAATATTAGAAATATCAATTCAATATATCGTTACTGCTTTCGATATTATTTATCTATAACTACATCTATAGTTCACTCACTGTAAATAAATGCACGGGTAGGTTATTTGGCCCATCGGGGTTTCCCATGGAGAATTCGGAAAGTAATTTATCAAATCAAATCACTACGTTTGAAAACAGAAATGACATGCTCTCTAATCATACAGATTCAGGTGGAGATGAAGACGAGAATGTAAAAGAAGAGTATAGAATGTTTAGTAGCAGATCCATATCAATAACTGCTTCTTCTATCGGCATTTCTTCTATAAGTGAAGACGTTTGTAAACATATTGCTGATGAACTTTATTACAAAACAAAGGAATTAATTTATGTAAGTTAGTAGTACTTTACTAAAAAAATAAAAATATTTTGATTCTATTTGTCTATTTCTGTGATTTTCAGATGTCTAAGTTGATTTTGAATCAAAATAAAAGGTCTACTTTGACCACAAATGATGTTAAAAAAGCCATGAAACTTCTCGGGGGCTTAGAACTGTATGGTCACAATTCTAAAGATGATGTCAATTTTATTCATGTTCCCAAATCTGATGTTTTTATTGATGAAGATCCGGAATTTGACATTCTTAATGATGCTCTTTCAGATAATAATTATACTCAAAAAGGAGATCCTTACATACGTGGTAATTTTATTTTTAATATTTATAACTAATGCACAATGTTAAAATTGATAATGTACAATATTTACCTCTTTAAAGGAGGTATGGCTTCATTTTGACATTATTATCTTATCTTATAGGAGCATGGGTTATGCCAGAAGGTTACTCAGAAGATCCATCTATTGTTACAACATGTACATATTATCAACAAATCGCAAAAACTATTATGACTGGAAGCCCAGCACATATTAGGGTAATTGTAAATTATGGTATTGTAAGGAACTTGAGGCATATTTGAAACTACCTATTGTAAAAACTATATTTCAGGTGGCTTTAAGTGATCTGAGAACCAATCCTAAAATTGGCCCTGTTTGTCCTTATTTTTTGAACCTTGTGGCTTTAACTGTGAAAAAAGTACCTCGTGATACTCATTTAACTAATGCATTGATTGGCACTGTACATGCAATTGCTCATAACAGATTTGTAGATCCTAGCCCTTATTTAGCTGTGAGTAGTGAAGTGATTTATATCTTGTCTTTTTATAGGTTTTATTTTTATTACATTTATGTTTTTTAATTTCTAGGTCAATCGTGCTGTAAATTCATTATTAAAGATAGTTATAGAAGGTAATGTAGACAAGATTGGGGATGACTATGTTGACAAAGATGATGATTTAGCAGTGAGAATGAGAGCTGGCCTTCTTCTTGCTAAGGTCTGAGTATTTCTACTTCATCTTTTATTATTTGATATTTCATATATTTATAAGTACGGGTAAATTTGTAGACTTATATTTTACTAATAAAACTTTATACTATGCTCTTTATTTATTCTATTTAAAACTGTTTAGGTGGTGATCATGTGGAGCATTGAACTAAAACAACAAATAGATATAGTGAGACATCTTCTTCATCACCTTTTAGATCCTGATGTTCCACTTCAGTCTCACTATGGTTTGTATTATTCAATAACAACATTAAAATAATCAAAACTCACTGTTAATTTTGATTTCTCATTTCTATTTTTAAATTATAGTAAAGCTCAGAAGGATAAGTAAAATTTAAGAAAAAAAATGCTCATAAGCAGGCTTAATTTTCAAAATAATTACTGAAAAGTAAATGATAGATTATGCAGAATAGAAAATAAGTATTTTATTTATAAGATCAACTCTGATTTTAAAAAAGAGGACAGTTATAAACTAACTTGGTCATTTACTATGAAATATTAGTGCAAATATATTTCTTTATTTATCTTATTTCTTTGTTTATTGTTTTCTTCTGAGTTAGCTGAATGTTTTACACTATTTATTGATTATTATATTATGAAAACTAAGTAATTGTCATAGTGAAAAAGTATGGAAACCCACATTAAATAATAAATACAAAGAAGCTGCATACAAAAAATATTTATGTAAAATTTACAGACAAACTAACAAAGTCGATAATGATTATGAAACCACATGATCTCTCCATTCTTCAAGTGCCAAAGAGTTTCTTCTCTGAGACCATGCTTGATAAAATTTAATAGAAACTTTTATTTTTATCAAAGACAGGCTTAGACGGGTGTATTTTCGGTACTATATTTGCATGCATTGACAGTTGGAGAGTTAGAGAGCTGAGCTTCAAATTTGAATTGGCACAAATTGGTAGTGAGCCCTTGGGTGCCAGTCAGGCGCTACTCGCCATTCCTAAGGGTTAACGACTTTCTAAAGTGTATTAATTTTGATATGCTATGAATTTGTTTTAGTGAAAGCATTATTTGTATTAATTGGGGCTTTATGAATTTATTTGTTGAAAACATTATTTGAATCCATAATAATCAGTATTGTGCTGATGTTTCAAGAGACAAGTTGAGAAAATAAAAAGACAGTCATGTTGAAATGATAGAATTTGAATGATGAGGCTGCATCATTCTGACTTCAGTTTTATCCATAATGTTTTTTATAATATAGGTTCAAATTTCAGTAAACATTGATTATTATTATTATTATTCTACGGCGCTACAACTCGGTGAGAAGTCCTGGCCTTACTAGGCCAGCTTCTTCCAGTCATCTGTTTTTCACAGGTGTCCAGCATCTGACTCCCAGAATATCCTCGCGTCTATCTCTACACCATTCGACCACCTCAGCTTCGGTCTCCCCCTTCTTCTCGTGCCCTACAGAGGTTCTGTTAAAGCCTTTTTTTTTGGAATGACCTTGTCCTCCATTCTAGCCACATGACCAGCCCATCGCAGTCTTCTAATTTTTAAGGAGTAAACATCTGCTTTGTTGAACTTTGATTAAACTTTGTTCTTTGTTCTCCTTCGTCAGTTTCCATCTAGTTATACTCCGAAGATTCTTTGGAGGCTTTTTTTTTCAAAGACTAGGAGATCATGCTCAATCAGCTTGGTCATTGTTCATGTCTCCAATCCATACAATAATACTGGACGGACTATTGTTTTTTACAGATGGAGCTTGGTCCGCCGTGATAGAGGGCGTGAGGAGAATTCCTTGCATAGACCAAAGTATCACCTGCATTATTCTCCGTCACTATTGAACCCATATGGGTGAATTGGGCAACTTTCTCAAAGTTAAAGGGGCCAATATTGATGTCTCGCCAGGTTGGGGTACATCCCCTGTAATCATCAACTTAGTCTTCCCCTCATTTACCTCTAATCTAATCTGGCGGCCTCCAACAGGACTAGAAAAACCTCTTTAACAGAGCCCAATGACCTACCTACATATCCACATCATTTGCATGCCAAGAGCATCCTACTGAAAACTGTCTTTGGTTTGCAGACCAGCATCCTTCACTGCCTTCTCAATGACAAATTAAACAGGAGGCATGCTAACGCATCTCTTTGGCGTAGTCCTTTTCTTAAAGGAAACTCTTCTGTTCTTTGCCCTCCAATCTGCACAGTGCATCTCACATCTCTCGTGGTCACCTTTATCAGTCTTATTAATTTGTCAAGGATGTTGACCTCCTTCAGTACTAAGAAGTAAATAGTAAACATTTATCTTAGTTAAATTATTTAGATAAGGATTACCAAACCCAAAATAAATCCATAGGCAGTTTTGAAGGTGATAACTTCAACACAACAGTTTTTTTCTAAATGTAAACACAAATACAAAAAAAAAACTACACACTAAACAAAAGATCAGCTACAGTTCCCAACCATGTTTTTATGTAGGATCAACTAGAGTGGTCCAACTAATTGCAGCTGTATAAGATATCAAAGTTTAGAAACTTTAACGAGCATAAAAGGCAAACAGAGGAGCATACTGACTCTGAGACAATGAGCAAAATTGGGGCAGGTTAACAAGGAAATAAAGAAATACAGACTATATATCGTGGGAATGAGTGAGATGAGATGGCCGGCCTACGTTGTGAGCAGCATGGTACCAATGACAGTACCACTGATTGTTTGTTTATTTAACATCACTTTTATGCTGAAATGACTAATCGGACAATGCTATGGCAGGAACTCTAAATTTTATTTATCCAGGGTTAATTAGGATAAGGATTTTTAACGAGTAGCTGACATTGTACAGGGTCAGGCCCCCATTTTACATCTCTTCAGAAGGATGGTATCTCTATCTATGGTATTTTACTCCCTTTAAAAAATCCTAGGGCCACAAGCCAGGCTACGAACTTGCGATCTTGGACTTAGTAATTTGTTATGGTAACCACTAGACCACAGGTTGCCCCAGTAGCACTGATTTCTGTTCTAAGTGAATTGATTTAATTCAATTTTCAGTGTCTAATTTCTTAACAAATGAATCATGATAGCCTGCTTTGTTGTGCTTATAGCATATAAGTATAACATTATACTTAATTTATTCATATCAATAGACGTTATCAATAAAAAATGTCCCCATTCAGCAACAAAATATTTGTTGGAATGGTATAACTAAAATTAACTTATAAAAGATCTTCATAACATCCAAATCTAGTATAAATTATAACTTTCTTGTTCAACTATAAATAGATTTAACAAAAGATTATAAAAATGATTTATTTGCATATATAGTGAATGGTTTTATTTTAGTTTTATTTTAATTTATTGTTCTTTTGATGGTGATTATTTTTAAATATTTTTATTTTGAAAAGACAAATATTTTTATTTTGAGAAGACAAATCTTTTCTCTTCAAAATAAAAATAATTTATTATAATTATTGGTCAATTTTTTGATTTTTAAATGTTTTTATTTTTAAAGAGAAAATCAAAGAGAGAAAAAAAGAGGACATGGGATCGGATAAGAGAAAAGATTTGTCCTCTGCCGGCAGGCGGCCTTGGTGGCTCAAATGGTAGGGCGCTGTCACGGAAAGACAGAGGATCCGGGTTCGAATCCCGGCCGAGGGCCTATCTTTTGTCTTTAAAAATAAAAATATGTGTAAAGGAGATGGTTGGGGGGTGCAGTCAATAAGAACACCGAATAAGTGAAGTACTTATATTATGTGCCGACGTTTCGACCTACAGTGTAGGTCATCTTCAGGGCTAACAGAGAAACAAACAGAACAAAAATGTAAAAACATCAAAGTTGTACAGTAACAATACTAGTGACAAATAATGTAGAAAAATACAAAGTGGCAGATATGAAAATAGAAGATAAAGAATATTAAAAAGGAGTCAGATTATAATAAAATAAAGATATAGACAGATTTAAAAATTACTGATAATGAAAAGGCATTAAACTAGTGGTAGATATAATAAAAATCAGATAAAGACAAATATAACAAAATTATTGAAATAGTGACAGATATAATTATAGAAAATGTGATAGAATATAATAAAATTAAGATAAAGACAGATATAACAAAGATATTGATAATGGAAAGAAAATGAAACTAATGGCAGATATAATAAAGTAAGACAGATTTAATAAAATTAAAGAAAATGAGCAGAAATGATAAATAATAAATAACGCATATAAAATAAAAAATAGAAAATAAATGTACAGAATGGATAGTACAGTACAATATAATAATATAAAGTAAAATCAAAAGGAGGAGTTAAACAAAAGAAACAAAATGAGGATATTTACATATAAAGAAAGGTTGGAATATGAATAATACAGAAAAACTAGTAAAATAAAGGTGTAAAATGTATGATAACGGACTTAATGATGTTACCAAATTACAGAAAAGTATGGAACTATATGTACAATAACAAATGTGAATAATAGAAAAACTATTGTACAATAACACCAGTATACAATGACTGTTTTGAAAATATAGTAGATAGGAATAGAATATGAAAAGTTAAAATAGGTGAAAACGCTAGTACAGTAACAATAGTTTACAATGTATGTATGAAAAAAAATAGATGGGATTAATGAATTAGAAAAATAAAATAGGTGTTTAAAAATATGAACACATGATTACCAACATATGATGGATGCCAAAATGATAAGGGGAAAAAATAAGAAAATTAAAATTGGAGAAAGGATAAAGAGAAAAGTTTAAAATAAATAAAAAGAAGAAATGAAGAGGAGACATACCGAATGATGGGAAGCGTGGCCGTTACAGATCGCGGCTAGAGTGTACTGGGCCAATTTGACCGTTGAGAACGAGGGAAGAGATGGGAGCGGAATCTAGTGGCCGGAAAGTTAACTATAGAAGGTAACTATACTGGAGTATAGGAAAAAAGGATAAAAAATATAAATAAAATTAAAACAATGAAAGAAATGTCGATAGAGTGATAAAAAAGAAAACATCAAAGTCGGAGTAATGGGAATTTATCGGATTCCAGCAAAAGAACGTTGAGACCAGGGGAAGAGATAGGAGCGAAATCTAGTGGCCAAAAGTTAACTATAGAAGGTAACCATGCTGGAGAATAGGAAAAAGTTGGGGAAAGGGAGTAGATGGATAAAATTAATATGAATACATATTTTTAGGTATTATGAATACAATAAAAAAAAAAAAAATTGAAACAATGAAAGAGATGTAAACCGAGTGATAACAAAAGAAACATAAATGAGGAGGAAAAGGAATTTAAGGTCTTTTGAGTAAATTAAAAATTTGGGAGTAGGTAGAGGAAAGGTGATGAGAGTCAGATTTAAGATTGATAGAGGAGGAATCTAAATTTATGTGGATAGTTTCAGAGAGGATGCGTTTGTCATGGTTATGCGCTGTAGCTAGGATAGACGTATTTTCAAAATCAAAGGTGTGGTTTAAAGAAATGGCATGTTCGGAAAGTTTAGAGGAGGTGAGGTTATGGGAGGAAATGGCATATTTGTGTTGAGAAATACGGTCTTTAAGGAAGTTTTTGGTTTCACCTATATAGGAAGAGTTGCAATTAGTAGAAGAACAAGGTATCCGATAAACGACATGGGAACGAAGCTTGAAGGGAATAGGATCTTTGATACGGGTATAGATATGGGAAAGTTTGTTATGGGATTTGAAGGCAATACGTAAATTGGGGATAACGGAACGTAAGTATTTTTGAATGCTATTAGAGAGGGTGGGTATATATGGCAAGGATCTGTATATAGGGATAGATGGTGGATGTGGTGATCGGGTGAGGGTGGGGGGGTTATAGTAGTCATGGATGAGTTTATTAACAATATAGGGAGGGAAATTGTTTTTAAAAAGGATTTCTTTGATACGGAGGGTGTTAGTTGTATGGAAGCAGGCGTCAGAGAGGGATAGGCCACGGTGAATAATATTTTTAGCGACGTTAATTTTAAGGTGGTGTGGATGTTGGGAGTAATAATTAAGAAGTCGGCCAGAGTAAGTGGGTTTTGTATACCAATCGGTGGATAAGGTGTGGTCAGAATTTTTAATGATAAGGAGGTCAAGGAAAGGTAGTGACTTATTGGATTCGACTTCAACGGTGAAATGGAGGCGGGGATGGTATGAATTGAAGGAAGATAATAAATCAGTAATGATGTTGGGATTGATGATAAGGAGGAGGTCGTCTACATATTTTTTGATGAAACAAATATCGTCGCGGAACTGTGGAAGAATGGAGTCTAGAAGGTCATTAAGAACAATATTAGAGAGGTCAGGAGCAAGGGGATTTCCCATGGCAAGTCCAGAAATTTGGGAATAGAACTGTCCATGGAAGGTAAGGTAGCCGGATTCACAGCAAAGTTTTAATGATTGAAGGAATGAGGACCGGTTAAGAGATGTATGGGGTTCTATTAGTGGCCAGTGGTTATTATATCCATATTTCCATATTGGAATTATTTCCAACTTCCTTCAACACCCTCATTCCACCCCTTCTAATTTCTCCCCGCAATTTTTCAAAGACCTTGCTTCCACTCGTTCTTTTCTTCAATCTCATGCTGACTTAATTATAACCAAAGCTGACAAAGGTAACTCTACTGTAATTATGGACCTTTCTGATTATAACCTCAAAATTAATTCCCTTCTTTCTGATACTTCCACCTATAAACCCATACCTCGTGATCCTACTACATCTCTCCAAAAACAATTCAACCTCCACTTAAAAAGCCTTGTCAATTCTAAATTAATTACTTATCCCGTTTACAGAAACCTCATTTCCTATAACTTCTTAGCCCCACGTTTTTATGGTCTTCCCAAAATCCACAAACCTAACAACCCCCTCCGTCCGATTACAGCCAACGTCAATTCACCATCTACAAAACTTAGCAAATTCTTACTTTCATCCTTACAAGTCCTCAGCCGTAATAACCCATACGATATCCATAACTCCTTTCACCTACGTGATCTTTTAACATCCCTCACCATCCCTGATCATTACATCCTCACTTCCTTCGATGTCGAAAGTCTTTTCACCAACATTCCCTTAGACAAAGCTCTTGACATAATAGATAACCACTGGCCACTAATAGAACCCCATACATCTCTTAACCGGTCCTCATTCCTTCAATCATTAAAACTTTGCTGTGAATCCGGGCTACCTTACCTTCCATGGACAGTTCTATTCCCAAATTTCTGGACTTGCCATAGGAAATCCCCTTGCTCCTGACCTCTCTAATATTGTTCTTAATGACCTTCTAGACTCCATTCTTCCACAGTTCCGCGACGATATTTGTTTCATCAAAAAATATGTAGACGACCTCCTCCTTATCATCAATCCCAACATCATTACTGATTTATTATCTTCCTTCAATTCATACCATCCCCGCCTCCATTTCACCGTTGAAGTCGAATCCAATAAGTCACTACCTTTCCTTGACCTCCTTATCATTAAAAATTCTGACCACACCTTATCCACCGATTGGTATACAAAACCCACTTACTCTGGCCGACTTCTTAATTATTACTCCCAACATCCACACCACCTTAAAATTAACGTCGCTAAAAATATTATTCACCGTGGCCTATCCCTCTCTGACGCCTGCTTCCATACAACCAACACCCTCCGTATCAAAGAAATCCTTTTTAAAAACAATTTCCCTCCCTATATTGTTAATAAACTCATCCATGACTACTATAACCCCCCCACCCTCACCCGATCACCACATCCACCATCTATCCCTATATACAGATCCTTGCCATATATACCCACCCTCTCTAATAGCATTCAAAAATACTTACGTTCCGTTATCCCCAATTTACGTATTGCCTTCAAATCCCATAACAAACTTTCCCATATCTATACCCTTATCAAAGATCCTATTCCCTTCAAGCTTCGTTCCCATGTCGTTTATCGGATACCTTGTTCTTCTACTAATTGCAACTCTTCCTATATAGGTGAAACCAAAAACTTCCTTAAAGACCGTATTTCTCAACACAAATATGCCATTTCCTCCCATAACCTCACCTCCTCTAAACTTTCCGAACATGCCATTTCTTTAAACCACACCTTTGATTTTGAAAATACGTCTATCCTAGCTACAGCGCATAACCATGACAAACGCATCCTCTCTGAAACTATCCACATAAATTTAGATTCCTCCTCTATCAATCTTAAATCTGACTCTCATCACCTTTCCTCTACCTACTCCCAAATTTTTAATTTACTCAAAAGACCTTAAATTCCTTTTCCTCGTCATTTATGTTTCTTTTGTTATCACTCGGTTTACATCTCTTTCATTGTTTCAATTTTTTTTTTATTTTTATTGTATTCATAATACCTAAAAATATGTATTCATATTAATTTTATCCATCTACTCCCTTTCCCCAACTTTTTCCTATTCTCCAGCATGGTTACCTTCTATAGTTAACTTTTGGCCACTAGATTTCGCCCCTATCTCTTCCCCCGGTCTCAACGTTCTTTTGCTGGAATCCGATAAATTCCCGTTACTCCGACTTTGATGTTTTCTTTTTTATCACTCTATCGACATTTCTTTCATTGTTTTAATTTTATTTATATTTTTTATCCTTTTTTCCTATACTCCAGTATAGTTACCTTCTATAGTTAACTTTCCGGCCACTAGATTCCGCTCCCATCTCTTCCCTCGTTCTCAACGGTCAAATTGGCCCAGTACACTCTAGCCGCGATCTGTAACGGCCACGCTTCCCATCATTCGGTATGTCTCCTCTTCATTTCTTCTTTTTATTTATTTTAAACTTTTCTCTTTATCCTTTCTCCAATTTTAATTTTCTTATTTTTTCCCCTTATCATTTTGGCATCCATCATATGTTGGTAATCATGTGTTCATATTTTTAAACACCTATTTTATTTTTCTAATTCATTAATCCCATCTAATTTTTTTCATACATACATTGTAAACTATTGTTACTGTACTAGCGTTTTCACCTATTTTAACTTTTCATATTCTATTCCTATCTACTATATTTTCAAAACAGTCATTGTTCACTGGTGTTATTGTACAATAGTTTTTCTATTATTCACATTTGTTATTGTACATATAGTTCCATACTTTTCTGTAATTTGGTAACATCATTAAGTCCGTTATCATACATTTTACACCTTTATTTTACTAGTTTTTCTGTATTATTCATATTCCAACCTTTCTTTATATGTAAATATCCTCATTTTGTTTCTTTTGTTTAACTCCTCCTTTTGATTTTACTTTATATTATTATATTGTACTGTACTATCCATTCTGTACATTTATTTTCTATTTTTTATTTTATATGCGTTATTTATTATTTATCATTTCTGCTCATTTTCTTTAATTTTATTAAATCTGTCTTACTTTATTATATCTGCCATTATTTTAATTTTCTTTCCATTATCAATATCTTTGTTATATCTGTCTTTATCTTAATTTTATTATATTCTATCACATTTTCTATAATTATATCTGTCACTATTTCAATAATTTTGTTATATTTGTCTTTATCTGATTTTTATTATATCTACCACTAGTTTAATGCCTTTTCATTATCAGTAATTTTTAAATCTGTCTATATCTTTATTTTATTATAATCTGACTCCTTTTTAATATTCTTTATCTTCTATTTTCATATCTGCCACTTTGTATTTTTCTACATTATTTGTCACTAGTATTGTTACTGTACAACTTTGATGTTTTTACATTTTTGTTCTGTTTGTTTCTCTGTTAGCCCTGAAGATGACCTACACTGTAGGTCGAAACGTCGGCACATAATATAAGTACTTCACTTATTCGGTGTTCTTATTGACTGCACCCCCCAACCATCTCCTTTACATAAGATCATCCAGTCAACCATTTTCATCTCATACATGCTTCAAAAATAAAAATAATTTAGTTTTATTTTATTTTTACAATATTTCAATTTATTTTAATAATTGCATAGGTGTAGGAGCCCATTCTACTGATAGTTTATTAAATCATGAAAAAATGTAAACTTTATATTTATTCAATTTCATTTGAGTAAAAAAAAACTGGAATACAGATTGCATCAAACAATATCTACAAAGTTTTTTTCTAATACAAGGTTGATACATACTGTAATTTTCAATATTATTAACTTTCTATCTTACAAAATAATTCTTAAGGAATTACTTTATACAAGCCGAGTAACCCTGCTTTATTCTGGTTGTATCTCTTAAATGAAACCACTGCTAGAATAAATTAGTTTTCATGCCTAAAAAATTAAGACAAGGGCTGTTCTTTTATTTAATCATATGATAAAATAAAAAAACTTACTAGAGCATTAACTGTGTACTATGTAATGATTTCTTTCACTGAACTATTTTTGTATTAAATTAAAATTGTTAACGTAAAGGAGATAGTTGGGGGGTGCAGTCAGAAAGAACACTGAATAAGTAATAAACTTATAATTATATGCCGACGTTTCGACCTACAGTGTAGGTCATCTTCAGGGCTATGAGAAAGAAACAAACAGAACAAAAATTATAAAAATGTACAGTAACAATAATATGGTGACAAGTAATGTAGAAATTTAAAATAGTGGCAGATATGAAGATGGAAGATAACGAATATTAAAAAGTGACACAAGTGATAAAATTAAGATATAGACAGATTTAAAAAAATAATGATAATGAGGAGAAATTAAAATAGTGACAGATATAATAAAATTAAGATAAAGACAGATATAACAAAATTAATGATAATGACAAGAAAATGAAAATAATGACAGATATAATAAAGTAAGACAGATTTAATAAAATTAAAGAGAATGAGCAGAAATGACAAATTATAAATAATGTATATAAAATAAAATACAGAAAATTAATGTACATTAATTTAATAAAATTAAAGAGAATGAGCAGAAATGACAAATTATAAATAACGTATATAAAATAAAATACAGAAAATAAATGTACAGAAAGGGTAGTAAAGTAAAAATAATATAAAGGAAAGTCAGAAAGGAGGAGGTAAACAAAAGAAACAAAATGAGAATATTTACATATACAAAAAACGGTTGGAACATGAAGAATAAAGAAAAACTAGTAAAATAAAGATATAAAATGAATGATAACGGACTTAAAGATGTTACATGTTACAGAAAAGTATGGAACTGTATGTACAATAACTAATGTGAATAATAGAAATACTATTATACAGTAACATTAGTGTACAATGACTGTTTGAAAAATAGTAGATAGGATTAATGAATTTTGAAAAATTAAAATTAGTGAAAAACTATTGTACAGTAACAATAGTGTACAATGGCTGTTTGAAAAAAGGTAGATAGGATTAATGAATTTGAAAAATTAAAACTAGTGCTTAAAAATATGAACTCTTGATTACCAACATATGATGGATGCCAAAATGATAAGGGGGGAAATAATAGTGTGAAGAATGGAGAAAGGATAAAATAAAATACAGAAAATAAATGTACATGAATTTAATAAAATTAAAGAGAATGAGCAGAAATGACAAATTATAAATAACGTATATAAAATAAACATTACTGATTTATTATCTGCCTTCAATTCATACCATCCCCGCCTCCATTTCACCGTTGAAGTCGAATCCAATAAGTCACTACCTTTTCTTGACCTCCTTATCATTAAAAATCCTGACCACACCTTATCCACAGATTGGTATACTAAACCCACTTACTCTGGCAGACTTCTTAATTATTACTCCCAACATCCACATCACCTTAAAATTAACGTCGCTAAAAATATCATTCACCGTGGCCTATCCCTCTCTGACGCCTGCTTCCATACAACCAACACCCACCTTATCAAAGAAATCCTTTTTAAGAACAATTTTCCTCCCTATATTGTTAATAAACTCATCCATGACTACTATAACCCCCCCCCACCCCCACCCGATCGCCACATCCACCATCTATCCCTATATACATATCCTTGCCATATATACCCTCCCTCTCTAATAACATTAAAAAATACTTACGTTCCTTTATCCCCAATTTACGTATTGCCTTTAAATCCCATAACAAACTTTCCCATATTTATACCCGTATCAAAGATCCTATTCCCCTCAAACTATGGTATGTTCCCATGTAGTTTATCGTATCCCCTGCTCTACTACTAATTGTAACTCTTCCTATATAGGTGAAACCAAAAACTTCCTTAAAGACCGTATTACCCAACACAAATATGCCATTTCCTCCCGTAACCATACCTCCTCTAAACTTTCCGAACATGCCCTTTCTTTAAACCACACTTTTGATTTTGATAATACGTCTATCCTAGCTACGGTTCCTAACCATGAAAAACGCTTCCTCTCTGAAACTATCCACATAAATTTAGATTCCTCCACTATCAATCTTAAGACTGACTCACATCACCTTTCCTCTACCTATTTTATATTTTACTATTTTTGTATTAAATTAAAATTGTTAACGTAAAGGAGATAGTTGGGGGGTGCAGTCAGAAAGAACACTGAATAAGTAATAAACTTATAATTATGTGCCGACGTTTCGACCTACAGTGTAGGTCATCTTCAGGGTTATGAGAAAGAAACAAACAGAACAAAAATTATTCTTCACACTATTATTTCCCCCCTTATCATTTTGGCATCCATCATATGTTGGTAATCAAGAGTTCATATTTTTAAGCACTAGTTTTAATTTTTCAAATTCATTAATCCTATCTACCTTTTTTCAAACAGCCATTGTACACTATTGTTACTGTACAATAGTTTTTCACTAATTTTAATTTTTCAAAATTCATTAATCCTATCTACTATTTTTCAAACAGTCATTGTACACTAATGTTACTGTATAATAGTATTTCTATTATTCACATTAGTTATTGTACATACAGTTCCATACTTTTCTGTAACATGTAACATCTTTAAGTCCGTTATCATTCATTTTATATCTTTATTTTACTAGTTTTTCTTTATTCTTCATGTTCCAACCGTTTTTTGTATATGTAAATATTCTCATTTTGTTTCTTTTGTTTACCTCCTCCTTTCTGATTTTCCTTTATATTATTTTTACTTTACTACCCTTTCTGTACATTTATTTTCTGTATTTTATTTTATATACGTTATTTATAATTTGTCATTTCTGCTCATTCTCTTTAATTTTATTAAATTAATGTACATTTATTTTCTGTATTTTATTTTATATACATTATTTATAATTTGTCATTTCTGCTCATTCTCTTTAATTTTATTAAATCTGTCTTACTTTATTATATCTGTCATTATTTTCATTTTCTTGTCATTATCATTAATTTTGTTATATCTGTCTTTATCTTAATTTTATTATATCTGTCACTATTTTAATTTCTCCTCATTATCATTATTTTTTTAAATCTGTCTATATCTTAATTTTATCACTTGTGTCACTTTTTAATATTCGTTATCTTCCATCTTCATATCTGCCACTATTTTAAATTTCTACATTACTTGTCACCATATTATTGTTACTGTACATTTTTATAATTTTTGTTCTGTTTGTTTCTTTCTCATAGCCCTGAAGATGAGCTACACTGTAGGTTGAAACGTCGGCACATAATTATAAGTTTATTACTTATTCAGTGTTCTTTCTGACTGCACCCCCCAACTATCTCCTTTACATTAGATCATCCAGTCAACTATTTTCATCTCATAAAATTGTTAACTTTCACTCACACTACAAGGGAACACCCCTCATAGCATACAGTAAAAGGCAGGAACAGTATAAAACCTTAGGGCTACCTTCCATAAGTACACTTTCTGCTCTATGGCAGCTGAAATGAAAGCAGAATTTCTTTCCCTTAAGGACCATTTCCCTAATTGAACTATGACAATGCAGGCCAATTACCTGCAAATCCAAATCTGCTATTATCACGAGTAAAGTAAAAAATAGAGGCAGATAGATCTTAATCATTCAAACTTGATTAAATTACACTTAGGGCTCTTGATTATATGCTTGGTATAAATGGGAAGGAGTATGAACGTATAGAGGAATGCAGAGAGCAGAAGTGGATATGCTGGGGATCATGGAAATCAAAAATAGAAGTGAGGGAAATGCTGGTTCACATTCTAATTTATTAAGGTTACACGGAGAGGGGGCCAGTTAGAGGAGGAATTGGATTTATTTTGGAATATGTTGATCAAGCATCGGAAATCAGTGAGCGATTGGCTCATGATGATAGATTTGGAAGGAGAGAAACTTAAGGGTCTAATTATGCAATAACTGTAGGGAAGGAGATTTTTTTTGAAGATCTACAAAGATAAATAGAGAATGTTAAGGAGGAACCTATCATAATGGGAAAAAACCAATATCATTGGCAGGATATCTTCTATAGAAATGAGATCTTTAGCAGATTTGGATTTGCAGGTAATTGGCCTGCATTGTCATAGTTCAATTAGGGAAATGGTCCTTAAGGGAAAGAAATTCTGCTTTCATTTCAGCTGCCATAGAGCAGAAAGTGTACTTATGGAAGGTAGCCCTAAGGTTTTATACTGTTCCTGCCTTTTACTGTATGCTATGAGGGGTGTTCCCTTGTAGTGTGAGTGAAAGTTAACAATTTTATGAGATGAAAATAGTTGACTGGATGATCTAATGTAAAGGAGATAGTTGGGGAGAGATGAATAATGATAATGCAAAGAGCATATTGAGCTTGTGTTCTGCCATTGGCTTAGTTGTCACTATACGAAATTTACCATAAAGAGACGCACAAATAGACTAGAGAAGGACCTAGTAGGGTATAAAAAAAGCCTAAAGGGAAAGGTTTCAAATTAGGTAGTGACCAATATTCACTGTAAGTGAATAAAATATGGAAAGGAGAAGAATCAATAAGAGCTAATGAGTAAGGGACAATAAAATTCTACTTGTTAAGACAGATATGGCCTCTTGAATGTTCTTATTAATGCATTATCCATGGGCCATAAGAAAATTAACTAATCTAAAGTTGATGAATTTGTTTTTAAGTTGTTCAGGTATTGCTACAGATAATACTTTAATTTATACCTGAAGATCTCATATCTAACTTTCCAGTAACTTCATCATATTTATTAGCTTAAATTCAAAATAATAACAGTTGAAAATTAGAAGAAGAATTTTATTTTTATTTTTAGGAACATAAGAAAAATCCTTCAAGAATGGTGTCAAAATTGAAGAATTAAAATAAATCCTAACAAATCCCATCAAATTATCTTCACCCTTCATCGTAAACCCATGAATTCATGCCCTACTGTATCCGTTAAAATATTCCATTGATCCCTGTCGAACAGATACATTACCTAGGACTCCATCTGGACAAACGTCTGACTTGGAATCCTCATACAAGACTGAAAAGACAAGAAACTGCTCGACGTTTTCGCCTACTTCAATATTTACTGGACAAATGCTCTAAGCTCTCACCAAATTACAAGACTCATTTACATGACAGTTGTCAGACCTATTTGGACATATAAAGTTGAGCTTTGGGGCTCTACTCAACCATCCAATTCATCTTGTATTCAATCTTTACAATCCAAAATCTTTCGTAAAATTCTTAATGCTCCTTATTATGTCACAAACAAACTCATTCATCATGATCTTAATATCCGATATGGTGCTGATTTGGCCCAAACTATCCTTCCATGACAAGCTCCATACACACCTGAATCCACTAGTCTCTCAACTTGCTTCTTGCTATACTATTCTTGATAACTCTCCGAGGCTTCTGAAAAGATGGATGGTTAGTTTCCCCACAAGTTTTTTTTTTCATGTCATATAGTTCATATTAGCAGATTTACTTGTAATATTATTATAGTTGTAAATATCAATAAATTAATCTAAAAAAAAGTAAAATATTCTGACAGAGTTAGTATAACAACATTTTGTAGTTAACACTTACAAAACCTCATTCACGAAATTTGGGCGATAAGCAAATGTGAAAATAGCACAATTACCTGGTGCTTCTCCCTAAATTGAAAATAAAATTGTATATGAAAAATTATGTTACTAATGCTGAAATGGTTTCTGTTTATAGAGTTAAACTTCAAAAAGAAGGCATAGTCTTTGTTATTTTATTTTTTATATATTTATTAAGAAGTATAACTCAATTCACAATTTTTCACATTGATACCAATTTATTTAAATCCTTCAATCTTCACTGTCCAGTCATCCCAAAGTTTGTTCTGGTTTTGGAAGATTGAATGCTAATAGTTTTTATTTGTAGGTGCTATTGTTGCACTAACAGCTCTTGGCCAACGAAGGTTAGGCTTTTATTTTTGGCCACTGATGGAAAGATATCTTCCCCAACTAGAATCCAAAGTTGGCTCTAATAAAACAAACATAATGGTCCAGCATGTAATGGCAGCTATTTTAGTGAGTTTTTTATTTATTACTACTGGCAAATCATTTGAATTTATAAATATTCTATATTTTAATGAATATTTTTTATAGGTAGCTGCTAGAAGTACATACAAAAAGGAACAAGGTTCTAATCCTGATCAGTTGAAGCAACTTTACGAAGTGGACAAAATGTTGTATGCAACATTTGGCGATAGTGTTACTCCACTAAGAATGGTTGCCAATCCACCCATATTCAAATGTGTTAAAACCCAAATTAGTCAAAGTCGTTTAAAATTAAGATTGTGCCGGACTACAAAAAATGAGAATACTGAATGGAGAAAACCTGTTGATTTGTGTTCCGTGTTTAAAAACTATCGAAGACTTCCTAGTGTAACTAATAATATTTGCGATAGGTCCGAATACAAGAGACGGGTGTTTTATTGTGTTCAGAGGAACTATAAATTCTGTAGGCCTCTTCATGAACGTTCTGCCTCAGGAGATTTACTTATAATGTTATAACAAACAATGAACTTAGGGAAATTACATTCTTATAATTTGTAGTGCTAAAGAAAGAAAAGTTAATGTAAAAGTGAACAGAAAAAAAGAACAGGAGTTTTGTAAATTATTTATAAAATATATTTATATAAATATCAGTTATCTTAGAGTATAAAATAAAAATAAACAACTGAATGATCCCATTGATCATTCATGCCACTTCTTTTGATGCCATATGTCTCATTAAATTGTTAACAAATTTTTCTATCTTCTTAAGTTCCTGCTGAATTTCTGTCTTGTATTGTAAGCACTGAAAGTGTAACATAAGTATAAGAAAATTACTAAGTTTAGTAATAGGTTCTAGTAAAAATAAGTAGTTAACTGACTCTGTAGTTATCTGTCATCTTCACTTTCAATAAATTTTTTTCATGTGTATATTTCAAAGAGTACCGTACCTGTAAAAAAAATGTATTTTTGTGATATAGAAGTAATAAGTTTTACCTCAAATTATAATTGTTATCTGTTTATTAACCTTCATTGGATTTTGTAAATATAAATTCTGCGCTGCTTTTTCAAATTCATCCCAACTATTTGTGTACATGTTGATATTATTTACTCCTAAACTGCTTTTGAAATTTATACTGAATATGTAACTCAATCTACAAGTTAACACGATTTCGAAGCACTGTATAACCTTCCCACAGTAAGGTTGAAAATAGCGACTGCGCGTAGAGCAGTGAATCCTGCATGTTCTTGTAGACATCGTCCATCAGGTTCAGCTGAATAGTAATGCATTTGTGACTTTTTCAGCTATGTGGTGTTATTAACGGGCGATGGTTTCCAAAAAACGGTTATTTTATTAAGAGGGTTATTATTTAAAGATTTCTTTTAGAAACGTACGTTTTATTCCATTGAAGAAAGATTTGATCTAGATTTAGCGGCAAATGTTCACAATCCAGACGCACGTGGTTGATAAGGTTATTTTGATGTTAGGTTTAAATGGTTGAGATGTCCAAAACAATGGTTAAAGACTGCTCTGTGTTTTCTGATTGTGGGAGGTATTACGTTTATTCATCTCAGAATGGAAAATTAAAGGTATGGGATACAATCAGCGAAACGTTAAAGCAAGAGTATGTGCCCAATTTGCACTTAAATTTTCCTTGTTCATCATTGACATGGATAAATGTGTCATCCAGAGTTGTAAGTAATATTTATACTATGGGTGAAAAAAGATTATTTCTTGTTTTCTCATTATTTCTATTTCCTCAGAATTCTCCTTGGAAAAGCAAAAAGAGGAAAGTCGAAGAAGACAACAATGTTATTGCACTAGGGACCTCTGGAGGATTTATTGCTTTATTTAGTCTTAGCGAAGGTAAAATAGTGTCAAAATTAGAAGGAGGCCATTCCAGTGCTGTCACAGGCTTAGGATGGTCTCCAGAGATGGGTTTGTTTTCCTCCTCTCATAATGAAGTTGTGGTATGGGATATTTCAAATAAACAAATTAAAAGGTTGGTACAAATTGACCATTCGTTTAGAAAATATTTAAAGTTGTACAATTGTTTTCCTCATTAATTTTTTTATTTTGTTTTTTGGCAGTAAATGGAGATGCAGCAAAGGAAAAATAACTAGTATGTGTGTATCAGATGATGGTGAATTCTGTGTAACTGGAAGTCACACATTGCAGCTATGGAATGTCAAAAATAAAAAGGTTATTAAAACATACGCTGGCCACCAGAGTGAAGTTGTTAATTTGGTATTTGTTAACAAACAATACTTTCTATCGTGTGGGTCTGAAGACAGGCACATCACTGTTTGGTAAGTATAGATCAACACATTCATACATTGATTTTATTACTTCATTAGTTAATTGTAATAGTGTACCATTGCAAGAACTTTCACATTATATAACCTACCGCTTTCCTTAAGATTTTGAAATTATTAATATTATTAGGGAAACATTTTTGTTCATACAAGCAGTATAATACCTGTATAGTTTAACAAAATTCTTAGTGAAGTCACCTAGTTTTTTATATACTTATCATGCCTCTATTCTGATGGAGTTGCCATGGTAATAATTCCTATGCCCCTGGGACTCTACTTTATACATTATCTCAAAAATGATTGGGTTTGGAGCTTTGGAACTTGACCTTGGAACCTTGACTCTTCTCGTTTCTGTCTGCAAATCCAACTGCCATTAAAAATTTGGAAACCTGTTTTAAGCTCCTTTTTAGAATTAGAGTAAGATTCCTCTTGCTCTGTTAAATTCCCTTCCTATTGATTACTATTAAAATCAATGTTATCTAAGAGCCGAAATTTGTACAACCTTAAAGTAAGGATTAGTTATTCAGTTTATTGAAATGTGTCTATCTGTTTGTCTTTGTTTCTTTTTTAGTTATCCTGTACTTTTGTCCCTATAAATTACCATTCATCACTTACTTACCCCATTAACTATGGGTTTCTAAGGAGTTCACATTATACTATTCACAGAAGCACTACTGATCAAATTCATTCAACCGTTTATATTTATCATGGCGACATATTAAAGTACATTCAGTTTTTTTATTTTATAACCGCTAACTTTGAAAGCTGCTGAATCAATCTTAACTAAATTTTAAATTTTCTTCACCACTTTATATTAAAAACGACAATAAAGCTGAATTCTTTAACTTGGCATGGTTCTCCTATGATTTAGATATTCTTTAAATGTGGATTTAAAAAACATTTCTGGTACCTTAAAAGTTGTTTTTTTTTTTTTAATTTTTACTCATCAATCTTCCTAACGCTATGACAGTATTCAATCATAGAATAAATAATATTAGTTATCGATTTTCACTTTTGTTAGTTATCTGTCTTAACTTCTTCTAAATTTATTTCCAAAATAAAAAAAAAAACATTTTCCTCATAAGAAATAGTATTGAATTATTTCTACTCATCTTCATTTCTGAGAAAAGTAAAATTATAAGTATATACTTTATAGAATTTCACAAAGGTTGGTACCAAGTAACACCATTTTGAGCTGCGATTTTGATAAAAACTATTGGTACCATTTTTAGAGTAGATTAAAGTTGCTACAATTTGAATCCAAATGCATTTTTGTAGGTACAATAGATTCTGAGTTACGCCCATTTGAAAATTGGTATTTTTTTTTCCAAAAAGTCCAAATTTTTAATTTTGGCCGACTTTCTTGAGGAACACCGACTGAAGGAGTGATTCTACAATGAAAGTCAAGGTAGTAAATATAATTATTATTAATTTAAGCACAGACTAAGGCCTGTAGGTTTAACAGATTAAGCCTCTTTGAAAATTGGTAATTTTTTCTAAAAACAAATTTAAGTTTTGGCCGACTTTCATGAGGAACAGCGGCCGAAGGAGTGATCCTACAATGAAACTCATGGGGAATGAAGCTGTAGTAAATTTAACTAAGCACAGACTGAGGCATGTAGGTCGAATAGATTCTGATAGAGCTATAGAGCTAAGGTTGGGCTCAAATTATAGCTAATTTAATATTCTTTAAAAATGGATACCAATATTTTTTTATCAAAATGCACCAATTAGGAGATGTAGGACAAAAACTGAAATAACTCCGAAAATTTCGAGGTTTTTCGGTCACCAAATGTTTTCACATCCGTTTTTTCGGTAGCAAACTTGGATTTCCACTAGTCAGGCATGCCCCTTACAACATATCAAAAATTCAACTCTCTTCAATTTAATGCAACCTAAAGTCCTTTTTTTGTACCTGGCCGCTGGCCTAGCACTGTTATATTACGTTATGATATTTTTACTCCACATATTTTTTATCACTCTAGAGTATAAAAAAATTAAATGCGTTTTTCCAAATTCTTTGATTTTGGCCTTTTCATCTTGTTTTCCAAATTTTATATTAACAAAATAATGAAATAAGATCATGTATACCTTCTATTTATTTTATATCCTTCACTTTTTCATTTTAGGAGTACTAAAGATGACAGTAATGAGCCACTGGGTAGGTTTGCATTAGGAGAAAATGTAAAATATAATATAAGTGTTTTTGAAAATGAATCAACTCTCCACCTTTGTACTTGCACCAGAAATGGACTGCTTCTCTATTTTAACCATCAACTTAATGGGTAAGTATAGATAATTGATAACCCGATTTAGTCCATTTCATTGTTTGTAAAAATACTTTGTTATAATCATTAAAGAGCCAAACATAATAATTTGATTTTTTTAATTACATTTACTCTTAATCTCAGAAACAATCAGAGGTGTTTTGTGTTTATGAATGATTGTATCTCTGGATGTTTTTATTTCAGTATAAATGTTATTGTATATATTATCATAATATTTTATTGTAAAATAAAAAGTAATTACTTCAAAATAAATTTTCATGTTACATTGATACTTTTTATATTTTTTTGCAGAAAAATAGGGAAAGTTTTGAAACCTCTGCACACTGTAGAAATTATGGATGAACATAGCTCTAGCATTCTTCCGGTAACAGGAGTTAAAATGTCCTCAGAATCCATGGTTTCTATAGCATATGGCCATTCTCCCTTCTTCAATTTTGAAACAGTTGTAAGTGTCAAGCTTAATCTTCCTTATACAAAGAAATGTAATGTAACACTGGTAATATAAAACCTGGTATTAACGTTCTTTGTTTAAAATTATTTTACTAAATAATTAATTTTAATCAAACTTAGTAAATTGTAAGTGGCAGCAAACTATAATAGTTGTAAAATACTGTTTGATATTACCTTAAAAAGAATAAATGGTTTCTTTTGGACTTATTTATAGAACCAGTGTTTATTATGTTTCGTATGGTCTTCACAAAAAATCAGTGTTCTGGGGACTTCTCTGGTTCCTGCACCAATATTTTTAATTGCTTTAAATAGAATATTTAAATATTTTCAGGATATCACCAATTTAAAAAAAAGCAAAGTAACTTTTACAAGAAGAGACAGGCATTTGAATAAAGTATTGCCGAATAACGAAACTGTGAAAGAAATTGATGACCAAGCTGAATATGTAAGTTATGCTAATAGAAGGAATACAGACGTTGCTATGGAAGAACGCCTTGGAAATTTGTCGATAGGAAATCCAGTTATTTCTGATAAATATAGCCCTTACAATTTATCAAATCTTCTTACACAGGTACCTCTAATCTTACCTATTTATTAAGTTTTATAGAAGATTTTTTAATACATAAAATTAACTTAGTAATAGATGAATGAAAACTGCAATTAAATAAAAAGAAGTTTCACAGTACCTACTTTTAAAACATTTGTGCTCAGAATCTGCTCGACGTAACTGTTACTTTATGTGGCCATGCTATTGTTAAGGATTACTAGTTCTGTTGAAATTATAGTAGGTTTAAGTATAGTGGTATAACCTTTGCTCTCAAGGATGTGAAAGTCTATAAGAAAAAAATTATGTGGTGCTAATTTCAAACTAAAAATGCTACTTTTTTAATTACAGTAAAACCTCTATTATCCATCACTCTCTGTTAACCATCACCTCAGTTTGAGAAAAAAAAAATTATATATATCGTTTGGTTGCTAAAGTTATAGATGTTGGCTAAGAATCAATCGGGTACTTGTTTTCTTAAAAGTACGTATAATAATGTTAGAGAAGAATTGGTTGACTGTAACTTCTAATATAAGGAAGAAATAGTTGGGGGTGCAGTCAATAAAAACACCTTAATAAGTGTAACTTATTTATTGTGTGCCGACGTTTCGGCCTACAATGTAGGCCATCTTCAGGGCTAAGAGAGAGAAACAAACAGAAAAACATATAAGAAACGCTGCAGTAACAAGAATATGGTGACAAGTAATGTAGTAATGTGGTACAAGTATTGTGGAAATTAAAATAGTGACTAGATATGATGATTAAAGATAACGAATATAAGAGTGGTTACAGAATAAAATAAAAGTAAAATAGTGACAGATAATAATAAAATTATAGATGATGAACAGAAATTAAAATAGTGACAGATATAATAATTAAAGAATACTGACATAAAATACAGAAAATAAATGTGCAGAAAGGATAAAATATAAACATAATATAAAGGGAAAGAAAAATTACGAGGTAAACGGAAAGATACAAAAAGAGAAGATTAAAATATGAAAAAAATATATAAAACAAGGGGTGGAATATGAAGGATTTAGAAAAAACTAGTTTAATTATAGATATAAATGGAATGATACCAGGCATCTAGAGGTTATATAAGTAAAATGTAATAATACAAGCATATGTAGAAAGAAAGGATTGATAAATTTGAAAAATTAGAAATTAAAAATAATGTTTATAAATATGAAATCTAAAGTATGAAAAGAAAATATAAAATATATAAGTAAGGGAAGTTAATATTATAACTGTATACAGTTAGAAAGAAGTTGTATTAATATAAAATATGATGTGTCATAATATAATAAGTTACACTTATTAAGGTGTTTTTATTGACTGCACCTCCAACTATTTCTTCCTTATATTATACGTATAATAATGTCGGAAAAAAAGACAAAGGAAGAACAGGTGAAAGTGCTTCAATCATAGCAAAAATCTGTGTTATTCCTCGGGCGACAGTTAACGAAATAAAACGTGCGGGGGACCCCTAGAGTATGTCCCTTCTATATAATCATTTAATGATTAATAAGGTGGGGCATACTACTTTTATGCACGAGGAAAGAGCTAAACTCCACCTTTAAATTGATATTAATTTCTCAAGAAGGAAAAATTGGACCTACAATGATTGTGCTTCTAGCCATCGATGTACGTAATTATTATTTTAAAAAAATAGTTTTACTAGCTATGTATACCTCATTAGTACGTAAATAAGTTACGAGTACATATATAATGTCGAATGATTGAAATATATTTATGTGTATATATATATATATATATATATATATATATATATATGAGACATATGACTCACTCCCATATCCGTCTATTTCCCAAATCTGTCACCATCTTGGTCCCATACCCTGACGGATAATCGAGATTCTACTGTAATTGTTATAATTTTTAAATATTTTTGTTTTGAAGAGAAAAGATTTGTCCAGGCCGGGATTTGAACCCGAGTCGTCTGCATCTCCATTGCAGTGCTCTAAACCACTGAGCTACCAGGAGTTATTTAGTTATTTATAAACTCCCAGTCTGGAGAACGGATTTGCCTGACTGGGATATGACCCCTGGTAGATCAGTGGTTTTGAGCCCTGCGATGGAGGCACAGATGACTCGGGTTCAAATCCCGGCTAGGGCAAATCTGTTCTCTTAAAAACAAAAATATTTAAAAATGCTACTGTAACAACTAGTGATAGATCTAAATATTTAGTCAAAACATCAGAAGGTAAAAAAAAAAAAACAGCATTCATTAATTTCATCTTAATGCTATGTGAATCTTCTCCTTGGTCTACCATAGATTATTAAATGTAAAAGTAAATTCTTTTATAAAATAATAATTGAAGATAGATGAGTATGCTTACAAATTTAGATGTTTAATTGATCAGCTGGGGTTTAGAATTTATATTTATACAAGCTATACAGGACTGAAGTTTAGCAATCTTATGTTAAATTCTGCATGAAACATTTCCTTAGTCAGGGGCAAAAATTATAAAATTGTAAGAAACCTTTTTATAGGATTCTTAACATTTTTTATTTATTTCATTTACATTCTATTAGTATTTAATAATTTCATCAGGCTCTGATTTTCAACATTGACTATTTCATAAAAAAAATTAAATTAAAAAGAATCTTCAGATGCATCTCATATTTCAATTAGCAATCTTTTTATCAGAGCCATTTAAGGATAATTTCTCTTATGGGCTTAAATGAAAACTAATTAAATTTAATAGAGAAAGAGATGGTCCTGGTAGTAGTTTTAATAAAATAGTGAATAATTATTTATTTGTTGCCTACATACTGACTCATGTTGCAGGTCTTAATAAGGACTTGTAGGATATATTAATGAGAGATATACCATGTCATGATATAAGAATATTAAAACCTATCTATTAACAATAGTTACAAATCAATGAATAACAATTAATTAAAAAACTGGAAATGTACATGTAGAAGAAACAGTAATAAGTTTGATTAATTTGATGACAATTATAAAGTCTATAATAAATGGGTCTAATAATTACAATACAATTTTTAGTTAAATAATGGATAAGATTACTGACTTTGTTATCTTATTATCTAAAATAAAAAATGATATAAATATTATTTATTCAACTAAATTACATTACATCTACATTAAGTAAAGTACATTTTGTCCGGCATGGTTTCATGTTTGTAATGTAAATGTTATACTTCTACAATAAAATCTCAAACTAATTTGTATCTTAATAAATAGATTTTAACTGGATACACAAACAATACTGGTCAACAAAAACAAAGAAATTGTTTGTTTCCTGTGACTATTTTGTTATCTCTCCCAGTTTTTATATCTCTTTTATACGACTAATATGAGTCTGAAGAAAAGGTTAAAATAATAGTAATAAAGCACTTTTGATCACAATATGACTTGCCAAAAACACATTTATTACACAATGTATATAAAGCACATGGAATATATAACACAAACTAGATTATGTCACAACACTTCTCCCCCCTCCAAAAAAAAACAAACAAAAACACAAATCACATACCAGGCCTCTGTCTGGCACTGGTATGTACCTAGTCCTGCCAAAAACGGAGAGGCTTTTTTCTTTCCCGCTGAGGCCTCCTTGGTGTATTGTCTCCTGCAATCCTGTCTTCCTCGTCTGAGACCAACAGGCTTTAGTGTGCGTTGTCCGGCCTGCTTGAGTCCTTCTCTTTTGATTCCAATCAAGGCCACAATTGATTTATGTGTCCATAATTCCATAATAAACCCTCTTCAATTCTTATTAAGTATGTCTGGAGTCCCTGTTGCTCTTGAACTACTCCTTTCTCCCATTTCCTTGAACCAGCTCGATAATCATGAGCCCATACTAAATCCCATGGTTTGAAAATTATTTGGGGATTGCCACCATGTTTGCACATATGTTAGTGGGAGTCTTGCACGTTTTCTTCCCAGGACAGTAAAAGTAGATCGAAAAGGGTACATGTTCCCTTCTTCAGTAGTATTGTAGCAGGTGCTTTACCTGTAGCACTATGTTCCATATTTCTATATTGTAATAGAAATTCATTGAGAGCTCTGGATAATTTTCTTGGTGCTGGGTCAGCCAAGTTTTTTAATAAGCATTTCTTTACAATTTTTACCGATGCCTCAGCACTCCCATTAATCTGAGGGTGGAATGGTGCTCCAATGATCTGTTGAATTCCCCGCTTATGCAAAAAGTCTGAAAATTCTTCACTAGTAAAACAAGCCAGGGTTTGCGCCATCTGTTGTAATTGCTCTAGGCAAACCAAAACGACCAAATACCTCTGTTAATTTATCAATAGCTATAGAGGCTGTCATGTTTGATACTAAAAATGCTTTAATCCATTTGGATGTTGAGTCGGTTATAACTATTGCATTAATATTTTTCGGGATATGTATATATTCGGGAGGTGCTTCCCCTGCATTATTGCCGCAGCAACCTTGGAGAGTGTTGGGTATGTTCAAATCTTCCTTTTTATGTTGCACCAATTATCATGAAAAAAATTGAGATATGTTAATTTTCTGTCACTATCTGTTTCTGGCTTTGAACCGGTTAATTCTGTACGAGATAGGTAATCAGCAATATTTTGATGAGTGTGTACACATTTCATAGTGAAGCAATAATTAGACAGATGGTACACCCAGCGCTGGAGTCGATTTGCGGCATATATAAGTACTCCCTTTCTTTCCCCAAATATATATAGAAGGAGGCGACTATCTGTTACTAACATAAATTTACGAGCAAATAGAAAATCTCTAAAATGGCTTATTTCAAATACTATTGCCTATGCCTCCCACTCGATAGAAGGGTATTTTTGTTGAGCTGTACACAATACTTAGGCTGTATATGCTATTGGATGAGCAGAACCAACAGAAAAAATATGAGACAGGACACAACCAACGGCTTTTGTAGAGGCATCTGTTAATTGAACCGGTAAGTTTGGATCAAAATGTGTCAATACTGGTTAGAAGTTAGAATATTTTTAACTTTCTGGAATGCTTTTTGGCATTTACTGGTCCACAAATATTTTGAATTAGTTTTGAGCAAATCATACAAGGGTTTCAAAATTTCAGATGCCATGGGGATGAATTTAAAATGAAAAGTTACTAGGCCCAGAAATGATTTCAGTGCATGAATATCTTTCGGAATCAGTGAATCTCGGATAGCTTTTATGTGTGAATTGGGTGAATTCCATTTTTATCAAAAAGGTGCCCAAAATATTCAATATATGAACACTTTTCCCCTTTTACTTTTAAGTTTGAATCGCTTAAAATTTTCAATACTTTTTATAAACGTTCATTATGCTCTTGCCATATTCTCCCTGAAATGTAGATATCATCCAGGAGTGATCCCACTCCTTGTGTTCCTTTTAGAAGTTGATCAATAGCTTTTTGAAATTATCCAGGAGCACTGGTAAGATTTTTTCCTATTCTCATCCAACAACATTTGTTGATACGTATCTTTTACGTATCTTTGAGATCTATCTTCGAAAACATCCTAGCTCCTCTAAAGTTAGCACAAATATGATCAAGATGGGATAACTATTATTTACCATCGAGTTAAGAGGGGTTAATAGTAAGGCGGTAGTCTCCACATATTCTGACTCCCCCATCTGTCTTAAGCACGGGCACCATTAGAATTGCCCATTCGCTATGGTTCACTTTTTCTAAGATTCCTAAGTCTAAAAGGCGAGTTAGCTCTATTGCTACTTTCTCTTTCAGTGCCAAAGGTAATGACAGGGCTTTCAAAAATTTTGGGGTAGTAAATGTTAATGAAACTCTGTATTTATTGAAAGTGCCCATTGATTCTTAAAAAACTTTAGGGAATTGTTTTAATATCCCCTGAATTTCCTTAGGAGCCTTATCTTCAGTGGTATTTAAAAATAAAGGAAATACCAGACTGATTTTCATCTGTTCCAATCCTCTTCTGCCGATTAATGGAGGGTCCCCATTTTTAACAACATAGAGTTCCGGTTGAAATTTAACTTCCTTGTAAAATACCTTCAATTTCATTTTTCCCATTTGAATTATACGATCGCTTACATAGTCTGACAGTTTAATATCATTAGGAGCTCCTGTGAAAAATTAGTGTTATAAAAATCATCAGAAATAACATTATGTAGTGCCCAGTATCAATCTCAAATTTAAAAATTCGATTGTCAATAATCCAATCCACACATCATCTAGTATTGGGAATTATTCCCCTTATCTTGCCTGATGGAAAAAAATGTATCATGTAAGCTTACCTCATTTTCTGAGAGAACAGATTCTGATTGAGAACTTTGATCTTCTGTCAAATATTGCTGTGTCCTTTCCTTCTTGAAACCCAATTTTTTAATTCGACACATAGGAGCCAAGTGTGCTACTCGTTTAAAATTATGGCTGGGATATGTTCTGTATTTGCATTATCTGACACATGGTTGTTTCGTCCACAAACTTGACATTTATTCCTGTGTTCCTTCTGTCTAGTATGAAAAAATTCTGTTGGTTCTTTCTTTATAATTGCCTCCGGAGTAGCCTTCAACGAAGCTTCTTTTGATGCAGCAAGCTTGACCATTTTTGTGAACGTACAACCTGTCTCAGACGGACCCTCTTCTTGAAGTCTCTCCCTTATTTTTACATTGGAGAGTCCAAAAACCTGTCGGAGCTGCCAGAGAATGAATTTGAGCTGAAAACTTGGTCGCTGTCTCATTAACTTTTTGTTGACCTGTGTAAAACTCTGTCCTCGCCGCAAAACCTGATTTGACTGGCGCAAAATGATTGGTTAACAAAGTGGTAATTTCCTGGAACGTCTTGGATGCCAGTTCAGCCGGAATGCAAAGGAGTT